>JAUJYP020000144.1:3618349-4820298 GCA_030674075.2 Linum usitatissimum | reverse complement strand
AATGATTTCTCTTGTATTTTCTTTTTTTTTTCCTGCTGGATTTAGCCGGTGTAGTTGAATTGAGGATGATACTTGCTTGTCACTTTCTACTTTTTTGGATCTCTTGACTGAATTGGGTATTTCTTCATGGTGTGTTCGACTTCCCTGCGTGGAAATCTCCGTTCCGGCAAGTAAACTGCTCAAAGTAAATTGTGCTGCCGTGTCATTTCCCTTGAATGTCAGCCAACTTCTTTTTGAATTCTGATTCATGTATCACTCAAAAGTTTGTTTTGTCTTCATTCGTTTCAACTTTTTTTTTGTTTTGCTTTCCGAGTGTTTTACTCTTTAGTGGTACAAGGAAAAGGAGAAAGAGATAGATGTGTAACATGTTGCTATTGCTCATGATTTGCAGAAATTTTATAAGTCGACTCTGAGCCTAGCATACCAGAGTCTTGGTGTTGTCTATGGCGACCTGAGTATTTCGCCCATATATGTATATTCGAGTACATTTTCTGGGAGGTTGAGACTTCACGAGGAAGATGATGAAATTCTAGGGGTACTGTCTCTGGTTTTCTGGACTTTGACTCTAATCCCTCTCTGCAAGTACATTATTTTTGTATTAGGAGCAGATGATAATGGTGAAGGTGCTCTCAAAGACCTATGCATTTATCCAATTGTTATTCAACGAAACCTGTCTACCCCTTGTGGATTCTTGAACGAAACCTCTCGTCGCTGCAGGCGGGACCTTTGCTCTTTATTCATTGCTTTGCCGGAATGCCAGGGTGGGTCTCTTGTCCGCTCCTGCTGTACCCGATTGCGGCATATCTTCTCCAGACACAGGACAACCTGTCAAAGAAACTCGAGCTGGCTCCCTCTTGAAGGATTTACTTGAAAAGCATCATAATTCTCGGATCATACTGCTGTTAGTTGTGCTTCTCGGAACAAGCATGGTCATCAGTGATGGCATATTGACCCCTTCAATGTCAGGTATGGGTGTTTGTTGATGGCGCAAGCAGTGTGAATGCAAAAGAGTGTAGACTTTTGATATTATAAACAATGTCTCATGAAACTTGTCTGTCCTTTTCCTTTCAGACTAAACTCGCAGATCTTCTTTAGGGGACTGGTGAATACAGATCATGCTCCTTTGAACCCAATTTAATTTGTCAACAAGGATATTTTCTGTTCTTCCGTGGCTAGGCTGGATATTATTTCAGTGCTTCATACTGCGTGAATATACTCTGTCGAGTCCGTTAACATGCAGGGATGGTTAAAACTTATTTTAGGCAGTTCAAAATTTGAAAATATGGTTCTGACTTCTGAGGAACAGATCATTGTATTCTGCATTTTCTTTCACTTTTCTTATTGATATGATTCTGTCAGTCCCAGTAATTCTGTATGCTGTATGAGGTTAGGTCTCTTGGTATGCACTTGGATTACTGGTGGACTTGTACTCCTTGAATTTGAATATGCAAAGAAGTTTCTTTGTTTTTATTTGTCGATTTAACTGCTGAAGAACTGTTGTTATGGTATCTTTTGCACTTCATGAAAACATTATCCGAGTTAGAGTACTGTTTGGCCTTCATCATCTGATGCAGACATGCAGTGATCCTCTCAATGAGGATAATACAATTAACGACGCTCTAATAATCTTTTGTTTTGTTTATTTGTACAGTCCTTTCTGCTGTTTATGGCTTGAAAATCAAAGCCACTGGTCTACATGAGGGTAAGTGAAATATTGACCTTGAACTCTTGAGGAAAAGAGCTCGCTGTAGTTGCACACCCCACCTCTTTAGTCTTCATAGCTCCTTGTCCCATAATTTCTTTCTGTCTAGATCAATTATCAACAAAATGCTCAGAACAACGAGTTCTTTTCAAGTAGTAGCCCACTTACTTTAACCAACATTTTGGTGATATCTTGTCATGTATTGCTTTGCAGATTATGCGGTTTTAGTGACTTGTCTCATTTTAGTGGGCCTGTTTGCACTTCAGCATGTTGGGACACATAGGGTTGGCTTTCTTTTTGCTCCTATCCTCCTTTCATGGCTTCTATGCATCAGCGCTGTTGGAATTTATAATGTCATACGGTGGAACCCGAGTATTGTGAGTGCACTTTCACCATATTATGCATACAACCTTTTCAAAAAGACTGGGAAGGATGGCTGGACTTCTCTTGGAGGGATTGTCCTTTGCATTACAGGTTCATTGAACTCCCTAGTTACATTAGATAATTGGTAAAAGGTTCGTCTAAACAGAATGCCTAATACATACTTTTCTCTTTCAAGGTGCTGAGGCCATGTTTGCTGATCTTGGTCATTTCTCAAAACTTTCTATCAGGGTGAGTTTTTATATGCAGTTGTTAGATATGCCATGCTTGTTCAAGTAAATAGATACTTTTCTATGTGGTTGCCTCATATTGGTTCTATTGCACATGACATTTTTTTTGTTTTTGTCGGGATCAATCTGGTGATATTAAATGTATTGATTGTTCATTTGAAGATAAACCGGCATTGTCCAACTCGTCTCTTTTGGTAAATTTCCAGATTGCATTCACGGCAGTCGTTTATCCTTGCCTTATTCTTGCCTATATGGGTGAAGCTGCCTATCTTTCCAAGCACAAGGATGACCTCCAAAGAAGCTTCCATAGAGCTATCCCAGGTTTGATGTTCTGGAATCTGGAATTTCAATGTCTTAAACCTAGGTGTGTTCTTTTTATGATTAAAATTGCTCTTACGTACCCTCTTTGGCTTCCTATCAGAGCCTGTATTTTGGCCAGTATTTGTAGTTGCAACTCTTGCAACAGTGGTGGGAAGTCAAGCTATCATATCCGGAACTTTCTCAATCATTAGCCAGTGCAGGGCATTGAAGTGTTTTCCCCGTGTTAAGATAATACACACTTCAGAGCGGATACACGGGCAAATTTACATTCCAGAGGTTAACTGGATCCTGATGGTATTGTGTCTTGTTGTTGTGGTCTCCTTTAGGGACACAGACAAGATCGGCAATGCATATGGTGCGTACCCTTTCTCCTTTCTGTCTTCATCTCTCTCGTCTCCCACTCTTTCGAGCACACATTAGTCATCGTCACACTCCTCTTATTTGTCCTCTTGCAACAGGCCTTGCAGTAATCACTGTAATGTTCATGACAACATGCTTGATGTTTCTAGTGATTGTTATGGTTTGGAAATGGCAAGTCCTCATAGCCGCAGCTTTCGTACTTGTTTTTGGATCCATAGAACTCCTCTACTTATCTTCCTGCCTTGCTAAGGTCCACGAAGGAGGCTGGCTTCCTCTTGTCTTCTCCGTGGTAGTTATGACCACAATGGTGACGTGGCACTATGGGACTATCAAGAAACAGTCGTATGAATCACAGAACAAGATATGCTTGAACATGCTTGTGAATATGGGTCCAAACCTCGGTGTGACTCGTGTCCCCGGAATCTGCCTTGTGTACACAAATGCTGCCTCAGGGGTCCCCTTGATGTTCTCACATTTCGTCACGAACTTCCCTGCCTTCCACCGGGTTCTCGTATTCATCACGTTTCAGCATCTGGCAGTTCCTCGAGTGTCGAACAGCCGTCAGTTTAGTATCAGCCGTATCGGCCCACCGGAGCTCTGCCTTTATCGGTGTATCGTCAGGCTTGGGTATAAAGATGCGGTGAGAGATGCTCATGCGTTCGAGTGTCTTCTAATGGAAACCATGGTCGAGTTTCTCGGAAACCACAACAATAACAACAATGGTAATTATAATGATTATGATTCCAGCTTCTCCGGAGTAGAAGCAGCAGATTGCAAGGATCTCATGGATTGCCAAGCTGAGATTGAGGCTCCGACTAGACAGAAGAAGCTGAGATTCCGAGGGGTGGGATGTAGCAACAAGGAAATGGAGGATCTGGAAGTGGCTAGAGAAGCTGGCGTTGCGTATATGATGGGGAACACTACCGTCCTGGCGATGGAAACATCGTCACCGTTCAAGAAGTTTGTCATAAACGTACTGTACGGGTTCTTGAGACAGAACTGTCGCCGCCCAGCTGAAGCATTCGGGGTTCCGAAGACTAATCTGGTTGAAGTGGGAATGGTATATCATGTATGATACTGCTGTAAACTTGTAGTCGTTTTCCACAGAGAATGTGGAGATCTAACCAAACAGAGAGTTACTTGGTTCCATCTATAAACTACTTCGTGGGAGTGCTGAAAGGGATGATCAACTGTTTAACTTCATTGTTTACTGAAGGTATATATAAGAGCAGCTTTGGAACAGAGTAAAGAGAAACTAAGAAGCCATTGTAGCTTTTTTTTTTAACTTATTTATGTTTTAGTATTCTACTTGATGTTGTGAGACTCCATAGTTCCCCTCTTGTTTTTGGAGTTTACCATTTGTAGAAGCAGTTTAATTGCATGGTACTTCTCCTGTGTATCTCTAGTTGAAGGTGCTTGATATACAACTCACTGTGGAACTGGTTGGTTAATGAAATAACGATCTCGAAAACTATGAACGAACTCGTCAAATCAAATTCATAGATCCAAATCGGAGAGCGAAATGTACAACATCAATAATGGTTATGGGGGTTGAATCATATCCATACCACCCAGAAGGATGAATTCAAAACGCAGAATGCAGAGGATGACAAGAACAAGAAGAAATGTGCAGTAAGGCTGAAACAAATGATAGACTGGAAAATGGGAACACAGAACAATAAAAGGAATAAGAGTAGGGATGTTTCCTCTTCAGACATGGGAGGAGTTGTCATGCTTGGCGGGAGGAGAGGAAGGATGAAGAGGAACATGAGTGGAAGGCGGAGGAGCAGGAACTCCGAAGACCTGATGATCGGGGAGGTTGCGGTTTCTGCGTTTCGATCGTCCATAGAAGTAGCATGCCGCTCCCACCAGAAGGAAGAACACTATCAGCGGAAGCGATATCACCACTATCAACTCCATCCTAATTTCCTCCTTGTTGGTATGTCAAGCTCCACCTCTCTATATGTCTGATATGTTTGCTCACTTGGGTTGATTATGCCAGGAACATTGACAAGTATGCATGTATATATACACACACAAACATATATAAAAACTACTTTCTTAATCAGCTGTTACTTTTTGTGAGGTTCAAGTTTTCGGGAAAAGTTTGCGCAGGGAAAGTAAACAAGAGAACCTGAGTGGCTGGATTGCTTTATAGTAAGCGGGGTTTTGAGCTGTTTTTGTGCAGAATCTGCAGAGGGAGCCATCAACTTTGCTTGCAGCCGTCTGTCATATTCGGATTCCCCAGTGTTTTTAACCATAGAGAAGCATCGCATCACATGCTTCCTTCTCTCTTGTTTAATATCAGATTAAGCTTCCAGTTTTTTCTCCGCTGAAAAGAAGCTCCGTTCACTTTTTTCGGCGAATCTGTTAGAAAAGAAACGGCGTTGACGTAAAGCGGCCCAACTGCCGAGCCATTTGGTGCCTGACGGGCTGCTGCGTATCAGCCCATTAGGCCCAGTTTATCAACTGTTGGGTAACTAGCCAAGTTCATCAGCTCTATCATTGAGATATGCCAAGTGGTTAATTTTTTCTTTCATATAGATACACGCCTGGCTAATCGGATGTGCGCCACTGCCTCCGCGTCTCCCTCAATGTCCATCTGATCGATAAACTGTTTGAAGACGAATATGTGGCATGACCGGCATGCGATGTTGTATCTCCCATAAGATAGAGCCTCCGGTGATGAAGGTATCATTGCCCCGTGCGAAAAATACGTTAATGACGGATGACATATAATTACAAAAAAAATAAGAGTTATCTTCAATTCTTCATCATATTTGCGGGGGGAAAGAACGTTACGTCGATACAATTAACAAGATCCACAATAAGATACGACGAGGGATATGAGTCAAATAACGAGTATATGATACATGCATGCACAACTTCGTGTTGTCTTTCGATCCCTTGCTGTTCTGAAAGCATAACGTGAGAGGGTCTACTACGTACGTTGCTTGACGACGTCGCAAATCGCAGGACCTAACGTACGTACAAAAGTGTCAAGATGTCGATCCACCGTCGTTTGGTTTTTATGTTTATGTCTTTTAGCTTCTCTCCGTCGTTCATATTTAGTCCAGAATGATGTGTCTTTTATTATTAATAATATTGTTATTCACAAGCATAAAATTATCTGTAACGACGGCCAACACGAATTTATTGTTTCTTACTTTATTATATCTACGTAACTAGTGGGTACTGTTTGTAGCTCGATCAAGAATGAAGAGTCTGTTATTTCTAAAATCGGACGAGCAACTAGCTACAGGTGCTTTGTTCCGTAATTTTAAAGGGTGTTGCTTGGTGCACAGTGTTATCGTAGAAATTTAGCCAAGAAGTGTCTTCATTGCGTATCATACAAAAATTCAACTACGTAAAGCTTACAATTTATACAATTACATATAAATATCAACAACTACTTTGGTATTTATTCACTCAACAACTACTTGCAATATTTGTGTGCGTATATAATTATCAAGCACTACTTGATATGTTAGATCGAGACTAAATGGTCGAAAATAAACATATTTATCGAAACGATAACCAAATAGCAAACTTCTTATTAGTTAGGCCTAGGTCAAAGTTGAAAAATGAAATTGCATGCATGAAGCTTAACACCAAACCCTAATGTGCTGCAAATCATGTGTCGGTATCCCATAAATGATAAACCCTTCTCAATACTTTCGAGATTCATCATAACTTGGCCTCGATTTATCCATCCTCTCTAGTTCCATACTTTTTTTTGTCATAGATAACTCCCAACCGCAGCCCAATACTTTTTTTTACTAATTCATTTTTGAGAGTTACCCAACAAACTTGGCTTTAAGGCGAAAGCAAATCTCCCTTAACACAATTATAATTAATCCTATATTGGGCCACCTAGTCAGTCTCAAACATCACTAATCTAGCTGATCTTAAAAACTCGTTTTGATGAACTTAAATTAGTTTCTTGATTCGATATACTAACAAAATCTTCAAAATGAAAATTAACTACCTACCACCATCAATAAACTAATAAAAAAAATTTTATCGACAAATTGTCTTATGCATATTTCATTATATTTTGGATGAAACACACATACAACGTACAAATGATAACCCAGGAGATGTAGCCCACAAGTGGATAACAATGGATTGTACCGATCAAAAATCAATACACCACGTGCAAACTGTGCTTAATACCAAAGCCATCCATATCAAAAGCTTTAGAATTGACCTCTACTACTAGCGATGACCGAAGGGCAAGGCACTATTCATCAACCCTGGGGACCGCGACTCTAAAACGAAAGAAGAAAATCAAAACGAGCAAACCAAAGGCTAAACTGCCCAAATCCGTACGAAAAGACAAGACAAAGAAAAAAAAGCAGAGTAGCTTGCCACTCATCAGAGGGTGGAAATGTTGCCGGAGCGAGAAGCTACTCCGCAACCCCCGAATCGCGTTATGTCGATGGCGGGTCACATTCATTTGACCTACCTGTATCACCTGTGAGCTGCCGAGATCGTCCTTCTTCGATGATTTGGAGAGGGATAGTCCCTGGTCTGGTACCGTAACCAGATCCGGATTCGCTTCCACGGTGGCCGTGTTTTCCGACGCCATACGCGGCTCGTTCAGCTCCATCACCACCGTCGCTGCTCCTGCGCACGATCCAGGAGTCCTAGGTGTCACCGGGCCGATTTGGTTGCTGGGTTTGGGAGGCATGATTGCGTCCAGTGGTCGAGGAGGGCGATTTGCTTGGAGAGGTGGGTGGATGGATGTGTATGGTGAGCGAGGATTGATCTGTATGTGGGTGGGAGAGGTGAAGGACGGCCGACTCGCGGTGAGGTCAAACCCAGAACTGGGGAGGACAAACCCTAGCACCAGGTAAACCGAGGTTTTTTTAACCAATATAATAAACTAATAAAAATGATTTCAGCTAAGAGCCAAAAAAAGGAATAGTATATTTTGTTAGCCTTCTATTCACTACTGACCCAAAAGGGAAAAGGTTCGGCCAATGGCCAGCAAAAGAAAACCGATTGACCCGTTACCTCAACCCTAAACACACGGTAATTATTTTAAATTCCGGAGTTTGAAATGAAGGATAAATAAAAAAATTCAAACTCCGGGTTAAATAATTTATCGGCCTAAACTCAACTTATTTCTCATTTAAATAATAATATTGTTTCGTCCCTGCAGGGAAGTTCCCTCGTGAAAAAGATTTACCAAAAAATAATAATTCTCATGCAATGCAAATGAGCAAATCGCTGAATTAAGGGATAATTATATTCATTATATTAATCAATATTTATTGTTATCAATTTAAGATGTGGGATTTAGCGACCGTATATATAAATCCTCCGTCTCCTCTCTCTCTTTTCCCCACCAATTTACATAACCGTCATTGAATTTCTATCCGTACGATTCTCTCCGCAAATTTCGCTGATTAAACATGCGCCGGCCGGCCGACATGAAGAAACTGTTCCGGACCCTCTCTGACAAGGTCCGTAAAATTAGCACCGGAAGAATGAGCTCCTCCGCCAGGGTCGGCGGCGGCTACTCCGTCCTCCGGCGTACCAGCTCCGATTCCGAGCTCCGGCAAAGGAGGATGAGGGGTAAGAACAAACTGGCCCAGCTGCTGCAGATGAGGCTCGGGAAGAAGAGATCGGCGGCGAGAGTTCCGGCTGGTCATTTCCCAGTTCAGGTAGGGAGCGATCAGGAGGCGGCGGAGACGTTTGTGGTAAGCGCCAAGCTGTTAAGGCACCCGGTGTTTGTGAACCTGCTGAAGATATCGGCGGCGGAGTTTGGGTACGGGCAGAGCGGCGTGCTGAGGATCCCAGTTCGGGTGATGGTTTTCGAGCGGGTTATGGAGCTGATTCGGTTGACCAAGGACCCGGGTGAAGTGGTTGATTGGGACGAGGATTTCAACGTGTGCAACTCACTTATTGACTAGTGACCGGGCTGGGTATGTTTGTAGTTTCGAAATTTTATATAGAATTTCGTCGCTTTAAAATGGGAGGATATTGAGCGGTAGCTCGAATGTTGATTCATGAATTGGGAAGATATGATCATGTGCATGAATCGCAATTAGTTTGTTTGTAAGGTTTTGAAATGTTAATTAATCGGATGGTCGATTTTGTGGTATATGTAGCTTGCTTTAGATTAATTAAATAGGTAGTGAATCACAAATTAAGGACTTTGTTAATGGAATTAGGAGTTATGTCATATGTGTAGGTGATAATAAATTGTTATTTGAATATGGGGTAACCAATTAAGGTATTTGATCTCTTAAAGATACAAATTAAAAGTATCGGTTAGCATACCACCTATTCTTGTTTGTTTAAGTTACATTACTTGACTTGAGGAAGTTATATTTATAAATAACACTCGAATTTGAAATATATTTTATATACACAAGAAGTTGATAAATACTTTTTGCTTCGATAAATAACTTGAACGAGACACAAACACACTACGATTAACGTGTTTCACCAACTATGCGTTAGCTATCCTAATCCCATGGAAGAATGGCGACCAATATTACTAGAGTTTGGATCAAATTGCATAACCTAAACTATTGGAGCTACTTATAATGCATATATATAGTAATTAATTAATTAACTACACTATGTATGGTCGATGACATAAATACGGAACTCCACAACTTAGTAAACATATATTAACAATCCTTTAAATTGATGTAGCTAATTAAGTCCTGCTTGCTAAACATAATTTAAACCTACTTGCCGAGAGGGATTTCGTTATAATATATGCAATTTGAACTTTAGTATCAGGTAGTGCACAATTTGATGTCTCCATCTCGAATTAGCTATTGTATGTAGTGCATAGGTGTTCCAGTATGAGTTTTCTTATAATCATGAAGCACAAAATTAATTATAATTTGAATGACACTCGTATTATCGGAGATCAGCATACATCCTAACTCACACAACAAGCGTGTAAACGCAAGGAACAAACCTAAAAAGTTGGACCTCTATTCTACTTTGGTCGATGATTTTAACACTTTAATCTTGCTTCTTACCTAATTGTATGGAGCCCTTGAGGTAAAAATGTGAAAAATACATAAACAACCCTAGTTTTGAAACTCAAATACATGTCTTTGGGATGACATGCCTACTGGAGACCTTCAATGAAATTATCTGTACATTTCTGCACACATTGTTACAGATAAACAGAAACTGAGCATCTATAACCAGTTATAAGGATGTTTAATTGGACACCTCGCTAACCCCCGACACCAACATTCACTCCTCCACGTGCGTAGGCTAACTCTTCTCTTCCAAATAGGGAAGAAGAAAGAGTACTGTCTCTGCCATGTCATATTATCTTCATTAATATGGCCTGCTGTGGCCTTCTTTCCTAGCAACTCTAGTTTTGTCAGCAATGGCTTCCCACTTCCTTTATTATTAATGCCCTTTCCATTTCTTCATGTCCCTCCACAACCGCTTCTTCCTCTGTTGGCTTCTGTTCATGCTGACAAAATATTAAAGGAACAAATTAAATGCTCGTGTCAGTTCTGATCGGCCCAGGCCTAATGGGCTTAGGAGTTCAAGCCTGCAATTTTTGTCTAACGGAAGCCCATCCCAGAGGCAAATCCTAAGGCCGTTGATAAGAATGATGGATAAGGGGAGGTTCCGGATAGTTATGACATGTCCATTAGAGAATTAGAGATTAAGAAATACTGAAATGGACATTTTGCTAAACAATGATAAAGCATATAATGAAGGTTATTCTTGTCAGAAAAAAACTCGTAAAACCAAAACACAAACATATTTAACCACATATCACAGCATTAAACGTACTGTTCTTCCCGTGGAAAATGAGAATTCCCTACACTACCCCCCTGTTTTCCCCCTATCTTCTTAATTATTACTTTACATCTTGCCGTTTCCAGCTGCTCGATTGGCCACGAAGTTCCTCAGAGAAGGCGACTGAGTGAGTCCATCAGGAGCGATCGTAGTGTTCTGGGTGCCGTTCTTGAGCTGCATTCTTCTCCTCGCCATGTATCCTCTGATCCAAGGGGTCACATCCTCGCTGACCTTGATCATCACGAAGAAGATGATGCGGTAGATCACGATCATGCTGAAGATCACGCTGAGGTCGATCCACTTCGATCTGTGCACGTCGATCTGGAAAATGTTCTCCAGGATGTATTCGCCGGGGATCTTGGGGAGATCCGGGCTTGTGTTGTCGAATAGCAGGCCGTTCAGGTCGTTCTGGTATTGCCCCTGAAGTGTTCGACGGAATGCGCCCAAGAGTTGGAAAAATGAGAAAAAAAGAAAAGATGGAGCGTTTTGTAATAATAATAATTAACCTGAAGAGCCCAGAAGTGGAAGCTCATGTAGGACATTGGGTAGCGCCAGAAGGGCTTGGGGATGTCGTTTGGCAGCCTGAAGTATCCTGAGACCAGCATGAATATTCCCTGCAAATGATTCAGATAATTGGATTAGCTAACCGACACTGGAAGCTAATGAATGGAATCGATTTTATTCAAGAGGAACCTGAATTCCTGCTCCGATGATGATGCCCATCAGAAAGTTGGGGACGATGCTGGCGATAGCCATCATCAAGCTCTCAACGACAGTGACACTGGCGTAGAGGCAGAGCACGAAGAAGAGGTAATGTGTGAAACCAGGGTGGAGGCTGACCATGAAGTAGCAAATGGTTCCAGAGAGGACGGTGATTGTTATCAGGAACGGCATTGCTGAGAGAGTGTTGCTGATCACAAATGCAGTCACTCCATAATGGCCGTTCAGCCTCTCTCTTTGGAAAACCTGGTCAAACAGAATAAGAACAGTCAGAAACAGCTTCCCATTTCGGCTGATGATTGTTAGAACCATTTAGTTTTCAAAGCAACAAGATTGACGGACCTTCATGTCTTCAACAAAAGATGGGAACCCGCCAATCGACATGAACGTGACGAAACCGAACACGAACGAAGCACATGAACCCCTGGCCTGAAAGTATGTACGAGTTTCAGTCAGAACAGAAAAGGTAATAATCTTCATGCTAAGTCTCTAAGAAGATTGAACATCCTTGCTTACCAGGATTGAGTTGTAACTGGTGCCGACATTGAGGTATATGGTACCAATGCAGATGGTGACAACAATGTAGATGACGAGCCTGAGCCAGTAGTAACCAAAGTCCCTTGACATGTTGACGAAAGAGCGCTTGGTTAATGTGAAAGTCTGGAGCGGGAAACTTGCTTGACTCCCGCCGGCATCCAGCACCGTCCCTTTCTGCAGATCAAAAGGCTCAAAGTTACACATCCATTTAACAAAAGTTGGCTATTGATGTAAGTTCATAGCAGAACAAGCAACTTACAACTTTGGAGATCTCATCTACTTTCTCCCTGGCTACATAACAGAATTGAGAAGTGCGGTAGTAGTCAATCAGAGTACGAATTGCTTCAGCAGTGGTGATCTGATCCAGAGGATCCTCGGAGGCCTCGAACTGATAGACATCCACATATTAATACAATCAATTGGTGTTGGTGACAGCAAAAGGAGATATAGAAAGAAGAGAGAAGAATGGCAGGGTATACCCGGAGCTTCATGGATCCTTTAAGAGTAGCCTTCACTTTGTCGAAGTCAGCATTGATGCACCGGAGGAAATGATCGGATGGGTTTCTTAGAGCAGGGCAGGGGAAGCCAGCTTGTGCGAAGAACTGTTATGAAAGAAACACCAACCGAACCACCATTAGTGTTGATAATTTCTATGGAGGAAGAAAGAATAAAAGGGAAAAAGGATTCAGCTTTGTAGGTTTGAGAACCTCATAGGCGTCCGAAGCCTGGCCGAAATACACAGTCTTCCCGCCGGAAAGAAGGTAAAGCCGATCAAAAAGCTCAAACACTTCACTACTGGGTTGATGGATGGAAGCGATCACAGTCCTTCCGTCCCTCGACAGTCCACGTAACGTCTGCGTTACAAAGAAAGCAGAAGCACTGCCAGTAACCGACAAAAGTAAGCTTTTTCCCTCCAGATTGGCAGTTCAGAAGAAGCGTTAGTTATGGAAATTCAAAAAACACCTGTCAAGCCCGCTGGTGGGTTCATCGAGAAACAGCAATCTGGGTCGCATAAGGATTTCGAGAGCAATGCTGACTCTCCTCTTCTCACCACCGCTGATCCCTCGGAGATGCCAATTCCCAATCACCGTATCAGCACAATCCTGCAGACCCATCTCCACAATCGTACCCTCAATCAGCGCCCTCTTCTCCGACCACGGCATCTTGTCCGGTAGCCTCAGCCTCGCAGAGTAAGATATCGTCTCCCTCACCGTCAGCGTCCCTATCAAGTTGTCGTCTTGCGTCACATAAGCCTTCAAGACAAAAAAAGCAAGGTACGTATGTAAGCAAATGTATGACTAAGCTTGAACTAAACCTTTCAAAGTTCCAATCTTTATCATTTCCCCACTTACAGCGGTTCCGAAGGAGAGCTTGGTTTTCCGGCCGTTGAGGAGGATGGAGCCAGAGAGGAAAGCATTGGACGCCAAGCGGCTAGACAATGCGTCAAGGAGAGTCGACTTCCCAGAACCAGAAGGACCCATCAGAGCAGTGAGGGTTCCAGGCTCAGCGTATCCAGTCAACCCTTCAAGAACGTTGTGAGTCTCTCCACTCCCCAGAGTCACCATGACGGTCAGATCCTTCCACGTCAGCCTAGCCGACACATCGCCGACGAACTCCGTGTTGGTCCTTTCTCTCCACAGCGTCTCGCTGAGCGGGCTTAACCCTCCCACTACGATGCCGTTTCCAGCTGGCTTGCTCGCCTCTATCTCCATCATGACGTGGCTGGCGGCTGTTGGGTTTGCTGCAGAGGAGGAAGATGTGGTAGTTGATGAGGTTGTTCTCATCTTTTCTCTGAGTTGGTTTATTTATGTGATTTTGATTGGCAGAGCAGAGCAGAACAGACCACAAACAGTATGAAGAAGGAGAAGGAGATGGAAAGGTCAAGAAATGGGATTTGTGTGAAGGATGATGATCAGTTGGTGCAGAAGCTTCATAGCGGAAACATGAATGAAATCTCTCAAGGTGTCATAAGGTATGAATGGGGAGGAGGGATGATGTTGATCTGTTATTGTAGACATTGCTGAGTCCATTCATATTAAGTTTTGCTTGCTTGCTGTGTGAGGGAGGGGAGGAGATGGAATTAAATGTGGTTTTGGTAGTTGTTGGTGAGAAGGGGGCATTTAATTCATGGACCGACTTCCATTGAATTCATTAATTTCCATCACCTTCTTCTTCATCTTCATCTATCTTTGGATCTTTAATTTTGTTTGTTACTTTACTTCTACTAGGTGTTTGATGTCACGGTGCCAAACTTATGGGTTGTATGGCAAGCTGCCAACTGAATAGTTTATATTGGGCTAGGGGTTTCTTTTTTGTTTCTCTTAAATCCTCTTTACCTTATAGCACATGTATAAGTAACCAATCACCCTAAAACATGTGATAAATATATGTATTGTGACAGGTTGAATTTAGGGGATGCAATGGATAGGTTGCGAGTCCGGACGTGGATATATATACCCAAGATATATAATTTAGGATAATTATAAATTAAATTTGCATATATACTAGTTTGAGTATCGAGCATTTACCAACTATATTTTTGTATCAATTACGTAAAAAGGGTAAATTTTATTTTCAAATCATACATGTTAATAGACATACGATAATAGATTATTATTGCTCATATATCATATGAATATCATGCTATATGATTAGATAGTTTAAACTCTTTTCTTGTTTATGGCATATATATATACAAACTTATATAATCGAGCATGCTCATGTTTGATACTAGAATATTGATATTTATTCATCATTCACAATTTTAATATTTCGTTCAAATTTTAACATAATCGGGAATTTTACATTTAATGAGGTATCTACTAACAATAATATTTTTTTTGTACAACCAAATTAATCATGAATTGAAGATTATATTTTATATTGGAAGTTCTACACTATCCAATTTAATTCCACTAGTGGTCTCATTTTGCAATAAAAATTCGATTTTTGTATGGATAATAATTGGCACTTTTTCCATAATACATAATTTTTGGACACCCAATTTGACGAAGGAAGTAGGAACTAAGAACAACCAACTGCATAGCCGCAAAATTAATTAAAAAGTGTTGGTTGGGAGACTAATTGTAGGAATGGCGATGGGGCATTGTATATGGGCCACAACACGGGATGGGCAGCCCATTAACCCCCCACTAGTGTGGACTGAGATTTTAACAACTATTTCAGTTGGCCGCCCGCCACTACGGCTGACCAAACTAATTTATTTTTAGAAAACCCGACACTTCGTATTAATTTTCTAACATCCGAATTTAATTAAATTTAAATTTTATGTAGAAATAAATTTTTGTATAAGATGATTGAACGCTCTTCTTCTAAAAACAACCTGCTATATTATCACCCATCTTTAATGTTGCAGCTTTGTTTAGATCTACTACAGATTATATCTGATGAACCAAACATAATATCACATAAACCTAAATCAACTCCTTACTTAAAAAAGTAAGGGGCCACTTTAATTTTAGTTTTAAATTAAATTCTCCATTTATTATTCATAAAAAGGAATTAAAATTCAAACTCGTGATCTCTAAATATCAACAGCTATACAAGTCAACCGTCTAAACAAAAAAAAAATTATTTTCATTTTAATATACACTTTTCCCCCTCTTTCTTTTTGTCTGTTTGCTTACTATTTTAGTGAAGTTTCCCATATCCCCTACCCTATTGCCAGAATTATGATGAACCCAAAATAAAAATGACATTAAGTGGAGTCGTTTTCAGTGTTCACATCACATTCATAATGTCGTTTTATGGTTAGGACTTCATGTCTGCCATTAACATAGTTTGTTTGCAGTTAATTCCCCCCTCCTAAATTGGCAGCTGTGAGTTGTGCATAGCTTTCTTTAACTAATTAGCTTTCATAATAAGTGATTGGGTACTTGTCCAAACAAAAGCTAGCAACTTTTGAAAGTTGATTAGTTTCACTTTCAGATTTCCTACCCTCTGTAATGTGCATTTATTATTGATTATGAGTTAAATAAATTGTTAATTGGGCCTTGTCTCTTATTTGGTTGACGGACTATATGAGGTTGGTCTTGGGCTTACTAGTCGGACTGACGTCGTGTTGAAAATGAGTGGGCTTCAAAGCCTGATAGTAGACTGCAATAAAAGCCCAATATCACAAACAAAGGGAAGGCACATATGGCACAATACTACAACTGATATTAACGAAGATACATCAAGTTGTTTTAATTTTTTACACTTCAAAGGGCCTGTTTGACCTATTTATCGTAAGATTTTGTTTTAATTTCTTACACGATTCAGTTGAGTGCGCATGGAAGGCGAGGAGAATGAGAACGAAACTTTTCGACAAACCGAAACCAAACGACTCCTTCGATATATGTAGTTTTTACTCTTCGAAAAATTGCATATCCCAAACAACTAGCAATGCTAATGTAAAGGACTGCAGAGTGAACTTATAAGCAAGTTCTTATGATCTCTCCTTTCTTGTCTTGATTTTTCACAATTTTTTTCTTTTCTTCTAAGCATTGATGGTTACTAGAAATATGATTGGGGGTGGTAACTGAAAGGTTTTTGAATGATTTTGAACAAACAAATCCATAACTTAGTAAAGATTTTGGCTCGTTTATCATCGTCTGAGATTATTCTAATATAAATTCGTATTGCATACTATTTAATTTGCGCATTTTTTAGTTTACTAGAAAAAGAGATAAACAAACAAAGAAATAAATTTTTGATTAATATAGCTTTCCTAAAACTAAATCAAGTAATTCAATGCAATTACCAAAAAAATATAATTTATTTATTAGTGATTTATTACTAATTTATTTATTAGTGTTTCTCTCCCTTTCTTTGGCAATCTCCTTCTCTGGTATCAAGTTGAAACTACCCTTATTGATGTTTGTTTTTTATCCCTTGCATCTTTATGGAGTAACGTAGATGGTTGCGATATATTGTTGGCCACCTAATTTTTTACAAATCTTCTGGTTATATAATAATTCAATGGTTTAATTTTCCTCGTGTTATGTCGTTATTATATCAGTGCAACGTAAACTTAATATCTGCAATCATTCAATTTAAAATCTGTTACATTTAACCCGAGTTCAGCCCAAATACGGACTGAGCTCACATTTTAACTGGTTTAGTGCATTTTAACCAATTTCGTAATCAATTGACGTTAACCTAACTCACCGAAAATCGAATTTCAGTTAAGCGCACTTCATAAACTAAATAAGCGACTAAAATGAAATTACACAAAAGTTTGGGAGTTAAAATGAAAAACTGATTTGTCCAAAGAAATGAAACAATGAATTTGGGAGTGCTACATTGAGCCGTGGCACGCCGTAAGTCTTAGGAATTATCATTTTTTGTAATTTAAATTTCGACTGTCTGCGTAATTTTTGATTTAATCGTGGCTCTAAAAAGAAATTTTCAAATTAGACTGGGATACAAATGTATTGTGTACTACTTAATTTGTACATTTATTAATTACCAAAAAAGAGAGATAACAAAAAAGGTAATAAATAAATAAAAGAAATGATTTTTTATAACTATAAAAGAAATGAATTTTCATTACTAGATTTCCTAAAACTAAATCAAGTAATGGAATGCAATGACCAAAAATTATAATTACTTTATTAGTGACTTAGTGTCCATATTAGATTTTTCTTAAAAAGAAAATGCTTAAAGTAATTGTGTTTTGAGATAAGAAGAAAAAAGCGTTACTCATAAAAAATAAAACAAGAATAAGATTTCAAAATTAAGAGGAAAAAAATGAAATTCACCAAACCAATTACTGTGAAGTGTGTTACGGTCGTGTGAGATCTGTTTGGCTTCCTTTCAACACTCCCTTTGGTCTTTCATTGCTTGTGTTTTGTTACTGCATTTCCCTCTTTTCTCTTGCATTCTCCTTTCTTCTTCGGCTTCACTTGCTCTCTTCCTTATTATCTTACAGTTAAAAGTTGAAGCCAAATCGAAACCGAAAAATTAAACTTCTGATTCACAAGATGTCTTCTTCATCGTCGATCATCAATGGCGCTGCTATGCCAACCAACCTCACGCGCTTCCTCCAAACCGTCACTCCTGCCCCTCTATGCAAGTTTGCCGGCCCTCCTCCTCAGGAATCAACTTGAGAATGAACTCTTATTGATGTTATTTGTGATGTTTGTTCAGTTAGTTACGTTGTGTGTTTACGGTTTTGAGATATCAAATTCGGATCATGTACACTGCATATGGAGACTGATATCATATGTAGTTATTTTCCTTTTTTTTATAATGACATTATTGATTATCTTATCTATTTTCTAAAAATAATTTATGAACATGTATGGATGATACACAACTTACGCCTAAGGCATCTAAGAGTTATGCACAACCGAATGACCATAATAGTAATTTTTCTTCTTTTATTCATGCCACATATTCTTTTTTCTCGATTTCTACTATTTCTCTTATCTCTCATTTACACGAATATCCCACCCCAAATAAACATATTTATATTTTTTAAATTTAATATTAATCTCACTTAATACATTTATTCTTTTAGTCACTAAAATCAATATACCTTGTTTCTGGGCCATGTTTTTTGGGCTTTCATCATTATGAAGCCACGAATATCCGATTCAGGCCCACTTCTTTCCCTGATTTTTTTTTCTATTTTTTTTTTGCCAGAGCCATGATCTCAACAGTCAGTTGCAGCTGCTTCAGATCAACAACGGTCAACAGTCAGTTGACTACTTCACCTTGGAGGATCTGTGGAAATGCTACGACGAGTTTAGTGCCTCCGGCGCTGGAACGGTGGTGTCGCTCGGCGGTAATAACACCACTACTCAGTACTACGTCCCTTACCTCTCTGCTATCCAGCTCTATACCAACAAGCCCTTCTCTGCTTCCAGGTTCGCAGAAATCCAATTTATTCTTCTAATTAGGTCCTTTCTCGCTGTTTGGTTCTGGTCAAGATTTGGATACGGCATCATGAACTGAGATTTTTTGTCGTTAATTTGGCTTGAAGTAGCCATAGGTCCAGCGGTGGCCATGACGGCAACTCGGTGGAAGTTGAGAAGGACTCGACTGATGGAGACAATGTTCCTGATGACTCCTCTCATAAGGAGGACAAGCTTGGCCCTCCGTACTTCAGTTTCATCGAGTCGTGCTCTCCTTATTCCAGACACCCACTGAGTGAGAAGGTACGTGTCTTATCACGCTCCCTGCATTTCCTTGCTTAGCTACTGAATAATAAAAGCGTGCTTTGGTTTTGTTTCGAGGTTTGGATTTTTTGTTGGATAATGTGAATCAGAGTAGATATATACATGGAGATGATTTGTTTCTTGCATTTGTGTTGGAATTCATTGTTGATCTTTAGGTGGCTAAGTTAGCAGTAAAGAATCCAGCGCTGATAACACTGACGAGTGTGGATCTCTCACCGGCTAGCTGGATCTCCATTGCTTGGTAACGATGATTGTATATACGCCTGCTGTGATTTCATAGTTACAGTTAATGCTTTATTGATGAATGTTGGTCGTGTCTCATTGACATATAACTTCCTAGCAGCTGCAGTGTAACGAGTGAAGATGAGTTATCTTCACTCTGTACACTGTTTGCTCTTTTTTATCATAGTTTTTTACTCTGCCCAATTGGTTGTCTTTCCGTGGACATTTTGCGATCTGCAACTTGTTAGATGTTATGTATTTTCATTTTGTGCTAAGAGAAGTTTCTTGATCTATTAAAGCTGAATAAGAATGCAATACATAAACTACTATGTTAGTATTCGTAATTGCATTCACTTGTTCCTTTACAATTTTAGACAATTTAGCATAGTTATTAAGATGCAAGTGGAAGAGTTGTGCATACATTGATGGCCATGAACCCTAAAACGTCAACTTTTAAATGATAGTCTAAATGTCTAATGGAGAAGTCTAACAAAATAAAGTAGTTGAAATTGTAATACCGAAAATCTAAATTAGGAAATGAAATACATCATAGAACGATTTATATTGTCGGTTCTAGAACCACAAAATCTTGGACATCGAATGCCATCCTGCTTCATCTTGCACGCCGCCATAGCTTTGAATGAGAAGTTTTCACGGAAGTAGGCTCGCTGATGAATTTCTACAATCGGAATCCAACTGGTTTAATACTGGGAATTTTGCTAAACGTTCAGGATGGACTGGCTCTCAATGATGCATCTATTAGAAATGTGAAGTTTTACTACTATAATTCCAGCCGCATTTGGAAAGCTTATCCTATAAAAATGTATCGTGATCTCAACAACTATTTCATGATACAACTTCCATTACCAAACTCTACAAGCCTGAATGCCATTTTCCCACGTCGTTGTGGACCATATTTTGGAACGTTCGTATATGTAGATTCCCTGAGGAGATTGTCCAATCCAAGTCCAAGTAGAAAAATCCCTTCAAGCACATCTTTTATGATGTTATTCCATAAAGTTCTTATCGAGTATGGCTAACTAGTCAAGTATAGCAAATTCCGCTAAACGTTCAGCGTGGACCGGATCCTTAAGAGAAATGTGAAGTTTGACTACTATAATGTCAATCACGTTTGGAGTGCTATCCTACAAAATGCATGGTGATATCAACAACTCTCTCATGGAACAACTTTCATTGTCAAGCTCTATTGCCTCAGAGTCATAGATAACATTGTCATTTCCGTTTCGTCGCAAACCATCATATGGGACAAGAGGTTTTCATGGAAGTAGATTCTCCGTGAGATTGTCCCATCCATGTCCAAGCAGGAAAAGTCCCTCGACTAATATTTAATGGTGATATCCATAAGGGGTTATGGAGTAAAAGCCAACTAGTCTAGTATTGCGAATTTTACTAAACTTTCAGCGTGGACTGGATCAAAGTGATGCATCCTTAAGAGGGATGTGAAGTTTAACTACTATAATTCTAATTACATTTGGAAATGTTATCATATGAAATGCATCATGATATCAAGAACTATCTCATGTTACAACTTTCATTGTCAAGCTTTATAAGCCTAAATCCGATTTTGACTATGCCGTGGACCATATTTTAAGACAAGAGGTATTCGTGGGAGTAGATTCTCTAAGAGATTGTCCAATCCAAATAGAAGTAGCAAAAGCCCTTCAATCACATCTTTTATGATGTCATCCCATAAAGGTCTTACCGAGTATGACCAACTAGCCAAGTATTGCGAATTTCGCTAAACGTTCAGTGAGAATAATATCTAAGTGATGCATGCTTGTGAAGTTTGACCGCTATTATTCCAATCACATTTGGAATGTTATCACTATGGTGATATTATGAACTATCTCATGAAACAACATTCATTATCAAGATCTATAGCCTAATTATAGTCGTGATCGATAGATGTTATTTCTGCTTTGTCACAGACCATCATATTGGACAAGAGGTTTTCATGGAATTAGATTCCTTGGTGAGGTTGCCCATTCATGTCCAGACACGAGAAGTCCTCCAACCACATATTTAATGGTATTATCCCATAAAAGCTTATGAAATATGGCCAACTAGCTTAGTATTGTGAATTTTGCTTAACGTTCAGCATGGATGGGATCTAAATGACGCCTCAACAGGGATATGAAATTTGATTACAATAATTCCAATCGCAATTGAAAATGTTATCCTATGAAATGCATCATGATATGAATAATTATCTAATGGAATAACTTCCATTCTCAAACTCTATATGTTTAAATGTCATTTTCACTCGTCATAAATCATAATCTAACACGAAAAATATTCTTGAAAGTAAATTTCCTGACGAGAATATCAAATTTAAATCCAAGTAGCAAAAATCCTCAACCACACAATGAACGGTGTTATCCCACAAAGACTTACAGAGTATGGCTTCATAAGCCAACTAACCAGGAGACAACCTGTGCTCCCTCCACTATCAATATCAGCCTAATTTAACAAACTTTTCACCCTTTTATACCAAGTGATGAAGGCTAATGGACTTATGTATTAGAAATGTGGTTGCAATTTTTCTCATTTGTTAAAGCATTATTGACTGTTGCTTATGTCCCGTGAATCTCATAAGATAGTGAACTCTTTGGTGCAAATTTCTTTCTTAATCTAGCTGATTTTTGCTTGGTCTGAAACATATCTGCATCTTAATACTGAAAAGAGTAAGTGTTTACATATCATTCCTTCAATATTTAATTTAGTAATTAAATATAGCAAATTGTCACTCTTTGTTTTAATCAGGTATCCAATTTATAATATTCCGCGTCGGGGAAGTGGCCAGGAGGACTTGGAGACGTGCTTCCTTACATTCCATACTTTATCCTCATCTTCCCAAGGTACTCCCCATTTGGTAGTTGTTACTAACATATAATTAATCTCTTGGTCACTAGACAGTTATCAACTATAACAAATACACCATGTATCTTCACATCGTACGTACATGCATCGATCTTTCATAATTCCGTTCTTTGCTGGCGTTGTTGATATGGCTATATGTTACCGCAGATGGAAGCAGAGTGACAAGAGACGATGGCAAGGTTGGAATTCCCCTTCCGCCATTTGGTCTGGGGACATACAAGCTGCGCGGCGATCTTTGGATAGCCGATGGCGACGACTTCGAAAACTATAACAACCTTGGCAATGCTGCAGATTCATGGCTGAAGAAGCTGGGCGTCTTCCACCATGACTACCAGTTCTTCTACAAACAGAGTTTTGACGACTAGCCAACCGGTCTTCTCCGCTGTTAGAAAAGAGTCTTCTTTAGAATCGTCCTGTGATTTTGCTGATGCATTCTGGATATGTTCCTTGTTGGGACTCTGTTTAGAACTGTTGCTGTTTCCAGTTTCGTTTTGGTGTTTTTAGGACAATGCTGACGTGGACTGACAGGGTGTCACTCTAGCCACACGGGCAAGAGAATTTGACTATTGCCACTGTTGGCCAGACGACGGAATTGTCAAGTCGGCTAGTTGCATATTTCTACCTTCTACCGTCATTCTGAAATCTGTCTGTTACCGGATTTTCTTTAATTGAATATTGTTATCGTTGGTTTCCCCAAGATAGGTATTTGTTGAGCTCAGCCATCCTTTATGACTTGACTTGCATATGACGCAAGTTCAATTTCTATTTCTTTTCTGCTGGTAAGTAAGTAAACAACCGAACAAATTAAATCCGTTGGCCTGAATGATGGCTCATGGGAAGTCAGAAGTCACACATTTCAACATTATCTTAGCTTGAACACATTTAACTTTAAAAATGCTATGTTTACAATGAGTAGCCCATATAGGTCCAAGCGGATGGTTAAGTTAGTAGAGTTGTGTGTTGGTAATTTAGATGTATCGAGTTCGAATCAATTACATATGAAAAATGGACATCTATGCAATGATCAATTGCTTCACTATTGTGTTGTGAATCTATCGGCTTTGTGCTGCCTCGTCTCTAATTTCTAGGGAACGCAGATACGAAGTTGGTGCTTTTGCATGCTATTACGACGGAGTATTCGCTGTGTGGCACTTGGCATAGTTATCGGAGAAGTATTGGCCTTAGCTTCTTAGCGTCATGTCCTCGTTTGCAGTGTTGGTTGCCCGTCGTCGTGCTACTAGAGCTGTTCATAAAGCAGCAAGAGAGGCTCTTTCATATCTTTTTGGTCATGTTGAGATCGATCTTATGGCCTTAGTAGTTCTTAATTTTGTTTGTGTTTTCTGTCTCGATTCCTCTCGTCGGAAGCTATCTATGCAAAATAAAAATAAAAGAATATAATGGCAAATGCAGGGGCTCCTTCGAACCACGGCCAACCCCATTTTCAGATCTACGTACAACTACGACAATATATAGCTTCTCGTTTATCTTTTTTATACGGTCTAGTGTATTTTAAATTTCATCCAATCCAATTCAATACATTGAATCATCACGATTTATAGTCAATATTCACTTTTGACTTTAGAAAATTTACCTGAGGTGCCATAAGGGGGGTCTAATCCAACAAATCATACGTGTCCTTTTTTTTAAAACGGATTAGGAAGAGACAGACAAAGTTTATAGCCTTGCTGTTTGGTCGATAGGTGCATGGATCTCCTTTGTGAGTACCGATACGAGTACTATGTATAGTTAAAAAATGCAAGATTATCAAATAGCAAATCAATAGTTAGCGCGTAATGTATAATTACTATTAGCATCAGTGAACAGCAACGGTCGGTTTGCCGGTTTGGTTTCCTAACCGAGTTCCCAATCCGACACCGTCCTTTGTCTTTCTCCAACACACGCCTCTCCTCCTAATTATTTTATTTACTTTTTTTTTATCATACATAATTTTCTTTTTATTTTGGTCTCCTTTCGTCTTCCTCCACTCCTCCATTTTCCCCATTTCTTTCAAATCCCTTTCCTCTGATAACAACAGAAAGTAAAAGGCAATTCCTCCCCCCAATAACGCGGATGGAAAAAATTAAATTCCAACGTGATCGGAAGAAAATCCAGGACCTGATTCTTTTCTCTAACACTTGATCTCCATCCCTCCCAACCACTGAATTCTTACCATTCCCAAAATCACCCAAGCAATCTTCCGTTTCACTTTCCTCCGCCACCCGAAACATCCTCAGGTGGAAGGCAAACGCCATTGCCGGCGCTCCGTTGATCGATCGGCAGTTTCTGGATTGACTGATTTGCCGTAACAAACAGTCAAAATGTGGCTGTCGCTCTTTTTCTTCCTTGGCTTCTTGCTTGGGGCGCTTGCTCTCGCTGCTTTCCAAGCTCTGGCCGCTTATGTCTTGCTGCTTCGACTCAAACATAAGGTTTCTCATCAGGCTGCCAGATTGGCCGACTCTACGGATTCTCAGAGAGACCTTGATCCCCGCCAGTCGCTCAAATACGCTCATGACAAGAAGGTAGCGTAATTCGCGTTACTGATCCTTTTTTTTCTTTCAAGTGTTTGAATGAACTGAATTTAAAAGCTGAGTCTGCATGCTAATTGTATATTGATATGATCGTTAATTTCAAGTGTCAGTGAGATCTTATGGTGTGGATCATAGGTGAGAGGATTCAGTGTTCTGAATGTGTCAATCTAATTTGTTCTACTAGATCTTCATGCTGCTTTCTAAAATAATAATTTCACATGTTGGCCGCATGTGGTCTGATTACCTGTGGATTTTGCTAGTCTTACCCTGTGTTTCGCTTGGTGTTCATTGTTTGTTACGTCATTTCATTTGTGGTCTCAGGGAATGGTTTGGGTTCTTGAGCCGGATAAAGTTCCGAAAAATTGGCCGGGAGAAAAGGAGCAAAAGAAGAAGAAAGATATGTATGAGGTCGTCCCTGTTCGCAGATCAGCTAAAATCAGGGACCGATTCCTTATTCTGGTTGATTCAGATGGTACACATACAGCTGTTCCTTTGGTCGGTTGCCTTGTAGATGCTATTTCTGCTACTAGTATGCCTTCAAGAAAATGGTAAGCAGAATTCACCAGAAACTCTACATACACCACCTTCATTTCCATTCTGCTGGCTGGTTTCTATCGGTTTGCATTTTGGCTATGTGCACTAGGCTTATCTTATTGTGAGAACATCATTAAGATAACGTATAGCTGCCCAATGTACACAATGACATCATGGATTCATAAAATAACTTGTAATCATGCAGGAAGTGAAGTTCTACAATCGACCAATTATATAACTTGTGCATTCCTGTTCTATTCATTGTACAACAGGGCCAAAAGGTATCCGATTAAAGTTCAAAGCAAGAGTTCCTTGATCTACAAGGGAAGTAGAACAGTTTACATTTATCTTGAAACATCATGGGAGAAGGAGTCATGGTGTAAAGCCCTCCGTCTTGCCGCATGTGACGACAAACAGAAACTTTCATGGTTTACCAAAGTGACGGAAGAGTTCCACTCTTATTTGATGTCCATGAATACAGGATATCCTGCGTTTATGAAACCCTCTACAGGGTGCAATGGAGAAATCATAGATAGGATTAATAAGTTGGATGGTTCAACATCCAAGGTTCGGTCATTTTGGAAAAAGCTTTCTAAAAAAGCTTCCAAGAATCATTCAGAGAATAAGACAAATCCTTCATCAGGCCGCGAAAGGTCTCGTCCGTGTCAAGATCCCTTACCAGTTGGTAGTATGCTAAAGGCTGCTCCATCAGGGAAAGTCCCTACCATCTCTGAAGAAGACAGTACGGCCTCATCAGCAGTCTATTCTCGCTCCCAAAGCTATGCCTCTTCTGATGGAGAATATGATGACAGGTACAATGTAGATGATGGAACACTGTGCTGGAATTTGCTTATTTCTCGCCTCTTCTTTGATATCAAAGGAAATCTGGAGACAAAGAATTCAGTGCAAGCACGGATTCAGGTTGGTTGGCTATGAAAAAACAAGTTAAATTACATTGTTATTACAAGGGGGAACATCGTTTCTTAAAGATAAATAGAACATGTGCTGCAAGTGGGATTACACTTGTCATTCATTCCTTTGCTCTAGGTGTATATGTCCATTCTTTTAGCTTAGAGCATATGCGTATAGGGTAGGTAGTCTTTGGAGTGGTGTAATTGTTCTGATGCATTCATATCTCGACTTTCTTGTTCTTCTTAATCTTTCTAGTTAAATTATGTGGTTCAGTGCAAAAAAAAGCCAGTGTAATGTCTGCCACGTTCAGGATTTGGTGATTTTCTGATGTAGGGTAGGGATGAAATATGTTATTACCTGAGCGAGAACTGCTTAAACTGAGCATATGTTTTCCTTCAAGAAGTAGATTGCGTGATTTTCATTTTTATTTTCACTTCGCCTCACAACTTCTGCTCCTCTTCATCCAGCGAGTGCTGACTTAAATGTTTGTTCATTGCTACAACTACAACAGAGAACATTGTCTAATATGAGAATCCCAACTTACATCGGTGAAGTTATATGCACAAGCCTACACCTCGGGAACCTCCCTCCTTACATCCATGGAATTAGGGTCCATCCTGTGGACATGAGTGATGTTTGGATGTGGGATGTTGATTTAGAATATTGTGGTGGAGTGGTACTGGATATCGAAACACGGCTGGAAGTTCGTGATCTAGATCTTCAAAAAGGTATTGGGGACACCAATGGAGAACCAAACTCAGGGGGGGTTATCCCTTCAGACCTGCTGGAAGGTTTCCAAAATTATGGGAAGCAGTTCAATCTTCCTGAGGGTAATGTTGACACCCAAGAGCATAAAGAGGAAGGGGATCCTAAACTCGGTGAGTAGACTTCCAATACTTCCCTTTTTAGTTTCTTTTTTCTCCTTTGATTTTAGTGACATCAGATGCGAATTCACGGAATGCAACTTAGACATGTATTATATTTGGTACGTCTGTATTTGTGTCTGGTCATAGTGGGTGGAACTGTGGAAGTTTAAATCTCTCACTGTTACGTGCATCAAATTTACGTGGTTGCTAAATCATAGTCAGTCATCATGTCTAATGTTTAACTTGCACAATCCAAAGGCCTTAAATCAATTGGACTTGACACACTTACATAACGTCCCTGAATGTTTTCATGATAAGAAAAATGCATTCCGGAAAGGAGATTGTTAATAACTTGAACTCCTAGATTAAAAGATACAAAGATAGTCTCACCTTGTAAACTCCAACTGAGTTTCACCTAATGAAAATATGCAATATTGTAAGCAGCCTCAGGTGTTGCAGTCTAATGATTGGTTCGTGCAAGACTGGAGCAATTATCCGTCCTATAATGTGACGAAATTTGTTTATTATGCCTTCTTATTTTTACAGATGCGTCAAAAAGCATTTCAAGCAGTCTGCCACCTTCTACAAACATGTCTAAGTGGAAGACCATTGTTAATTCAATTGCAAAACAGGTTTCACAGGTTGGTTAACCATCCTTCTTGGCTATCTGTATAATTTCCACTTTGAGAGCATATTGGTATGTTTGCTTCACCCATGCTCCCATCCAGTGACCAATGGAATCGTCTTAACATTATCTTACACTTAGAAATCAGTGTCTTGCAAGAATCTAATGGAAATTATGCAGTGTTATTTCCTGTTTCATTCCTGTAATGCATACTATGCTAAATGCTGCTAGTTTGACCTATATATAAAAAAGGCCTTAAGGTGAGATTTTCCAAGTGCAGGTGCCACTTTCTCTGTCCATAAGGGTTTCTTCTCTCCGGGGAACATTGAGGTTCCACATAAAGCCACCTCCTTCTGATCAGCTATGGTTTGGTTTCACATCCATGCCTGATATAGAGTTTGAACTGGAATCTTCTGTTGGAGAACACAAGATTACTAGTGGGCATATTGCTTTGTTCCTCATCAATCGGTTCAAGGTATGTCCTTTGCTTCTATAACACACTGATCTCTCGTAATGTTAACTCATCAAGTTAGACATCTCCAGTTGTATATAGCTCTTGAACTCTCTTTGAAATTATTGTATAACCGTCATAGATTGAATTTACTACATGTGGAAAATCGTTCGATCTACATAAAATTTACTTCATTACTACTTTTGCTAATGCAGAATTCGATCAAAGAAACTTTGGTACTTCCAAACTGCGAGAGTATGTGCATTCCGTGTATGTTGGCAGAAAAGAACGATTGGGTTCCTCGAAAAGCTGCGCCTTTTATGTGGCTTAATCGAGAAGTAACCACTGACCATGCACCCACAGGCGAAGCTGTTAGTTCCCTTCCACCTAAACCAAAATCCAAGTCCGAAGAAAAAACGGGGACCTCCAGCAACAATAATAGTCCACCAGACAGCAATCATGGAGCTACTAATAGGAATGGTGGCGAAAATCAACACGTGAAATCTGACTCCACAGATTCCTCGGCTAGCTCGGAGAAGTCACCAACAGAAACCAGTAAATCAGTGGAAGAGCTAAGAACTCCCTTGTTAGACCGCCGCGAATCACAAGACGACCACCACGAGCATAATGGGAACCATGTTTCTGAAAGCTCATTAACATCTAGGGCTCTAATAAATGTGGATAGGTTGATAGAAGCTGTTGACGATTCAAAGAAATCAGGACGTAGGGCGAGGATGCTTGATCTGGGGAAGAAAATGAGTGAGAAGCTTGAAGAGAAGAGGCGCCATCTTGAAGAAAGGAGTAGAAGCTTTGTGGAGAAGATGAGAGATAAAGCTGAACATAAATGAATGGTGGGAGGAATCATAGATCAAGAGATGAATGAAGTCAGTCAGTCGCGGTTTATTAGCAACGAGTGTGTACAGTTCGGGTTTAAAGTGGCAATCATAATGCCATTGGTATAGAAAGGTTCGCTGCTTGTCGAACCTCGGAAGTCAAAAGAAGCACTGCGTTGAGATCTTGAAGAATGGTTTTTCAACTTTTGACTCTTGCAGGGCTGGTATTATCAAGATGCTTTTCCGATTTCTTCCGGGAGGACGAATTTCGTTGCAGTGTTGTAAAGACAATACACAGATAGCTACTAACAGAACAACTTTTTGGCTCCCTTGTTCTTTTGTTTAGGAACTTTGATCTATTGGAGTTGGCTAGGTTTGTTGTGTATTCTACTTGTATACACAATTTGTACTTCACTTCACTTATGTTCCTTCGAATAGATATATAGAAACGCTTGCTGCAGAACATCTCTCGTTAATGACTCTTTCTGGAGACATGTTTCAGTTTCCAGAAGCTGAACATGAAGCTCTCATCCAACTCTGGCAATGGAGTCGTTGACCGAACCATTAATCTCGACCTGGCTCCAAGCAGGTTTCTTTACTAATCCTCGACCATCCATCGAGCTTCTCATCTTGGCAGCCTCCTTCCACTTACCTTCTGACATGTACAGATTAGCCATCAGAACATAATTCCCAGTCTGATCAGGACTCAGTTCTAACAGCTTCTTAGCAGCACATTCGCCCAGCTCTACATTTTGATATTTCCTGCACGAACTCAGAATCGAAGGCCACATTCGCGCTTGAATCTCTCCGGGCATTTCCAACGTCGGTTTCATCGCCAAGTCGAGCCGACCAGCTCTCCCAAGAAGATCTACCAAGCAGGTATAGTGTTCTATCCCAGGTTCAATTCCGAAATCCTTCTGCATGCTCAGAAAATAATTCACTCCATCCTCAACGAGTCCCGAATGACTACACGCAAGTAATACACTCGTGTAAGTAACACTATCCGGCACTATCCCTTCTTTTCGCATCTCGTGGAATAAACCGAGAGCTTCATTTCCCATCCCGTGAATCGCGTATCCGTTAATCATGGAGCTCCAAGCTGTCAAGTCCTTAACCAATATGCTGTTAAACATTGTTCTTGCTTTTTCAATGCTACCGCATTTGCAGAACATGTAAATTAAAGATGTCTGGACCAACTGATTGGATTGCAATCCATTTATTGCGATGTAATCTTTGATTTCTTCACCTATGCGCAAAGAACCCGTATCGGCACAAGCTGAAAGAATAGTTGCCACTGCTGCTGCGTCAGGTTTAACATTCGTCGTTAGAAGCTTCTTAAAAAGAATCAGAGCTTCGGCTGGATAGTCAGAGTGCAGCCATTATTGATGTCCATACCGAGATAGTTTTCTCTCCTGTGAAATCAAACACAAGTCGAGCTGAGCTAAGATCACCACATTTCGCATACATGCTCACAAGAAGATTAGCAATGGCGTTCTCCTCGTCACACCCGGTTTTGATTATCAACGAATGGAGCGAGGAGGATATCGACAGGTAACCGTGTTGGCCACAACAAGTGATCATGGTGAGGAAAGCTACGAAATCGACGCTTTCTCTTCTTCTCGTCTGATTGAATACAGAGAAAGCTTCGGTTACGTTGCCAGATTCTACGTAACCGTTTAGTAGTGTTGTCCAAGAGATTAGAGAAGGCTCGTGCATCTTGTCGAGAATGGCACGAGCTTCACGAGTCTGTCCGTGATTAACGAGCATTCCCATCACCGCGTTAGTTAATGGCACATTGTCTAAATCCAGAAGCCCCATCTTGAAGACGCAGCACTGAGCTGAAAGGCCCTGCAGAAGTGAACCAGAGCCTCCACAAGGAGAAAGCAGCACGACGAAAGTTGTCGAATTTGGTCCCAAACCAAGACCCCTCATTTCGTTCAGCAAAGAAATGGCTTGGTCAAACAGAGAGCAACTACAATAGGCAGAGATCATGGAGTTCCAAGACACAACATTTCTTTCAGACATTTCGTCCAACACTTGGCGGGAAGAAACCAAGTCGCGACATTTCGAGTACATGTCGAGGAGTGATGTCTGCACGTACACGTCCGACTGGAAACCTAGATGCAGAACGTGGGAATGGATCGTTTTACCGAGATGGAATGCGTCGGGGATGGAGCAGGAGGCGGCGGATTTGAGGAGTAATGGGTAAGTGAAGCTACTGCCGCCGCGGATGCCGAAGCTCAACAGGGAACGGTAGAGTTGAAAAGTTTGGTTGAAGAGGCGGCGATTTGCAGCGTCTCGTATTTTCAAATTCCAGAGATACAGTGATGGCCTTCTGGAGTTGAGTATAGACAACAACTTGTTACTCATCTCAGCCTTGTTTCGGATGAAGATTCTTTTCTTCGTACGAAAATTATCCAGAATCCGCGGGAAATTCAAATATGAATCTACCAATGGAAATCCAATCGAGTCGTAGAAATCGACAGAAAATAATTCTACGGGAAAAATTATTGTGGAAAAAATATTTTTGGGCAGATAACGAGAACTTTAATATGAAGAGAGAATTACAATTAGTGGGCTAAACAATTGATATTTATAATAAGTAAAACATTATGATATGACCGAAAATACAAAGTATAATTGATCCGTATTGTCGACCTAGGAGAATCGGATAAAAAAATATAAGTTCAGAGTTACTAAACTTTTTAAACATCGCACGAAATTTAGTATACTTCATGTTTCTTATAAATTCCGTAACAAATCGTCATTTTCTTTCGAAGATAAACTAGAGATATCATTACAATAAAAAAGGAACGAAAGGACATAAATATAACATAAGTGCCATATGTGGAGTGTACTAGATTAGACTTTGTTGCATATAGATTGCCAAGTGCCAACACACAACGCAATCAACTTCGCTATTTCACATGGTACTACCTACCAAACCACCGTTATTATTCATTTAGTTGTGTTACTTGTTGATCAATTTTCCTTAAAGTCGATGTAGGGAGAAGGAACTAACCGCAAAGGATATTTTCTCGAAAGTATTACTCCAAAGGATTCCGCCATATCAACATTTTCTGATTCCATTCCTCTAGAATGTGCCCAATCGAAATGGAAGAGCATATTTGCCAAAGTAAGTTTAACGATCGCCATTCCGAACGTCATTCCAGGACATATTCTTCTGCCAGCACCGAATGGAATGAAGTGAAAATCATTCCCTTTAAAATCAGCCGAACAATCCGTAAATCTTTCAGGATGAAACCTTTCTGCATCAGTCCAATGACGAGAATCTCGATTGATCGCCCAAACATTCACAAATACTTTGGTTTTCATCGGCACCTCGTATCCATTATCAAGCTTCACGTCCTCTCTTGTTTCCCTGGGAACGAGTAAAGGAACGGGAGGATGCAACCTTAAAGCTTCTGCGATCACCATGTCCAAGTAGTTTAACTTATGAAGACTTGCCTCCTCAACATTTCCGATCTTGCCAAACACCTCTCTCACTTCTTGTTGGCATGTTTGCATCACATTTGGATTTTTGACAATTTCTGACATAGTCCACAAAATTGTCGATGATGATGTGTCAATTCCAGCCAGGAACAGTTCCTAGTAAGGGACACACGAATACAAAATCAAATAGTACGAATGTAAAATCAAATTGTTTGCAACATGCATAAAATTTAAATTAGTAGAGATTTTTAATGTAACAATATCGAATAGTTCAATATATTAAGTTGAATTGTAATTCATTTTATATGAATTAGTTTGTATGTAAAAATTATACCAACTAAGTATGAAGGCTCCTTTGATTTGCCACTGTTTTTAGCAGAGAAATAATACTTTATGAAGGTAGTGTTATGATATTTTTATTAAAAGTGGAGGTAATAGTTATTTCATTGATGATTTGATGGATAAATATATTTTTAATATTTATTTTTTTGAGGATATGAGTCGACATATCATAAAATAATAGATCGAGCAATTTGAGGAAAAAAAATTAATTTGGGTAGATATAATTATTCATCATTTTAGTTAAAAATGTATAGACAAAAGAAAAAATTAAGAATATCAGGTGTAATTTTATATTATTATGACTAAAATTTTAACATAAGTTAATTTATATTTAATCTTAAATATATTTATTTCAACGTTTAATTAAAAAAAATTACTCTAAATAGTATAAACAATGTAGGTAACTACTAACTATTAGCCCACTGTGGTAGTAACACCGTAGCTTTCTGTCACTATTAAACACTAATGAATTATTAAGAACGAAAGTCAATAATCATGTAATCAAACATAATTTAAATGATTTTTTTTACAAACAAAACATAATTTATGTGTGAATTTTCACTGCTTTAGTATATTTTTACGGTAGTGATTAAAACAGGAAACAAAAATACTCACCAGAGTGACTGCTTTTATGACTTGAGCCGTTACAGGAACACCAAGACTATGATCTTCCTGAATATCCAGAAGAATATCCATAAGATCAACATCATCATCTTCTTCATTGAGTTTCCCACTTCTTCTTTCTCTCTTGGATTGATGTTCATCAATAATTTTATCCAATATCGAATCCGACGCTTTACGCATCCTCTCCAGCTTAGCCTTAAACCCGGTGAGGACAGGCAGAAATTTCAGAGAAGGATACAAATCCGATACTTGAAACCCTGAAAAGGCAGCCGAAATTTTATGAACCACCATCATGAACTCATCGCTCAACTCCTGCACGTTCCCGAACGCCGCCCTCGAAGTCACCGAGCTCGCCAATTCCTCCACCGTCCCACTCAGATCCACAACCTCCCCTGCTTTACCAGCAAGGCGGTCAACAAAACCGTTGACCTCTTCCTCCCTGATTCGACGGAACGAAGCGACTCGTTTCGCGCTGAGGAGCTCCAGGACGGCGATCTTCCGCATCTGCCGCCAGTACTCTCCGTACGGAGCTAGGGCGATGTTCTTGCCGCCGTCGTAGATGATGTTGCCCGCTAAGAGATCGCTTGGCCTGGAAGCGAAAGCCAGGTCGTGGATTTTCATGACCTGTTTTGCAGCTTCAGGGGAGGAAACTACGACGACCGGGACCTCACCGAGGTGGATCTGCATCAGATCTGGACCGTACTTTTGTGCTAGGTGTTTTAGTCTACGGTGAGGATCGTCGCCGATGAGTTGGTGAAGGTTTCCTATTATTGGGAGCTTCCATGGCCCAGGCGGCGACTGTTTCGAGGTGGCGCCTTTGTTGGACGACGGGTGATTCTTCTTCAGGATGAGGAATAGAGCGAGAAGGGTGATTGTGGAAGTGAAGAGAAAGGCAGAGGTTAAGGAGGAGGATGAAGAAATGAGCTGGTGAAGGGAAATTTCCATGGTTAAAATTGAAAACAGAGGATAAGCTGCTCTGTAGATTTGTAGGGAGAAGCACAGTGAGGAAGGAAGAGTGGAATATTACAGAACGGCCATATGACTACGTGATTAATTTTTCAAGAATTGAATTAAAATTAATTATCATGTTCTTTGACTTTTCAGAGTGATTATTAATATACGAGTAAAGATATATTTGTATTAAATAAACACAAAATTATTTTAAATACCCACCTACGACTCCTCGAGGTACTAAAATATATCCAATTGATTTCACTAAAGAAAAAAGACACTCTCCAATTATTGACATATCAAAATCTCATAAATCTGGGAGAACATTGACATGCCGGCATAACACCGTGTTATAGTTAGTACTTCTATGAGAACATCTGTTCAGTCCCAGTCATACGGTTCGGGGTGGATAATAAGTTGTTGATTTGAGAATCGTCCCTGTTTTTGTCTTTATCGCATGGTTCATTACTGATCCAAACGATCCCTTGTACTTACGTAACAATAGTTAACTCTAATGTAACTTGCAAAATATGTTATAGCAGGTCCTTAAATTAAAGTTACCATAATTTGAGTTAATTCAAGTTTGTTTATGGGTGTTTTTTTTTTGTAATAAACTGTTGTAAATAGCGCGATATTTATACACCTTTACTCTTCTTACAAATTTGGTACAAAACAATCTGTATTATTCACTCAGTTGTTTTACGTGTTGATCGATTTATTTCCCCTCGTTGTCAATATAGGGAGAAGGAACTAATCGCAAAGGATATTTTCTCAAAAGGACTCTGTTATATCAACGCTCTCTGATTTCACTCCTCCAGGAAGTGTCCAATCAAAATGAAAGAGCCAATTCGCCAAAGTAAGCTGAACGACCGCCATTTCAAACGTAATTTCAGAACACGTCCTTCTGCCAAAGACTGAATGGAATGAAATAAAAAATCATTCAATTGAAGCCAACTGAATAATCCACGAATCTTTCAAGATGAAACATTTCCGCATCAGTCCAATAACAGGAATCTCGATTGATTGCCCAAACATTCACAAATACTCTCGTTCTCATTGGCACCTCGTATCCATTATCAAGCTTCACATTCTTTGTAGTTTCTCTAAGAACCAGTAAAGGAACAGATGAGTGCAACCTTAGAGTTCCTGCGATCATCATATCTAAATAGTTTAACTTATGAAGATTTGCCTCCTCGACGACATTTTTCATCTTGCTAAATACTTGTCTTCCTTTTTGTTGTGCTATTTGCATCACTCTCAAATTTTTAATCATTTCTGACATAATCCACAATATTATTATTAATGATGTCCCAATTCCAACGAAGAACAATTCCTAGTAAGGGATAAATGCAAAATTAATTAATTAGTAGATTGAAAAAAGAAGAATTAACATCCTCAAATTACATGTGTAATTAAAGACATTTTGTTTTTTTTTTATAATTTAAAGGTTCTAAAATATTTTAAATTAGGGAGGAATCAAGTAGTTCAACTACTACGCTAAATGCCACATATAAAAGTTATATGAGGAAAATTATATATTATCAGAGTAGTAAAATTGGGGTGTGCTGCACTATGATCCTTAATTTGCTACTATTTTTAATCGAGATATGATATACGTGAATGTGACAATTAATTAATAATGAATTATTTAAGAACCGCAACTAATGTACAAACACCAAACTATAACTAAGTGCATAGTTTACTACTTTAATAGAAATAACATTATTTTTCATTTCAATTTAGTTGCCATTGAAAAATTGGATAAAATCTAGCTAGCAACGAAAAAATTCACTCCTTGAAAATACTTCTTCGGATTCTATTTTTTCGGGTAAAAAAATATTCAAAATTTCAATAACAACAAATAAATACTTACCAGAGTGACAGCTTTTACAACTTCAACAGTTAGAGGAACACCAAGGGTACAATTTTTCTGAATATCCAGAAGAACATCCATAAGATCATCATCTTCTTCTTCACCATCAATTTTCCCTCTTCTGTTCAATGATCTTGTCCAATATCGAGTACAGGCAGGAATTTCAGAGAAGGGTACAAATCAGATACCTGAAATCCCGAAACAACTTCCGAGATCTTAGCAACCACCATCACAAACTCATTCCCCAGCTCCTGCACTTTCCCAAACGCCGCCCTTGAAGTCACCGAACTAGTCCATTTCTCCACTATCTCGCTCAGATCCACAACTTCCCGTGCTTTACAACTAGCAATCCGGTCGACAAAACCCTTGACCTCTTCCTCCCTGATTTGCATAAGATCTGGACCGTACTTTTGTGCTAAGTGTTTGAGTCTACGGCGAGGATCGTCGCCGATGAGTTGGTGGAGGTTTCCAATTACTGGGAGCTTCCATGGCTCTGGCAGCGGCTGATTTGGAGCGGCGCGTTTGTTGCACGGCAGGTGATTCTTGAGGATGAGGAATAAAGAGACAAGGATGATGATTGTGGAAGTGAAGAGAAATACTGGGATTAAGGAGGAAGAAGAAATCAGCTGCTGAAACAATGTCACCACCATGGTTCAAATTTCGAACTCCAATATTCCAGATTTCCGCTCTTAATAATTAATATCCCAACCCAGCTCAATTATTGTGATTATTATACATAAAAAAGGGTTAACATCAAGAATAGAGCCAAAGTATTAAAAGAACTGACTAATCTAAACTTACTATTTGAAGAAACAAACCTAACCCAAACTTACCCTTATTTGTTCAAATTAAATTTCAAAGTCTGGACTGTTGTGGCGATAAATTAATTTCAAAGTCTGGACCGTTGTTCAAATAAACCTAACCCTAACCCAAACTATGTATCGATATAATTTTTAGATCGTTACGAAATCATATTTAGAGTCGTGGAAGATTTGTAAAACGGGTTACAGAATAATTTAATGGTTTAATTTTCCTCGTGTTATGTCGTTATTATATCAGTGTAACGCAAACTTAATATTCGAAATCGTTCAATTTAAAATATATTACGGTTAACCCCAGTTCAGCTCAGATACGGATTGAGCGCACATTTTAACTTGTTTAGTGCATTTTAACTAATTTTTTAACCAACTGCCGTTAACCTAACTGATCGAAAATTGAATTTCAGTTAACCGCACTTTATAAACTAATTGAGTGACTAAATTGAAATTACACAAAATTTTAGGAGTTAAAGTACAAATATGGGTATGGTTACGTTTGATATTCGACTGTCTCGATTATTCATCACCTTACTTCCATAATTTTTTTTAATATTTCACTCTACTTTCATAATTATACAGGACCTACAAAAAACCAACATCATATCAATTGGTGTATTAGTGTATGTGTTTCTATTCGATGAACATAACACGATCAAATGTTATTATATTAGCAATCAATATTAGTAATCTTGTGTGCATTATAAATTTTGTAGTTAAATTAGATTTTGGAATGAAAATATGAAATTTTGTAATTAAAATAAACACTGGAGCTACTGGATTTGCATTATTAAAAGAAATCGGCGCGCGTGCTATTGTTAGGCAGACCTAGCATTGGTCAGCCCTAACATTAATTTAGTGGCCGTGGTTAAATTTTTCTAACAACGGCTTTGGCTATTGTTAGTTTTAATTTTTGTCGTTGTTAGGTAACTGTTTTATCATAGTGCAACGAAACAGGATTATATTATCTGCAAGTAACATAAAAGGACATGGACCATTACAATCTTTGACAGCAGAGCCCCAATGGAGCTGAGGAAGGATGTTTATTCATTAAGCAAAACCAAACGCTATAGCCACATTGCATGCTGTCCTGCCACAATCTCTAAGCTAGCAGCATCTCATCGATCTTCTTACTTCATTTAGGGCTCAGAACATACATCTGACATGCATGAGACCCCAATTTTGCAGAGATTCCTCCTTTCACCCCTGCAATCGTCGATTGCTGCCATAGATCTCTGGCCTCATAGACCGCGTCGTTGTTAAGACCAATCTCTGACCAACGTGCAGCCACTGTATCTTCAGATTTTCCTCTGTTCAACAGCAACACTGCGACTCTTTTCCCGCTCAGGGGACCCGACCATACCTAATATGCAGGTACACGATTAATTCACATTTCGCAGTTATTATTATTTATTCCGCAACGAAATTAGCTAGTAAACGCACCTCAAGATCTCCCTTCTTTTTGACCTTTTTCCCTTGCACTCCTAGTGTATCTGCATCGTCAATCAAAATTTTCAGAGGAAAACATTATCAAGTAATTAAGAAGCTAAATAAACAGTACTTTGATTACCTTGGTTCACAGCTATAACTTCCTTGTTGCTCAAGATTTTGCGGGTATCGGGGCTCATCGATGTAACGTCGCATCCAAGAATCAGAGGAGACTGTACCATGTAAATAACTAGTTATAAATCTTTACCCCCCAACCGCAAAAATTAAGTTCTCTTGGATGATTTATCCGTACCTTGGCTATTGCCCACAAACTGAAGTGAGAACGATATTCTTCTGTGCTCATTCCTCCATTCCCAACTTCAAGCATGTCAGGATCTACCGTCACAAAACCGAACCGGTGAAATGTACTTTTTTACAATCTTTTGATAGTAAATGATAGATAGCTAGCTAGGTTGAGTTTTACCATTCCAGCCACCAGGTCCAGCATAAGATGCCCATTTGTCATTCGTATCGGCACGAGCTATCATGCTAGATCAAATTGTAAGAATATGAACTCCGGCATCAGTCTATTGGTAATGAAATTAAGGGATCGTTTGATTTCGAGATTTGAGTAGTGGTGAAACTAAGGAGATTTGTTCACCTGTCCCAATGATCACTAATGTCACCGGTGGTCCTCCAGCTATTCCCAACCTTCATTGCCCATTTTGCTGGATCCTCTTTACCCCTACAACAAGTTAACCAATTTTTATTGGAATTCATTATTGTAACTGTTATCCACATGAAAAAAAAAGGAATGGGAAGTTGATTTACCATTCACACAGTGAAAAGAAAATAGGTCTTCCGGAATTCAGTAACGCTTTACTCATTACAGGGTACCTATCGTATCACAAAAATATCAGCAAAATGATCATTCCATTTAAATTTTCGAACTGGACGAAGTAAAATATACACTGTTGAAAGTGGAAATCAACTTACCTCTTCTTTGGACTTATATCCTTGTTGTGACAGTTATCATATTTCAAGAAGTCGATTCCCTTGCAAAAAGAAAAACACCAAAACCATAAGATTAAGCTATTTATAAAAAAAAAGACATAAAATCAAGCTCTAATTGTCCCCAGAAATGTGTTTGGACATAGATTTGAGACTAGAGTAGCAGTGTGTTTGGTTTTAGTTGAACGATTAGTATTAACGATGTGTTAGAAGAGAACTGCTGTTAATTGGCGGCTACTAACGGCAGAAGGGAAACAACTTATGTTAGTCTGTTTAAATTACCCAGGAAGCGAAGGTATTAGCATCTTGTCTTTCGTGGCCTAATGATCCTGGCTGTTTCTTGCTGCACGTCATCGTTCTGTATAATATTATTAGCGACGGAAAAAATGAAAGAAAAATTAAGAGTACAGTATGCAGTAGGAAAATTCCATATGAATAAATAGTTTAAATAAAGATGTAGTTAATTAGTAATTTACCCGGCATCAGAATAAATCCCAAGTTTAAGGCCCTTGCCATGGACGTAATCTGCCAGTGCTTTCATTCCAGAGGGGAATTTCGAACCACTAGCTACCAGATTTCCCTACTCAAAATACAACACAACACCCATATTTTTGTTTATTAGTGACCTATTTCTAATTTTATGTCAATTTAAATTAATAACGCAGGAATTAAGTGCAGTACCTTATGGTCTCTATTGGATTCAGCCCAGCCATCATCTACGACCAAATGAGACGTTAAGAAATATGAAAATCATTAATTATTTCATGATACTGGAAGGGTAGATATGCGTACCTATGTTTATGTAGCGATAACCTAATGCAGCAAGTCCAGATGAAACCATAGCATCAGCTGCAATTTCAACAAAAGTAACTGTGATATTATTACCGGTTCGATATGGATCCAATTCTGTTGACAAGCAGAGGGTCAAGCGGCATATGTTCGATTAGATATGAATCATTAATTAAAGTAGGTTCATATATTGTCACGTTATTATTGTAAGTGATCGCCAATACAACAAATGTGACTTTGTGCGACCACCAAATTCGTCCCAGAAAGTCCAGAAATAGTCGCAAAAAGTCATGTAAACTTTCTATGCGGGACCCGTTATCCGTCACCTTTACAGTAAACTTTCTGTGACCAAAATGGGACCATATTTGTGACCATTCATTGTCGCGCAAAGTTCAAATTTGACTTTTAGCGACAGATACTTTCTGTCGTAATTTTATGTGTATAAATAACTAAATTTACTGTGCTGTGAATAAAAAATATATTTGTATAAATACTTTGTCTATAAACATCATTTCTACATAACAAACATAGACAGTATTCTCCAACATTAAAAAAAAAAAAAGAAACCGATTGACATACAAGTTGATGATTGATTACCTGTTTCCTTGATCAAATGCTCTGAAATCCTCCAATGGAAGTGATTGTAAGTGTTCCATCTGACGAGAACACCAATACTCAGTTCACAATCATTACAAAGCCAGGTACGGCGGTCTTATATTAAACGTGTTTTAAGAGACTTACCCCATAGGTGGAGTACGACCCAACTTATTATCCAATAGATTCCTTCGTATTCCGATCAGTTCGTCCCGTTGACTTGAATTGAATCCATTACCGCTGGCGACACTTACTACGATCAAGACAACAACGGCCTCGAAAATCATATGAACGGACCTCGTCATTGCTGGTATGGAGACGAGGAGGAGGAACCCCTGGAGCAAATGTTCAGGGGAAGAAGATGTGTAGCTAATTATATATTTGAATGTTACGTCTTGAAGAGTGTTAACTAATTTATAGGTAGTTTGAGATCAGTGATGGGGTGCCCTTACTGTGTAGCACTCTGTTTCTTGGTTGTGCAGACACTAAGGCAATAAAGCAATACTAATTCTCATTCATTCTCCTACCTATTTATGATATTAGTTTAAAATACAATTTAGACGTCCAAAGTTCGTTAATCTCCTGCGTAATGTTTTTTTTTTTCAAATTAAGTATCCTTGTGCTTTGGAATTACCAAAAGGCAAATGACAGTTTGGTCTGGTTTGATTACTATTAGGAGCCAAAATACACATGATTTGGCTCATGGTATCAGAAATATATAATTTGGCCCAGTTTTCAAAGAGTTAACGGATTACAGTCAAGTGTGTCGTTAACGGTTAAACTTAACGACAAACATTACGGCATTATGACTGGTAACCAGATGGACTGCCACGTCAGACGCCATGAGTTAGTTACGATGATGAATTAATTTTTTTTACCCCTCCATTAAATTACTCATTGACCCTCCCTTCTTTATCTCATCCTTCCTTTCTCCGTCGTGAGTCGTCCCTTTCATTTCGCCACCTTCCTCTTAGTTCTGCCGCTCGCCGTCGTCTTCTTACGTTCTCCTCCTCCTCTAGTCTTTGGTGCTATCTTTCTCGTCGTCGCCTTCCTTTCTCTTCCTCCTTCTTTCTCCTCCGTCGGCCATGGATGGGATTACCTCGACACAGTCTATTTCATCATCCGGGTTGAATTAACCGTGTCCTATACTGGAAAGAATCCAGGTCGAAGGCTCTATCGCTACCCATTTTGAAAGGTAAATAGATTAGTTTTCCGTTCCTGCCTTCCTTAAATTTTGGACGATCCCATTTGTAGGATAAACCAATGGACTGTGGTTATTTTAAATGGATTCCTACAAAAGAGTTCATGCTTACTGATGTCAAACTGAATCTTACAAAAGGTCATACTGGACATGAGTTTTAGAGTGCAACCACCCTGTTAACAGTCGCCTCTTAATCGACACAGATTAAACAGTTTGCATCATAGTACTATGATACCACAAAAGGTCCTACTGGAAATGTTGCCGGCGACTAGAGCTCCGACTACTTTCACTAGTCGACCACCTCCGTCAATAATCTGTTGCCATCCACCGCCACCATCTGCCGCCACTACAACGAGTATAAAGACATGTGCGCAGGACATGAATACAAAGATATGTACATGTGTATAAAATGTGTACACTCTGTGCAAACACTAGTACAATGACATTTACACTTGTATATGAGTGTGTATATTTTAAAAGATGACTATGTGTAAAAAGGTACAAAGGCATGTATATATGTAGTTGTGTACAGTGTACGAGTGCAAAGATATGTATATTTGTACATAATACAGGTACAAGGACATGTACATGTATGGAGTGTTGACCATGAGATGTGAATAAAAAAGTACAACTCAACGTTGGAATTTATTTTTAAAAAAAAGTATTTTCCTCGACATATGAGAGTATTCTGTGACAAAAAAATTTTGAGACGGAAAAAGTCACCACGCGTAAGATATTGGACTCAAAAGCACTAAAAAATCACTAACTGAAACGATTTATTTCAAAAGTAATAATTTCCATCTAAACCTCTAACTTGTTTAGAAAACTTTCGTTTCAAATGTCCCAAATGTCCTCTGATAACTTTCAATGAACCAATAATAAATCAAATTACAATTTTATACTTTAATATCAAGGGAAAAAGGTAATAAATGATAAGTAAATGTCATTTTAAGAATTGAATATTTCCATATATCAAGTGAGAAAAAGAAGGAAATGACATTAAATTCAAATGGACACTTGGAGATTTGCATGGAACCCCATGAGATACACTTGTAGCCTTCCTTTTATGCAGTTACCAAATTCAATTCCCAGATATCAAAATGCATGAATTGGATTCTTCCATTTTCCCACCTACCTACCTACCTACTCAATTACTCTCTCTTATATAATACAACGCCGTCCATGTTATGAATTCCCTCGTCAAACATAGAGAATACAATACAAGCTACAGAGAGCAGTCAGTCAATCTCAAGAAAGATATCAAAACGTACGTTATATTGTCAGAAATATGGCCGAAACTGCTGTTGATCAAAATGGCGATTCAACCCCAAAGCTTCCTGGTTGGTTCGTTGATGTCGAGCAAGGATGGCCAGGTTCATTTCTTCTCCGTTATATCTCAATAACTGGAGTTCTGATTGATTTTTATAGTATCACAAACATGATTTGACGAGACTTTCATGATTCATCATACAGGAGAAGCTATTAGCTTTAAGGTGGAGAAGGTTCTGTTCCAAGGCAAATCTAAGTACCAAGAAATATTTGTCTTTGAGGTATATATATATAACTCGTTGTGTTTTTTTCTATGACCGTTGACTAATACGCTTTGACTTCTCTGCTAATTGAGATAATAATTAATTGTGTTATATCGTGTTGTAATTTGCAAGTCATTATCGTATGGGAAGGTTGTAATGGTGGATGGTTCTCTTCAACTTACTGAGAAGGACGAGTTTGCATACCAAGAAATGATGACTCATCTCCCGCTTTGCTCCATCCCCAACCCTAAGAAGGTAATTAGTGTACATATACGTAGGGGTGGGATCGGTAGGCCGGGCTTAGCCCGATCCGGTCAACTAAAGACTTTTTGGCAGGTTCGGGCTTTACCTGAAAATTTTGAAAACACAAAACACCATACTTTACATAATCAAACGTTCAAGCTTCAAACCTCCTAGTTATGAAAAGAACAAAGTGTGACATTGGTAGTACTAATTAGGTGTTGTTGATCGGAGGTGGAGATGGCGGCATTCTTAGGGAAATTTCACGTCATTCGTCGGTGGAGACGATTGATATATGTGAGATGGATCAACTTATTATTGATGTAAGTATCGCTATACCAATATGCATATTTGTATCACATACATTCCGAAACCCTTATCGATATTTTTCCATACACCGTATTTATCATCCGTAGCAACAAATAATTCGAACTGATTGAAACGCCTAATCATTCATTAGTTTGCATGATGATGATTAATAAACAACATTCTTCTTTCATTATGTTCAGGTTTACAGGCGTTTCTTTCCAGAAATAGCAATCGGATACTCTGATCCACGAGTAAACGTGCATTTAGGAGATGGTAAATAATCAATTAGTTCTAAATTTTTAAATAGAAAAGACCAGCTTACCCCCAATTAATCTAGACCCTTTGTTCATATGGAGAAATGACCATCTTACCCCCAATTTATTCAAAGAACTCAAGTCATAGTTATTCGAGATATCATGATATTGGGTGAGATTGATATTGAATTCAAAAAATACGAATATTCTTGTTTGGTGTAGGATATTGAGTGGGGTTTAAGAATGATTAGATGTGGGGTGGGTCTTGGTTTGGTTTGTAATAATGAGAATAGAGAAAATTACCATTGTAGCCTCACTTGTTTGTAACTATTAAATTGTCTTGGGGGCAATTATGTCCATAAAAATGTTTAGGTGAATATTAAATATCACAATATTGCGATATTCAATATCACCGAATAGCTAACTATTCAAACTTCGAAACACGAAAATATCTCGAATAGCTAGCTATTGAATGATATTGAATATCAATATCATCCGGTATCATCCATACCAAACATGGCCTAACAGATTTTGAGTTCTAATAACGGGCATGCATGCAAACAACAGGAGTTGAATTCATGAAAGGTGTCCCTGCTGGCACATATGACGCTATCATATTGGACGCATTTGTCGCCATGGGTATGTCAAGTCAACGTCCCATCTCATTACAAAGTTGACTATTTATTTATTTATTTTGCATGTAAAGAGTTCACTTCAAGCTTTGATTTATATATGCATACAGGGCCTGATGGGAAGTACGTAGAAGATGAATCGTTTCTGCAATCAGTGGCGAAATCGCTGAGGCCCGGAGGAGTATTGTGTTCGCCGGCGGAGAGCCTGTGGCGGAAAGGGTTTTCAGTAGAGGAGACAGTTGCCAAATGTCGCAAATCCTTCAAGGGCTCTGTTAACTATGCTTGGGCCTCTGTCCCCAGTTACTCCAGGCAAGCAACCGCCCCTTTTTTTTAAATCTGTATTTTAACTTTGATGTATGCTAACCACTTATGTCACGAATATGATCACTGTCGTCGTTAACTTATGTTTGGTCGCATAAGGGATTGAACTATTCCACTGTTTGGTCGCATAAATGATTAGTTTGATGTCAATCATGTTCATTGAATCCACATTTTGTTGATTAGTGGAATGATAGGGTATATGCTTTGCTCGACGGAAGGACCGCCGGTCGACTTCCGGAACCCTATTAATCCTCTCGATCCTCAAAATCTTGGTGTGGCCAAAAAACCCCCAAGGTTTTACAACTCGGAGGTACGTACGTCGATGAACGAGTTTCGATTACCTAGCTGAGATGTAACTTGTTTTGTATATTCTTTTGTTCTAACTGTAACTTGTTCTGTTGGGTTGTAGGTACATTCAGCTGCATTCTGTTTGCCACCATTTGCCAAGGGAAATTGAGACCCTTTCTCTTTCTTTTTCCAAATGTTCAACCATATATTTTCCCAGTTTATTTTAGCAGCTTGTTGTTTGGACATTAAGCACTGTTTGTTTGGTGATTTCCTTTTCTAAACTAGAATTAATTTGTTGATTTTCCCGTCAAATTGTAGTATTCTATTGGGTAATAAACGTTTGGATTTGATAGTTTATAGTGATACTCAGAACTTTCAAAAGCTTCATTCCGGCAATAAACGATTCAAATCAACAAAACACACGAGCTTGATACTAATTTCCCGGAAGTGGAAATTGTGATCACGAATTATTATCGATTACAAGATCTAATAATTTATACCCCATCTGTTTTTGGCTGTCAATAGTAGATCATGACTTGGGAGTAAGAACATACATCTTACATGCATGAGACTCCAACTCTGCTGAGATTGATCCACTCACAGATTGAAAAGTCCATTTCTGCAGACACAACAACCTTAATCATCAGACTTTTCTGGTCTGAATCCTACAAAATTTACAGAAAGATAGTTAATTAGAATCTATTCTCACCGTCCATAAATCTCTGGCGTCCACGATAGCGGACGAATGGAGACCGATGTCGGACCATTCTGCAGTAACATTTGCCTGCACAGGACTTCTGTTCCAAAGCACAACTGCCACTTTCTTATTGCTCAGTGGACCAGCCCACACCTGACATAAATTTCAGATTAAGATCCTTAATTAAAGTTTCATTACTGTAACAGTTTGATGATCATCCAATTCAAGTGAAAATTAGTAAATTTCAGACCTCCAAGTCTCCATCTTTCTTAACCTTCTTCCCCTGCACGCCAAGTTGATCTATATTTTTGCATAGGAAAGGGAAAAACCCAGTTCGTTAAATTCCAACTTGCTTTGAAATATTAGCCAAAGATGAAAGCTTTTGCATTTGTCTATTTACCTTGGTTTACTGCAATCACTTCCGTGTTGCTTAGAATGGAGTAGGTCTCATTCGTCATGGACCGAATGTCGCACCCGATAAGTAAAGGAGCCTTGGCGAGTGCCCATATGCTGAAATGTGACCTGTATTCCTCTGTACTCATCCCTCCATTCCCAACTTCAAGCATGTCTGGGTCTGGTAAAAGTAAAATAAACTTGCTGTTAAAAGAATGCTCAAACAACAACTTGTTTTATCGTCATTATTAACAATCTCCTCCTAGGTAAATTAAAGTTACCATTCCAGCCACCCGGTCCGGCATAAGATGCCCATTCATCATTCTTATCAGCCCCCTTCAGCATTCTGATTCGAGAATAACAAAGATTCAAACAGAACATTAGTAACAGGTTACAAGGTCATTAATTTCTGAGTTGTAGATTGAATAAGGATTTTTTTCAGGATTTCCTACTTTTCCCAGGTATCATTGATGTCACCAGTTGTCCTCCAACTGTTTCCTATGGTGCTGGCCCAGGTTGCAGGGTCTTCTACACCCCTGAAGCATTCATTGGGATTCAGATTCAAGAAATTATATCCATTACTAATAACAAAAATTATCTAGGGTTTATATAATTAAAATACCATTCACACATAGAGAAGAAGATTGGTCTCTCTGTATTTATCAGTGCTTTGCTCATTACTGGATACCTGATCACATGTACAAACATATCTAAAAACTTTATAACAAAATGTTTGCACAAAAACCACAAGTAAACCATTGTATCTGCATGTATTACAATCGGTACAAAGCTACTAGTTTGGACTGTAGTGTTAATAGTTGGTTGCTCTCAGTCTCAGGATAAGAGTGTTATAACCGTCCTGTGTGGGGTCTGTCCTTGTACATGATCGAAGTTTAACTTGACCAGACTGTCTGAAAAATGATACGTCGGATCGGAAGTTCTCCGTAATAAAAAAAGAACAAAAACTCAGTATTATAAACTGTACCTGACTGTTGGGCTTGTACCATCATCATTACAATTGTCATATTTCAAATAGTCGATCTCCTGCAATTATGAACGATATTAAAAACTGTTAATAAATAACATAAAAATCAATTCTTTACCGCGAAAAAATAGTATAAAATCAATATGAATCATCTCCCAACAATTTTAATTATTGGAATGCAATGGTTCTTGACAAGATCAAGGGGTCTCCATTTCAAATCCTAATAGCTCTCAATCATAACTCTTAATGATTGGAATGCAATGATTTTTTACGAAAAAAAGGGAGTAAAAAGTCTGACTATATAGATACAGTTAGAAGTTAGTGAAAAAAAGAAAGAAATACCCAGGAAGCAAAGGTTTTGGCATCTTGTTCTTCGTGGCCTAATGATCCCGGCATTTTCTTGCTGCATGTCTGGTTCCTGCATCATTCTGTATGTTTACATCTTCCATGAAATTAGCTTATTAAGGAATAATTTCAGTTTTCTCAGAAACCAGTGTATATATGTACCCTGCATCAGAGTAAATCCCAAGCTTGAGACCTTTGGAGTGAACATAGTCAGCCAAACCCTTGATTCCAGAAGGAAAAGTTGAAGCTTTAGGAACCATATTCCCCTGTGATTCACAAACCAAAATCGGTCACTTTTAACTTTTTTGATTAGATGTAATCTTTACAGTAAACTGAGTAAAGTATATACATTACCTGAGGGTCTCTGTCAAGTTCAGCCCAACAATCATCTAGGGAACAGAATCCAATTTTGAAACAGAACAAATATCACTACATGATGATTGTCTGGTTGACTATGAAATGCTTTAATTAGGATATCAATCATTTACCCAAGTTTATGTAGTGATAGCCTAGCTCTGCAAGTCCGGATGAAACCATGGCATCAGCTGCAACCAAATAATAAAATTTAGTTTTGGTTTTGGAATTTCATTTTAGGATATGATATTATTTTCTACTGATTATTAAAATCAAAGAGGGACTATAATAAATTATAAATTAATTACCCGTTTCCTTGATCAACCGCTCTTCAATATTACAGTGAAAATGATTCCAACTATTCCATCTGATAACCGCATGACCCTTGATTAAGGTAAATAATAATAATAATTGCGATTTGTTAACTTAATTTTGAAAGACAACTTTACCCCATGGGTGGTGTGAGACCAAGACCATTGGAAATAAGGTTCCTCCTCATTCCACTTAGCCCAATGTCTCTTCCGGCGGCGGCGGCGGCGGCAAAGAAATGGAGCAGCAGCAGGGTGACAACCGCCGTGGCAGCCGACCGGCGGGGGAGGCAAGATGTTTGATGAGGAGCCATGTTATTATCCAGGTGTACTTGTAGGAAGAGTGACGATTTGATTGAAGAAGAAAAGAGCGGCAAACTCCCCTAATTTATAGATTGGCTTAGAAACATCGTCGGAGCTTTTTTTGTATCTTCTTGTGAAATTTTATGAGACGTTAATTTCTACATTTTTTGTTACCTGGCATCACTTGTTGATTATGGCTGATTAAAAAATACATTTGCTTTAAATATTTTCATTGCTTAAAATATTGGATTAAAAACATTGATGGTCATTTAAGTAATATTTTCATCATTTAAATTCGATTTTTAATAAATTCATGACTTAAGTTTCTCCTAAGTAACGAATCAACGTCGCCCCCCTGAAATTCAAATCATAAATTTGTTAAAATCAAGTAACTAAACTGTTATCTACTTCAAACTTGAGTAACTATTAATGCTTTTAACCGATTTAATTGAAAATGAAATAAATGTTTGATTTTTCATCGTTCTTTCTTTTATCTTTTGAATATAAAACATAGACATCCAAGTTGTTGGTTTTCATATTGTAAACATCGTAGCCACTGTTTGTCTATATGGACAGAGTTTTCGTTGGAGACAACTAATATCCAAGGAGAGGACAGAAGCCAGACAAATAACTCTAATCATGAACACACTTACATTAAACTATTAAATCCTAAAATTTTATTAACATATGCCGTTTGATCATTGGAATCGAGAAAACCCGAATTTTATTGTGCTCAAGTTTGGCTTGGTATGTTTTAGGTGAGTTCAAGTTCAAATTCGAGCTACAAAATTTGAGTTTGTCCGAGCTCGAGTCTATTCGACTCTAACTTGTTAAGTACCATTGATAATTCAAACTTGAACTCAACTCGAATTTTGGGTCATTACAAAATGCCAATGAGTCTGCATTAAAAAATATTGACGAGTCAAACTAACACAGAAGATATCCGAAAATTTATAAATTTAAACTTTTCTCAATTAAAATAGTTGAACCTAAATAATGTATCACTTTCATTTCATTAACGCATTCACAAATTATATAAAATTTATTGTATATGGTTTTCGAGGCAAAGCACATGTTGTATTATTGAATTTACTAACAAGCTATATACTCGAGTTAGAATTCGAGTTGACTCTCAAACTCGAATCGTCCCACAAACTTATGGAATCGAATATACTCTGATTTAATTTTAACTCGTTTAAAATCAAGCTGAATAATGAAGAAACTTCTACCAAACTCAACCTCGAACAGCTCGCCGTGAGCTGTGAGTGTCATTAATATTATTTGTTTTTATTTTGGTAAAGGGGCCGAGTCATTCAAGCCCAATATGCAAGAGATATATGGGCCTCCGAATTTGAGCCGTTACCATGACGGGCCGGATCGAACTTCTCGTCCCAACCACTGTCGACGTCTCCGACTGTCTCATTTCGATCCACCTAACACGCCGACTGCTCAATTCTCGCAATCATCGCCGGCGAGGAGAAGGAAGAAAACCGCCACATTCTCCGTTCTCCGCAGCTATCCTCGACCGCTTCGAATCCAAACATGGTGGTTCGAGCTTTCCCTTACTGTCGAGGGGCACCTCAGCAACTTAGCAATCATCACCTCCTCCAAGGGCACGCGCCAATCCCGACGAGAATGAGAAACTTGAGAAGATTGTGTACCGCACGGCCCGAAGTGCGTTCAATTACTTCTTTGGATGGACTCCGGAGTGTTCTTGGTCTCCGATTTGCACACCGATTATAAGGAGAACATGACATGGGTCAAGTGCTTGCCGACCAAAAAGCATCGGAAGGACATTCTTATCGTGGCCGGCGATGTAGCCGAGACTTACAAGAACTTCTATTTGACTATGGCGCTTTTGAAGGAGAAATTCGAGCATGTTTTCTTTGTCCCTGGGAATCATGATCTCTGGTGTCGCAAAGAAGAGGATTCTGTAAGGAAACTTTTTTTTTCAACTCCTCCTGTGTTACTGAATTGTACTCTGATTGATGTTAGAATGTGGCTGCTTTTTTGGTTTCAGCTTGATTCTCTTGAAAAGCTGAATAAGTTGCTTGGTGCTTGTAGAGGGCTTGGAGTGGAGACACATCCTTTGTTGATCAATGGGCTTGGGATCATTCCTTTGTTCTCCTGGTATCATGAGGTAATTCAATAGTTGAAATCAGCTTTCTTGCTCTAATGATTGCTTGTTTAGAAATAGTATTGATTCAAAACCTCCTCATTTTGCAGAGTTTTGACAGAGAGACTGACATAACTAAGTTCAGAATTCCGCCCCTGGAGATGGTGATTTACTTTCTTTTCTCCTAGTAAGGGTCTCGCAAAAACTCGTTTACAGTATCGACGTAGAACCCGATTTGAAATGGTGGTACCTTGTTGGAATTCTATGATGTTTATTCTCTGTAAGAACCTCAAAATGTCTTAGCAGTGGTGTTTGGTGGTCCGGTAACTGCATGAACATAATATCATATGGAGCTCGTGATGCACTACTCGTGGATACACATTGCTGAATCCTTACTCTAGTGAACAAGTTATCAACATGGTTGCTATGAATACTTAAGATACTGACAATCTAAGTTACCTCTTGGGGTTTGAATTTTGTAGCTTTATAGGAGTTCTAAGTAACAAAATCGATTCACTTTACTTGCGAACTAGTAATGGCCCTTACGCAGGTAATGTATGCTGATTTCGTGTTTCACTTGCAAATTGTTTCTTTCTGAAAGCGTGCAAGGACTTCCATGCTTGAAAATGGCCAGAGGAACTCTCGATCAGAGACGACTCTCTGGCTCTACATTTTGATGCAATGAACAAAGGAAATGAGGAGAAAATCAAGCTGATCCAGAGCACTTGTAGCCAGATCATCACATTCTCTCACTTCCTCCCCAGGCAAGAGCTATGTCCAGAGAAGAGAATGTTGTTCTATCCAAATCTCCCCAAAGTAATTGGCTCAGATAGTCTGGAAGAACGCATCAGATCAATCCATGGAACTGAAGGCGGTGAATGCGCGTGCCATGTGTTTGGCCATACGCATTTTTGTTGGGATGCTATGATTGACGGCATCAGGTAAAAATTTCTTGTTGGAATATAGATTCCCAACTCTCAAGGGAGGAAATTTGGAATCTTTCTTAAGCATCCGATGAATAGCATGCATGCAAAAGATCCTGCCTTTTGTGTTCCTTATGCCTTTTGGTTAATGTGATCATCTCGTTCACCACACAGGAGGTTCAGGCGCCATTGGCTTACCCAAGAGAAAGAGAAAGGAGGTGAACGGAGGCGACAACTGGCTGCCGTTTTGCGTATATTCCGACGGGGAATTTCCGACAAGATTTCACCTTGTTTTTGGTCGGATTACTACGCTGCCAACCCAAGAACACCTCATGACACCCAACTTGCTCCTTGGGTTGCCAGGTTCTATAAACAAAGCATTAGATAGCAGATGCTTGCTGTTTCTCAAAACTCTTTGTAATGGTCGAATCAACAAAAACAAAATCCCTTCTTGGTTGTTGTTTTTGTATACAAAGTGAACACAAATTTTATTAAACCATGAAATGTACAAACACAGGTGGAAAAGTACAGAGCTTTACAACTAAGATTCACTGCCAAGCAAACAGGTTTAATTTAGTAGTCTTCAGGAGCCAAAGGCTGATGATGGGTTTGAATTGTTGGCTCAGTGGGGATCACCAAGAACTCGTAAACGATTGCTGCCAAACCCGCACCGAGGAAAGGACCCAACCAGTAAATCCAATGGTTCTTCCATCTCCACCCAACCAACGATGGCCCGAACGCTCTGGCTGGATTCATCGCTGCACCATCGAACGGCCCACCGACCAAGATGTTCGCCCCGACAATCAACCCGATCGCCAGGGGCGCCATGATCCCAATGCTCCCTCTCTTCGGATCAATAGCGGTCGCGTAAACAGTATAAACCAGACCGAACGTCAGCGCAATTTCGAGTATCAATCCTTCCACCTCGCTCACGCCGGAGTGCACGTAGAACCCTACCGGCCTCTGCAAAGATAAACAACACCATCAACCAAAATTTTAGTACAGCCGTTAGCCTCTGCAAAGATAAACAACATCAACCCAAATTTTAGTATAGCCGTCAGCCTACGAGTCCAAATCTGGAGCCAGAGAAACCGCAGTTTCGTTTCTCACCCGTATCTAATCCAGGAAGCCCTAACAACCCTATCATAGTCGGATTCGAAGTTAATTTACCATCCCGTTGGTGACGAGGCGGAGCAAGAGGGAGGCGACGATGGAGCCGAGAAGCTGAGCAATCCAGTAATATATGGCTCGGACGACCGAAATCCTTCCCCCAAGAAGAGCAGCAAAGGTGACAGCTGGATTGACATGTCCACCGGAGACGTTGATGCTGGATGCTACGGCGGCGAAGAGTGCTAGTGCATGCGCAAGAGCAATCATCACCAGTCCAGCAGCAGGGGGGCCTGTTTCCTGGTACAGCTTGTCTACACAACACACGAAATCAAAGTCTGATTACAAACCAATAACTGGTTATAAAGAAGCAAATTAAGAAACAAAATTATGGAGTTAGTAGTACCAAGAGCAAGACCGGAGCCTTCCCCAGCAAACACAAAGATGAAAGTGGACACAAGTTCAGCTAGAGTAGCTCTGAAGGAATCAGGGTGGGTGGCCTCGTCCGCCCTCCCAAATCCGTATCTTCGAGGCATGATGATGACTTGTTTGTTGATATCAGTATTTTGGCTTAGCAAATCTGGAAGTGATTGTCAATGTAGTTATGAATGTGGTTTTTGATAAGATAGTAAGCGAAGAGACAGAAGAGAACAGAGAAAGAAATGAGGTTTATGCATGGATGGGAGGTGGAAGTGTTATAGATGAAGTTGGGAAGGGAGAGTTTGGACTGATCGTTTTGGGGACACCTGTTTTGGAATTTCATGCATGGGGATAGCCACGTAGAATTAAACTAATTGTCTTGATGCTGTGACGACGATTCTCGTCCCTATCCTCTGTAAATGCATGTTCTTCTCTGTTTGATCCATTGGCAATCAGCAAAAACTAAGGTTGTTTGCCGCGTACAGGAATAAATGTAACCTAGCTCTTTCTGCAGGTCTGCAACCTCTTTCTGCTGGGGTTCCCTTTCAACTCGACTAACCTCTAACCCGTCTAACCCAATTCATGATCGTCTGTTCGATAACTTTAGTTATAAGTGGTAATTATTGAGTTTAATTTGATAGATTATTTAGTTTAAACAACAAAATAAAAGGGCAAAACTTCAAATATTATTAAACTCGAGTTAAAAAAACGTCCAAATTTTAAATATAATTATTAGCTACCCATAAATCTACTTGATTCCCTCTAATTTTGTAATGGGCCAAGTGTTGAGTCAGAATTAAAATTGCATATAACCGGATTCAAGAAATTCACAAAAATATACTTAATTTTGATGCTCGAGATCAGAACAGAGGTGTGAGCCAGAACTCACACCGCGACTCCCCCTGGTTCCACCCCTGAAGTGAAACGAATTGATATGTTAAGACTCGAGGTTAAATGATGATTACAGCGAATACCAAATCAATGTTGAAGTTAGTTTATCCAAATTCCCCTATGTAGAATGGGTTATGATGAGTCGTACTTTTTACTTTCGTTGCATTATCCGTTCCTAATTCATTTATTCATCTCTTGTTTTATCGATTATGATATCTTAAAATCTTCATAAATATCTTTTAAATTTGTACTCTCTTATTATAGCTGAGCTTTCAACGCCACCATGCATCCATAATTTTTTCCATCAAAACTTTTTCACATAAAATCATTTATATCTTCTCTTTTTCAATCCATCTTAATTTCGTTTTCCTACTTATCGATTCATAACAGGATGAACCGATTTTCTACATTTATCTCATTAATTACACTGGCAAATGTCACAAATTCCAATTTGGATCCCTCACAAAGAATCACACAACTCTGTTTCTTCCTCCACCCACAAATGAGCCTATGAACAAAACAAACAAATCCAATATCAAATCTTTTCCTCTTCATTTACAAACCCATTTCAACAAATTTCATTTACTTCTCTGCTCAATCTCCTCAATCCTCCTCACAACCTCCGCCATCTTCGGCCGCTTCTCCGGCAACACACAGGTACACTCCAACGCCAAATCGGTCAGCTGAAACATCTCCCCGTGCCCTTCCCTCGACTGCATTATCTCCAAATCCAATATATCCGTCGACCAGTCACTGTTCACCGCCGACCGGACCCAGCCGGACAGATCCTCCACCGACGTCGTCCCTTCTTTATCCCTCTGCTGCGGCGGTGGCCCATCGTCGGGGATCTTACCCGTGATGGCTTCCAGCAGCACGATCCCGAAGCAGTAGACGTCGGCCTTGTGGGTCAGCCGCTTCCCCTGGCCGTACTCCGGCGACCTCCCGACGGCGAGCCGCTCGGAGACCTTTTGGGATTGGAGGAGCGGGAGGAGGCCGTAGTCGGTGAGCTTGCAGTAGTAGTTTAGTCCTTCCCTTTGGACGAGGACGTTGGAGGATTTGAGGTTGCCGTGAGGAGCTCTGTGGGAGGGGAGTGAAGTGTGGAGATATGCTAGTCCTTTGGCTATGTCTTTGATTATTGATAGCCTCGCCGTCCAGTCTAGCGGCATTCTTCCCATTCCTCTGTTTTCTGCCGTCCCAAGAACAATTTAAAATGTTTCAGAATATCAGATATGGATACAGATGTTGAAGAATTCAGGCTACTTATTACCTAAATTTTTTTTTTCTCATAATTGAGATGAATAATATTAGCAAAAGGAATGCACTATGGGCATTCAACAGATATATACTGAAATTTGTTTTTATTACCCTAAATTCTAAACTCCAAACGAAAAAAAATTTAGTTAAAATTTTTGAAATCACCAAAATTCGCGGTGAAGGGTAAATCTGCTAGATTTAGAAAATTTGGACCTTTCGAAACGATTTGAAAGCTGGAATTAGACATAATTAAACCTTTAAATCTGGCAAAATTGGAGATATCACTTTCATTTCGTCCCAAATCCGTCGTGAAAAACGTTTTACGCGCTACAATTTATCGGATTTGGGGTCAATTTTGTATGTTACACCAAATTTCGTAAGATATGTTGATTAGGGGTTGATTCCGCCGAATTTCTTTTGGATATGTATGAAATTGCTAACACGACAAAATTGCCCTTGAATCCAAATTCCCTACGGATTTGAGAATTCTGACCATAATGGGAGGCCTTTGAGCGGAATGAAGACTTAATGAAATGTATCATTCAAGTTTGCAACGTACCGTGTAGCAATTCGTGAAGGTTTCCACCGGGGACGAATTCGTAGATGATAAGCTTCTGATCGGGAGAGTAGTAAAATGAGATGACAGGTGCAAGGTTGTGGTGCTTGAGATTTCCGAGGAGCTGCATTTGCTGGACGAATTCTTTATGTGGCAAGACGTTGACTTTCCTCAGACGTTTGACGGCGACGACAGAGCCCGATTCCAGAGTTGCCTTGTAGGTGCTTCCGTTTTTCCCTTTTCCAAGGACTTCCGCAGAAGCTCTGAGCAAGTCTTCGAGGTCGAAAACTGGAATTTCTTTCACGAAGAAGTCTAGTTCCACTGTTCTTTCTGGATCTGTTCCGCTTCCTGAGTATACTTTCCTTCCCTCCGACCACTCTATGTAGCTCACACCACCTATTTAGTCAAGATAACATATCAAACATGTAGTATAGTTTGTATATAGATTAGAATTATCCACGATTTGGGTATACTTGTCATTTATACCAATTTGATCCGACCAAAATTTGTTGGATATATATTAATTCAATTAGAATCAAAACGATTCAAACCATTTCTTCATTTCTATTCACGCGCTAATCCCAACTATTTCTCCTAATTTTCTCAACAAATAAGTGTAATCCAATCCATAGTTCAAGAAATTTGAGGGGATGTCAACTTCAACAACCCATGTACATAAATTAGTAAGAAGTCAAAGCATCAAATTTGTCAATAGTAAGGACCAGGACCATGGGGAGGTACCAACTACCAAATCAAATTTCAAATTTAACCACAACTATAGGCTAATTTCTAAACAATTTTTTGCTTGGACTTTTTGTTAGATGCTTAAAGTCTGATTAAGTAGGAGACATTAAACTATGAGAAAGTATGTAGAATTTGCCACTTGGGAGTGGAACGAAGAATTTCTTAGCACTGTCTCTCAATAATTCTGGCTAGTACATGGGAACCACTACTAGTCTTAATTTGTTTCTTTCACTCTGTTAATTGTCAATCTTCAAGAAAGCAAAAACATAATTGAAATTTACAATGAAAATAAAGAGTAGAAATTTAAATTTGAATTACTTGAATTGATCTTATCAACTTGTTTTGTACTTGTAATATTTGATTTATAACGAGTACGAGACAAAAATTGTCTACATTACAACACGATTATACATTCTAACTCTGGTTTGTCGAAACTTTATAGTAATATGCATTTAATTATAACATGAGGTAGTTACTCTTAAGCTATACCTTATTATCTCCTACATAGCAATGTTATATTCATAAACTTAATTCTTCACTATCACCATCTTCTTTGAATTTAAAATCTATAGTTAACTTTCTTCCACAATTCATTATATTTCACAAAAAAAAATCTAATTTTTTTACCTACATTTTTTAAATTACTTTTAAAATAAATCATACTCGTCCTTCATAAAACACGGAAATACATATCCCAACCCCTTCTCAACCCGACTCACTACTATTCCCCTAGAAAGTAGAATTTCGCCACTTCAAACTAGAAGAATTTTATAATATTGTATCTCAATAATTATAATAAATACGTGTTAAGTCTAGTCTTAATTTGTTTACTAAACTCTATTAATTAGTGTTGGATATAGAAAAAAGAACAGGAAGAAGAAAATGACACACAACCAAATTTTTGGCATTTTACACACAAGTCGAAATTCCATACTCCAATTGAAACAGTGGAAGACTTTTGTTTTTGTTACCTTCCGGAGTTTGTTTCCCTCTCCCCTGCTTCCTGAAACGGATCAAGCAAAGCATGACGATCAAGAATGCTAAAATGGCGGCTCCCAGCGCAATCACCACAGTCAACCACAGATTAAACCTCCTCTTCCTCCCCCCTGCCGCTGGCGGACTCGGTTTCGGCGGCTGCGGGGGCGGAGGGAAAACAGGACAAGCCGCCAACGGCGGCCCACAGAGGCCACCTGAGTTATGATCAAATGAGCTTTCCGGAAACCTCTCCAAAGTTTCGGTCTGAGGAATCGGACCACCGAGCCGGTTGTACGACACGTTGAACCGGGTCAAACCGGACTGGTTAAAACTCGGGATCGGTCCTTCTAGAGAGTTACGTTCCAGCTCCATGAACTCTAAATTCGGCAAGGAAGTATAGTCCGGAGGGATCGAACCGGTGAAGCTATTGGACGAGAGGAGCACCTGCTCCATCCTGATGAGACCGGTCAGGTCCGGAAGCAAACCGGAGATGGAGTTGTTGACCAAGCTGAGCTTGGTCAGAAATGTTATGTTCCGGAGAAAACCTGTGGGGAGATTCCCCGTCAGGTTGATTCCCTGGAGAACCAAATGAACCACGTGGCCGTTCTTGCAGGCGATCCCGGCCCAGCGGCTCGAATTCCCACGACATGACGGTCCGGTCCAGAGCGCGTGGAGATTCGCCGTGGAAGGAACGGAATCTCTGATCTGGAGCAGGGCGTTTCTTTCGTCAGGGTAGAAGTCATTGTTGGAGTCAACGACTCCGACAGAGCAGAGAAGCAGAGCCAGAACCACCGCCGCCGCGGCTGCAGAGATTGTGTTGGGAGGTAAATTCATGGCAATGCTGAATTTAGGAGGAGGAGAAAGATTGAAGAGGTTTCTGGTCCTCCATGAGAAGGAATTGTTTTTTTTTGTCGGATTTTGTCGGGAGAAATAGTGTTGTATAGCGGACGACACGAGGGATTGAATTAGAACTGGTAAATGTTGTGGGAAAAGAGAATAGAAATATGTGAATACTTGTGGGTTTATGGTATAATGATGAAGAGGGTAATTGGATGGATTTATTGGGAGAATGGTATTTGTGGGTTTTTTGTAGGGGAAAAAAATATGGGATTTCTAGATAATGTAGAAATTAGATTCCTGCAATATTTGTTTACTTGTATTGTTCATATCAATGGCCGGATAGACGGCGACTTATGCTATGGGGAGGAGAATCTTGAAGAGACCAGCTAAGAGATGAAAAAGAATTTACCATTTTGATTCAACCAACTAATTGACATGCCATTTCTTATAAGAACTGGAATCCCCAAATTACACCCAACAATATTCCATTCTCAATTCTCATTAGACTTCAAACGAAGAAGAAGAAGAAGAAGAAGAATGTTTTGTCACGTCCTGTTGGAAAAACCTTGATACTTCTTTTATGTTATTATTTCATCACCAACGTGACAGTATTGATAAACTATATCTCCAATGTCAATGTGCTTCTTGAGTTGGCCGTGTGTTGAAGTTGACAAATTATAAACAAATTCAACGGCGGCGGAGATCCGGTAAAAGAGCCGGCAGCCGGTTCAGAATCGGCCCAAGCCCAATTTCAGTAGGTCGGTTGGGCTTTCTTTTGGTTTCGTTCTCTCCATTCTTCTAGCATCTACCTCCAGCTCTCTGCAAATTTCGCTGCTGCCAGCGAAGAACAAAGAGAAGCAAGTGAACTTGAGCTTCGAACAGTCTTTCCCCTTTGAAATTGGGTTAGTATTTCTTCTTCATTCCTTTTGTATTGTTCGTTTATCTCCACTCCAGTTGATTGTCATGTGGTTCGAGGTGCTGTCACTGGTAGGTCTTTCCTTTGATTTCTCGTCAATAATCGATGGTTTAGGGTTTGTCATCTGTCCTCCTCAGTCTCCGATTTGCTTCTGAATTTATATGTTCCCTTCATTCATTCCGTTTCTTAGTTCTTTCGCTCTAGAAGTAGAAGTAATTTATGTCCGTTGTTGTGTTCAAGGTCCTTTGAAATCTGCCTATGACTGTCTGTGAATCAGGTGGGCAACTTTCTTGATCTTCTCCGCAGATGCTTCATAGTTTTAGGCATATTTTTGGGCGTCCTATTTGTTTATTAGTCAGATTGTTTGGAATAATGAAAGTAAGATGCCATTTTGTTGAGATATGAATTTGTAATGATGATGAGAGATTTCACAAATTACAAGAATTCAGATATTAAATCTTACTGAAAGATGTATGATAGTTCAGGTTACATCATGTTCATAAGACGTCAGATGACTAAAACTTTCAGATCCTTCCTTCCCTTGTGTTGGTGCTGTTCAGAATCAGTAGGATAGTTTGACATCAGTCTCAACCACTCTCCTTGGACATCCTCTGATATCCAAATAACCGAGAGTTTATACTCCTTAAGTTTGAAGTTGCCATTTGTAATCCTGTTTGGCCTGTTTTGTGTTGATATAATCATAGCCATGTTGCACCTTGAGGAGGAATGTTTTGGACAATAATTAAGAGGTATGGCTTCTTTTGCAGGTAGCTACAATATCTGACAGAGATAATCAGCCATGGCAAAGCATCATCCTGATTTAATCATGTGTAGAAAGCAACCAGGGATAGCCATTGGAAGACTCTGCGAGAAGTGTGACGGTAAATGCGTAATCTGTGACTCCTATGTCCGGCCTTGCACGCTGGTGCGAGTCTGCGACGAATGCAACTACGGTTCCTTCCAGGGTCGCTGTGTTATATGCGGAGGAGTCGGTATATCTGATGCATACTACTGCAAGGAGTGCACTCAGCAGGAGAAAGATCGGGATGGCTGTCCGAAGATTGTGAATTTAGGCAGTGCAAAGACTGACTTGTTCTACGAACGAAAGAAATACGGTTTTAAGAAACGATGATGCTCAGGCTAATCTTCATGAGGGTTTAGCTATTATTGCGCACTCTTTATCAATGGTATTGTAATGTTGTGCCGAGTATCTGTAGTTCTGATCGCTTGTTGGGTCCCGAAACTAACGATTTTTATCAAGTCAGAGAACTATCTTACACTTGAATGGATTCCAAAAGTATCTGTGTTTCAGTGATTGCTCTTGAATATAGAACTGCTAGTGAATCTGTATGTGTCCATAGTCGAGTACTGACATACACCAAGTTACCAAATGCTTCAATGTCTACGAATCGATGAATACATTAGAATATGGAACGCGGACTCCGAACAAAGTTTCGAAAAAGTGTTTGAATTCCAGTTGCTGGTGTATGCCACTCTGCTAATTACAATCCGGACCAAAAATGGCCAGACCATTATCCTTTGTTTTTCTTGAAGATGGCAAAGTGGCCATGTGAGTGTGACATGATAATGATAATATTCTTCTGACCCGCCCAGCCAGCTGCGGTATCCTTATCCGCTAATGGCATCATTGTTCTTCTTCTGTTTCTGTTATAAACTAAGGTTGCTGGAGAAGGGAATAAAGATAGTTATTGTGAGTCAAAACTACAACGTGTGCATATTAATTAATTTTTATAGTAATGGGACAGCTTAGATACGTAGAGCTGCAAAAAGAGCGTAAAGCTGAAGGAATGGTAGCCAGGTTCTCGATCCACAGTTTATTCAGATACTTCAAATTTCCTCAGTATCAGAAGTTCAGAATACTACTTTGCCAATTAGTTGCTGGCTTAGAAAGAAAAGGTGACGGAAACGGATAAAAGCTCACTATGCTGAAGTGCTGCTTGGAAAAAAATGCTGTAACCAAAAGGTCAAACTAGTTTTTGCGGACCAATTTAGTGAGGCTGGTTTGGAGTTTGGACTTAAAGGGGCCGTACTTAGATAACCTCTCGCTCGTTGACCCACGAAAATTGGACGGCAGAGACAGATAACATGGTACCTAACATCCACCTTACACAATCATCATTCCAAATGTCAACCCCATAAACGTTTCCTATAAATACTCAGCGCAGTAGCTAGCCATAACCAATTTCTCATATCTGCATCTACAGTCATATACAAGAAAAGAAGAAGAAGATGGCGACGTTGATTCGGATTTCGGCATTCGTATGTTTGTTGCTGCTTGCTCTGGCTCTTCTCTCTTCAGCTCGCTACACTTCTGTTTCCTTCTCAGGTACATGTTACTACACAGCTGCTGTTGCTTTTTATCAGGGAACATGTCTTGTTTGATTTAATTACATGCAATAATTAATTCATTGATCCTCCCACCAATTAAGTCGGCTCCTTAATTGGACTAACAATCACATGCTCCATATTCTAACTTTGTTTATTTGTGGTGGCAGATCAGGAGGAGATGTTGTCGGAGGAGGGCAGGTCGTTGAAGGTGTCGCTTGCAGACTATGGGGAAACCTCGGCCAACACTGGCCACGATCCTTCTCCGAGCAGAGTTCGTGGCCGTCATGGCCATCGTCACCATCGTAGTCAGCGGAGGGGCTAGCTTTCGCTGATTAACGGCGAAAGTTTCCCACTTTTCTTTCTTGTTTTACGGCGTACGACCGCCGGTGTAACGATGTAACATATATTCTGACAATTTCGAGGGTAGATAACATTTCTGGAGTATTTCTTTTTCCTGAATAAATGGCCAACTCTGTATGGCTGACGATGAATATGGATTTAAAGAATCGGGGATCAACTTTCCTTCATGTTTAACTACACTTTTACTACCTACTCATAATTAATAAAAAAGGACTTTTATCTGAAAATTGATGTGTTTTCTTATCAATTATCAATTATCAAAGTTGATTGTCTATTGTTGTTTAGAGTATTTGTCAGTGGTTAAAGGACTTTTATCCATTATCAGAGTTGTTAAGAGTATTTGTCCTGCTACTAACCAAAGAAATTGATACTGTTATTGCTTGAATATTGCACCATGCATGCAATCCTAACATTTCATTACATCTACGAGGAATCGTATCCCTATCAGGTTTATAGACTGATAGGTTTGGTAGTAATTTCAAATTTGATTGATTCATATGGTGCTGATGAAGGAATCTGGATCTAGAGGAGGAGGGACATGGTCAGATCCTTCCAGCATATGAACAACTTTCTTCATTGCAGGTCTCATTGACGGATCGTCCTGAATGCACCAGAACGCAACCTTGACGAATCTCTCGACTCTCCCCATGTCAGCCATTGCCTCCACGTCGTCATTCACGAGCCTCTTCAATTGACCTTGACTGTAGCAATCATATGCCCACTCGGGGAGCATCACTTCCTCTTCACTTGCCGCCTCCAGTTCCATCTTTTTCCTGCAACAAACCAGCTCCAACAGCAGAATCCCAAAGCTGTGAACATCGACTTTAGCCGTGACAGGCATGTTCCTGAACCACTCTGGAGCCACGTACCCTTTCGTCCCCCTGATTCCAGTCGTTGTCCGGGTCTGGTTCGCCATTAGAAGCTTTGCCAGCCCGAAATCGGAGATCTTGGCTGTCATTGATTCGTCTAGCAGAACATTTTGAGGCTTGACGTATGATCTGGTTGCTGCATTCATCATGGAGGTAAACAAGCCCTCTAGCAACTCCATAAGCTATCTCCACTCTTGTGTACCAACTGGGTCTTGGATGATCTCCAAATAACAAATTACCCAACGACCCGTGGATCATGAACTCGTAGACTAGAATTCGATACTGCCCTTCGTTGCAGAACCCCACGAGCTTTACCAGATTCTTATGGTTAGTTCCGCCGATTACTTTCACCTCGGTTCTGAACTCCTGATCCTGGGTTTCGTTCACCAACTAGTCCAACCTTTTAACTGCAATGAGCTGTTTATCCCGAAGAACTCCTTTATAGACCGTTCCAGATGCACCACTTCCCAACACTTGACTGAACCCTCCTGTTGCGAGTTCAAGCTCACTGTAAGAGAAGTTACGAAAATTCACCGAAAAACTATCTGTAATTTCGGAACCAAAGCAAGCATCTTTTTCTTCTTCTGCCTGGAAACTAACATAAAAGTTGTTGCTGACAGAAGGAGCAAAATAACCAATGCTGAAGTTCCTAAAAGCACCGTTAAAACGATAGTGAAACCCGACTTATCCGCATTGTCTGGAATCAGACCAAAAGTAGGCGAGGTCGAATTGGATCTCCTGAGTTTGATGAAGGCTTATACAGAGCTTCCTGCATTCACTTTCCCATTAGACAGAGGCAGCCTTTTCTTCAAGCAGTTCCCGTCGTGGACAGCAAATATGCGTTAACTTGAACAGAGAGGACCAACGTGCAAAACGTCAAAAGTCATCACACTTAACGGAGAAAATTCCATGTCCAGTGACCACTCGGATACGGATTCCCTTTCTCCTACATCGATACGGATTAACAATTTTACCAAATCATAGTCGGAAACTAAAAAATCTCCCCTCAGTTCCTTCCTTATAAATACGATCCATTACTAATCTCTTCCCGTTCACAAACCCAACAATCCCAAAACCCTAATTTCACAAACTCAACTCAATTTCAAACACACGCAGCCATGGCGATCCTCTCCGAAATCGTCGAAGAAACCCAACAACAACAACCACAACAGCAACAACCGATCGAATCAAAGAAGGAGAAAAAAGCCTCATCGTCTCCGGTTCCCAACGCCGGAAACGGCCTCAATTTGGAGAACTACTCATGGGGGCAGAGTCTCGAAGAGGTTACGATCACAATCCCGGTACCTCAAGGCACTAGATCGAAGCAGATCACCTGCGAGATCAAGAAGAAATCCCTGAAGCTCGAAATCAAAGGATCGCCGACGATCATCGAAGGGGAGCTGTACGGCGCGGTGAAAGTCGGGGAGTCGTTCTGGAACTTGGAGGATCAGAAGATTGTTTCGATTCTGCTGACGAAATCGGCGGACGACAAGAAGAATTGGTGGAAGTCGCTGATGAAAGGAGGGCCGGAGATAGACGTGCAGAAGGTGGAGCCGGAGCCGAGCAAGATGAGCGATTTGGATCTGGAGACGAGGTCGGCGGTGGAGAAGATGATGTTCGACCAGAGGCAGAAGCAGAGAGGGTTGCCTACCAGTGCGGTGATTGAGCAGCAGGAGATTCTGAAGAAGTTTGATATGTCCAAGATGAAGTTTGTCGATAAGTTTAGCAATATGCCTTGATGATTTGGGGATTTTTTTTAGGGTTTTTGGTTGATTGAATGTGTAAATTGGGGGGTTTTCAACTGTTATTATTTTGTGTTTAGTTCTTGCAGTTGAGTGTAGTTCTTGCGGTTCAAGTGCTTAATAAAATTCGAACTGTTTAAAAGGGTGATTCTATGTCACTGTTGTGGTTCAACAAGTATGCATATTGTTGAAATAGCTATCATCTGACTGCTACGTAACCGATCGCAGTTCCGATTAGTCCAGTTCTTTTGCTGACTCACCACCTGATCCAGTCCCTCTGCCACCCAAAATAGTTGGACTCTGTCAGTCATTAAAAAACCCTCCGGCCATCATACTTCCCAATGCATTTGCTTCAAACACACCGCAAACATTTCCATGGCCTGGCTCCGCACCCTGACCCGAATCTCCACCTCCCTCAAATCTTCAGCGCGGCCGGCGAGAATCTCTCCTCCGTATCTGCTACTGACATCTCTTTCTTCGCATTTCAGCACCGCCGCTGGAGCGTCCCCAGCGGTAAAAATTCGGCCTCCGAGTTTGGGGGACTTGGAGGCGACGAGGGCAGGAGAGAAGCAGAGGGTGGTGGTGCTGGGATCCGGATGGGCAGGGTGCCGGTTGATGAAGGGCATTGATACTAGCATCTACGACGTTGTTTGCGTGTCGCCGAGGAACTACATGGTGTTCACGCCGCTGCTTGCGTCGACGTGCGTGGGTACGCTGGAGTTCAGGTCGGTTTCGGAGCACGTGGCCCGGATCCAGCCCGCAATTTCTACCGAGCCCGGGTCACACTTCTTCCTGTCTCGTTGCAAGGGGATCAATGCTAAGAATCATGTGGTGGATTGGGCTTCTCAACTCTTTTTTCAACGTTTCTATCGTATGGATATTTGGTACATAGCTCCTCGAAATTTGGATTTAAGGGTAAATCGTTGGATTTGACAATTTCATATCTCTTCAAATGAAATTCGGAAGAATTAACCTTCCAAATTCCGCAGAATTGGTGGTGACTTCAGAAAATGTATCGAACAGAATCGGTCTGGTGCCAAAGTTGGACCCCAAATCAAACTAATTCCAACGTAAACACGTGCCCTTAATCTACACCTAGCCCTAGGATCTTATATGTACATCCGCGAGGAATGATCACAAAAAATTCCGTAACGAACCGGTCATAAAAATAATCCGTGAGAGTATGATCACTGAATATTATATGACCAGTCCATCGCAGTTTCGTCTTCGTGAGACCGTGACCAGTCCGTCACGAGTTAAGGCGGTTTGTGATCCATTTTGCTAACACTGGACGGTCACATTTAGTATATCTGTGACCAATATTTGTACCGTAACAAAAAAAATTCAAAACCCTGACCAACTGCGCATTTTTGTGTGTGTGATGTTGTGATACATTGCGATTGATAAATTTATTGGTGCCAGTAAATCCAGTAACGATCTTTTGAAAAAATAAATTTAAAATTAACTATAGTGAAAATATTACATTTTATCGTGACACGAGAATATCATCATTTTTAACTTAATTTGTTCATTTTGGAAGGTGAATTGCGAGAGTATGACTGATGGGCAAACCACACTGGAGCCATGGAAGTTCAACATATCGTACGACAAGATGGTAATCGCTTTGGGAGCAGAGGCCACCACATTCGGAAACCATGGAGTCAAAGAACACGCCGTCTTCCTCAGGGAAGTTCACCATGCTCAACAAATTCGGAGGAAGCTGCTCCTGAATTTGATGCTTTCTGACATCCCAGGCACCACGGAAGAGCAGATTACTGCATTGTGTCGTAGTCGGAGGTGGCCCAACGGGAGTCGAATTCAGCGGCGAGCTTAGTGACTTCATCATGAAAGATGTCCACAAAAGGCACGCCCATGTCAAGGATTACATCCGTGTTACTTTGATAGAGGTACGGCAATGTTCCATATATAAACAAGTAACAAGGGCAGTTACTACTGCATCGAGAGGGTGAGATCCCCCTCAGAACAGTTCTACACATGTCTCATATGTACTTGTTTTTAACTATAGGCAAATGAGATATTGTCTTCTTTGGACGATCGTTTGCGGCAGTATGCAACCAGGCAGTTGACCAAGGTCAGATTTCGCATCAATGGTGAAAGTAGATCCCTTCTCGGTTCCGAATTTTGATTACTGGCCTTTTTGTTTCCCCTCAGTCAGGGGTTCGGCTTGTTCGCGGCATAGTGAAAGATGTCGAACCTCACAAGATACTTCTCGACAATGGGACTGAGGTTGGTTCCATATGGTTTATTAGTTTGGTCTACTGGCGTAGGCCTTTCGTCTCTAGTGAAATCTCTGGACCTTCCGAAATCTCCAGGTGGAAGGTAAGATGTTTGTGGTTATCGGAAGTTGTCGAATGCTTACCGCATTTTAGTTACATCCTCTTAACCATCTCTAAAGTCATGAACTGCAGGATTGGGGTCGACGAATGGCTACGGGTACTTAATATGCCGGATGTGTTTGCAATCGGCGACTGCAGTGGTTTCGTTGAAAGTACCGGCAAACAAGTCCTGCCGGCATTGGCACAGGTCCAATATATGAACAAACTGAACACTATCAAAACTTACCGGATCGGAATACATCGTTTGATGCCTTGTTCAGGTTGCAGAGAGGCAAGTGAAATATCTCGCAGCTCAACTGAATCGAATCGGTAAAGCTGGTGTAGGTCGCGCAAACAGTGGAGCGGACATGGATGCAGGGGAGCCTTTTGTGTACAAACATATGGGAAGCATGGCTACAATCGGGCGGCATAAGGCTCTTGTGGATCTTCGGCAAAGCAAAGTCGTAGCCCTTCTTTCTTCTATTTTGGTTTGTACCCTTTTGTTTCAGTTTTCCATTGATTTCTCGGACAGTTTCGATTTCCCTTTAACCTTGCAGAAGGGTAAAGGAATATCAATGGCTGGTTTCGTAAGCTGGTTCATATGGCGGTCAGCATATCTTACACGAGTTGTAAGTTGGAGGAACCAGTTCTATGTTGCTGTTAACTGGCTTACAACTATGGTATTTGGTCGTGATATCAGCAGACTATGAACATAACAGCAAATTCAAAGCAAGCAATCATCAAGTGAGGTTTATGCTGTTTGGATTTAAGATTCTGTGAAGATAATGATGAAACGGGAATGTACGTTGGCCTATGGCAGGTGCAATCGAATCATACAACAGTCACCCTGTTGGTGCACACATGTGGCGGGGGACTGCATTTCCTCAAAAAAATCGTTGTACCATACTAAATGCTAAAGACAAGATTGTACATTGAGAATCACCTTTGTCACATAAAACCATCCGAAGAACTCTTCTGACATGGGGAGGACTGGCAGGTAAATGATATATCACCGTGCATTTGAAATGCTGGTTCCGGTCAATGCGCTACGTACAAGTTCTCGCAATTCAATCTCTCCAGGAAACCTGCCTTCCTTCAGCTTCGAGAAGGCCTGTTAATACATAAGTTGAATCAAATGAGTAACAACGCAACTTCCCAATAGTTACAAGCTTGGAAAGGGCATAGATGTACAAAAGGAGGGAGCTTTTTACCAGTTCATTGTTGCAGTAAACTTCAAAAGCACCGGAGCCTTGTAGGAAAAGACTGCAATGTATTGCCGAGAAGCCAAACAGATGCCATGGTGCCAAATTTATTTGCCTGCAACTTATGATACCACGGGGGTGGAGCCATGATCCCTATCATAGGAAAGATATGTTCCCCAGCCACAATCACTGCAATCACCCCAACTTGCAGAACCGGAACCAACTTAGATGCTATCCTTTTTGGCAGTGGCGCAGGATAATTTGCTAGAATCACTTCAACTCCAGGAAACTGATTCTCCAACATTTTTGTCATCGATACAGCAGTGCCCCTGATGAATTAGCAATGAAAATCTAAGGTTCTTATCGTTGCGTAATAATCAACAATTAGCTCATCTTGCATTTCCATCGCCAGCATGCAACCGGAGACTAAGGTCAAACACAGGTCAAATATAAAGTTCTTGCATTAGACTAAAATTTCATTCATTCTTCAATCCAATCATATGAGATATCGGATAACTAAACACCCGGAAACATTCAACGGAACCGATCACGTCACTTGTAAGAGCATGATGAGCAGAAATCAATCTTCACAGTACCGCCGATACCGATGCCTCCAATCGCCGGCTTCTGCAACAATCGGTCACGTCTATTACATAAATCAGCAGCTTCGACCTCGACATAGTTTCAGCGCAGGTACGGAAACTTACCTGCACATAAATATCTAGGTTTCCCACAACCGCCGGAGGCCGTGGTTGTTTGTGATGATGGTGGTGATGTTGATGATGTGAAGCCGGTTTAGCAGGCGGCGGAGTGAATAGATTGACGAGATCGGAGAACAGTAGGAAGAGCCAAACAGTAGAAGCTGCACCTCTGTTCATCTCTTTCCGCGAATAAGAACCAGAAAAATCCAGTTAGCTCTTTCTGTTGACTGTTTATTAGCCTTCTGTTTGGAGCTCCGAATTCATATCCGGGTCATGGGTCGGGTAACTATAAAGAATTTAGGAGAAAACACCAGTTGCAGTCTTGCGGGTCATCTTGGATCCGGGAAACTCACTAATAACTCGGTTTCACACGTCGCATTGCCTTCCTCGAAAGGGAAATAAATAATAATTAATAAAGTCTGCGCAAAAAAGCAAGTCAAGATTTTGACTTTTCGACGTTCAGCACAGCGAAGACGAACAGCAGTAGAGACCTCCAGTTGCTTGCAGAATGATTCTTGAGACGCGACATCGCCAGATTCCGAAGTCGAATTCAGCAATCCAACTTTGCTGACGTGAAATGACTTCGGCGCCGCCACTCCCGGCCGCCGTCGACTCAATCCACCGCTCACTTTCTGAACTCTGCTCCACCAGCCCCGACCAGGAGTCCTTCGAGAACACTAAGCAGTTCACCGGCTACGCCCACCGTCTTCAGCTTGTTTTCAGTCAGATACTCCGGTCCTCGGCGTCACTCGAAGAACTTCCAGCTTCCGTTGAGACCGGGCTCAGAGGAATCTCCGAGGATCTCTCCGTTGCTGCAGAAACAGTTTCTGTGTACAGGAAGAGGAGCAAGATCTTCGTGCTGGTTAACTGCCAGTCACTTTCTGCGTCTCTACTGGAGCGGACGGTGGCGATCGGGACGTGGCTGGAACTGATTGAGTCCTCGCTGCTTGACGACTTCCTCTCCGATCTTCGCAAGAAGACCTCCGATCTCTCCCGTGACATGAAACAAGCGAAATTCAGGGTAAGTCTCCAAACTGTCGCGAACTCATCTCTCATTCGAATTTGAATCTCTGTTGTGTGAATTAGTTGTTCATCCTATAGAAATGGCGCTCTGAGTTCAGGTGACGGAAAACGAAGAGAGAGTCCGTCGCACATTAGAGAAGGAAGGACAGGGAAGGATGTCGAGCAAAGCTGTGCAAAGCGCGATCATCATGGATTTAGCAAGAGCTCTCGGAATTGATGCGAGTAACCACCAAGAGCTATCTGAGCAAGTGAAGCTGTTCAAAACTGATGTGGCGCGATCAAGTTCCGTCGCAGAAAGGAGAATTATGATCTCTTTGGAGAAAATTCTTGATAACTGGTCGAGCGACCCTGATTCGGAGGCACTGAATGAGGATTTGAATTCAGAAGATGAAGCTCACTTGTCACCATTCAGGAATTTCCTTTGTCCATTGACCAAAGAATATATGAAGGAGCCTGTTGTGGTGTTGGAGTCTTCCCAGAACTATGATAAGAAAGCCATATTATACTGGTTTTCCAGATGTGTTGAGGATGGCCGTGACCCTACTTGTCCTGTCACTGGGATGGTGCTGAAGACGACGGAACTGAAGCCAAATCTTGGGCTGGCCGGAGCGATAGATGAGTGGATTTGTAGGAACGTCGAAGTCCGTGTTAATTCTTCAGTGGAACATATCAGTAAAGAGCCTTTTGTTAAGGAGTCAATTGAACGTGCATTGGACAGTGTTTACAGGATCTCTGAAGAGCATTCTTCCTATCGGTATAAAGTGAGGAACGCTGGCTTGGTTGTCCTTATTGTCAACTTGCTTCGAAAGTCGTCCAAGGACTTGGGCAGTCGTCTGAGGGGCAAAGCTCTAATGGCTTTGCTTAGCATGGCCAAGGATGAAGAAAGCAAGGTTAGTTTGATTTGTGTACTTATAGAATCACATATTAAATATGAATCTCTTTTTGCCTGGACACCTTTATTGCTATTTCTGGCATTATCGGTTATCTCTTTATCTGATTAGAGTGCATTTTACTATTTGCAGAAAATGATGCTGGAAGAGGGTGTGACTAGACTAGCTGTACATAGTCTGGTTGGAAGTTCAGACAAAGAGAGAGAATATGCTGTGAAGTTATTGCTGGAGTTCAGTAATGATGAAGATTACTGCATCAAAATTACATCAGAAAAGGGAGCACCAGTTCTTCTATCTAGTATGGCAGGCAATCTGGAGAATCCTGCTTTGTCAAATCTTGCAGATGAGTTGTTAAAGAGGATGGAAAGCATGGAAGAGAATATTCAGGTTTTGGCCGCAGCTGGCAGATTCAAGCCCTTGCTTGCTCGTCTATGTCAAGGTTCGGATGACGATAAAATAGAGATGGCATCTATTCTGGGAAGAATGACCTTAACGAATAGCAGTAAAGAAGAAATTGCAAGGAGAAGTGCCAAGATACTTGTTGAGTTGCTTTCTAATCCTGAAGCACGGGTACCTAGCTTGAAAGCCTTGTGCAACCTATCGAGTTTGGATGACAATGCAACTATCCTTGTTGATGCTAATGCACTTCCTGTGCTGACTGAAATCATTTTGGATAACGAGACCGTTTCGTCATCAGAACTCGTGGAATTGGCCACATCAGCAATCGCAAATATAGTATCGAATCCGGGACACTGGGAGTTGACTACTGTTGACAAGAGTGGTAACACAATGCAGTCTGCATCAATCGTCTCAAGTCTTCTTCAGCTTCTATCCGTTGCCTCGTCCCCTGCTCAAGCTTCCATACTCCAAATCCTCTACGGAATAGCATCGTCTCCCAGGGCTGCAGGTACGAGACCGGATTTCTATTAGGCTTACCGTCTGTATTTCATGAATAATTGCATCAGACTTGGATTTCAGTTCTTTATTGTTTCTGATTGGTGCAGAATCAGTAGCTAGCAGAATCAAGAGTAGTAATGGCATTAAAACAGTGATCAGTTATCTTGAGCACCCGGAAATTGGACATCGAATCAACGCTTTTAGGCTTACAAGATTGCTTTCGGAAAGGTTCGCCCAAGCCTTCTTCTATGAGATACAAACTTGTAACAAGAATTCATTGCTGAAAGACAAACTATTGGATGACCAATCTACAGATACAGAAAGATCCGACGCTGCCTGCATATTGGCTAACCTTCCTTTCTCAGGTGACGAAGTGAAATCACTGCTTGATCCCAGTTTCGTGAGATGGATAGTCTCCACTCTCAAAACCCGGAATCGCAACGCCAATGGCAAATCATCTCGAACTTCATCATCATCATCGTCAAGCATGACAGAAGGGCTTCTTGGAATACTACTACACTTCACCAAACGCCTCGATGATGATCAAACTTTTCTAAGCCTGGTGAGAGAGCTTCGTCTCATGACCCTTCTCCGCGAAGAACTCGGTTTCCCTTCCAAGCCGAGAATCAAACAGCTAGCTGCTCTTGGACTGAGAAACTTATCAGAATCAGCTAGTCGGAATCCTGATCAACAACCTCCTCCTCCTCAAGGATTTTGGGTTCCTATCATCTTCATCTGCGGCAGAGTCCCTCCGAAACTTTCGACTTGCCCGATACACACCGACATTTCCTGCGACCATGATGGCTCCCAGCTGTGTCTACTAAGTAACGACTGCATCAAGCCGTTGATGGATCTTCTTTCGGACGATAATACCAACGTGCAAATCGCAGCAGTGGAGGCATTGTCGACACTCGTACCAGCTGATAATTCGTCCGAGATTACCAAGAGAGGCATGAACGAGTTCGAACAGTTCCGAGTGGTGGATGCTGTGATTGATCTGTTCATGAAACTGAGACCAGGGGAGCTACAAGAGAAGACGTTATGGATGGTTGATAAGTTCATGAGAGCAGAAGGTTGTAGCCATAGGCATTCACTGAACCAGTCGCTGGTTGGAGCCTTGGTCGAGGCTTTGAAGCATGGGAATGGGAACACCAAAAGGTATGCGCAGGATGCGCTGACGAATCTGAAACAGTTGTCCGGTGTTAGCGGGACTGGTTCCGGCCAAGTTCCGTCCCAAAGATAACAGCAATAGGCACATCTACAAGTAGTTGCCACTTCTTAGTTCTTACACTTAACATTGTAATCTTTATCTTGTATCATTAATTAGCAGGAAGAATTTCTTTGTGCATAGTGTTCAATTTTTGCTTCTTGTATCTGTTCATGAAGCCTTGATGAATTTAAATTTGCGGTGATGGGGTGTGTGCTGATTTTAGATTAAAGTCGAGTACCTTGTTTGTATCAATTCATTTATCAACCTGGGTATCACCGAATCAACCCTTCTCTAAACTAATTGATGCATGCCAATTTCCAAAGTCTTCTCAACTGGTCAGTGTCCTTTCTATATTAGTTGAAACTTTATTGGCCTTTAACAATTACAAAAATTATAATTTGAATTTCTACCGTGTTTCCACATTATGTATGCACGAAGTAAGTCAATTTTAAAATTTTCAACATTAACACAAGTAAAATTGATTATTAATTTCATTTGACCATTATTTACAGGGTTACCATAGTGAAACTTGTTTTTCTAATCATTTCCAACATTCATGTCAAATATTAGTCGATTTGAAAATTTCAAAATTTTCCTGTGAAAATTATCAAATTTACCTGGTATAACACACGGAAATTGACCAATTTTGATATGAAATTTTTTAAATTTTCAAATTGATTAATATTTGACATGCATATTAGGAATGATTAAAAATTGAGGTTTCACTATTTTAAACCCTTCTAATAATAATGAAATAAAGTTAAAAAATATTTTCTTAAAGATTTTGATTTTCATGTTAGTGAGAATATATATGTTTTCAATTATAAAAATTATAGTTCAGATTTTTATATGTTCCCACCATATATTGTTAGATAAGAATTTCGAATTTTTTTAGCTAATTTTTTAGCTCCACCAACACACCGTCCAATGCTTTAGAAGAGCATAGATTAATGAATGAATTTTAAAGTTGATTCACGGCGGTGGAGGCCGCTTTTGTATTTGTGTCGGCGATGCAAAGGTTGGATTTGTTTCTATTGGACGGTGGGGTTTGTTTTGGTATTCTTTTGGTTTGCATATCTTGGGTGGGAATTGGGTTTGGTTCAATGTCTTTGTTCGGTTTTTTGGTGGTTTGTTTCTCTGGCCACTTTGTTCTGAAGTTTTTGTGGTCTTCTTTCTTGATTTGAGTTTGAGTATGTTCATGATGTTAAATGTTTGATGTGGATTTGGGTTTGATGGCAGTGTAGATGTGGAGTTGTAGTTGATGATGTTCCGATGTGGATCTGGGCTCAACGGCGTTGTGTGGTGTTGATGTGGAGTGTAGTTGATGATTGATGATATTCCAATGTGGATGTGGAGCTGGGTTCGACGGTGTTTCGGTGTTGATGTGGAGTTTGATGATTTTTCGATGTGGAGATGGGTTCGACGGTGTTCCGATGTTGATGTAGAGTTGTAGTTGACGATGTTTCGATATGGATATGGAGCTGGGTTGGATGATGTTGATGTGGATCTAGGTTGGATGATTTGATGATGGTTTTGCTGTTGATGCTGCTTGGTGCGGCATACGGGTTTGGAGTTTTGTTTTGTTGGGATAATATATGACAGCATTTTTAGTTTGGGTTATGGTTGGTTTGATGTTTGGATGTATTTTTGGTTGGATTTTTGGGTTTTCTTTGTCCTTATCAATGGTGTCTCAAAAACGAGTCTTTTGCTTACATGGTGGATGTTTGTTGACAGCGACGATGATGTGTTGGTGTGGTGTTGATGTTGTTGTTGCGGCTAGAGTTGTCGCTATGGTTCGGTTGATGTTTTGCTTTGGATTAGGTGGTTTGCTTTTATTTGGGTTTTTATTTTTGTTTTCTTATTGGTCTGTGCATTATATTTTCTTTTCTTGTATTATTTTTATTTACGATATAATACATAATACTCACTTATCCAAAAAAAAAAAAGTTTATAGGTTGTACTAGCATAACATTTTTATGAATACTTTAACAGCTTAAATGATCGATTTTGATGTCTACATATTCTATATACCAGTTTAATAAGCAAAATGGGACTTATGATTGTTTAAAGTTTAGAGTAGTGACAACAACAGGCCAACATCAACAGAAAGCATAGGAAGTTCAAATTTAACAGTAAAAATTAGGGTGGGATGTACAACCACTGGAAACAACAAGTTGAAGAAGAAATTAAGTTGCATTTGATATTATGATTGTCGTGTTATGCATACAAATTATTAGTTACCGGTGCACATCAACTCACCTCACTTTCCCATAACAGGATTTGCTGATTAGCTCCCTAAACTAATTAATTATTGGTGTCATAATCTCATAACAGAATCAAGCTTAGTTGAAGAAGAAGAAGAAGAAGAAGGGAGAGTTTATATCCCCACTCCAACTGTAATAAATTGTTCCTCTTCCTCCTTTCTTTCTGACTCATTCTTCAATTCCCCCCACTTTCCCAGGGAAAACCATCATCATCATCATCATGACTACCAAATTCTGGGATACTAATGTTAGTGAAGATATTACTGTAACCAAATGGTGATTAGGGTTTTGATTGTCGGGTACTAATACATTTGTTTGCATAATTATAAAACACAAATGGTCAGAATGAGTAGAGTAACAGAACCAAACCCTTTTATTCTTATTTTGGAACAGGGAATCAAAACACTCCACAAGCAAAAGAAAAGATGGTCCAAATATTAATTTCAGCAGTAAAAGCAGAATCATTCGTTCTAAAATGGCTGTTGTTCGAATACGACAGTGCGCAGCGCATCCACCCACCCACCACTCTACTCCTCCATTTTACCGATTACACACTTTAATTTTAGATTAATCGGTTACTACTTTTATGATTGTGTGAAGATGGCACTTTAGTTATAGCCTCAAACTTACATACACATAAACTAGTCATTTCTTTTTTCTACAATAAATTTTATAGTATTCATTAACACGTCTTATCAAATAAAAGTTTTTAGAAGAGATGAGGCTTATACAGTTTCACGCGGTAAGTCATGTGTACATAATGGGCGTTACGTATCGGGATTTGGAGACCTCTCGGTCTTTTCAGACTTTGTACATGTCAAGAACAGTTGCATCCCAATAACTCGAGTTGTTGGGAGAGGGTTCTGATAGGTTCTATAATATTCATTAACACTTTTAGCATTTTCAAATTACCAACACACAACTCTACCACTAAAACAACTCTACGACAACTAAAATCATTATAACACAATCTAACTATTTATTAAATACTACATCTTGAAATTTCTATTTAGAAAAAAACTATTTGAATAAAACTTTTAGTTATTAAGGTAAGATAAGTTTTATTTTTGATAAAGAACTTGAGATACATCCGGTGAAATACACTTGAGACTTTGAATGAGTCATTCGTAACTAAATATAAATATAAAATGACTACTATTACGTCGTCTTCAGGTTATATATCGTTCCGCCAATAAAACCGTCTATTTTCTGACACATCTAACTCTTAATTATCTCACATCGATAGTTTTCACATTCTAAATAGAGATTTAGATTTTAATTACTGTTTTCTATGTCTCCTCAAAGAACTATTTGTCGGGTGCTTTGAAATTACGATTCAAGCATAATACAAAGAGAACCCACATGTCCAAATAACTTGTTACCATGCCTAGTTATCAAATTGGTAGTAGAGGTCCTATGGTCTCACTGCAATGTGATAGTGGCTTGTTACCAGCACCATTCATCATTCATCTCTGGGACAATTATTAATGATGTTTTTTCAACATTCAACATGTAACGATGATAACAAAAAAAAAAGGTTTTTACTTTATGCTTTTTACATACGCGTGTGCACTGTGCTTTAAAGTAAAGTGCCAAGTTGCACTTCTCCACAAGTTACATTTCGGTCACTAGTTTTGTTCACTTTCACCCACCCATCACTAAGGTTTTTAAATAATCTTATAATCACTAAAGTTTAGAAGAATAGCCGGTGGTCACTTCCTTCTACAAATGTCAGATTTTATCAGCTAACTTACTCAAAAAAAATAAAGAAAATATGATGTGTTTCCTCATCCACTATATCTTCTTAGTTTTCTTTTTTCTCGAATCCTACCTCTTATCGGAATCTCCTAATCTCACTCGTCCTGACGAAGCTTCAAAACACCGACTGAAATATGCTGAAAATATTGATGCTCTCCGTCCGAAGTGACGGCATAACTATTTTTCCAACTTGAAAAACATTTTGTAAAGTCCAATGATGAACAAGTGAAAAGTAGAAAGTTTAGTGACCAAAAAAGTAATATATCCCCACGCAAGAGACACGGTTGCACTCTCATCCTGTAAATTACTAAATAGTGTTAGTCGAGGAGTTTAGTGTTAAGCTGCCGGTATTAATATTTAATTCCAATCCCCTCTTCTTGACACATTAATTATGGACCGTCCCCTTACTTAACTTTAGGCAATGTGGTCATTTACGATGACAACACCAAGTAAACGACAGTGGTCAGAAAGGGAATTTGTCATTTGTTGTTTCGCCAAACATTACCAACCAAAAGGTTTATACCAAATCATATACTAATTTAGAATAAGCATCTTGCTCCTAATCTTTAGGAATTGCTTTTTGTAATTGTACCTACCCAAAAAGTACATTAAACCAATTGCCAATGTGTTTATGATACACAATCTGGTTCGGTTTTTGTCGTAATTATTTTCTCATCGGTCCTTTATAACTTATCATTTTTCGCTTTTGCAGTGGATTTTCTTTTACTTTATGTCATTCCATCCTAGTTTTTGTCTCCGCTATTCCCCTTTTTTTGTCTTTTCCTTTGTCGTGATGTGTTTATATACATATTAGGCGGGTTTCAATTCGTGTATCCGTTTAATATTCGGTTAATTTATTTTTCACGTCAAACATAAATTTTTTATGTTCACGTCAAACTTGAGGTGTTCACTAGCAGTTTTTTCAGTATCTCGATTTGGTTGCCAATCTTAAACTTTCTAAAAATTCATATAAAAAATCGAAATGACAACTATCAACATAAAAAATATCTAGCTCATAATCTATAAAAACGGCAATTTAAACATACTTTGTTTGGGTGGACAATAAAAATTATTCCATAATATGATATATACATAAAGCATGAATCTTCTTTACATCTCGAATCATCTGTCTCTACCCATCCGTTTCCAATCCACTTATAGAAAATTCATTATAGAACCTAATAATATTATTCTGTTTAATGCTTTTAATCTTATAGATTTCTTGCTCACATCTAATAATGGCTTAGTTTTTTACCTTATTCTCTTAATACTATAATACAAGAAATAAGTTTTTTTTTGCATAAATTAAATTAGTTTCCACCAAATTTGTCTATTAAAATTACCATATTTGAGTACTCGTTGAGACATCACTTCATTCCCCATTATTCCTTTGATCTTGTTCGTTAAGTAATCATTCACGTCTCTAATACAATTGTTTTGAGTTTGGTTTGGTGTGGATTATGTATAAATGTACAAGTATACACCGTATATTCAGCATATACACTTTATATACAATAATAATAATAATAATATACGCAATGTATTTACGTGTTTGTACGTGACAGAAATGGTTAGAGTGGGCATAGTGCCGTTAACTTGTTTTTCTCCAATCTTTTTTCCTTTTCTTTTGCGTTACCTTATAATATATTTTTCCAGGTTATAAATAACGGCAGCTAACGAGGGCGGAGATTGGAATTCCCTCTGCAGACTACAGTGACTTGACGGAACTCTGTGGCTCTCTCTGTCTCTGGACTCTCTCGCAGTGTAGGGATTCCAAACACCAACGCCAAATAAAATGAGCCCTCCGAACTCCATGGGAATGGAAGCTGCTCATCCTACCGGCAACGGCAATGGCGTCGCCGTCATGAATGGCTCCGCCGCTAACAAACCCGATTTCGATCCCAGCGAGGCTCCTCCGTTCAAGATTGCCGACATCCGAGCCGCCATCCCTCCGCATTGCTGGGTGAAGAATCCATGGAGGTCACTCAGTTACGTCCTTAGGGATGCCGTTGTCATTCTCGCATTCGCCGCTGCCGCACTCAAGCTCGACCTCTGGGCTGTTTGGCCGCTCTACTGGATCGCTCAGGGCACCATGTTTTGGGCTGTCTTCGTTCTCGGCCACGATTGGTAAGAGGAGGAGTTGTTTTTTTTAAATATTTATCCGATGCTGTTTTGTTATATTATTGGTTGATATGTAAGATTAACCCTAGAAAAAAGTGGAAAACGTCCGCCATTGTTGAATTGAATTGGAATTGGATGGTGCAGCGGCCATGGGAGTTTCTCGGATAGCTGGTTGCTGAACAATGTGGTGGGGCATATCCTGCATTCTGCAATCCTTGTACCTTACCATGGATGGTAAGAAAAGAATATGAACAGATCCTTTATCCTTGAAACGGTAAAATGTAGGTTATTCAGCTGAAACAAAAGTGACATCCTGTGTTGTTCTTTATTGATTGAACAGGAGAATTAGTCACAAAACTCATCACCAGAATCATGGCAATGTTGAGAAAGATGAATCATGGGTTCCGGTGGGTTTTATTTCTCTTCCTTACTTGTCAATTTGCCATCATTTGTCTGTTTCACTGATTGACATGAATTGGGTGGGAAAATGCAGCTGCCAGAGAAAGTGTACAAGACTCTGGACACAAGCACAAAATTCATGAGGTTCACTATCCCTCTCCCAATGTTTGCTTATCCTATCTACTTGGTAAGAACCACCCTACATTCTCACATCCTTGCATGTTGTGTATTGGTTTCTGGTTGGATTTGGATTCAGATTTGGGAAATTGATTGTGTGCATATGAAATGAATGAATGGTTACAGTGGACAAGAAGCCCAGGGAAGAAAGGGTCCCATTTCAATCCCTACAGTGACCTGTTTGCCCCACAGGAAAGGAAATCAGTCTTAATCTCTACCATCTCTTGGATTTCCATGGTCCTAATCCTCCTCTACGCCTCCTTCCTATTTGGCTTCCTCACAGTCTTCAAAGTCTATACCGTCCCTTACCTGGTAAAAACTCCACCCTTGGTTTACTAGCTTCAAATTCAACAATCTATCAGCTTCATTTCATTTGCTTTGGCTCCTAAGTTCCCTCTTAAGTTTCTCGTAGCAGAGTAACTTGTCTATTTGTTAACTTTGTGCCATCTCCCTATTGGGTGCATTTCACTATAATCAAACTGCTACATGCATACTGGAATGTCCATATTGTAATTTGCTATAATCCTTGGTACGAGAATCCAATGAATAGGATGGTGATTAGAACAAGAAAGACTGAAACTTTGAGCAAATTTTGCAGATATTTGTGGCGTGGCTGGACATGGTGACATACCTGCACCACCACGGGCACGAAGAGAAGCTGCCGTGGTACAGAGGCAAAGAGTGGAGCTACCTACGTGGAGGGCTGACAACCGTAGATAGAGATTACGGGATTATCAACAACATCCACCACGACATTGGCACTCACGTGATTCACCACCTCTTCCCTCAAATCCCTCACTACCATCTCGTAGAAGCGGTACTGTAGTAAACAAAACCCATATTATTATTACTTACTGCAGTGATTTCTGACTATGTTATTATTAAATATCAGTTCTGGGTTTTGGCCTTTGGGGGGGTTGGTTTGGATCTTTGGCACTTATAATATTATTAAAATGGTGGCAGACAAAGGCAGCAAAGTCGGTGCTTGGGAAGTACTACAGAGAGCCAAAGAAATCAGGGCCATTCCCATTCCACTTGTTCGACAACTTAGTGAGAAGCCTTGGCGAAGATCACTATGTTAGTGATGCAGGGGATGTCGTGTTCTATCAGTCTGACCCAGACATCTTCAAGTTTTCCAAGTCCAAGTCAGCCTAATTTACTACTTGCTGCTTCATTAATGCTTCAACAAGAAGAGATGAATTCAATTTCTTTTCTTTGCTGCGCACCCCCCAAAAAAAAAGTTTTGTTTTTTACGCAATTATATAAGTTTCTCAGGTAATTTGTAGAAGGCCTCAGTCAACAAGAAAATGCAGACTTTTTGAAGGAGTAATGTGCCTGTTGCATTTTTCATGATTCCTTACAAATTAAAATGAAAATTTTAGCTTACTCTCTGGGATTCCTTTTGTCTTGTGAGTTAATTGCGTTTGGGGTTTATATAATTGAATACTGGATTCGGAGTAGGGTTGGTGACCAGAATCGAAAAACGGTTCGAAATCGCCCCTAGTATGACGGGGAAGCTCGAATTTACCAGGTATGAAGTGGGTATGGTATTAAGTGAACGATGATACGAACTTACCGGTATGTAGCAGTTTGCAGTTACAGCCTTACAGATGCTTGAAAATAAATGATGTAAAAGAAGCTTGTTCGTGACATGACTTTATGGAATGGGTCGTGGTCATGGCGGAAAAATGGATTGAATGGAACAGTTAGATAGTGAGATACAGTTACGAGGAGGCGAATGTAAATGCCATCATGGAGGAAACAAAACAGGTAGATACGAGTACAATTACGGTAGTTCATGAACCGAGCCGAAATTTACTAGCTTAGTTTTTAGGCAAGTTTGAGCTAAATCTCAGCTAGAAACGTTTAGTTTGAACTTGATTCGTTAACTACTTTTGACGAGTTAAATCCGACGCTCAACTTAAACTTTGCTTATTAAAACTTTTCCATGAGTCATTAAATTTAAAGCTTCGCTCAATTTGAAGTCTATACACTAAAAAATATGAACGTGTCAAACTATTTCATAAAATTTATTTGGGGTGAGAGAGGCTTGAACCACCCTCGACCTCAGGAGGATCTCTTTGACTATGAGACCTACACGCTAGCCAACTACGCCACCACCCTTCATGAATAGATTAAGCTTGACTGTTTAGAATTGTACTGTTATTTTGTAGGCTAGGTTTGTAACTTGGTCTTTTTGGATAGCATTTTTTTCCCACTAAACTGAAACTGTTTTGGTCTTTGAACTTGCTTGCTCAATGTTCACAAAGTCAGGTATTAAATGTTTGATTACGATCAAGATATCAGTGGATCCTCTGTCGGTTGCAGAGTTTTATGATTTTTTCAAAAGTACGAACACTGTCGTTGCATCGGTGTCGTGGTCACTGCAGGGACCATCAAGCTAAAAACCAAACACTAACCCAGTTGGCTTTTGTACGACGATGGGGATGGTTCTCTAACTTGTAGCTGGGGAGGGAATCATTAGCGACGCCATAAATGGCCATTAATGAGCGGGGAAAAGCAGAGAGAAAGGCAGAGAGTTTTCGTAGAAGGAAAATTCTTCAAACGGTGGGCCGTTCAAACTAATATGGTTGAATCGAAGGCCATGATTATTAGTATTGATCAGAGGAAGTAGTGCAGAGCATTCAATGCTGTTGGATGTTACGGTGGATTTCTGGGGTTGATAATTGGATGGAAGTGACGGCATTCTTCACAATCAGTGAGATAACTGCAGAAACAACAGAAATCTAAAACATAACTATGCTCAAGAGGACGATGATTGGTTTTGTGGGGGGCATACCAAATCTTTGAACATGGATGCAGCAGCAGCTTCTGCTACATAAAGAATTTTTGCATGCCTTCTTTCGCCATAGCTTGAAACATGTGTCTGCTTATTTACTGTTTAGTAGTACAACTCAACATTGTCAACAGTGAAGTAAAAGGTAAGAACACTATTTCAGGCATGTCTCAGCCATCACTCTATTTCCAGAAACTGAGCTTATGCTGGTAGAAAGTTTGATGGAATTTAGTCGATTAGCAATCCGCAGGCACTTGGATGAAATGTGGATCCCGAAATCACTGTATGGGATTTAACATTTATATTCGGCCCTTAGCTAATTCGTTAGGCCGCTAACATTAAAGCGGTTCTGATTACTTCACATCACAAGTTTGATTCTTGACGAGAGTAAGTTTTAGTTAGTAAATTAGTGAGGGGCTAGGAACCATAGGTCACGATTTTGAGTCATGGCTACTACCATCATGAGGCCAACTTGAAGGGCAGTACGTATGATTTTACATCAACCAATGCAAGTCGGTGCGAATTTAACTCTCTGCCCTTCTATTGTTTGTACAAGACTTTATGACGACTCATATACGTGAAATAAATTATCAGGCAATTAGTTCAGTGTTTTAAAAATTATACTGACATCGGAAAAGTTTGAAAACCACTCATCAAAATGAATTTTTACAACCTCAATATAGTTACAGTTCAATCATAACTTATAACACCGATTTATTCAGTTGAGTCTCATACATATAAAAACCTTAATTTATTACACGAATAATTAAACCTCAATTAATTGTTTAATTACACGAATGATTGAGGTAAAAGGAGTGGGGGCTTTTGAAATGGACCTGAGCTATAATCCATAGGCCGTAGTGAACTACAAATGTGCCAGGCCCGAAAGATGACATCTGGTCTTGGCCCAATTTTCTACCCAGCCCGTATTGACAGTAAGCTAACTCAACACGTCGGTTATCTGCTGATGAAGATGTCGGCCATCAACGACAGCAGACAGAGCAGAAGGAATCAGAATCACAGAACTAACAGGTGTGTGGTCGGAGGGTGAGGACCAAACCAAAGCATTTTCAAAAAATAAAAGATTAACCACCTCTTAATTTCATCAAACCACATACTACCGAAATAATTAACTAGTAAGTCTAATGATATGTGATTCAACTTTTTAGATCGTTATACATTACATTTTAATCATAATTATATCAAACTTGTATCAAATCAGTTTGACGAATGGTTCAAGATCTAACCAGTAAAAGAGTAATACCGATATGGTATTAAAAACATTGTTGTTGTTTAGCATTCTGTCCGACTGGAAATTTTAAGCTAAAAATTATGTCTTGGTCTTGTAAACCAAGAAATACAATTGAAGCCACATTTTCACCAACAAGGCCAGAAGTCTCAACCAAAGTTAATAAACAATACCATACCACACAACATACCCCTGTAAAACTAGAGCAATGAGCCAGGCTAACAAAACCATGTTATTATTATATTCGAACGGGTCAATTTTCAAGTAATAAAACGAGCAAACAAACACAAATATAAGTTGAACAAGCTCAAAACTACATTAATATAAACACAATTAGATAAGAATGAATACGAGAGAACACATGGTCATGTTTCGATTGTAGTTTTCTAGTCTACATCCACGTCCCAAAATAATGTTTGACATACGATACATATTATTACTTCACCAATCAAGCTTCCTACCATACCGAAACCTTGAAACATCGATCGTACTGCCTCAAGAACCTCTAGCACCCGAACGACCTCGATAGTCCAATATCGAGCTATGGATTGGTGGGGAGACTGGTTCAGTAACAACTTAATCGTGTGATTAACCCACCATTAAAAGTTAACCACACACAGTCATAGATTTACTGTGGTGCAGGATCAAGCCAGCAGCTCTGATTCCTCCGTCTTCTTCTTCTGATAAAATGCAAACAAAAAATGAACAGAAGAATTGACTTGTCAACGAGCGTGGAAACATCTTTCCCAACTCTGTACTCGCCATTATTATTACACCAAAATCCAATCCAGTTCTCCACTGTCAGAAACCAATTAGAATTATCTTCACATTCATTCAAAAAAAAACCCAAAATCCCGCCACTTTCTATCTCTTCCAAAGCTTCCTTCTTTTCCTCTTTTGGTTCAGTGGCAGGCCGAGCAGCTTCACCAACTAACTACTCGCTATTCGCCACGTACTTCCCAAAACACCAATATATTCAAACCAATCTCGCCAACAACTCTGTTTTAGTATACCAACTTTACTTTACTTCCTTAATTTCGTCAACATTTTCAAAAGATGAAACATTTGCTTCCAGACCGGGAAATGTGTTCCTCTTCCCGTAGCTCCCCAACTTCCGGCTGCATCTCCGGCCTTCTCACTCGGATCCTCTGCTCTCGCACTGCGCCGACTCACCCTTCCTATGATGCTAATTGTGATCTTGAGTTGGGTAGTACTAACCCAATTTGTCATAATCCTGTTGCTGCTCCCGGAATTATCGCTAGGTTGATGGGTTTGGAGCAACTGGGTGGTGGTTCGATTTACAGAAGCCGGTCGATGAATTCGCTCGAGTTTGGTAAAGGTGGAATGGATGGATTTGAGGGGAAGAAGAAGAAGCACCACAGGCGGGTCAAGAGCACGACGATTTCGTTGACTGAAAACGATGACTTCCTTGTTCTCAGCTTTGAAGAATTTGGAAACAGAGGAGATGGGAAAACAGAGGAAGCAGAGTTCATTGAGCAAATGGTGTCTAGAATCCTGACGGGGGAATCCGCCGTCAGAGATCGATTCTCTGGCGAAGAAACTCGAGATGCCAAGATTTCGAATTCGCGATGCCAAGAAGCAACGGAATGTTGTTGCAGTTCTTCGTCTTTGAGTCCGGTCTCTGTTCTAGATTCCAGCCGTCAATTCAGTCTCGATCACCAAGTCTCCACGTCATCAGGTTAGTCTGAGTTTTTGAGCGATCGGCCTAATTAGTAATTACAGCTATCACAGTTCAGTAAAGTTTCTGACTTTTTTGAATCTTCTCTTCATATGACCCATTAAAAACCAGAGGATTCAGAAACAGAGCCATCAGGTAAATTGAAGAAAGTTCTGCTCAAGCGGCTTCCTCCGGATCTGTGGGAGGGTGTCTGCAAGATGGCTGAAGCCGATGCCGTAGAAGGGCTAAATCCAAATCGAATGGCCCGATCGAAGCACAAGATCGGACATTTTGAAATCGAAATGATTGGGGCCGAATTGGAATGGTACATACTGGATCAGTTGCTAGATGAATTGATGGGTGTACAACAATGTACATTGGTAACTTCATTTTTGTCGGGGATCTAACAATATTTTTTTTGAATTTTAGTACCTTGTGGGGGTAATATTGTTTATGCAAGGGGAAACATTGTAAGCTGTGACGTCTCTTTCAGCTTCAAGCTGTGAATAAAAATTCAAATTAAAGTAGTGAATGTGAATCTTGTCTGTTGATAATATTGCCTTTAGGTAGGCTTTTGCTGGCCATATTTCTCAACTTTTTCCTTTGTTTTGTTTATGGATTTAGGGGTTACATACCCCTAGAAATTCTTAGTTGTGTACCGTTAATGGTGTTTTGTGGGGGAAGAAATGATTGGGTGGGGAACACGAGGAATCAAATACGGGTAGGGATCGGCCAGCCATTACCATGATTGGAGTCGAATTGTAGCATTTGTACTAGGTTTATCATTTCTGCTCAGAGGAATAAAAGTATCAATAAACATTTACTGTTGATAATTGATTTTTAGTCGATCAGATTTCATAATCCAATATCTACAAATGGTTAATATTTTCTGAGTACAACATACATTATTTTATCGGCGAATTTCGTTATTTTAAAAAATGAGTGGACGGTCAAGATGAACCAATGACTTGTCTTAACCATTCCTAATGATTACTTAAAAAGTTTGAAAAAACTCCGCCTAATAGAAAAAAAATTAACATCATTTTCACTAATAGCTTCATCTCTTTGTTCATAACTCTCCTTCCTTGATCAATCAACGTCCTTTTCAGCTCATCTTTGTTTCTTCCGCCTGTTAATAAATTAAACAATGAACATCACATTGACTGTTTCCATCATGGAGCAACATCAAATTATAATATTGCTTAATTAAGGAGAGAATTGGATAATTAAGATACTTATGTTTATATAATTGTCGTGTTAAATTAGATACAGAATAGCATCAAACGAGGAAAGAATGTCTGTTTGTTCGCTAGTACTACTGGTAGTACCAAAACCATGTCGTCATTATTAGTGCAAAATTAAATTAAAATGAAGCTATTAATTAAGTTAGGTATATGTGTTGGGAAGGAAGCCGGCAGTTTTCCACTCTACACTTGGCTTTCTGGAGAACTTTTGAACAAGGTTGATTATGTCATCATCCCATCCTCGTTTGGTTTCTTGCAAGCAAAAAGGAAAAGTAATCCAATTTGTATTTTGCTTTTCTTAATGGGTTAGTAATTTTAAAATAAATACGGTGTTTGTTGAATGGGTTTTTCGTACGAAAAAAATTGAAAATAATCGAAATTGTGTTATTAAAAATGGATTGTATGGAGGCTCCCAAGTGCACATCCCACTCCTCAATACTCTCCTTTTATGTTGTTCTCATCTCAGTGGAAGTTGTGTACAATAAACCGTAAATTCCATGACTAAATCTCTTTTAACAAAACTGGTGCGCACTGTTACAAAATTTCAGCCACGAAAGATGATGCAAGGAATTGAATCCCAGTAAGCTTCCTCTTTGGTGGAGATCTACCATATCAAACTTTAAACAAGCTGACGCATCATTGCACTTTGCCTGCCACCATCAAATTTCATTAGGAATCGGATACGTACGGGTTGTTTGTTGCTTGTTATAACAGTCGGATGACAATTTACATATTCATAATGGCTTGATGTACTGCATTAATGTACTGCATTAAATTGTATATATTAGAATATATTGATTTGTAAATTAAAAAAATACTAATCAACCTATATATGGAAAGAAAATTACATACAATCAAAAGTCCAAATTCAATCTTTAGTTTAAGATTGGCTTGAGATCGTGGATAGCGCATAAATCAATGTTTAGCTTAATTCGACGTATTCAATTTTTAGGTATTTTTGAGGAGCCCCTTAATGAAACACGTTGCATACCTTTCAAGAACGCAACCATATTGCAGATGCTTTTGTCTACCATGACCACTCCCTTTTATTTGGTTATAATTTTGATATTAATCTCCATATTGAAGTCGTTGATTGTATTCTTACATACATGCATGATTGAGGTTTCCTTTCTCATATTATTTTGATAAATGATTATGATCTATCATCCAATTTTTTTTCTAAATTTGAAAATGATATGAGATTAAAACTAAACATTTATCTGCCACTTACAATAATAATAATAATAACAATGTATTATTGAGAGTCGTTGATATAACAGGCTATGTTTGTAAATATAATGTATACAAAAGGAGATAAGCTGAGAAGATGAAAAATTACAACAAAATAAATAAAAAAATATAACCCCAAAGTACTAATTAAAGTATTAAACAATGCAAATATTATGAGCTAACGAACCCTTTCTTTCTCTCCACTCCAGAATGCCAACACAAACCTGAATTTCGTTCCTGCCACCTCACCCCCCTACAATTTCCCTTAATTATATGGTAATAATCTTAAAAGTATAACCTTTATTTTAATTATTTATTAAGTTAAAAGATCGTTGTATGAGAAGCCCACCGGCCGTCAAATTATTCGGCCGGTTGTTAACCGGTTAATTAAGAAGCCACCATTTGCTCCGACTCACTATAGAATTGCTCCATCCAAGCCGGCAGCATTTCCGGACCACCAAGCTCCGGGTGGCCTTGCTGCTGATTCGGACCCCCAACACCCATTTTCCCGGATCTCATACCCGAACCCATATCCGGCTCCGCAACATTCCCATTGCTGCTGCTGCGGTAAGCAAATGACGCAGACTTCCTCAACTTGCTCAGCTCTTCTCCTTGAATCTTCCAGTCCAATTTCCCGTCCGGTGATCCCCAATCCGAAAGTTTCCCCGGCGAGGAAGGAAACCCCATTGGATGATGGTTCACCGAACTCCTTCCCACAAAGCTCTGGCTCCTCTTCGCAAAAGCAGCCGCCCGGGAATTCATATTGAACCCGGTCTGCTCCATCGCCGGAGACGGCGGGAAAGCCGCCGGGTAGGTGGATCGGAGCTTCAATTTCATGTCCTGTAATTGAGACAGAAGCAGGGGATGATCTACAGTTCCGTATATGTCTTCGAGACTCGTCGGATTTAGATTTAGTCCTCCGATTTTGCCGAATTCTCCGGTTCGATCACCGGTCCAGCCGGTTGGTGAACTCAAGCCAGCGAATTCATCCATCAATTGCTTCCTCCTCCGATGAGCTTCCATCCCGAGCAAGTCCATATCGACATCCATATCTCTAGCGCTGAGACTGGACTTCAACCTACTACCAGGAAGCTGCAGCTGCGGCGGAGGAGGAGTAATCACACTCGTCGGCCATCCCGGCGAGCCACCACCAGGGGAGGTCAACGGGGTAGTACTTAACGAACCAATATCAAATCCATTCCCTGAAAACAACGTCGTACTCGACGGTCCTCTCGGAGAATTAGGCACCGCAGAGCCGGTGGATGCATACAACGGACGAAGCTCCTCCGTCTTGTGGGCAAAAAAACAAACACGTCGATTGCAATTCGTCTCGTCTTTGCACAATCGAGTTCTGTACTGAGCTGGATGAAGCCAGCACTCGAAGATCCCGTGAGCGTACTCACAGGAGTCTCCTTGCCGGCAGGAGGAACCTTTGCGAAACTCCGGGCAAGGGACGCAGGTGTAGAGATACTTCCTCGGATCCCTCCGCCGCGCGTTTTCTCCTGGGTGAACGAACGGACACTCCGTCCAATCGTGTGAATACGCCCTTGAACACGGCTTCACCTTGAAACTGTACATCCTGAACTCATCCGTACCGTAGATCCCGTTCTTGATGTCCGGCAGCGTCAGATCGATCGGGTACTCTTTCTTCGGCGTCGCCGTCGACAACACATTAATTTCATCCGGCAACGACGAACCGATTTGTCCTTCTCCGCCTTCCAATAAGAGTCGTTCCAGCGAATTTCTTCTCCGGATGATCAAATCTCCAGGACGGTTTCCAGCTGCGTCCACCGACTTAGGATCGGCGGAGGCGCGGAGCAATAGCTTGACGACATCGGCGTTTCCCGCTGCGACGGCACAGTGGAGCGCGGTGGCGCCGTCGGAACCACACGGCTTGTTGATGACGTCATCATCAGATGGGAGGGTTTCGAGGATATAGCTCAAGACGGATTTGCTTCCGTACAAGGCAGCGATCAATAGCGGAGTTCGGACCTCCAAGCCCATTTTGTTCGACCCGATCCTTCTGCCGTACCACAATCCTGGCTCGTTAACGTCGTGGAAGCCTTCGTCTTCGACGAATCTCTTGAAGCTGTGGAGGTCGTCGGAGGCTGAGAATTCAAGCAAAGGCGAGAAGTCGCGGCAGAGGGAGCTACAGCCGCCGCCGTCGTTCTTATTATGGGCGTCCATATCGATTCCGCTGCACATCGGAGATAGAGAAATAGCTCCGATTTGCGATTATGCTCTGCAGAAATTCAGAGCCGTTGAACAAACTAATAAGTAATGGAGAATCACTCCGTCCCCTCTCTCTCTCTCTGTCTCTTTTAAGCAAATACGGGGAATTAGGACTGTAACCGAAAAGGAAACAAGAATTAGGTTTGAATTAAAATCAAAGAATTTGGCAACAACAACAGTGAACTTAACTGTAACATCAAACACCTTCCTCGTGTCTCTGGTTCGCAAAATCAGTGACAAACTTCAAAACAATTTAAAAAATTCGGCACCAAAATTCATCCGATATTGGAGACTGTACCGTTTACTTTCCGGTGCCGCCGCCGGTGGAAACGTCGGAGATATAGTGATGATTGGGTTCTGCTCAGTTGGTGAACTCTTGTACGTACGATGATCAAAGGTGAGTGGATAAAGGAGAAAGAATGGAAGACTTTTTCTGGGTTGTGTATACTGAAAGTCAAAAATGAGGGGCCGATTGCAGGAAGTTGTATTTCGATTCAGCTGCCTTTTTAACCTTTGGTTTCTCTCCTTTTCTTTTTTAATAAAAATAAATTATTATTACGAAATTGCACTTTCTTTATGGTTTCCAGTCAAATCCAAGTCCAACTTCTGTTCTTGATAAGGTTTGCTAGGCTGCTGAGTTAGTTCATTTGGTTACCAATTAACTACTCATTTCTACAATGCTACTTGGTTCATTCTACTCAACCCATGTTCAAATTGGTATAATTTCTATATATATATATATATATATATATAATTTTATCCATAATCAAATTAGGACATTAAAAAATGAAATATATTATGTTATGTAGAAATTAGTCTAACATTCATTCACAATTGAATGACTCTCATTGACACCAAATATATCATAGCGAGATCAATATATCAATAATAAATCATAATATAAAATTAAATAAAAGTAAATACTCGGCAATATAATTGTTTTTATGTGTAAAAACATGAATAATTTCGCTCATACAGTTTCTTCATAAACTCATAAAATCATGTCACTACTTCAAAATGCAGGTAGATACATTTTTATGTCGGCTTAATCAACTCATTGCACATCGTAATAGATTAGTTGTAAGCCTGCAATTACAGCTATAATCTCCTTCAAATTGTTGATGAAATATAAAAATAAATTAGCTATGAAAGAAAATATATTAATCAAATGAACAAAAAAAATAATTAATAATATAATATTATTTTTACAATTTTATCCCCAAAATATCATCCTAAAAGAATTCATATAAAATAAAAAATTGTAATACATTTATTGTGAAACACAAGAGATATGTTGGTAGTTAATGATGGAGAGAACTGGTTGGGCTTACAATCCAACCAAACAATCAAAACAAAATTAGATTACAATTATTAATATCTTCAACCAACCTACACAAGACGAACCCAATTAACCAAACAAATGACAATTCATTATATTACATAACAACAGAAACCAAAAATATTACAGAAACAACTAAACAATTAATTGGACATTGTACAAAAGAGTAACAAGGACGTCCAATTGTTTTCAACCATATAGCCGCCCTCCCACTGCAAAATCGACACGTGTACCTTTCATTCACGCTCCCCAAAATAACCGCATTAAAATAAAATTGAATTGCTAAACACCGTACAAGTTTTACAAAAAATTATCCTAAAAAATAGGGTGGGTTGTAGCCCGGAGAACCCACCCCCAACTCCTCCACTGCTGATGAAGTGAAATGAATCCAGCGGCTGTGTTCAAGTGAAACAAGGTAGTCGATGATGGTATGATGTACTTGATATTTTGAAGAATCATTTGATTACGATGAAAGTTTGGAGCACCATCTCTGGTATTGTCATGTAAATCTGTGACAGTGTGCTGTGTGCAAGTACGTTTGGAAGAGTACTGTATTTACGTGAAGCCATTGGTTCTTTAGAAAAAAAACCAGCAATATGAGGATGTGTAAGAACTTATGACACAGAGGTAGTCTCCGAGGGTAAGTAAAGCGTTCAATCAATCTTTTGTTATGTCGACTGCGGAGAAAAACCCAAGAATGACCTACAGAAACTGACATCACTGCATTTGTCAGCTTACTGTGGAATATATATATAATATCACTGTTATAAGTCAAGAAGTGCAGATCAATTTTCCGAGAGAGACCACAAATCTATTTAATTCTGGAAAAGTAAGAGTTAGACGAAGACAACAAGGGTTAATTAATTTGTAGAATCTGAAGGTGTGAGAAAATGTTTGGTCTCCGGCCTTTTAGCACATGGAATGGACAGTGGGAGTGAAGCCCTCTTGTTTCGCGAGCTTGGGCTGACAGTTAAGCCTTTCTTGGCCCACGATAGGGCCTTCTTATTTGACGGGCTTCGAATACTTTACTTACCAGAGAATTAGATAATCAGATAACTGCAGTCAGCCCAAAAACTCCAATTGAGTTTATAACCAATTACAAGCAGGAGAATCTACCCTTGTCTCCCTCATCCTTCCTCTTGCCTCCTATCTTATCTTCTCTCCTTTTAATTGTTTAAATTAGTTCGCGATCTAGTCACGAAATCGATACGATAAAAAGAATTATATTGCTTGATGGTGCATCGTATTAGGGAGAGAAGAGTAGTACTGTAGTACAATTTTGAACATCCATTTGGGAATGGTAGTGGACTAATCACCAAACAGAGGAGCAGATGAACATAAAAATACTTCATCCATGAAAAGAAATTGAAATAAATACAAACTCTTTTAAAAAAATAAAGTTGACCCGCAAGACATGGAAATGGCGCCAACAAAATCTGACGGCTGAAACGCCACCAAATCTAACAGCAAAGCCCCAAACCAATCTGACGGTCATAATCTTCCAAATGCCGCCTTTTTCTCCTTTTTTCTTTTTTGGGTAAATTCGGTCTTTAATTCTTTAGTTGCCATTTCTCCTCCCTCAACTCATTTTCCTTTCGTCTCTCTCTCTCTGTCATCTCAACTCAAATGAAAGAAGACAAGCCCCTCCAACTCCTTCAAATGAAATGACTGCCCACCATCTTTCACATTTCGCCTTCTTACTTCTCACCGCCATCTCCTCCCTCACCTCCGCCTCCGCATCCACCGTTGCCGTCACCCAAACCAACCCCCCGACCGTCTGCGGAATCGTCGCCGGACAGCCCACTCAGTACATCCAATGCTTCCACTACGGCCAATCCACTTCAATCCAACCCACCAATCTCTCCTTCGAATCCATCTCCGGCGGCCTCACCTTCTTCTGCGGCCTCGTCTCCGGCGGCTTCAGTCTCCTCTGCTGGGACATCGACGATTTAGGCTACTACTCCACCACCTTCCACCCCAGACGAATCTACCACAGTGATTCGATCGCTCTCACAGATTTGTCCCTCGGCAGCAGCGGCCAGGTATGCGCTAGAGAGGTCGATTCCGGGATTGCCAAATGCTGGCGTGGTTTAGGGTTTCCGGATCCTGATCCGGATTTGTCCTTCAGTTCAATTACTGCCGGCGACGGGTTTGTTTGTGGGATTTTGACGAATGACAGTACGGTTCACTGCTGGGGGAATCATTATACTAATAATAATAATAATGATTCTTCCGCGATGATTCAGTCTCAATTCGGAGATTTGAAAATGGAGAGCTTAGTTGCTGCGAAATCTCATAAGCATGTTTGTGGATTGACGAATTCAGGGGATTTGGTATGCAAAGGGATGAACGAATCGGGCCAATTAAACGTTCCGGCGAATTCGGATTTTGAATTCTCCTCCGGCTTAGCTGCCGGGTCGGATTTCAACTGTGCGATTGGGGAGAAGAATGGGCTGTTGACTTGCTGGGGAAGAGGAGTGAACCGGGTTCAACTTAACTTCACCGGTAACGGAGTATTTTCAAATTCAAATTCGTTCGAATCTGTTTTCGCTAGCTCGGATTTCGTCTGCGGCTTGACGACGGGGAACTTAACGGTGACGTGCTGGGGAATCGGATGGACCGATTTCGACGGTAATCCGACTGAGCTTCCGTTAGGGGCTGTGATTCCCGGTCCTTGCGTTCAATCTTCTTGTACCGATTGCGGATTGTATCCGAATTCTGAAGTACTCTGCTCCGGGTCGGGTAATATCTGCAAATCATGCCCGTTCCAGCTTCCGGTTGCGGCCCCATTGCCTCCGATTCTGAACATATCTCCACCGACCTCACCGCCGCCGTTTGAAGAGTCCGGTTCTGCTCCTCCACCAGCCCCACCACCGCCTTCGGAAAATCCTCTCCCTGTAGCAATCGTCGTGCTCGGTTCCGTCGGGGCTTTCGCAGGACTCTGCAGCATTGCGTTCTTCATAGCCGGACTGGTCCGTCAACGGAATAGGAATTTCGTCCAACCGTCATCCGCCGCCGCCGCGGCAACGACAGCGGCGGGAATTCCGGCTGTTCCACTCTCGTGGCGGCAGAGGAGCGGATCGTCGTCTAAATACACGGAATACAGAACAGAGAACTTCTCTCTGTCCGAATTAGCAGTGGCGACCGACGATTTCTCGCCGGATAACAAGATCGGGACGGGGAGCTTCGGCGTCGTCTACAAGGGGACACTCGCCGACGGTCGGGAAGTCGCGATCAAGAGAGGGGAAGCAACAACGAGGATTAAAAAACTGAAGGAGAAAGAGAGCGCGTTCGATTCGGAGCTCGTTCTGCTGTCGCGACTCCACCATAAGCATCTGGTGGGACTTATCGGATTCTGCGAGGAATTCAACGAGCATTTGCTGATCTACGAGTATATGGCAAACGGAGCTCTCTACGGCCACCTCCACCGCCAAAAAGACGGCGTATCGACGACGGGGATAATTTTGAATTCGTGGAAAATGAGGATCAAGATCGCTCTGGACGCGTCCAGAGGGATCGAGTACCTCCATAATTACGCTGTCCCGCCGATAATTCATCGGGACATTAAGTCGTCCAACATTTTGTTGGACGCGAATTGGACGGCCCGAGTTTCTGATTTCGGGCTGTCGTTGATGGGGCCGGAGAATGAGGGAGGGCAGCATTTCATGTCGACGAAAGCGGTGGGGACGGTCGGGTATATCGACCCGGAGTACTACGTGTCGAACGTGTTGACGACGAAGAGCGACATTTACGGGCTAGGAGTGGTGTTGTTGGAGCTTCTGACGGGGAAGAGGGCGGTGTTCAGGAACGGTGAAGAGGACGGGGGAGGGCCGGTTGGGATAGTGGAGTATGCGGCGCCGCTGATTTTGGCGGGGGAATTGGAATCGGTGTTGGATAAACGGGTCGGGTTGCCGTGGTCGTATGAGGCGGAGGCGGTGGCGATCATGGCGGGGCTGGCGGCGGAGTGTGTGAACTTGGAAGGGGTGGAGAGGCCTGACGTTGTTGATGTTGTAGGGAATTTGGAGAGGGCTTTTGGTCTTTGCCAAGAGTTTCAGGCTACATTCTCCAGTGGTTCACTGTCCGATTGAATTGAACATTCATTATTTGTTCTTTTTGTGTATTGCTCTTGAATTGCAAGTTTTGTAATTACTTCTTGGGGTGGAATTTGGATGAGAAAGAATTCGTTCGTTCTTTTACTTGGGTCTTTCTATATTGCTAAGATCATGAACTTGTGAGCTCAGTGAGGAAATGGAATAATCAAATACTATTGCAGCCCTTTCCATTTCGGCCGGATTATGAAATCGGTTGGAATTCAACGTTGAGACCAAATTTGTGATATTTGACCATTTCATATCTCTAGATAGAATTCAGCCGTTGAAATTAGGCGAAAGTGTTATTTTGTAGCAGCAGAAAATGCATCAGATAAATTTGATTTGATGATCTGAATTATCCCAAAATCCAGCCAATTCCGACCCAAAAAACCGTGAACTTAAAGAGATATCCCTTGGTGGCTGTGGAAAACATATCCAACGAAATTGGTACGGTGTTCGGGATTATCCAAAATCTGGCCGATTCCGGCACGAAAAACGTGAGACATCAAATGCTAAATGGCTTGTTCAATAGTTGCTCTTTCTTTGGTTTTGGGAAAAGGCCGATGATGTACTACTATCAACTTTAACTTTGTCATCGTTGTTTGAATTCCGCATTTGTATAACTTTTGGTGGGCAATCAAATCATGACGATGAAAGTTAAAGGCAAGGAGGAAAAAGGATGGTGGATTTTTAGATAGAATGCAGGCATTAATGTATAGGCGGGGGATCTCAATCACATGCAGAGGAGATACAATTTCCAGGTATCACCACGACTGCATGCACCTGCAATTTTACAGCGTTTGATTCCTTCCTCCAGAGTCCAAGTCACAAGCTTCAAAAAGATTCGATCCGGAGAGACTAGTGGTAACATATGGAGCTGTTAGACATTGAGAATGAATCGAGAAATAAAGAGAAACGAGAAAAAAACACACAAGATATATATAACGTGGTTTTCGATCAAAATAATTATATATATATAGTCCACATTTAGACATTGTATAATGAACCTAGTACAATCTAATGTCGGCCACAAACTTGTAATACAAAACAACAGCTCAATGAGCAGCTGATACATTAACAACTTCGACTGTCAGGCAAGCACATCAACATCGTTATGTTTCATTGTACAAAAAGTTGAGCCTAAACTACAAGCCCAAATTTTGCACTGGCGAATCAGGTTGCCCTAAGGACCAGACGCGGCGTGGCTACTGGCTAGGTAAATTATAGAGGCCATGCACGTGGGGCCGACCCGCAAACAACGCATGTTCAACTAATAAAATAAGAATAATTATTTTAATTTGTGAGATTTGTTTCTCTCGTTTTGGGTGGAATCGCATTTTTTTTAATAAAAGTTTTCTTTATAAAAAAATTAATAAAATAAAAATGCACAATATACGAATTAGTAAAACCAGTGACGGACCCAAAATAATTGAATGTTTTGAACCAAATTATATAGAATTTAAAATATAATAAACCGTATATGAAAATAGACTAACTCATAAAAATATAAAAAAATACAATATTTAGGCTATAATTCAGAAATAAACTGAGATGTAGGTTGAGAGAGGCTCTATTAGATCGGCAATGCAAAGCCATTTTTTAATTGAATTAGTCTTCTAAGTGGTTCGATGGAAACATGGGGTTGTTGTTCTCATCGTTGCTCCAACTTCACTACAAAGCCTGACGGCTTTCTTTAACAATGCCTAGACGACATGTGGCGTGGTTGTTCGAGTAAGAAAAAACTGTTATTTTAGAGTTTAGATTCAGTTTAATTTCCATCATTTTCTCGAATCGGTGTGATAAGTTAATTAGTTTTCGAGTTCAGATTCCGGTGAATTTTCGTTATTTCTTCGAATCCATATATATTCATGTGATTGGTTAATCTTAGTAATATGATGATAATGCCCATTATAGATAGATATATGATCAAGACGGTTACGGAATATCCCTCACCGACGGATATTTGACCTATTGCGAGGAGTTTGAGCATCGTTGGAGCCAATTGGCTTCCAAAGTGAAGTGGTTGACAATCATGGGGAGGATGAAATGTTAAGGTGGTTCCTACTTCACCATCATAAGTTGAATAGGCTTTTCTATAGTTAGTTTATTAGCTAATGATTTTCATGTAGAGACACCACAGATGGTTTTCTATTACTGAATGCAAGACATGCGGAATTTTGCCAAGTGGGATTCGTGAAGGAATCCCCTCTGTTGTTGTGGTCTTAAAATAATAAATACAACAAGATTTACCTAACTCGTTAGTTGAGAGCTGACAATGACAACAAACAAACAACCCCTTATTAGCAAGCTGTAGAGGCAATGTTCATGTCGATTACCCACCAAATCACGTTATCTTTTGCTTCAAACCAGTCCTCCGATTTTTCCAGCAAATCATTGACAGATATGATGGCTGAGATTAGAGCAAAGTACAACCCACAGATTACAAGCCCTGTGTTGTGTGCTTGTACTGCTGTACTAACTACTGATTCTAAAGCTTCTGTTTTCAATTCAAAGGCCTGCTAAATTCTGGCTGAAATTTTCAATCCCACCGGAATTCATATTCAATGGCATATCCGGACCTTTCCAAATGGAATTCGAAGGCTGGAATTAAGCCTCCAAATCCGACGGAATTGGGGTTATCGAATTCGAATAAAAGGTATGCGACAGAATTTGATGGATTTCCATAATTGACCCCCAAAATCCGGTCAATTCCGTCCTAAAATCCACAACAGCAAATGAAGCCTATTGAATTCCCTCCCAGTCCAGAGCATCGAGATTAGCTACCCTGTCTAGCCACCAAACCCACAATGCTCTCGACATCATAGTCGAAAAACAATCGCAATGTATACATTTGAGAATCATTTCATCTCAATAATTCGTATTATAGGGCTTAGTCCATTATGATGCAGGAAAAAGGCTGTTTCTGTTTCCTTTTTGTGGAGTTCATTATTGGCCTTCTAATAGCTAAAAAGTATTCCTATGTAGCTGGTACATTATGTAGGAAATGATTGCACCCATTTGGTCATGTGAATCGGAATTTGCATATCTCGGAGATATCTCACCACTTCTGCCAGAAATGCCTGACAAAGTTATCTCCTTTCATCTGTTCACTCATGTGCCCATCTTCTCCTATTCCAAGCATCGAACTCTTCTTTCTATCTTTTACTGTGTGACAAAGAGAGAGGCAAATACCTTCATACTGCTCTAGCTGGGCTATAATTATGGGACACTTCATCTTACACTGCAAAATGGCATTTTTACATCAGGGATGGAACACTTCGCTGCTCTAGACAAACTCGAACCGCATCAGGAGTTTCACCGAATTGTACTTCTCGCCCTTCCTGCTAAACAGCGGGACTGCTCGAATTCCCGGTCTCAGTTCCGAGACGGGCAAACAAGTCTGACCACCGAAATCATCCTTCTCGGACATGTCGTACTCGTGAACTTCAATTCTCAGTAATGCTAGTTCAGGAACTGTCAATGGGAATGTGAACTCCTCGTTCCAGACCGGGGTCCAGTCGTCCTCTTTTACTTTTGTTTTCTTCATTACTACGTCGTCTGGCACCCCTGCTATTCCCACCTGCCATTGGACAAGGTATAAGAAGGTGAGAACCGATGTATAGAATTCGATACAAGGAAAAGCTGAGATTTTGGCTATATTGAAACATACTTACCCTGGTGTAGAAATCTGGAGGAGAGTATTTGTCGAAATGCGTCTGTTTGAAATCCAAGTGCCATCCATCTCCACTGTAGACTTTAACCTGTTACAGTTGCAATGTTTAAAAGCTGCTTTCCTAAAGGAGAATATCTATAAATTTGGTGACTAGGTGTCTTGGTTACCTTTAATGTTTTCTTTACGGGTAGTTGGGATTTGGGGTTGAATAATTTATCAGGATTCATCAGAATATCAGGCTTCTTCACATATCCACATCCTCCATTGGACCTGAACATTCCATGCATCAACCAAAGAGCTCTTCCATATCCCTGCAGTTTCAAGAGATCGTCGTAAGATCGTTAGTATATGTTAAACATACTGATGAAAGAATCTTATTAGTGAAGAGTTATGCAGAAATACCATACCTGCATATTGAAGGCAACCATTTGAGCTCCGTGCATCCAACCAACTAATGGCTTGTAGTTAGAAGACGTGACTCGAGTACCTTTAGGAAACACCCTCAATATATTCTTCTGCGTGAATCTGAGTATAAATTTCCAAAATGATTCTGTCATCATCATCATCCATCATTCAAATGCAAAATTTGCTGAAGTCAAACAACCAAGGATTATTCAATTACCTAATAACCTCTTTTCCATGATTCTCGGTAGCCTTTTCGAGCTTTTGTTCACTCAAACTAAGCCGTCTAACTTTGTTTTCATCAACTTTAAGAGCCTGCTTCAAACCACCCTTTGGCTTCCCAGCATGGATGGCTATTACACGCTTGTAGTCAGATGATGCTAGTGGGACTAGCTCATCATCTGTATATTCGCTCGAGTCACTACTACTCTTGATAGAAAGCTGCACAAAGAAAACGAAAAAGTGCAGCAAACGATTCAGCATCTTGCGGCTGCAATCTTTTGACGAAAAGGAGAGGCATTTCATCCAATACAATGTCTATGAACCTACCAAACCACTATCATCGCGATCGGTTGAGACAACAGATACTTCCTTCCCCCACGTATCATCCTCGGAGTCCTTTTCCTTCTGTGATTTACTCCGCTTTCTCCTTGAACTCTTAGACTTGAGGTATTCCATGGGAGGCTTGGTTGAAATAATTACCCGATACTTCAAATCTTCCGGTGAAGGGAACTCTTCCAAACACTCAGCTTCAGGACAGTACAGCATATCCCCAAACGTATCTTTGATCATCTGGAAAGATCAGAAATGCTTTCAATAACACCACCCCATCTCTCCCTCAACTACCAAACTAATAAGCAGCATTGTTCTTTCAGTAACATAATACGTTACCTGAGCAACTTTAGCTTGAAGTCCTGTGGTTAGGTGATCTTCTAGGGTGATTATTACTGGATATGGAGAAGCTTCGAACGCATACTCCTTTATGGACCTCAAACACCTTAGAACTTCCACAGGAGTAGTCAATGTCCTATTAACACAAAGAAGCATTCAGCATTGACACTAATAACCATTTCTCTTCTGAACTTGCAACTTGGTAAAACTACAGTAGCCAGAATGAATACCTTCCATGTAGAACGTGGATTTCGTCTCTATCCGAATTCGGCCAGAGGTCAAGCTCAATCACTCTCACCCCTTTCTTCAATGCCTTGATGATTGGAACATCGCTGCAATCACTGTTGAGCTGGTTCCCAGTTAAGTATGAATTGTGTCCTGTGTATATGAAGTAATGGGATAATGGCTTGGTCATGTCCTGATACACCTGAAAATGTTAAAACACCCCGAATTGGCAACTTCTTAATCAGCATCCCAAATCACTTCATATTCCTCTTTCTGACCTATTCCAGAAATTTATAAAGTAGGTAAAAAATTGAGCATCGAGATTAACGAAAAGATTACAGCCTAGTAATAAAACAGTTAGATCGTCGGGTTCATAATCCAACGGAATCCAGAAGGTCAAACGACTAAAAATATCAAATTAAAATTACCTGATCGGCGACGGTTGCGGGATTGAGATCGGCGGAGAACAAGTAACGATAGAAATCGTCGGCGGTAAGACAATTTCTACCAAACCTGCCGACGAGATGATGCCGCTTGTGAAGAATCGACGCGACGATCTTCTCGGCGGCGTCGGAAATGCAGTCGGCGTCGCCCTGGACTTCGGATAGGAAGAGGCGGAGCTGATCGACGGTCATCAAAAGAGTGCCGTCGGTGTACTTTCTAAAAGCGTCCCTAACGTCCGGTGGAGGTCCGGCCTCGGAGACTCTGAACTTCCTGACGAAGCAGCCGCACATTCTGTAGCTCCCCATTTGGATCGATCAAACAGATCGATGGATCTCCCCACCTGACCTGAGAGTAGTGATGAGAGAAATGATGGTCTGGCTCCCAACTGTTTTCTGAATGGTCGTTTTCAAATTAGGAAATAGGAATCAGATTTATTTATATATACAGAGAGAGAGAGAGGGAAGATGAAGAGAGGTCTAATGTACAGAGCAGCAGAGAGATTGGCAAGATTTGCCGTGTTGTGTTGCGCGGCTGTGACTCACGGCGTTAATATTTTAATGCAAGTTTTTTAATTTGTTCCGACTCCGTCAACTATTTAACACTTCCCGCCATCTCGTTGTTTGCAATTTCCGTGTTTTGCTCTGTTTTGTCATTTTCCTTTTTATTGGTGTCATTATTTTAAACCCAGGTGGGGACTAACGGAAAGTGTCGCCTTGCTTCCGTAATTAACATTTTTTATATAGCCAGAGTAAATTAAATTGAGATAAAAGATAAAAGATAATTATTATGTGACGGATATTTTGATGTATTAATGTATAAAAATATTAAAAATATTTATTTTAATAATTTAAAATTGAAACAATAAATTTTAAACACTTCACATGCAACCTTAAACTCTAAAAGAACGATACTTTTAGACTTCTGAATTACCAAACATACGGTTTTATCATCGGACAAACGAATAGCTAAGTGAGTGAATTCGAAGCCACAAGGGAAGATGAAGGACGATGTCGATTGCCTGGTTGTTAGACAGTAGTTGCCCATGTGAAAGTAAATAATTTAAGGATCACATCATTGAAAAAATTAATGCATGGGAAATCCTGTAGAAATATAGTTTGGAAAAAACATTGAAATTCACCGATTTGTTTGAAATAAAAACAAAATGAAGAGTTTTGGATGGCAATAGAAAATTCTTGCAATCTGAAATGAACAAAATGAATACCATCAGAATAATAAACAAGAATATCTTATGATACATAAATTAGTCACCTGATAAAATGTGTGACATGCATTACCAAATGGACAAAGTAGTTGTTACCATTGACAAAATGTGGGACTGTTCTGTAAAGTTATTTCGACCGAAATTATATTTTTCCGTAATTATACAAAAGTAAAAATATATGGACCACAACCCACACAAAATTAGAAGAGTAAAGTAAAATAAATATGAATATTTCAGGACCCGTACATAAAATATGTAGATAGACAAACTTATCAATGCAAGTCTTTAGTCCGTGTGTTTGCTTTCTCCGTGTCGGATTCTACATTTGTCTTTTGAAGATTTTGTCCGTTTTTTTTTCCGGTCGTTGATGTGATGTTTTATACGAAAATAAAGACTAGAGTTGTCACGCTTTGGCTCGACGATTTATAATCCATATAGCTCCATGTGTTGGTCGTAAACTTTTGATTAGCGAGTGATCTTTGTATGAAAGGATCTCCAAATCTCCACCATTAGTGAATCAACGAGGAAGATGAACTTCATGGCAAATGAGATTGGCAATGTCTCGTATGACTGGACTTTAACCTCTTTAATTACACTTAAGAGGTGGACTTTTGTTATCTGTTTAATCAAAAGACTAATTAACTGGTCTTTCATTTTACCTAATTTTTTTATATTGGATGACTAAGTAAACTAGTAAAGTAATCTGTTCTGTTTCGTACGCGACTAAGTCATCTCCTGCCCAAATGCTCTGCATGTACATCGACAGCTTGATTAATATTATTATTTCGGTATAAAAAAATTATCTCGTCGTCGAAAGTCGGGGAGGGACATGAACCCTCCCGACATCAAGCTAGCTCCGCCCCTGCATTAAAACAAGTGCTACTTTTACATGATAAGATCACGTAAAGAGGCCTCTTACAATTACAATATCTTAATCCATTCGTGTGTGTGTGTTCATACATGAGAGACGTGGAGAAAGGGAAATCGAAGGAAGGAACAAATGTATATATATAGCGTTTAGTTTACACACACTAGACTAGATTCCAAGTCCAATAATGATTTATAATGTTGATGCAGACAGTGAAACGTAGTTGTTATAACGACTCCAAAACAGGCCACTCCTGACACCACACAGCTACTGACAGTCACTGTAGCAGCCTTTTCTTCCCCAACTGTTACTATTGCTAGACTTGATGCCTGCAGCTACCCTGCCTCGCATGTCATTTGATGCCGCTACTCAACATATAAACGGGCCGATAGTTATTCGGCCTAAACCCAATCGACCTTATGTGCTGCTTTTGACTTTTGAGGCCCAATCAACTGATGTTGCAGCAGGCACGATCCCTATTAGGCTTCAAACCTCACAGACCAAGGTTAGCCGAACATTGGTTTGGGTCAACCTGTTTATCACACACATACTCAACCTAACTGAAAGTAGGCAAATGTTGTGGGTGAGTGTGACTTGGTTAGGTAGTGACTCGTTTAAAAGAGAGTGGATTAGTTTGGGTGGCGGGTAAATCTACCCACATCAATACTCACCCCTAGGCCTTCATCCCTTGCTTAATTGTCCTTTGAAGGTTATGCCAACTCGCGAGCATGCAAGTATTTTTGTACGTTGCACAACAAAATTCAAATGATTGGATAATACTCATCAGTCAGTCAATGCCCCATATCTACAGCCAAAACAGAACATGATCTGAACATGAATTTGAATCAACCAAACCGATCAAGACCACCGACACGGTTTGGGCGGTTCCCCATTTCTTTAAAGTAATTTAACCAGTCACGTACGTGGTCCTAATAAACTAGAACACCAAATCTATGCATGTGCTCCAACCCAAACTAATTAATGCTGATGTGCAAAGCCAATGCACATTCTAAAGTTTCGACAAGAACATCGGATACAGGTAGCCATCACCACTTGACTGCAGATATTTCTGTTTAAATTATGCAAACATTGCAACTCGTATGTTTGCACAAGGGAACATGTTCAGAGGCTTACACCAACCTAAAAGAATAATAATTTAAATCGACTATTTGATAGACTAATACAGAGACCGTATATCTCATTCTCCTACTTTTACAATTCAAAAATTGGCCATTTGTGACAGTAGATTCCTTCATGGTTGAGGCGGCTGTGGCTGCGGCTGCATTTGTCTCACTTCCTCCTGTAATCTCTGCTTCTCGTCCAGCCAACGTTGGATGTTGCTGTCTCCAGCAGTCGGGAGACTGCAAGGAGGCTCCGACGAGGGAGAAGTCGTTGACTTCTCGAGGAACATCCTCTGTTTCTCGTCTGCAAAGCACAGCACGGAATCTGAACACACCTCGAGAGCGGTGGTCGGTGGGACGGGCTTGAACTTCTGCAGCTTCGAATATTCCGATATGAGGTGGAACATGTAGTCGTAGATTCTGTCCATGCTTATGCTTTCCATGTAGTCCTGTCCTGCTTTTGCTATTGCCTGAGCCTGTGTAACAAAATTTGAGCTTTGTTGAAAACGCTGAATAAAGATTCGAACTTTTTAGAGAAATTGGTGCAACGTAGGAATTAAGAACCAGAATGTCGGAATCCCAGAACAAGAACCATGAAATAAACTGGATTTCGGTTTGATTAAGCGAGTTTACACAGGCAAATGATCAACGAACACAAGGTCACGTTGGAAACGTACCTCAGCCGGGTGCGAATTTCCCCAGTCAACAGCTGACTTTATAGATTTACACAACTCAAAGGGAGATACTGGCCAATAATTCTTCTTGGGAATCAGACCACGGCTGAAGAAATCCTCATACTGTGGTGTAATTATGAAGGTAAGGGAGCCGCATGACATGATATACTTCAAGCTCACTGACCAAGCAAAGCCTTCTGCATATATTTTGTACCTACAAAAACAAAAGTCCGGCAACAGAGAGAGGGCATCTAAGTTAATTACCAGCTGCCATATTTGGTCATTTAAGTTATGTTTATCACAGTTTCGCAGTAGGAAGCATGTTGTTAAAGAAAATGCCCTGCATGGAAGAAAAAAAACGGACTGATCCATTCAACATGAAGAATGTGGAAATCATGGAACCCTTCTTAAATTCTACCGACTGCAGAAGTTCCATAGAAGGAAAAGTTATAGTCTTACAGCTTTGTCTGATGAAACCAAAGCCAAGAACAACAGATCATGTCGAAAACTTCGTAGATGCTCTCAGGGTAGTCTAGTTAAAATTGCATTCCACAAAGAGTAAGGAACACTAACCGATAGTTGCACTGATTGGATAGCTTGGAAGCCTCAAAACCTTCTTTGGCCTCTTGTACCCAATCCTGCAAAACACAAACATTCCTCAGCAACCTTCTTCACAAAAATCCTCGCACAAAAATATGGCAATTTCACCAAAACTAGACCTGTCTCATAATCTGTGCTCCAAATTTCCTGGAGTCATTACACTGCAGCAACTCCAAACGAACAGGAGAAACAACATCCGGATTCCCCTTCCAGAATGCATGCGGCTGCCTTTTTGCCCATCTTTTAGCCTGAGAGCCTTTCTTTATGTCAGGAAACTCCTCACTCCACGACCTGATATTGATCTCTGACCTGCAACAGCCAAAAGAGAAAAGGTGTACATGTAAAAAGATCGAACATAATTTCAAAATGCTCATGCTTTGGCCTCATGATGCTTACCATCCCCAGAAGGACCAATCAGGGAAAGGAATGTCGAAATGCTCACGGGTGGTGCAATACCGAAACAACGGCACAGGATTCGACTGATGCTCAGTCCGGTTGAAGATCGGCTTATCCATACAATCAAACATCAGATCAACATCAGGAACCATGCCAGGATACTTCTTCAAAAGCTGCACGAAACCCCAGATCGTCGTCATCATACGGCTCTGGAAGCAAGCGTAGTAAGGGTCGAAGTAGAGCTTCCCTTGGTAGATAACGATCCTGAACGCAGCGAAGTTCTTCGCCTCCATTAGCTGGTCCTCGGTGATCCCGGACTTAGCCCACGGCTCCAGATCGCGGTGGATGTAGCTGAAGAATTCAGGACACTGAGCAGCCGGTTTGGAAGAGGAAGAAAAGCGAGGAGGCTCTGTAATCGTCTTGTTGAAATAAGGACAGCTGAGGTAAGAGCATTGGATGATCTTGTAAGCTCGGGTGTGGCGGGTTTCGTCGTCGAAGTTTTTAGCCGGGAAGACGTGCCATGGTGTCGGCTCCAGGTTGTGTCCGGCGATTGTTTTGGTGTTCGTCGCGAAGTCGTCCACCTGTTCGACGAAATTCCCCAAAGAGAAATTTTAAAAAAATTAGCCAAACAAGTGCAAAAACCCAGAACAATGCATTCAAGGAAATGCCAGAATTATTACCTTATAGAGGAAGAAGAAGGTGAAGAGGGCTAAAGCGAGGAGGGAAGGGAGGAGGTAGGACGGCGTGCGAGGAGGGGAGAGCCTCGGAGGAGCCGCCATTGTTGGAGAAGAAGGGTTGAAAGGAGAATTGAATTGGGGAAGAAAGGAAGAAGAAGATGGAGGAAGGAAATATGCCCATATGGATTGGAGGGATGGTTTCTATTTGGTGCAAGGGAATTTTCAGTTGGCTGTGCCTTTTTTTTGGGGATGATCTTAACTTTCGGAGGCTACAGAGATGGGTATCCGCCCTTTACTCATGATCAACTGATTTTTCTCTCTGGGGGAATCTTGATTTTCGTTTTCACGCCGGTGATTATTCCGTCCCCCTCCTCCAAATCCGGAAAAGGACCGGAGATGAACGTCAGTGGACACACAGTCAAATCCAATTGGTGGCTATGTTTCCCACTTTCCATCGTCGTCGTCCTTTACAATTGAGCATTTGACACATGCTTCAACTCCTATGGCCGAGAAAGAACTCTACCTTTCCGGTTCATTAATAGGAAAACTTACACGTGTCACATGGAAACCTCTCTCACATTCACCATAAATATCAAATATTTCTACACCTATGTTCAACTGAGATGGTTTGGTTGGTCGAGTTTTGTACAGCGGCATATGTATGAGGTTCGAATTCAGTTATATATTAATATAATATTTAATTTTGTGTGAATTTATGGGTTTTGTGATACTTTGAGTTCTTTTCCGTACGGACTTATTCTAATCAGCATGGTCATTGGCAGATTACGTTGGCTGTAATGACAAAAGCGAGGATGAGCCAAGCTAAGGTCAACATTAGGGTCCCTAATAAGCTAATATGATAACGATGAAATTATATGTAAAATTCTCAAACCTGAAGTCTATGTCAAGATTTTATATGAATTAAACCTTTAGACTTGAAATACTACTCGGGGTCTCGGGCCAAGCTGGTTTCGCTATTAATTGGCCATCCAACTACTTGCTTAATGCTTTTAGTGTGAATTTGACAAGTGAAGATTTAAAGTACACGAAATGGGGCTTTACATGTGTCGCTGCTATAGACGCTACCAACATTATCACCTGTCTGATTCCGTCAAATGGCATCATGTGTTCTCATTTTCAGGTACAGTTTGATGGACATAATACCAAACAAAATTGCTTATAAAAATTGCAAAACTAACTATTTCATATCTCCTTACTCGTTCTAAGACCAATCTAACAATATTTTAGATTTATTTATATTTACTATCTCAATTTTTTTATCAAGCACCATATAAAAACATATTTCTCCAATCTAGACAAACACTATATTACAAAGGCCCATAAACTTCAACCCGGCTACGGTTCTGAGACTCGGTTCCTACAGCTTGATCCGAGAGAGCCATTCCGTCGGATCTGGGAGATGCAACATATTATGATCTAACAGTCACAATCTTCAAGGTCATTGTAAAGTGTCAAACTGATGGGCGGTAAAAGTAGACAGGAGAAATCAAATTTGGGAAAGAGATATTTTATTTATTTATTTTCAAATACAATCTCTCTCATTTTTTGCTTTTCCTTAATTATAATTTAATCAATATAACTAATTCACTATGCTTAAAATATAACCTTCACTTCACAAATGTTGCTTGTTTAAATTTTTCGAATCTAAAAAGACCATTCTCGATTTTTTTTACTTTTTATAAAAAATTAAAATCGGTACTTTGATATTACGAGTCTTTTATAATGTATTTTTATTACTGTTATGAAATAATTATCCACCCGTTACAGGTCCATTATGTTAGATAACCTAAACATATTCTCTATTTTTTTGTTTCCCCTAATTTTAATTTAATCACTATGACTAAATCTTTTATGTCACAGTTATGTTCATTATACGAGCAGGTTAAACCACTCATATGACCATTTTACAGGCTTGTTATATTATTGTTACGCCCACCTTATGATTAATTGAATTCATCATCGTTATGTCCGGTTAACTACTCTTTTATGTCGATGCTATATACACATTACGAGTCTGTTATGCGTTTTTATTATGTCTTTTTATAGGATCATTGTATCGAATTTATTAGTAAATTACTAAATCATCTTTACATGTCAATTTTATAGGCTAGCTCGTTATGTATATGTTATGTCCACCTTATGAGTAATTGAAATTATCATCGTTATATATGGTTTACGGAGCTATTATGCGCATGGTATGTTGACTATAAGAAGTTGTAATGTCTTTATTATGTCCAGTACTTCTAACAATGATGAGTCTATTATGTCTATGTTATTAAAGAAAAGAGAAGGGAGAGAAGAGAGGAAATAGAGAGCTACCAAAAATGAAAGAATAGAGAAAATGAAGAGTTTAGAGAGTTTTGGTATATATATATAAGATAAATTGAAACATGAGATTTGAAATTTGAATATGGAAAAAGAAGTAAAAAAAGTTATTAATCAAAACCTACCACTACCCCTGGATTTATGGGAGCCGTCGGATGGAAGTCCACTTCAATATTGAATCAAAACCGTCGGATTAAGCTGTAGGATTGATCCTATTAAATTTGCTGTAGTAGCCATAGCCATTTCGCATAAACTTGGTAGCTCTACCTTGCTTAATTAAACAGTACAATCGCACGCGCAGTGAAAATTAAAAAGTAAAATCTCAACACGATTGCAGTCCACCACGTCCCCTCCACCAATGGAGTGAAAGTAGAACGGTCAGCGTTACACGTGGCATTTTTTGATTGGTTAGTCGACGTCCAGCTTAGCAATTTTGTCTATTAGCATCTCCCAGACTCATCTTTATCAAAACAAAGACTCCCCGATCTGCCGCTGAACTGAATAGCTGAAGTGGTGACTAAGACCAACACTGAGGAGGAGCTATGAACTCGAAATCTTTGGCCGTCGCTCTGTTATGGAGCGCTCTACTTTTCGGAACCGTAGCGCTCATCCAGGTAAAAATGGAAACGATCTTCTGCTTCTTGCTCTGATCATCTTCTTGTTCTGATCATGTTGTGATTGAATTGGCGAGGTTGATCCAGCTGGGTAGATTTCGAACATATTAGATCCGTTTACAATCAATCAAGTTGTGTAGTATTGCTGTGTCGAGTTCCGATTAGCGATTCTTTATAGGTCAATGACTCTTTATGACTTGGCTTTTCCTCAGGCGAAGAAATCGGACGAGAAGTTGAAAGAGATCACTCACAAAGTTTATTTCGATGTAGAGATCGACGGCAAGCCTGCCGGTAAGTTTCCAACTGAATCTCTGATTCACACAATACTCTGCTGATGATTGTATTGACATGAGTTAAAGACGATTCATACTGATTTAGGTTTTGTTCGACATAATTTCCCCTTTCTTTCTCAATTTGAAAATCGTGCTGTTCAGTAATGCCAGAGAGATTTAGATTCAAACTTGTTTAACATCTTTGTCATTTCATTTCACTTCATTCGAAGCTGAAATTTCTTTGATGACTTCCATCAGGTCGTATTACCATGGGACTCTATGGCAAGGCAGTTCCCAAGACAGCAGGTAGATCATTGTGTATGCTTCAAGCCTGTTTTCTCTTTTCTCCAACCCTTTTAAGATTGTTGTAACTAAACCCTTTCATTGTTTCTATTTGCAGAGAATTTCAGAGCATTGTGCACAGGTTTGCTGTTAACCTACACTCCGTTGCCACTGTTTCTTTGTGAATACATTGTTCCTTATATCTGCCATGTCCATCCAGCTCTGTGGGTCTTCTTGTTCAATTCATTCTGAAGTGGAAGAAGAAAAGCATACACTATGCAGCTCCCATTTGTCAAAACTAACCGTGTGGTTTACAATTATCGTTGTTATAGGTGAAAAGGGAGTTGGAAAGAGCGGGAAGCCACTTCACTACAAGGGAAGCTCATTCCACAGGATCATTCCTAGCTTTATGCTCCAAGGAGGTGACTTCACTCATGGTGATGGAAGAGGAGGGGAGTCAATCTACGGGGAGAAGTTTGCTGACGAGAACTTCAAGTTGAAGCACACTGGCCCTGGTTAGCTCTCTCACTTCTGTTTCTTTAAATCAATCGGATAGCTCCTACAACTATCCAGAGCCTAAATTTGTACAATATAATTGAAATCGTTTTGCGCAGGACTTCTGTCAATGGCGAATGCCGGTAAAGACACTAATGGTTCACAGTTCTTCATTACAACTGTTACAACTAGCTGGTAATTTTCACACGTTTCTTGTAATTCACACCCTTGTTGGCGTGTGCAAGGTATTTTTTAACCGAGCAACGTTTTGATTGCAGGCTGGACGGCAGGCACGTCGTATTCGGGAAGGTGCTATCTGGAATGGATGTTGTGTACAAAGTTGAAGCCGAAGGCAAGCAAAGTGGGACACCGAAGAGCAAGGTCGTCATTGTTGACAGCGGCGAACTACCTCTATAAGTCTCATTTTTTAGCTCTGTATCGAACAATTTGCAGTGCTTTCAACCCTCTCTGGAAACTTGCTTTCGAACTTTTTCTATGCCCCACCTGAGGGCTCAGGCACCCTCCCAGTGATGTGGGGTTAAGCACTTTTACAGTGATGTCGTTGTACTCTAGACCTTGTGTATTAGCACGTTTTTCAGAAATGTTTGAAGATGACAGATTTAAGCTACTTGGATTGTTCGAATTAACGAATCGATAGATAAAAAAAGAAACGATCTGTTTACATCGTTGAAGCCTTTCCCGGCATCGCCATCTTCCATGAGAATGTAAACCTTACCTACTGGATTGTCGGAAATCAGCAGCAGCCAACTAATAGCAAAGGCAAAAGGTCATTAGTCGTCACATCTCATCCATTGCTTATACATAAATTAGATCCGTCAAAGTGGATCACGAAATCAATGAACGAAAATTCGAAACTGTAATCAATCGAATCAACAACGAAATGGAGCTAAGTACCTTGTGTGGTACCAGATTTGCAAGTCCAAGCAACCTACTCATACCAACACATAACAGACATTACAACAAACACCTGATGAGCAAACAGAGGCTCCTTTATTTTCTTCACCGCCGGCGACAAACAGCGACCACAACGAGGCTGACACAGACAAGACTTATTCAATTTTGAATTCCTTACGCGACTGACACTAAAAAAAAGAAGAAGACGAGCATGGATAATCTTGAAGGTGATCGAGATTACTTGGGGAATTTGACAAACCATCGCAAATCTGGCAGCTAATTGCTGCAGCCGCCTCCTTCGCCGCTGCTCCGGCGCCGTTCCTGCACAACGTTGGCGAAATTGACAGATAAGTCGGAGTAAATCGACATGACCTTGGAGATGTTCCCGTTGATTTCGTTTATCAGGGAGACGTTCCTGCTTAGATTGGCCGGGATCTTCGACTGGTGGTTCTCGTTAACCTGATCGATCAGGTCACGATTTTGATCCAACACGCTCTGCGCCTGCCTGAAACTCTTGCTCAACGCGTCCCATGCCTCATTGTCACACTCCTCCTCGCCCTCCTCCGAGTCGAAATCCCCGATCGAGTTCCTCTTCAGCCGGTGCTGCTGACTGTTTTTGGCAGAGTTGGTGGCTGTGATGCCGGAGCGAGCTTTGGTTGATTTGGTGGTGGTGGTTAGGGTGTCGTCCATGGTCGACGCGCCTCCGCCAATTTTTTTACATAAATATCCGAGTGAAGTTCTCCGTCCAGCCGTAGTGATGTTTTATTTCCCACGGTGAGCTGATTGAGTCTATTCGCCGGCGTTCATTTCTCTAAATATACGGTGGTGAGGGCGATAGCGATGTACTGTATGACAGTCCAATTAGATTTGTGATTAGATGCGATTACTCATTCGGAGGGTTTTGATTGGTCTGTCACGAACGATCGAGATGGTGACTTGTAAAAGTTCATACCCCATTTCTAAAATATTCCAAGATATTTTCAGTTCCCTCAAAGTAATCATTATACTATTATAATAATAAATATCTTGCACGAACCGTTGACTGCAACCGGTAATTATGCAAATTGGTCACTTAGTAATAAAAATCGTACAAAATGGGCATTTGCGGAAGGATTTAGGTTCCAAAGAAGGAAAGAATGCAAAATGCATCAACAGCAACTCTGTTAGAGCTGGATTCTGGTTGATGCACTGAACAGAGATTAGTCCACTGCCGATATATCGGTGCACTGCAAACAATGCAATTGATCTCCAGGATAGCAAACTGATAGACAAGCAGATGGTGATGATTTCATAACACGAAAATAAAGAGATTCGACGCATAAGCAGAGAGTGGATGAACGGCAAGAACATGACTGGATACCAAAAGGATTTGTACAAGTACAAACTGGAGTAGATACAGATTCAGTTTTCTTCACCTATTCTCTCAGCTCTCTCTTCCTTCCTACCAACAGAGTCAGTTCCTAACCCTTTTCCCTATCTCTAGGAAAAACAAAACACGATGATAATGTTTCTAGGCGAATCATTAAATAAGTAATATGCACATTTTTGTGTGGGACGATCTCTCGATACGAATATACCTGTCTAGCCTGAGCCCCTAGTCAGCGGGTCACATGTGAAGAACAACAACAAATTGGAAACATTCGACCTAAATCTAGCCAATTAAGAATTCAGTTACTCTCATAATCACTATCAGAATCCATAAAGCTGTACTCTTTGCTTCCGTCAATCTTGATTAGAAGAGTCCCTTGGTTCTCTTCACTAAACTCCATTTCTTCGCTTTCCAACAGTTGAACCACCTGCATAGAAATACATATACCGAATTTCACACAGGCACAGTAAGAGCATTTTGGTTTCGGTGTTTTGGATTTGTATTTTGAGTGAAATGATAGTTCTTTTAGATTCACTCGTTCAAAATTTGTGCATTTGAGAGAAAGATAGATGAGTTTTGTGAGTTTTCAACTTGTGATTTGTCAACATTTTAGATTTCCAATACCATCTGTCTTTATAAGGTTTATAATTGATCAATTAAGAAAGAAAAGACAATCTAGTTATTTAACCAAAAGTTATGTTGTTTCACTTAAAACTCAACCATAACTAAGTAACTACCAAACAAGGATTTTGAGAAATGTAAATACATCATTTCAAAAAAATACCGATTCTCAAAGCACAAAATCAAACATGGCCTACGTTGCAATGTAGTAATCCAACTGTTGATGTTAATAGACTGCACTGTACATAAGAGAAATGAAAGTACTACATACCGATTGTTTTAGCTTCGACTTTCCGAAACCATGACTCCCACATCCTGTAATTACTCTGAGGACTTGAATTGCTGAAACAGCAAGGCCAGTATATAGATCAATATGAATCTAGTAGAAAACATCATATGCAGCAGAGAAGGAGTGTTACTTACAGTTAACGTAAGATCCAAACAGAAGGTGAAGCTTCAAAACCTTCATAGCTTGTTTCACATGTTGACCATGCAAATCAATTGTTATCATATTCTTTATCTCCGTGTTCCTAGGATATTACCGTTATTATTTGAATTTATTCGTAGTAAAGAGGAATTATTGAAGTATCTTGTGTTGTGTGCTAACCTAGCCTTGAAGATATCCATGCTAGCCTTCTTGTCAGCTTCTTGAGCCAATTTTGTCTGCGATTTCCCCTATAGAAAACCATGAAATAGGTCAATTTGACAGTATGAGATTCGCCAGTTGATTGCACTAATAAAAAAATGACAACCAGAAAAATCTGAAATATTCCAACTGGACCGCTTATCTCACCTGATCGGACAGATAAGTTGCATACTGCTTTTCCCCCTTCGAATAAGCTGTAGCAGCCTGAAGAATTCACTTAACATAAGCTACAGGAACCAAAACGGAGTCCCAAATACACCCTCTTATAAAGGTAACGGTAAATATTCGTACCCTGTGATAGTAGGATCTCATGGAATCCCAGTGTTGTTTTGCAGACTCTCTCAAGATGTGGTACTCATTGCCTTTAGCTACAACTCCAAAGAAGCAAAGTGTAATTAAACATGCTAAGACATAAAATGATGAGGGGTTCTACTAGCTAATGTAAGAAGTTGCGGAAGAACCAACTAGGATGTAGAATCAGAAACTCATGCATACTATAAATCAGTGCCATACTATTGATGTCTTGTTGAGACACCTCACTGCTTGGTGAAACATCAGCGGGGCCAAGTGATTGCATTTTCTTTACTATATTCTTCCAATTCATAGAATGCGGTTCATGAGTGGAACTCTTCGTAATGCTATACAAAGAATCCAGCACTTTCTGAGGGATATCTGATTTGCTAGTTCTTGGACTAGTTCGGAAAGGAGCTTGAGAATCAGTGAGGACTTGAGCGTAATTCCTAAACAGAATAGAGAAAGCTTTTGTATCAGACAGGTTTTGAGCAACCAAATTTAGCAATCTGCCTATATTGGTCAGCGGAAATTAGTTTATAAGCCATCCTTTGGTCAAGCTGATCAGTATCCAATAAACATGTATTTTTCTTGCACCAAAACCAGTAATAATGACTTAAGCGAACGACTAAGGTTGCTTTTCGAATGAACAATGCAATACACCACAATATAAGGTCAAGCTGTGTACACAAACTTGTCAGATACATATTTCCATTAGTGAACAAAAATTATAGCATTCAATCTAGTGTATTGTACCATAAGCTTTAATTTCACACATCACATAGCGTCTAATTCCTTGCATAATGGACGCTACACAAAAGAAGAAGTTATTGAGTCAAACAATCCTAGGACTCATCCAGGAAATCTGAACGGGCACACACCTGTTACACTTTTTAATATATAGAAGATAAAGCATACTCAAGATCCATACATACGACAAATACATCTCATATAAGAGAAACCATTACAGAAATTGAAAAGACTTTCAATCAGTTATACCTGTATCCATAATCCCACACACTCTCATATTGATCACTTTCAGATGAATATGAAGTGCTATCAGAAGCCTTGTCTGTCAACTGTGAATCAGAGAGAAAACTGTGTTACATACACATTGATGCGGAAGAAGCAGAAAGAGCCATGAACTGCTCAATACCACGCCTAAAGAAGTTGAAAAAGGTAGCTGAAGTCCATCACTTACATTGTCAGCATACTCCACATGTCCCTTCTGATTTCCATTTTCAGCGGAGAAATTGTAGTTACGGCTTTGCTCTGAGGAGGAACCGGATAAATCAAGCAAGGCATCCATAGCCTGAGAAAAGAGACTGCATTAAGCAACTATCATGCACCATCAGCAATTTGGCTCGTACATACTTTAACATATGTCACCAGCTTGAATTAGTTAACCCTACACTTCACTTGAATACAACTTGCATCCTCAAACGAAGAAATAGATAATATACAGTTCTGGTTTTACATCTAAACTGTAAATGAATAATGGAAGTTGACGGATGGCGCTGTAACAGTGAGATTACTTACATGGTGAAAGGAAATGAAAGGGTTAAACATCAGAAGAAATACAAAGCACATCAAATGACCAAGTGTTAAAAAATAGCTCACAATCTACTCTATACCTTCTCAACGTTGTAACCACATTGACCTGCACAAAGTAATTACAGCTGAATCATTAGGGGAGTATCATTACAGTCTCAAACAAGCTTCATCTCAGCACTACAAGCTATCGTCCACTGAGAAATGATGGAAAAAGAAAGAACAACTCACAAAGAACGTCTCTAACAACAGCCAGATTCAACTCGCACTCATCACCAAGCATGGAACACAGAAACTGCTCAGCCTCATCCCTCTGAGAGGCGCCATTTCCAAACTGGAACAGCTCCTTCGTCTTCGAGGAATCCCTCCTCTGGCTAGCCTTCACATACTCCTTCCCCAACATAGTAGAAACCGTACCAGTCACAGCCACCACTCTTTTCTGCTTATGATGACTCCCTCGAAACCCCTGCCCGCCAACCAAACGACCTTCCATAAACCCTTCGGAAGATCCCGAACTGGAAGCAGAACCGCTAGAGCTCCCGGATCCAGAGCCGGAATCGAAGCCAGAAACCCCGCTGGACACGGAGCTCGTCGAAGGATCGTCGGTCAAGCTGGCTAAAATGTCGGCAGCCTTGTCGACGTCACCGTTCGCCTCCTTGTAGGCGGCAGAAGCGTCCTCTATCGAAATCGAGTCAAACGCCTCCATCAGCGCGAGGAAAACCTTGCGTTCATCCTCCTCCTGCTCCTCCGGCGGCTGCCGGGCATGAGGGCTCGGCTGAGCTTTGGTGGGGGTAGAGGAGGCGGCGCGTGAGGGACGCCTCTTCTTCCTCTTGGTCTGCGCCTTCATGATTATGGTGGGTGAGAGAAGGGAGGACAAATTGCGCTCCGAAATCGGAGCAGCGAGATCTGGTGGTAGAGGAGAGAGAGGGAGGTTCTGATGATCGGAGGATTAGGAGGGAGATGGATTTTTTTGGGGGGAAAGCTAAAAATGGAGGAGCTGGAAAATGGAAAAATGATCGGCGGAGAAACAACGGACGGGGCTGGTGGTAGTTGGGGAGAGAGATTAGTATTTAGTAATAAATGTTTTTATATTTTTTCTCCATGGGAGCGGCACGATTTGATCGTGTTCAAGAATCTCGGCCACCCGGCTATTTGTCGTTTTGTTTTCCTCTTAGTTTCAACTCAACGGCGGTGAATTAGTAAATTACCACAAATTAATTACTATCTTTTCCTTAGGTAACATTCTTAGGCTTAGCAAGGAGTCGGATACGGGGCGAATACCTCTAATTCATTATCCGTGAATAATGCCCACGGGTTTTATTCATCACCGACCCATTAAGTTTGACGGGTAAAAAATTATTACCAAGCCCATATTGGTACGGTTTTGGTTTTCAGGTAAACCCATGGTTGTCGGGTATACCCAATGTGAAGTAAAAACTGTGAAATTTCATTACTCATAATTCAGAAACTAAAATGTAAAAAGTACCCAAGAAATATAAATCCAGAGTTAAGAACATTTACCCAGATTCCAGAACTCTGAGAAATGAACTTGGAAAGAAAAGCACAAACTGAAGTCTGAAACCCTAAAAATTGTTTATATATCATAGACAAAACGACGTCGTTTTGTTATCGAATCGGTGATGGGTCGGATATCCCATTAACCATGACCGCCCGTCACCCGAATTTGGCGGGTCGCGGGTGTGCCCGAAACTGACAAAAACCCACGATTGATGGGCACAAATCGACTCAATTCGGACGGATTCCAGCGGATATCCAAAACTTACGAGCCTACTGCCAAGCCCAATTCTTATCTTGTTTTAGTTGGTCCACTTACAAAATGCAAGGTTTTAACTTCTCTAATTCATACATATCTACATCCTTTGGTATATTAGTTTAGGTAATTTATGCTTTTTTGATGAATTGTATAATTTTATCTCTCTTAATCTGGTTTGGATCTATTATACGTCATTTTATAATGTGTGTTTTGTTACATAAGATGTGAGCATTGCATGGAAACATAACTCTACTTGAGTTAATGAAGAAAAGTTTACCCTCACATCCAAAATGCAAGGTTTTTAGAGGTTCTTCCTTACTTTTGAACAAGGGAACATGAGTTTCAAAAGACAGCAACAACTGGGAAAACATACCACGCCAACAAACACGATACGTAGATAAGAGTGCACACCTACACTCATGGGGCCAAAGCATACACAGAGTGCAAAAAATACGCCTACAGAACATTATACGCGCAAACACATATCAAGAGCCCATAATTAGTGCGTGTTCGAAAACACATGTCACGGTCACCGTACGAGAGAAATCCTCCCATGAAACAAACTCGCTCGCGGACAATTTAAAGGCTCTCAAAGGCCAAGCTATCGAGAGATCCCGAAATACTATAAAAAGGATTCATACCGATATTGTTGGGGAAATTGAAACCTTGATTCAGTTAGATTAGAATATCATTTTGATTGGCTAGTTAAGAAACACATTTGATCTAGTGTGGAAAGTGGAATCATCATACACGCAAAAAACAAAAAAAACTATCTCCGGAGATCGAGACGGCAATTGTGAGATGGGAGGAATGCTGCATATACTGCAAGAAACCCAGAAAACTGGAAAACTATAACTCGAACTACATGATCAACCATCCATCGACGACGAATCTGAATTCGAGACTTTCTCACACAGATCGTTGACTAATAACTTAGGTTGCGCCGCCCCTGTACCTTTGAGCAGCTGGATGTCTTGCTCCATTGCTGCGTAGGAACCTGGTGGATGCCAATGACATTCTTGAACTGAACACTGGAGGACAGTTCTTGAACCACAAAGGGAGGCCTGGAATTGTTCATGCCCTACTGGTTTGAAGAAATCCAGCTCCTTGATGATTCGTCCTTCTTGGTGTTGCATCCTCCGTTTCTGCACCTCTTCCTTCACCCTCTGCATAGCAACAAACCAGATTTCTATAGCAAATACTGATAGAAAGTGACAAGAAGAAATAGCCAAGTTTGCTAAAAAACCTAACTTTACATCAAAATTTAAGAGCTCAAATGAGCCGTCAAGCACCTCCAGCAAAGATGTTTCGAAATCGAAAGCATTTAAGTATCTGAACGTATGTAACGTTCCAGACAAGCAGAAAGCTCATAACGAACGGGTATATAGAGTATGAGCATGAACTTTACTATGCTCAAGTTTGGCTCGTTAGCTTTTAGGCACGCTCTAGGTCGTGTCAAGCCCCAGCCTATTTGAGCATAGAGAGACTAATCTTGTTGTGGATCCTCAAATCCCTAAAGCCACATCCTCTCCATCTAAATGGCCTTCAGATGGAGAAACCAATACATGCAACAATTAATTCAGTTCAGGAAACTATGTCAATGTTCTTCTAGAGGCATTGCCCTAATGCAAACTACAAGAAACCACTAGGCAATAGCATCAACAAAGATCTGGTAATGAACGAACCTGCAACACCCAAGGAGAAAACTTGGGCAATCCAATTTGTTCAACTGTAAGCGCACCAAAGAAGTTCCCCAACAAAGCAGCATCAGGAACAGCCAATCCTTGAACCAACCCAGCCACAAACCCACCCAAATAACTATCCCCTGCACCCGTCGGATCTCTCTGGCTCGCGAAAAATGGCGACACTTTGCTATTCCCGTCTCTCCAATACAGTCCACACCCTTCTTTCCCGTTCGTTACCACCACGCAGCACCATTTCCTCACTTCCTCGACGTCCACATATGCCGCCTCCTCCGACGAAGCCTTCAGAACCCCGATCCGCGGCAGCAGCCTATAAAACCCAGTTTCTCGCAGTTTCACAAGCCTCACCGTCCCACCCGCAAGGTCGAAATCCCTAATTAAGGCCTGGACATCGACGAACACCAGATCGCAAATCTCGATCATCTTCTCTAGGGTTTCCGGAAGCAATTCCCCGCCGACGCCGATCGCCATCCCGAACGCGAATCTCGAATTAGGGAGATCGGTAGGGTTGATCGCGTCGCACGCGCAGATTCTCTTGAGGATTCGGTCGGGTCGGTTGTTGGTGCCGCCCGGTTGACCGCCGGAGTCGAAGTAAGCGTGGAAGACGGTGGTTTTGGCGTCCGGGGACACGATCGGAGGGTGGCTTACGGGGTATCGAAAATCGTTACCTACCTTGGAGACCAAGGTGCAAGGGATTGACATTCCATTGAAGACGTTGGAGATGAAGGAGGCGGCGCCGCCGAGGGATTCCGCCTTGACGGCGGAGTCTTGGATCAGGACGTCGTGGCAGTAGTTTCCGACGATCAGGACGTCGCCGGAGGAGGGAGGGCAGGGAGAGGTGACCATTGCGAGGATGAAGGAGGTTCTCGATCGTTTTGGGTTGATGGGTTCATGGGGAAATTAGGGAGAAGGGCGGGAGACAGATGGAAGAGATTGCGGTGGTGGAAAGGTGGCGATTTGTAGATGAAAACATAGAAGCCAGCGCCCAAAAGTTGAAAATGGATTTTATCATAGATGAGACAGAGGAAGGTGTCCAAACGGCGGAATTGCGCGCCACGGAGAGATTTGTGTCGCTAGATCATGTGGCAGGTTCATTTATAAAATGAAGTTGACGACACGATGAATATCAGCAGCTGGCAGGGCAGCTACAGTGTTTAATTTCTCTGCATTGAGAAATAAGGACTAAGCTTCCTGTTTTCTGAACCATCAATCTAACCAGAAAGCTTTAAGCTTTTAGCAAAATTCGGTTGTTTAGAGCAACTCTAATTTACATGCACCGTTGAAAAAAAAAGCATATGTTTGTTCAATAAATTTGAAGCCACTGAAATGTAATTTAATATAAGATGGAAACAATCTGACCACGGTACAATCGTTGAACCTTCTACCACTGACAATTTGTAGAATTTAATATGCTCTTTAATCATTCAATAAAAACAATTGCATGTAAGTTACGGACTTTGAAAATAAGTTATTTAATTTTTATAATTCGAATTATTGGAGAGATACTTCCGCTTGATTTTATGTTATTCATTAATTTGCTCTTTAAAACTTTAATTTTCAGAACACAGAAGAACTGAAATTTGCAAAACTTTAATAACTCATTTGCAAGGGGAGGACTTGGGTTTAAAAATTCAAATACTATATTGTGAACAACTACATCTCAATATCCGTATGGAGATTGTCTTCTTTCGGGGAAGAATCGAATTATGACCAACATTTTCAACGGTCTTAGTTGGGCAGCAGTATATAGATATGCAAAAGAAGACATTCGGTGGCATCCAACTGGAAAGTTGGGTCTAGATCAAGTGCACCAAACCGTGTATGGGTCAAGATCAAGTGCACCAAAATGTGCCGTTCAACATATTTGAGAGAAGAAATATATACAAATTGTGCAGACATATATAGATTCAGCTTCCATATGGTTTTCCTCTGCAAGTTACAAGGTAGGAAGATTACATGGGGAATCAATACAGTTCCGGTTTATACAACAAAAGGGCGAATTAGGCCAATGCACTGACAGACTTGATGCAACAGTTAAACAGAAACCAGACCAGGAGGAAGGTTGTCAGTCATTGCGGATCCCTCCCATGAAAGTTCTTGGATCAGGGCAGTTCCCTGAGAATTGAGCTTGTGAGAAGTCAAACCCAGGATTCTGCATAAAGGAAAGGGGTTGAAGCTTATTTAGCAAATGTGAAAGGTAACAAAGTAAAACCAATACACAAAACACTTGAAGAAACATGATTCAGTCAGTGAAGCATTTGTCAGTCTATCAGTTTTCACCAGACCGCATTGAACAGAAACATGATACATGCTTTGGCATTAAACACTTGAAGAAACATGATTCAGTCAGTGAAGCATTTGTCAGTCTATCAGTTTTCACCAGGCCGCATTGAACAGAAACATGATTCATGCTTTGGCATTGAACACTAGATTGAATCTTCCCAAACAGAAGTAACGACATCGTCAAGCTCAAACATAATGAAGTAACAGCAGCGGGTATGAGTCAAACCGTTTTCTAATGGATCATAGGATGCCAGAAATGAATAAGCATGGATCTAAGTATGAATAAGCATATAGTACATTGCAGACACAGAACACCTGGCAATGAACAACACTAACAAACAAAAAAAAACAAAATTTGGAGACGAACAATGAAGCAAAGCAAGAGACAAAATCAAGCCACTAGCATTTGAACCTTACCTCTTCCTGAAATCTCTGGAGCATAAGACGCTTCTGCTCGAGATCAGCCGAGAGAGGATCCAGCTGAGCATCACCCTTAAGGGGCGAAGGCCACGTCTGCCCCTTATCCCTCTTTTGCAGCGTAATGTGCATTATATCATCCTCTAAAAGGAAAGAATAAAAAAAGCCAATTTGAATCACTTATACAAACCATTTCCCATTTACAAGCAGATAGAACTTGTTCACAATCTTAGTAGCAAAGCATATAGTTAGACATACCTAAGGTCCAGAAAGAACAGTCGGTCTTAACTGGATGAGCTAGGTCATGCTGCAAAAATTCAATCAAATTACACACATCACATAACCAACCCAATTCGAAGACTTTCAACTAATTAACGAACTGACGAAATTGAGGAAAATAACAGAAAGCAGAACCAACATCGAGATAAGGAGGGCTGCCTTTGATGCCGATTGTGAGATGACTAGACCCAATCACGCAGTGAAATTGCTGCGGACGGATTCCCGTCGGTCTATCTATGTACAAATTAACCTCGTCTAGGGTTTGATCCCATTCGAACACCTTTTTACCTGCAGAAAATACCAACCAAGAGAAGCTAATCAGAGGGTATGTACGCCAATCGCAACCGCAATCGGAGATTGGAATTCGCAGAAAGAATCGAGACGAGAACAAATGAGATAAGCCAAGGAAGTGAGGAAGTATTGACCGTTGTGGAGGAAGCTGTGGCGCTTCTCTGGAGCCAGTTTCTCTGCCATCTGCGTATCTTCTTCTTCTTCGTTTATGGGTTAAGTGGCAACTGGGAAGTCGAGGTGTTCTTCTATTTGCTTAAGCTGGTGCGTATTTCTGATCGTCGTTCTTGAAACGGATTTTTCACTCCAGGATTCCACAAGCTTTCTTTCTCTCAGATTGCAGAACTAGCAATCTTTTGGAAATGATAACAGACGCAATTGACTTTAGTATTGGGCTACAATCTGAGCCCAATCTAATTGACAGCCTGAACAACCAAGGGAGTAGACGTTGCAACATGGGCTTTCTCCTTGAAGTTGGTCCAGCCCTTGTAAAGTTATCTTAGGCCTGTCCGATGCCACCAGTTATTATGAAAATTGGGTTTTTATGATTAGAATGGTTGAATTAGTGAAAAGTGGTTGCATAGGCTTGTATTAATTATATTGTGGTTTATTATAGAAAATAAAAATTTCAACGTTTTTAAGGCAGAAGAAGATGATTACATGTTATTATACAGTGATTTGCTACATAAAAAATGATGATAGCACATGTAACAATAATGATAAAGAAAAAAAAAGAGAAGAAGCGCAATAATAATGAAGGACATGTTAGCGACGCAATAAGTGTTGATATGCTATTCCCAAATATTTAATTAAAAATAAATTTATTTATAATTTAATACTTACCGTATAAACAACTTTTAAATATGAATAATGTTTTAAAATAATAGCAAGACTAATCTTTAATATTAGAAAACGGTAAAATTAATATAAAACCATCAAACTTCATATCATTAAAATATACTATAAATATAATCCAATTAAATAACCAATTTATATGCTACGGTCTTGAGCCTATTTATAAAAACAGCTTTTAGCCTGAAAGTAGTCGATGTGGTATTATTATTAATGAAGTAGATACCTTGCTGCTGGTCTTGATACTTTTTGCAAATTCATTATCGACGTGGTATGGAAGGAAACGGGTGGAACTTTGCGATCTCACTCATTCATGGACACAAATAATGCAGTTCAACTCCACCAACAGCTGAAAGCCAGTGATTATTGATTAAATGAAAGCACAGACGAACCAATTCAAGTCCATGAACAACCAACCTCCTTCACTTGAAGCAGCAAACACTTGGTCCTTCTCCACGACACAGTGTCCACCTCCATCACTCTCGAAATCTCCAATCGTTTATAAAAATGAACGAGGAAGAAACAACGTAACAGCCGGGGGGTTGAGATTCAAGTCATCAAATTCTTTTTTCAGTGGGAGGGATATTTATCTGTAAGTTGCTGCTGCAAGGAATCCTCAAACGTCGCCTTTCTGTCGCACTATAGCATTAGTCTGCAGGCTCAACCTACCAATTCATGGCCCGGACCGAGTTATCTATTGAATGCAGTTTTGTTCGGCCGTATCAATCTGATATATGGCAGCTTAGCTTTGAATGGGGGATATGTTCTTATCCACCATGTTTCAAGTACCACATCGTCTAAAAGAGAACACAATGAACTTTTCCTGGGTATAAATAAACAAGGCCTAGCAACGTAGCAACATACTTACCTGGACGGGGTCAATGGCTGATCAAGAAGAGTCATGGCCTAGAGTGGTGACCTCCATTGCACATATTGGAGGGGTGCCCTTCTAAGGTCTTCCCATAGAGGAAGAGCCTACGTCATAATTTGTTACTGCGGGGGCCTGCGTTCGCGCGGCCCCAACCAATTTTCCAGTTGAAATTGTTTCACTTCTGTAATTGATCGAGACTACCATGAACTGCAACAGCACTTGCAGTAACTTAATACTCACAAACCAGAGTTCTCAAAACCATTCCTGCTGTCATTAACATCCCAGCTCCCTTCCCTTCTTCACTGCTCAAAACTCCATTCAATAGAAAGTTAGAAACTCTTAATTCTTTTGCTATCAAACACCAATGAAGAAAACAATACAATATTACAAGTAGCGATCTGTACGTAACACTATTTCCAGCTCAAACCAGCATATATATATATGGAAAACCATACAATTAATCAACCATTAAGGAGAAATATATAATGATGAAGATGAGCAGTAAGGCAGTAGGTGTTTCTGTTGTCTTGTTGGTGATACTACTACTACTACTGTCATCATCATCAGTTTATGCTAATTACGACTTCGAAGGGGCGGAAGTTTGCACGGAGCGCACGTGTCGGGCTATTTGAAGGCAGCGGCCGAGGATGCCATGAACAACGTACTCAATGTCGCGGACATCAATATTCCGAAGTTTTTGCGGATACGGAACCAAGGATGACTCATAATGTAAAAGCATATGCAGCAATCTGTTATTGGCATGCCTCATAATGTAAAAGCATATGCAGTGGGCAATGAATGAGTACATATATACTCCTGAAGCACTTGATTACAAGGAGTAGTGAGATGCTTAATTAGTTCCCACTTCAGAATAATACCGACATGAATCCAGATCTTATTGTTGGATCCGGACGGAGTTATCCATTGGATGCAGTTTTGTTCGGCCGTATCAATCTTATGGCGGCTTAGCTTTGAATGGGGAATATGTTCTTATCCACCATGTTTCAAATACCACATTTGCGAAACGACAACACAATGAAATTTTCCTGTTGATGATAAAAGTGCATTAGCAAATGCAAGTAGTTTAGATTTTAGATTTAACTACTGCAATGGAGAAAAAAAGAAGTTGTAAATTTTAGAATATTTTAGAGACTTGCCAATGTTTTTTTTTTTAGTATATCCAAGTTTCAAATTTTAGTTTAAATTGGATTCATCGTAGTTTAAATAAAATTTGAATATTTTAGTTGGTCCAGAATATATAGTTAACGGGTCACGTTTGAATAATTTAGAGTTAAATATAAAAGTTAAAATTTTCGAACTCAAATTCACTCGTTTAAAAAATAACTAATCAAGCTTGTGTATAATAAAACGTGACGTGACTCAGAAGAACTCTAAATTTTATTGATTATTTTGATAATATGGTATTTTCATTCTGTTTGTATAAGTTGAAACAAGAGGATCATGATCATCCGTTATTACAAACATTATTACCCCCCAGAAGAAAAGCTTACCGACCGCCGACCGATCCCCGGCCAGTCTTATGAACACCGGTCAATGTGGTAGTTCTCGAATCTGATGAAGCATCTACCGTCAACCTCACTGACCTGAGCGCCGAGTCTTCCGCCACACACGCCCAAGAGGTAATCTTTGGCATCCTGGACAACAATCGTAGCAGCCATCAGTACTAGAGCAGCCAGCTTGTGCATGCATGTAGTAGTTCTCCTTATTTCCGTCTGCGCAGAAAAGCCGGTAAGTCGGATACTCGCTCATCTGGATGAGGATTTTTTATAGGGCGTTTTTGGTAGCTTCCTGCGACTAGTCACACGCGTTGGCTCCGTAGCAAATTTCGTTGCTGAAGCTGAAAGTTGCAGAAACAGAGCTGCTGAAAATTACAATCACAGACACTAATAATAGTAAAATTACAGAAATGCCTGCCCTATTTTTTCGAGGACTTTAAAAAATATTTTTTTCATCCACCATACATACATCTAAACTGCTAATATCTACGTCAAAGTTGTAATGCTTAGGTTTCAGTTGCTAATAATTATGTTTTCCCTCTTATATGAACATTACATTTGAATTGCTAATAACAACGTCTAACTAGATAATAATTATATTTAAGTTGATAGTAATTACGTCTACTTAAAAGGTGCTAAAACCTACTTTTAAGATGATGATAACTATGTCTGAATTCCCTCCATAACTATGTCTTATTGGCTAATAACTATGTTTTCTCCCCTTATATCCACCTTACATTTTCATCGACCATACATACATCTAAGGTGCTAAATACCTACCTCAAGGTTGTTAACGCCTATTTCTATTAGTTTCTAATAACTACCTTTTACCCTTATATACTTTACGTTTAAATTGCTTATACCTAATTTAATTTGTTGATATCACGTCTAACTCTAAGTTAGTAATAGAAACGTCTAAGTTGTTAATGGTTACATCTAAGTTGTCAACAACTACTAGTAAGTGATGATAGCTATCAATTTTAGTTGAGTCAGTCAACTCACATGTTTGACCTCGAAACAAAATATTTGTCGAAACTATATGCTTGTTTCAATCGTTTTTGAAAAATTAAAATTTGACGCAAAAATTATTAAAATGGGTATTATAAAGATATTAATTAAATAAAATTTAGAGAAAATAATATTAATTAATATATAAAATAAATAAAAATAGTAATGTGGAAGTTACGAAACTGTCGGCAGCTGAATAATTAGCATCACACGCCAACACGGAAAGATCATAAGCAAACCGACCGACCAGTCTTATTACGGGCACTCGTCAATGTGGTAGTTCTCGAACCTGATGTAGCATATACCACTAGTCTCACCGACTCGAGCACCGAGTCTCGTGCCACACTTGTGCAACAAGTAATCTTTGGCTTGATCGACACAAGCGTAGCAGCTGGTGGTACTAGCACACCCAGCTTGTGCATGCATGGTGTAGCCCTGCTTATTTCCATCCCCGCAAAAAAGTTTGTAACCCGGACACTCCCTCATGTCCTCCATGATGTGGTGGATGGCATTTTTGGTAGCTGTCTGCGAATAGTCCGGCGCGGTGACTCCTTGGCAGACCTCGTCGCTGAAGCAGTAAGCAGAAACAGTAGGTGATGTCGTCGATAATAAGCTGCTGATCAAAATTACAATGATAGACACTGGTCGTACTAGTATTACAGAAACGCTATCCCTAGTACTGCTGATCACCGGCGCCATGAGAGAATTATAAGTTGACAGATAGACAGTGTAATGTTTTTTCATGTATTAATTAATTAATTTATTAATACTATGGTGCGAGCAGGAAGGAAGTAAGTTCCGGCTGCCGCCCTTATTATCATCATAGTTAAAAATGGTATATTTCCGGCTGCCGGTCGATGGTTTAATTGGTTATGTCTTTTATTGGAAAGATTATGTTCCGTAACCTCCTGAAAAGCTATTGTACACGTAATTGTTGTTTTGTCGTTACCTACATATGATGATACGAGTCCGAATTTGGAGCCAGAGATACTGTTTAATTTCTGTATTCAATTCAAAAAGCCTGCAAAAATTTCAAAAGTTTAAAAATCGTGTTTTAATGTAATGGTTGAAAAAATATGGTGAAATTGACATTTTACAGCCAGATGTATTGCGTATATATTCATTTATAAGTTTGTACAAATTTATATACATTTGTATGATCCGTATAAAGTTGTACGGTTGGTCGTCGAAAAATAATTTTGTCCAAAAACGTAGAGCTGACGACGGTGATCATGTAGGCGTAATTTTTTTTGTCAACAGAGGTCCGAATCGTCAGGAAATTGAACGAAAACTTTCCGATGAACGGAGACGGTGGTCTAGTCATCAAAGACATTGTATGGGGTCGGAGATGGTTGAATCCTGATCCAACAAACATATTTAAAATAAGATAACCATATTGCCCCTAATTAATCATTGCCCATATTATATGGGGTCGATGATGGTTAGGTCTTAATCCAACAAACATATTTAAAATAAAATAATCATATTGCCCTTAATTAATCTACATTTTTAGATTTTGTAAATATTCAGTAGTTTATATTATTTTTGGATCGAATTTAGAAAATAATGCGCTGCTTCCTGAGTTGGACTCACGTATGTACGTACAAAAATTAAAAAATGAAGAATAGTTTTGAAGAATTGAATTTGTTGACATTTTTTTTATGAATAGGAAATGGCGGATTACTCTATTAATTAGTTCCCTCTCTCCCTCTCCTTTCCTTCTTAAGTTTGCGTTTTCATCAAAATCGATGGACTATTAGATGATCTTTATTTTAGAAATTGATTAATTATTTTTAATAGAAATTTTATCATCATATTCATAATTTTAGTTTTATAATATCTAACCTTCTTCATTTCAATAATTAATTAGCAATTTGTAATTATCATTTTTATAAACTAACACAATAAAAATAAACCAAGAAAAATCATTAAATATTATTCATTTCAATTTATTTTCTATTCATAAAAATTACAATAATTTTCCTATATGTCATTATTAATTAACTTACTAAATTAATAAATTTGTTAAATTACAAAATATATCTCCATTTCTAACAATTTTTTAAAAAATATAACATCACCCCTCATATCATATACCATCCACCACCGCCGGATATGTACAAGTGCCTACTTTTATAAACTTCTTTGTGCTCCGCTTTAAAACGCAGTTATAGTTGCCTTCTTGGTGCTTGTGCTTGCGCTGTAGGAGATGTGATATTTTGCGGCAAAAGAATTTCTCCCGGGTGCAATTTTAGTAATTTTTATTAGCTTCGATACTATCCTATAATTTTTGTTATACTAATATTTTTTAAAATTTTATATAATTTCTCCCCGTGCATGGATTGAACCTCTTATGTTGTCCATACGTTCGACTTGGGAAAAAATATTGTAGTTTAGTATTTTAGGCATAACGCATCGCTCAAAAGTCCGATTGATGCAAGGTCAGAAGCGTTGGAAAGATCATTCGATTGTCTACAACTTTTATGTTGACGTTATGGTTAAATTTCGTGTTCTAAAAGAACACGACTGTGTCCTTTTCTCTTGAAGTCACGACCAAGAAGCAAAATTCGGAGAACACGTTCTTATCCTTCTAGGACACGACATGTTCTCCAAGGACACACAATGTTCTACCTCCTAACGATATTTTTGAGCTTAATCCTTCTCTAGTTTGGTCCAGAGGCCTATTAATACCCCCAAGACCCCCTATGGATGAGATATGCTTTATTATACACATATTTTCGAGCTCTTAGAGAGAGCTAGAGTTCCGGAGAGACGATTAAAGCGAGAGGATCAACCACGATTGGTGAAGGGGGAATCATCAAGTCGAAGATTGGGATTTTCACGAAGAACATGTCGTCTTCTCCGGTTTTCTTCTCTTCTCTTGTGATTTATTTTCCGAAACTATGAGCAGCTAAACTCTTTATGTTGTTTGGATTAGATGAAACTTTAGCTTAGTTTTTGTATAGATGATGAGTTTCTAAATTAGCTCGAGAGAGGAGTCTACGGTTGAGCATAATAGATCCTTAGAGGCGCGAGAGTGAATTAATTGAGATTGCATATCGTTCATCCATGCATTGCTAGCTTTAGTGAATTCGAGTATGAACAACCTTCATCCAATCTTTGAAACTCGATTTCTTGCATTTTGATTTCTTTTATTTCAGTCATTTGTTCATAGTTTGATACACCAACACTCAAACAAAGAAACCTTCATTGTTACTTGATCTAGTTTTCATATCTAAATTGAGTAATATCATTAAAAAGACCCTAGTGAAATCTAGTGGGTATTTGATTAGCGGGGCAAAATCCGCTCGTCAATTTTTCGCCCTCCTAACTACTGGATTTTACATGTATCACTAGTTTATATAAATGGGTTTAATTTTGAAACCATCTCCACCCATTCATAGGTTGCGAATTTACTCATTTGATCGGGTAGTATCCCTTTGGATAACTATTTTAAATGAGACTTCATACATCATTACACTAATAGTAGTACAAAGAAAACAACAAGTGTATCAATAATTATAATATATCAAGCATATTGAATCAATTATATATATGACGATTCGACATTTTTTCTCATTGCATTAATATCCAATACAATAATCAAAAACAAAAATGAGATTGTGAATATCCATCAAATACGAATACTCATCAAGCGGATACCATCAAATCTGTCCCCATCGGCTCGTTACCCATTATAAAGGGGTATGTACTAGATTTATCCGAACCCGTCAATTACCTGCGTTGACCGACAATCACTTTCAAGTCAAGTCCCCTCTGCCTTTGGCTATCTCATTTTCATATCTTGAAATTCCATATTATATAATTTTTCTTATATTTATAAATTGATATTAAATCACTTTTTTATATCCAACCTTATAATATATTTGAAGTTTTATATAATTCTGACCCGTATATTAATGAACCATCCTAAATCCCCTGTTAATCCATATACATCGATCATCGATATCACATATGTAATAAGGATCCATGATGATTTTTCTCTAGATCTTTAACATGATCAACTGGTCAAGAAGAACATTATTTCATTATGTTGTATGATATGGTACTTCCATCAGTACTTATGATGAGACAAGAAGACCACCATCCACTATATTTATTCCTTGCCGCCGGCCTCCGAGGATCGAATCATTGATGATCAGCTTGTTTTAGCACATTCGTAAATGATGTAGTTCTCGAATCTGATGTAGCAATGACTCGTCTCTTTCTCATGGACATTAGCGCCGAGTTTGTCGCCGCAAACATTCAACAGATAATTTCGGGCACCAACAAGACAATCGTAGCAACCATCGGAACTAGCACAAGTAGCGTAGCTATGCATGGTGTAGATATCCTCAGTTCCGTCGGCGCAAAAACTTAGGTAATTCTTCGGGATATTATCGCGCGCCACGCTGAGTACGTTGTTCATGGCATTCCAGGTGGCATCCTGCAAAGATCCGGACGTGTGGGCTCCATTGCAAACTTCGTCGCCGAAGCTGTAAGCCGAAACTGATGATGATAAGTTGCTGCTGAAACTGATGATCATAGACAATACTGTCACCGCGACTGCCTTAGTGTTGCTCCTTGTCATCATTAATTTTTCCTTACTTGGATTAATTTGGTTTTCCTTCTTCTTCTTTTGATGAATTTCTTACTTGGATTATCAGAGTTTATGATCCATGTATGTATTTATAGTTTGGTTTTGAGCAGCAAGGATGTTACGGCTGCCCTATAAATAATCCATCATTTTTAAACACACCTAATGATTTTTTTTTGGTAGAATAAAATAGTAAAAAATGTTTCCTAATTAAAATAAGAATGAACAAATTTCATATTTTATAGTATAATACATTGTGTTGGTTAACTGTTTTATTGACATACTCCATTATATATTTTGTCCCTTTTGTTCCAAACGAATTATGCCTCAATAGGTAATTTGAGATGATTCTTGGTCATGTCTTTCTTTATTGGGATCGATTAATTGCTTTAGCTTTGTCCTCCTAATTTTTAAAACATAAAATACATGTTTCGCCTAAATTTATGTTTCATTGCTACGTACGTATCAGGAATTGCTAGGTGTGAAGAAGTTTTGTTTTCATGTCGTTAGCCTTTTCCATATTGGACACAGTAACTGACGCCGGCCGGCCATCGGCCGTTAGATAAATAAGTGTCCTCGTCAATCTAAAATCCAATCCTGGAGTTATATATCCATGGATTATCATCCACTCCAAATTATAGACAGATTTTTTTTTATCGGAAGTAGACGGAAATATGATTCATCATCTAAGAAAAACTTTAGTTACATACGGAACTATTAAAAAATAAAGTCGAGTGATGGAAATGTTATCTATGCAAAACTTGAGTGACCGATAATGCTTTTCATCCATTGAATTGTAATTTTGATTCTAGTTTTGATGCTTAGTGGTATGGCGGAATATTGGGTCGGGTCTCTTATCAAACCCATTTAAATTCATTCGTCATAATTAATTCGAAAAACTAATTTAACTTGATTTGAATTACATTTATAATGAACTATTTCAAAATTATTCCATCTTCCTAGCTATCCCATGTCCACCCCACCATTTTTCATTATCCACCCACCATCAAATAAGTGGGTAGGTGTAGGTTGTACAAACAATTATCTACCATATTAATAGGTGGATAAATTTTGACGTCAAATTCAACTCATTTATCCAATACTCAACCCTAATCAATAGACAGTGCAAGTCATAGGAGTTGCCAAATTTATATAAAAACTAGATTATAAGGCCATACGATGCCACAGAACTTTAGATTGAAGTTAGTATGACACTATTTACTTGTAATAAAGCGTCTATAATCACAACAAAACATCATATACCATTGGATATTAAGCAGAAACATCATCAGACCTGTAGTTCTAAAATTGGATATGGGTACTTGGTTAACCTTTTCATATTTCAGTTTGTTGGTAAAAGTATGAGGAAGGCGTTTTCACCTTGACCAATCTACACTAATATTTCTCCCGAAATTGATCTCCAATACTATAGCAACTCTTGCTGAAGTTCCTTTGCACCAGAAACAGAACCATAATCTATCTACATGGCATATAAAACTTCCCCACTAGTTCAGAATGTCCCGATCAATATCGAGCTTGACCTCATCCATCTCGTTGTTGATATCTAAACTCCCCATTAGACCATGGTTCGTTGAAGCAGCCTCGATCGCTGACTTCATCTCGTCGATTTCAACCAAAATCCCATCTGCCAACAACGACTTGTGTCAAATCCCAGCTCCCCCTCGTCTATTTTCATCTAAACTACCCCCACCAACTCACCTTCGTCGAAGCAGCCTCGATCGCTGACTTCATCGTCGATTTTAATCAGAACCCAATCTGTCACTGATCGCATCTGAAAGATACATACTTCTGATTTTAGGACGGACAGAGTCCAGAGATCTAAGAAATAGATTAGATCTTCAAAGAAAGAGTTTGGGATAAATGAATGTTCAGATGGTGAGGGAATAGAAGAAATAAAATAAAAAAAGAATGGAGGAGCACTATTTTGGTTATAATAATAAACCTAATCTTGGTCCACTGCTCTAATCAGGGCCAAAACAGTGATGTTCTGGCGGAATGGTTTACTAAAGCCAAAAGTTATTAAGGAGAAAGAACAATTACCCAGCACTGATACAACTACAACGGCCAAGATACCTTTAGTTACCCGATGTTTCGTTACATGATATTTGAAATTAGTTACGAGAATAAACATTTACGGACTGGAAATATCAGTGACGGGATTTCCCAACCTTAAAACTCACTTTCTGGTCACTAAATCTCTTTAGTTACTAGACATTTAGCTACATAAAATGATATTTTTTGTGATTATTGATTTCTTTTCTTGTAGTAGTGAAAAAGTGGAAGACCCATGCATGCAACGATGTTTTTTTTAATTTTGGTATTTCATCATTGACTTATTAATTCAGTCGAAAATAATCCTGAGATTAAGACTTTAATTGGTCTTTTCAAATATAATTTTTAATACCACGGTATTAATAGCTCGTTGATTTTAGTCGGCGATGTTGAAAATAAAAATTTGTTGTCTATATCAAAGGATTTTAGCTTTCTTCTTTGGTTTTGGTTTTGGCTTTTACCTCTTCTTTTGTTCATACATTCATATTGCTATCATCATTAAATATCGTTAGTTTATTTAGCAATTATTTGAAAGATTTTACAGGTTTGAAATCTTAATTTTTAGTTATTTTTAATATTAGTTAATTTGAAAATTTTCATGTTAAAGTTGGTCAATTTTGATGTGTATATTATGAAAATTTAACCATTTTCACAAAAAAAATTCAAAATTTTTAAATCGGATAATATTTGACAGGTTGAAAATGGCTAAAAAATTAAATTTCACTATAATAATCCTTATAAATAATGGTCAAATAAAATTAAAAATCAATTTTATTTAGTGTTATGTTAGTGTTGAAAATGTTCAAATTGGCTTACAATCTACATGTTAAGCCGTCGTTACATAAACTGTGTATTGTTAACTTCGACCATATACAATTTCGTAAAAACCAAATCATTTAACCATATATTTTAACACGTACATGCAGTAATAAAACACACGAATTAGTACATTCCATAACGCATGAATAAGCAGCCTAGTATATTTTAAAACCGAGTGATTAGATAGAGCATTCTATTTGTAACTCTTATATTTGGTTATGGTCTAAAAGACTCAAATGGGCCGAGTTGAAATTTTAGTTTTAGATCTAAATTGATGGACCTATACTCGCACTCACCCATAATAAATATGTGTAGACTATCTGGAACTGAGCCTAAAATTCCGAACCCATTGGGCCATGCTACGTAAGCCCGTTAGTAAGTAAAAAAAAAAACCGTTTTGAAATCAAACAAAATCACACGTACATGGATGACTTGAATAGAGATAACTAACAGTGGGAGGAAATTTCCACCCATCTCTAATTGGTTTGCTGGTTTGCTTGCTTGCACATCTTCGATCGTGTACTATGAAGAAAGTTCTAAATGTAGTGGAACCTATACAAGTTGTCTCGTGGCTTACTGGGTTGGCTTCATAATTACTCAATAACTCTTCCATTTGAGCAGCTTCTGTGCCTTTTCTTGTTGGAGGGGATGGGGGCCGGGCTTCAAACTGAAAGAATCATGCATGCAAAATCTTTTGACGTACAAGCAACAATGAGAGATCAGAAGCGTACAAGCAGCTGGGTCTGTCCGGCATGCACGTGTCACTTTAGGAGTGGTTACTAAATGTTTGCTCAGATATCTCCTCGTGGAAGCAAATAGATAGCAAGCAAGCGCAAAACCCTAACCATCTATATTAAAGAGTGAGGACTACCGACAACATTTCTACGAAATATCCAAGAGCCAGAAATGCCACTAAATGGACGGCTTCATTAGCGAAACATAAACAATCTATAAGTGCACTTACGAGCTCTATAAGGTAACCGTCAAAACACCTCCAAATGAAGGAAAAATGTCGAGAAAAACTAACCAACAAAACAAATGCCCAGAAATTTCGCCGAAGTTTCGCTAACGCCCCAGATCATCAAGAAACGCCACCTAGGCACCTTGTATATAAATCACCCTCTCCCCTCTATCTTTCCTATTATATTATTTTTAATTTTAATAAAAAGGTCAAAATCTTATTACAAACAGAAAAGAAATATCGCTTCATCCTTACTCCTATTTTTTTCCGGCGGTCAACCCCTACCTTACCTATACAAACACTACTAAAAAATAATGCAGAGCTCAAGTGTTGACCTTGAGGTCTCGATCCTCCTCGATTCTCCGGACAACGAAATCTTTCTTCAGCTCGACGCCGGCGGAAGTCGGAGTAATGTTATTAGTAACGGTAACCGTAACGGTAACGGTAACGGCTTGATCAAATCGTCATCGCCGGCCGAATGTAGTAACAGAAAGATCCAGAAGGGGAAGGGATTCCTGACGAATCTGAAGCAAGTGATTCTCGGCACCAAGCTGGCAGTCCTCTTCCCGGCCGTTCCGATCGCCATCCTCGCCGATCTTTACGGATTCGGACGGGTACTTCATTTTTCCCGTAATTGCAATTTTTGTTTGATTTTGAATTTTTATAACTCCTCTGCTATCGAGGGTTTAGGTTTTTTCATTTTTCTGCGCGAATTTTGGGAAGTTACACGTGGAGTGCTGAGGTGTCATTGTGTGTGTGCCACGCAGCCATGGGTATTCGGTTGTAGCTTGCTTGGACTGGCCCCACTCGCTGAACGTGTCAGCTTCCTCACTGAGTATACATACACTCTTTTTGACTCTACACAAATCTCTTTGTTTGCTTCCTTCTTTATGCACTCGGTTCTGAATCTCTGATCATTTGTTTTGTCGTTTCGTTTTGATTTGTAATGCTTCCAGACAAATTGCTTGCTTCACTGGTCCTACAGGTAACAGATCCTTGAAAGATGTAGATTTCCATTTGGATTTTGAAATTTTGATTAAATGAATAAAGTTTGGTTCTTGGGCAGTTGGGGGGCTGCTGAATGCAACTTGCGGGAATGCAACGGAGCTGATAATAGCGTTGTTTGCTCTTCACCAGAGGAAAATCCATGTCCTCAAGTACTCTCTGTTGGGTTCCATTCTCTCCAATCTGCTGCTTGTTCTTGGGAGCTCTCTTCTGTGTGGAGGATTGGCTAACATCAAGAAGGAGCAGAGATATGACCGGGTAAGTGTAAAGCCCACTTCTTTGAAATATCCCATTTTGATTCGCCGACTGCTAATGTTTTTGTGATGGTAATAATGAACAGAAGCAGGCTGATGTGAACTCGCTACTGCTATTACTGGGCTTGTTGTGCCACATACTGCCACTAATGTTCAAGTATGCAATCGGACAAGGTCCAGTTGCTTCCTCCTCTACTCTTCAGCTGTCAAGAGTCAGTAGCATTTTCATGCTTGTGGCATACGCTGGATACATCATCTTTCAGCTGAAAACTCACAGGCAGCTCTTTGAGTCCCAGCAACAGGTTGAGGTTGGTATTGGTTTTGATTGATTGGTTGATTTAGTTGTATTGGCAGCCTTTTTTCACTATCTGTTGATGGAATCACAGGAAGATGGGGAATTGGATGAGGAAGAAGAAAATGGGGCAGTGATTGGATTCTGGAGTGCCTTCATTTGGTTGGTTGGCATGACGGTTTTCATAGCCTTGTTATCCGAATATGTTGTGGGCACAATTGAGGTGAAGTGAACATAACCGAAGTTTTCATCTTTACACTTTGTTTAAAGTGAAAATTGTGCCATGTTTGATGGGCTGTCTTGTGTGAGTAGTCTGCTTCAGATTCTTGGGGGATTTCTATAAGCTTCATCAGCATAATTTTACTGCCCATTGTTGGGAATGCAGCAGAACATGCTGGATCCATCATATTTGCTTTCAAGAACAAACTGGTAAACAACCTGCTTCTTTTACTTATGGGCCATTCTTCGTTACATCTGACTTGCCTATCTATACACATATGCAGGACATATCCCTGGGAGTTGCACTGGGATCAGCCACTCAAATTTCAATGTTTGTGGTAAGATAAGCAAACTAGGCTCAAATACCACCTTCAGTGACAATTTTGGAACTCTTTATCTTTTCCCTTTGGTGTTAGGTACCTTTTTGTGTATTAGTTGCATGGATTATGCACGTGGATATGGACCTGGATTTCAGCCTTCTTGAGACTGGCTGTCTGGCTTTCAGTATTATCATCACAGCTTTCACGTTACAGGTGAAACATCCATCAATGGATTTTTAAACCTATTTTCATATTTTTTTGTTCAGATGGCACTTAAATAGTCAAATACTTGCAGGATGGGACCTCGCACTACATGAAAGGAGTAATTCTTGTACTGTGCTACGTTGTTATCGCTGCATGCTTTTTCGTTTACAAAGTTCCGCAAGGTACAAACTCTTCCGGGCCAAATCCTCCTCCCGTGTTTCGATTTCATTGCTAATCTTCTGTTTCGTGTCAAAAATCCGAAATCTCTGCAGATCAAATGAACATGTACACGGGGATCAAACCCTTTACCGGATTGTTCGCCTTCCTAGCTAGCTAACTGCGTTTCGGATCAAGGAAAATTTCATCTGCGTAGAGGATCCCGCAACAGAATACGAGGAAGCAGAAGCTCGAATGAGTACTACACTACATAGGTGGAAATTTCATTAAGAAAGCTTGTGATGTTCAACTGTCCTTGTACATAGGCGTCTTTCTCCTTACATATATGGTTTGCAATGTTCTTATCCCGCTTATGTTTATGTGAGGGTTGGTATTATTAGTACGAGCTTACTTGGAACTGTTCAGAGTACCTGGCATTTTCTCGAGTAATTAGGTAGGTGGCGAGACACGGACAACTTTGTCTGCCAACATTAACCAGACATGTTATGGCTTTACCTAATTACTGGGATTAATGGTTCCAATTTGCAGAGATATTAGAATAATCATAGGCTGTCAAGTTCACTAATGGTTGGGGGAATCTTTGCTTCAATGGTTCTGGTTCATGCGTCATCTACTGTTGCCCCAATTCTGGCAGAAATTACCAATTCCAAATTCCACTGGAACTTGCATTAATCCAGAATTTGATAATTTTGTCTGTACCAGCCGGAACTTGCATCAAGCCAGAATCGGCTAGAATAGGTAACTTAGTCTGGATCAGATCGTAATTGAGGAGCCAAAACTAGTTGAATTGGACCCCAATTTGGCTTGACCATTTTTAGTTCGGAAAACTTGTTCGGAAAAATTGGACGAGCATCCGGAATTGGGTCCCATTCTGGCTTCAATTCCTGCCAGGAAAACGTCACCTTAAGTTTTAATTTCAAAGAATTGTGCATCGAGACCCAAAAGATGTGAATTGATTCGATAAATGTATTTTTGTTGTTACTGTTTACTAACTACAAATCGAGGAAGAAAGCTAAAGAGCTGACTCCCAAGTAATTGGGATCTTAAATAAATGGACAGGGAAGGATTCCCACGCTACACTTGCATGACCCTAATGCAATTGGCGCTGGATTACTTGTTGCACAAGGAAGAAGAAACAGAATCCGTGCGGCCAACCGAAACCTCAGTGAAATCTGTAACAACGTTACCAGTACTATTAGCTTGAGAAGTATTCCATTTTAATTGAAGCAATTGTAAACAGTAACCACAGAGCAGCTTGAGATGAATTACTTGTTACATAAAGTAAGGAGGAACATAGTCGTATCTACCGGCTGTGAAAGAAAGTAAGGCAAAATTCAAAAATCTTGTTATTTCCTTCGGTTTGCGGCGGCGATAGGTGGGATGGGAGGAGTTTGGGATGAGATCGTGAAAGAGGAAGGGTTGGTGGAGATGGAGATAGAGATGGATGAATTTATTGGGCTGTAAATGAAAATAAAGTAAATATATTGTACTAATAAATCATACATCATAAATATATCACAGACATGTTGGAAGTGGCGGTAGTCCGTCACGCTTAAATTCACTATGAATGGGTGATTATCACCGTAATACCATAATAATGATAATTAAACCATCTTTCTTAGACTAATTTACTGTAATAATATTAATAATGCAATATTACAACTACTATTCTCTAAATTGCCAAGCACAAAACAGTAAATAAATAACACCGGGATTTACGTAGTTCCCCTCCAATGCGGATAGTACATCTACGGCAACAGCGACAGCTACGAGATCTTTTTCACTATAACAAGGTAGCTGCTACAAGGCGATCCGAGTCGATCCAAAAATAGTGACACTCAAGTGTTTCCCAAACCCTGAAACAACTACTCACTATTTTTATCGCTCACAAAAAAATATTCTTGTCACGATAAAACATTTATCAAAATTTTCTATCGCTCACCTATTTACCTGAAGAAAAGAATTTCTTTAAATTAATCAAATGAAGAAATCAACACAAAGACAAACAAAGAAAGAGTACATATTCATGTGAGAGGGAGAGAAATAGAGTGAGGGATGACTGAAATGGAATGTCAAAAACTTTTATTTTATACAGAGTTGGGAGGGAACAGATTAAATAATGTAGATTGGAAAATTAATTGAGGAAGGCAACTAATTTTTCAGTGTCATTAACTTGGCGGTAGAATGAATTGAAGCCGGGACTAACAAAATTGGCGAATTGGGAGTTTTTGGATGTGTTGTTTAGGTGTCCGATTAAGTTGCTCGGGAGTATGGAAAAGTCTGATCGGCTTGGCTTCACGGCGAGGCGGGAGACGCAGAATCGGCGGTGTACTGGATCGATTCGATGAGACGAGGGAAGCTGATACCTTGAGAAGGCGGAGAGAGGAAGCATGCGACTCTGCCACTGCCAAGTGACGTTATTTATTTATTTCTGTCTTCTTTCTTTCAACCTGAAATTAATTAATTGCTCAACGAGACGGTAATTTGGTCGGTTTTCAACCTGAAGATTCCAGATTCAAATTATGGGAAGTGCACTGAAGATTCCTCTTATAATATTTCTGGTCTACTTAAATAAGTACCAAAACTAAAAATCGACATTCAAAAATATACCTGACTGTAACGTCACAAAGTGACATTTGCGTAAGAAATTACTCGTCATACATAAAATTAAAATAATTATTTGTGAGTGACCTAAGTTAAATTCGATCAATTCCATCCAAATGTAAAGAAAGACTAGGAAGTGTGAAAACTGAAAAAGCTATAAATCTGACACTATTGTATATTAGTGTTGGAGGCCTAAAAGGGTAACGTATATCTACGCTTTGTGGCTACATGCAAATGCATTGCTACACTACCAAAATACCCAACAGCACCATGCGAAATGTTTCTTTGCTTTTTTCTATAAGACTATATATCTGATTTTTTAGGCCTTATTAGGATTTCAAAACCTCAGTCCTTTCACGTCTATATCCAATCTATCTTCTCTGGAAGTTGATCATTTTCACAGAAACAGCAAATGCAGAGAAGAAGAGGATATTGAAGCATAGCAGCACCGCAATCGAAGGTCCAATCTTGTCCGTCCCGTACCCATAATTTTGTTTCAGATAATCCTTAACCGATATCCGGAACCCTTGGCCTTGAATCATGGTTTCGACGTCTCCAAGCTGAGACGAGATGATGCCCTGCAGGGTCCATGCTATAGGGCAGATGTAGTAAAACCACATCCACCACACGGGAATGAACTGAAAAACACAATAGCAATTTTGAGCTCACTTAACTGGAGAATGAAGGAAGGAACACAAAGAAGTTTACTTGTGACTTTTCGTTACCTGTTTCGGGATTAGAAACCCGGATAGGAGGTTCCAGAGCGAGTAGAATGCAGATGAGACCACCGCAGCCAAGTTCTGAGTAGGGGTGAGCCCTACGGCCATCATGCCATAGAATGTGAAGTAGGTGAATGTTAGGAACATGAACAACATGTACAGAATGAACTTTCCAGTATTTTGGTCAAAACCAATCATGAAGTATGTTATGAAAGAGTACAGGATTGTCTGAGCGAAAATGTACGGGATCTCCACAATACCCTGTGATGAAAATGATTGCGTTAAGAGAATAAATGTTGTGGAAATCCACTGAAATAAATGACATAATTAGGAAATAGACCCGAACCTGTGCTGCTGCGTAAGCTAATGGCGAGTACATTCCTGCTGCCTTCTCTCGGTAGAATACTGTTCGCTCGATTGAAACTATTGGCTGCACTGAAGAAGCGTTGCTAACACCGAGGAATATACATGAAGCATACAATGCTCCCATTACAGTAAACAAACCTTGAGTTGTGTCTCTGTCGTAAAAAACGAGAGGGTATTTGGTGTCGGTTTTCACTAGAATGGCAGCTTTTATCAGAAGAGGAAGAAAGGGGTGGTATTTACCTTTTAGTACCAATGCCCCAGAATTGCGTGCCCAATATTATAGCGGCTATCGTAGTGTAGAACAACCTCACTGCGTTGTATCGTGGACTTCTCCAATATACAAGAGACTGTTTCTTGAAGCAAATAAGAAACTGGGACAATGAATCTTTTGCATATGTGGTGCAGAACTTTACTGGTGTGGAGCTAGGAGGAGGTTCGCTCAAACGCATAATTGAAGCTTCTACCTCCCTAACGAAACAATATAACATAAGACATCAGGCTGACTTTTGAAAGCATCGGATGAATGGTATAATGCATGATGTAGGCAACAAACACAAGGGATTATTCACCTGTACTGCTGAGATGTTGCATATAACTCAGCAAAGTCTGCGTCTATTGTCTCTTCGGCACTAGCAGTAGTAACCTCAAGCATCCAGGTTGCAGGATTATGACCTTCAGGAATTGGAGAGACACCTCTGATTCCCTGGTCAATGTGAAATTAAACCAACATCAGTTTTCACTGTTACTTCAGGAATCGTCTAATTTGCATTCTGGTTTATAATCGTCTGCGTTGCTGAAACAAACATATTATCCATGTACATTTACCTGAAAGTAGTCTATCAAAGTTTTTGAATGGAGACCAAGCTTTCCACCATATATAACACGACCTCCTCGTTTCATGAGAAGTAGCTGCCGTAAAACCAAGAAGGTATAAACATAACATACTTTGAAAATGAAACTAACTTAGCAGTAACAAGTTCTAAAGCAGATCCAGCAAATAGAATGAACCTCGTCAAAAGCTTCGAAAATGTCAATACTTGGTTGATGAATGGTGCAAACCACTGTCCGTCCAGTATCCACAGTATTACGAACAGTTCGCATCACTATGGCTGCAGCTCTCGCATCAAGTCCAGATGTAGGCTCATCCATGAAAATAATGGAAGGATTTGCAACAAGTTCCACGGCGATTGTTAAGCGTTTCCGTTGTTCTGTTGACAAACCAGAACTACCTGGTAAACCAACCAAAGCTTGTCTTAATGCATCAAGTTCTACCAGTCTCATTACTTCTTCTACAAACTCCTGCAGAAGGCATATAACAAAATTAGTTCCAAAGTGGGGTAAAATACTAAAATCTCTTAAGCATGAAATATTTTGTCCATAGATGTGCTATAAACAAACTCACTTTTCTCTGCTCTTTGGAGACTTCTTTAGGTAGACGAAGACTAGAAGAAAACCATAGAGATTCCTCAACTGTGACCTGGGGAGAATGTATATCAAATTGCTCAACATATCCTGAAATCCTGGCAAATGTGCTCTGCACTTTAGGATGTCCAGATATCATTATATCCCCGGTTATATATCCCCCAGTTTTCCTGCCAGCAAGCACATCCATCAAAGTAGTTTTCCCAGCCCCGCTTGAACCAACTAATGCGGTTAGAACCCCAGGTGAGAACACTCCATTCACATTTGACAAAAGCTGCAACCGTGTCTCGGTCATACCTTGTTGACGCATTGCCTGAGAATCCAAAATATGTAAGTAGTTACTTGTTGAATAGAGCTTATAAACCGAGACAGTGTCACTAGGGGTAAAGAATTGTTTGAGAGGCACACATATATACCTTGGGCATATCAACAAAGTAGTTTACGTTGTGGAAAGTCATTACTAGGGGCTGAAATGGAAGAATCATTCCTTTCTTTTTACTCTCTTGTACATTTGACTCATTTGATACACACTTCTTGTTCCCTACAGAACAGATTAATTATCTCACGGTCAACAGGCGTGTCGGAAAAGTCTAGGCTAATCAAACCAATAACGGGGAAATCAGTGCGAAGTGTACTCTTAATTCCAATTCAGATAACCTTTGATGTTCATTTTTTCTGCAGCATCAGAAGGAGTGACAGCTTGAGCCTTTTTAAGAGCTGCAAAAGAGCCAATATAGAACACATAGCTGTAAAAACTCATACAGTCAACTGTGCCAAATTGAATTCAGAAATGAGTAATTGCTGTTAAGACTTACGATGGAGAAAGGCTAGTGCAAGTGTGACGAGGATATTGAAAACTAACGCATAAAGCAACAAAATACCCACTCCAAGCCAGTACCAGTTTTCATCAGTTGGTAAGCCATGGCTGCGGAGAATGTTGTAACCAATCGTATCATTTCCAGTAGCTGATTTCTGAGAATCATTTGCACCCATATAAAACGTGTTAGCGATGACGAAGGTAAAAAAAATACAAGAAGTACTATTTGTTGTCACGGGAACACACCTTCATCCACCTATCAGCAGCAAACTCATTGACAGAAATTGCACGTTGAGCATATGTCAGTGGTGATAACCAAAACGCCCAAGCCCACCATGACTTGATCATATCTGGAAGGACACAATCGAATTAACTAACACGAAACGAACTTCGAACAGTTTCGTAAAAGTTGAATCATTACCCTTTGGAATAATAAAACCACCCGACAAGAATGTAATCAACAGACAAGCCGAAGCAAAAGTGTTGGCAATCACCATATCCCGTGCAACTGCAGCGACTAGACGAAAGACACCTAAGGCCATTTGGTGTACGGAAAACAGCAGAAACATGAACCGGAAGAATCTGCAACATAACAAGGAGAACATTATAATTTATAAACACAATGATAACATGAACGATAACCTAATTGGCAGGCAAGAGTAAACAGGAATTACCTCCACATCTCAGGTGAAAAGCCAACACTGTAGTAGACAATAAGAGACCATATAATAGCTTCAAGAATGGAATACGGAACGCGTAGCATGAAACTAGCCAGAGACCAAGCCCATGCCGGATGAAACCTATTATCTCGTTGCTTATAGAAAACTGGCAGTCGAAACATTAAGAGTGATAGCTCAGAAAATCCATTAAACAGCATGTGCACCAGCCCAAAGAAAAGGCATGAGAGATAGAGGTTCCCTTCTATCTCGCTTCCAGGATGCAATCTTGACCTGTTGAAGATTGTGCATGTGACAAACCCAACAAAAGCGACCTTAAGAAAAAATGTGGACGTTAGAATGGTCGAAACCCGATATCCCATGATATTGAAAATAAACATATACTACTTTGGCTTGGGAAAGATAACAAATTCCGAATCATCTTTGTTCTGTTTGCAAAACATTACGATAACACAAAATCATGAAAGATAGAAACAAACATGGTTAATAATACCCCAAGAACTGTAAATCCTCCTATTGTCATGAAGGAACATATACCTGACAGGTCTTAAATATATAAAGGAATCGATGCCGGGTGATAAGCAACATCTCCCTTGCAAAGCATGTCTTCAGGAGTTCCCACCTCGGTGCAGCATATTTCGTCTTGGCCAATGCTTCAGGATGGTCCTTGGCTTTGTCATATGGAACATTGACAGATGAGCTCAGAGACCTCCCAAATCCAGAGTCCTTAAAAGCTCTTGCGATTTCCTGAGCGGAAATGAAAACATATGATTTGGAAGGATCGGCCCAATATTGAGCTTGATCTTTCTTAGAGGTCACCTGCCAACAAAAATAACATTTTTTATAGTTGAAGTCTGGAACATACAGTTGAGAAGGTATACTGTGGATCTGTGTAGTACCTCCTGAAGGAAATCTGCCACACCCTTCCTAGGAGGAAGCTGGAATCCAAGCGACTCAAAGAACCTTACCACTTCTGCTCGAGGTCCTTCATACACAACGTACCCCTCGGACAATAGTATCAGGTCATCAAACAGATCGAATGTCTCTGGAGGAGGCTGAAGAAGAGCCATCAACACAGTTCCTTCCATCAAATGAACAAAGTTGCCAATGCATTTTACAATTTGGTAGGTTGTAGAGCTATCAAGTCCAGTAGATATCTCATCCATGAAAAGAGTTTTCCTTGGTCCAACAATCATTTCCCCTGCATAAGCATACTAACAACTATTATCTTCATGACAGTGAAAATTGCACCATTCTTACTATGCATCTATTGTAGCATGCGTGGAGTCTCAAAACCATCATTTCAATCAAAAGTTGAACCCTCTTAATACAATCAAATAAAGTAAAGACAGAATACAAGAGTCATTTCTTATTTTAACTGTTTCAAGTCACTAAATCAGATAAGGTTACCACAGAAATGGCAAGGTACATAATTCAACACCACAACAATACAACATAATTGTCTTGTACATTCCAGAGAGAGAGAGAGAGAGAGAGAATCAAACCCGTGGTAACCCTCTTCTTTTGGCCACCTGAGACACCCCTGAGCATGTCACTACCAACAAGGGTCTCGGAACATACATCTAGTCCAAGTACTTTCAGGATATAGTCTGTCGAAATATTATGCTTTTTGCCACGAACAGACGATGCCTGCTCCATTTCAAGTTGAACACAAGTAACAAAGGTGAACATCAATGAGATAGTATCACAAGAGGAAGAAGAGAAAAGATTTGCTATATATGGTAGACCTTCATAAAGGCATCAATCTCTGGGCTTGGACGTATATTTTTTTCCTTTTCTAGTTGGACTAGATGTTTCATGTTGCCTAAAAGCCAGAGTAAAAAAGGGAAAAATTAGTCATTGAAGAGAAAGGAGTGAAATGTATTAGCACACGTAGTATTTCAAACTAAAGAAACGACCTGCAAAATCTTCACTTGCTCCTTGCCAACGAGCAGCGAAATCCAAGGTTTCTCGTACAGTAAGCTCAGCAATATGATTGTCCGTTTGACTGATGTATGCAGAAGTCCTTTGGACATGGAACTTATTAAGATTCTGTCCATTGTATGTGACACTGCCAGTTACCTGGATTTTTTTTTTGACAAAAACAATGTCAGATAGAGGCAACTTTAAGTAGAGAGTGCATGAGTACTACTAAGCACTAACCTTTAGGTTCTCGTCGAGTTTTCCTGCGAGAGCTTTTAGCAAAGTTGATTTCCCTGAGCCTGGCGGTCCCAGGAGCAATGTCATTCTACATCAACCCAAACAACAAATATTAAGCTTCAGCATCAGGCGGTAATTGTGAAACGAGGTTGGAAGGCCGGAAATTGGCCCAAAACGTGCGGTGTTGACATGGAACGGCCCGTTATACTATGGGCCCTTAAGGTGGGCTTGTAGCTTACTGTACTATATACTTAGACATAAATACATAACTGTTACACCAAAAAATAAATACTTATGCATAATTATTTGCATTTTCTTAATCAATGCATGGTTATTACTATTATAAATTATATATTTGTACCATATGAGTATATATAGATCAAAGATTTATGTAGTTGTATACCTTCCTGGTTTTAAAATGCCGTTGACTTCATCAAGAATAGTTAATGGATATCTGTTTGGTCGATATAATCGTAAACTGGTAAATAAATCCTATAAAATTAAGAAAAATGTCAGTATAATTACTATTTATAAATAAATGATGAATTTTTTATCGTCCCGTTTAATGTTATCAAACACAATTTCTTTGAAAAAATTTGACACTATTAAAATTTAAACATGGCCTAACATTCAAATACTTGTATGGAGATTTGGAAAAAATTACTTAACCTCAATTGTGTCACGGGCGGCGTTGATGAGAGTAGGCAAAGCTCTTGATCCAATTTGAACATTGGCGACGATGTTCAAGTTATCGAACCTTACTTCAACATTTGAGACCTGAATGCCTACCCTGCATAATTGATTCAAGTTTATACAAATGAAAACAAAACAAACGATCTGCAAATGGAAACCTCAGAATTCGCGGGAAAATCAAGTAATCAACAAACACAAAGAACTAATAGTTTCGATTTTTGGATTCCTATCCCGTTTGAATCAGAAAAGGAAATGAAAAGACGAAGAAGAAGGACAGCAGGAGATCAGGATCATCAAAACCGTTAATCAGCCAATTCAAAATACAGTTCATGGCTGAAATCGAAGGTTCAAGCGTGATTAATTTAGTCATGATACCTATCGAGGCGTTTCTTGATGGCGGATAGAAGCTTGTAATTGTCCTGGGAATTAGTAGCAAGAGCCTTATTCACGACAAGCTCTCTCCCAGCGCGATCGAGTTTCCGTACGTCGATCGTCTCAGTGAACTGCTCCTGATGCTGCCCGTGCAGTAGCTCTCTTTCGGAAGGGGACCTCCTCAACACGGCGAACCTGTCCCGCTTCTGAGTCGGAAGCCTGGCGATGGCCTCCCAGATCAGCTCATCCTCGTCATCTCTGGAAGATTCAGCATTCGACTGGCGAGCAAAAGAATCCCTCACCGGATCGATCTCCAGCTCGAAGAACTCGCTCCCGTCGGAAGCCGCCATGGTGCCCTAGGTCGTTCCAAATGCGCAATTTCTTCTCTGCAGGCGAGAAACAGAGAGAAATTTCACTGGGCTATCAACTTCAAATTGGGGACAGAAAATGGAGGAAGATGTCAATAATAAGCCCTAAGGGCGTTGGATCAACGCGGAAACGAGAGCTGTTTTTCAATGGTGATGTTGTTTTGACAGAGTGGAGAAGAGCTAACGGGATTTTGGTTACGAGAGAGGAGGGGGGGGGGGAAGAAACTGAAAAGGTAAACAAACTAAAAGCTTGGCCGGGAAATTTTGAGAGCTTTGAACTGAAGGGACATGGGAAGAAAAACCCGGAACTGCCCCTACATATATAGTTAGGCTACAGTGATAGTCCGTCGGCTATTTTGGTAAAAATGCGGAACTTCTCTCCGTTTCTTTTTGTGATTTTGTCCTGTTCCTTAGGATGGAGAAACTGTGCAATTAAACTCATACCGTAGCCTCTTCGCATCCCATGCCTGGTTATTTCCTTCGTTTTCTAACCATATAATAATTAATCCATCAACTTAATGAATCAGCCATTTATGTTAAATGCCGTGTTTTCTGCGAATTAATGCAAATAAGTTCGACATATTAGTCTTGGTTTTACCCAAACCGGTACAAAGGTAATAATGTACAATAAATTTTGTAGATGGAAAATGGCGAGGTAATAAGGCAGATTTAGACATATAAACTATACATGTGAAGGATATGAGATTTAAAGCAATGCGTGCTCCATGCAATTTGTCCATATAGTCCTATGTTTGTTAGAGAATGATGTGATTAGAGATTATGTAAAATAAACTAAGTAGCGTGCATCTAATCATCATTACCCAATGGAGCAAGTTGAATAGGAACAAATTAGATTCAATGGAACACATTACGATTTCAAGAAACATTTAATACCACCTTCTACAAGATGAGTCTCCGACGAGTCTTCCGTAGTCGATTGGCTAGATGAGCCTCGTAACTAGTTATATTCGTACAACTAATTATTTCTCACGTGTAACTAGTTATTTTCGCGTAATTGGGTCGTGCCTAGTTATTTTCTCGCATAACTCATTATCGGCTCTTGTAGTTACGAGACAAGCTGAGAAGTCACCTGAGCCTCGAACCCTCAACGGTCGTCGGAAAACTCGTTGTCCTACTATCGGACTCTCCAAAGGACATTGAAAAGTCGTTACCAACCATCGAAAAAGTTTTAGGCTGGCCGCCGAGTGGCAGGGGCTTAAGGAAAACAAATTTGGGATTAAATAAGTGAAAAAAACTTGGGAACCCGATGAAAGTCTATACCAGCAAAGGCAGAAATTACAGCAACAGAATATGAAAATACGACATAAATTGGAATGAATCAAATGACATATATACACATGCTTGAGAATGAATTTCAATGAACTCCGCTGCGAAATCAGATCACGATTGCTCTCCACCTCGCATACGCATATAGTCTCCATAGCCACGAGGCTGGTCTTCGTCTCCATGATTAACGTACGCATACCCACCATGGCTCGAGACATCAAGCCCTGCAACTTCTTCTTCGATCGATATCCTCAGAATGCTCAGCTTGTGTAGCGCATAAAACATAGGCCCCATCGTCACGCTAACCCAGCCAATGATCACAACCAGTTCAATAACTTGGGAAATGATCAGGTTCCATCCCCCACCCAGCAGAAGCCCATAAGGTCGAGAAACTCCCGCCAATCCGGAATCATAGGCTTGAACCACAAACTCCTCCTTCGCGAAGAGTCCGGTGAATATCAACCCCCACGCTCCACATCCACCATGAAGTTGTGTGGCTTCTAAAGGATCGTCGAATTGTAGCTTCAATGCCAAGATGTTGAGCCCTATTAGGATCCAAGCGGCAAAAAACCCGCACACAATTGCGGCCCATGGCTCTACTACTGCGCAACCGGAAGTGATTGCTACAAACCCACCGAGTAGACCATTACAGACGTCCATTGCATCCCAATGACCGACTAATAGCCTTCGTCCGAACAGGGTTACGAGTCCAGCTGTCGAACCGGCCAACGTGGTTGTTACTGCAGTCCGACCCACTCCGGTCCAGTTGCCCTGACCGGCTGTGCTAGGATAGGCGACGAGGATTTTAGTGAACGACCCGGGATTGAATCCGAACCAGCCAAACCATAAGAGAAAAGTCCCTAGTACCACTAGAGTAGCATTATGGCCACGCATCGGAACCGGTTTCCCAAACGCATCGAACCTTCCGACCCGAGGACCTTCAATGAAGGCGCCCCAAAAGCCAGCTGTCGCACCCACCAAATGGACCACACCGCTACCAGCAAAGTCGATAGCACCGGACCCCAATAACAACTGGCTTGATGAACTAGAACTCAACCAACCACTTGACGACCAAACCCAATGAGCCACGATTGGGTAAACGAACCCAGTAAGGAAAAACGAGTAGACAAGGTAAGCACCAAACTGGGTTCTTTCAGCTATGGAGCCGCTAGTGATACCAGCCACAGCTATAGCAAAAGCCCATTGATAGAGGAAATAAGCATAGTCGAAATCGGAGTTGGGAACATCTTTGAGAGCAAAGAAGGTTGTGCCAATGAACGGGTTGGAATTGGGACCAGTACCAAATGCAAATGCAAAGCCAAAGAGGTAGTAGGAGATGCTACCTACCACGGCATCAACGACATTAGTGAGCATAATGTTGAGGGCGTTCTTGGCCCTGACCGAGCCAGCACATAGCATGGCGAAACCAAGCTGCATCATGAAAACCAAGTAGGCCGAGAAGAGAAGGTAAATGGCGTTGATGGCTTCTGTAACACTTTGTTCCCAGGCGACTTCCATGGCGATTGATGGAGAAAAAAGAGCAGCAGCTGCAGCAGAGTAGAGGATGAAAAGTGGTTGATATAGTTGCAAAGAAGATACCACCTTACAAGTTGTCGGTAGAAACATTGAAGTCCAGCTGGGAGTGTGGACCTGTACGTAGAGAAGTAGGGCCGATGATAGTTGTGACTGGTTGTGAATTGTAATTCAGTGAATCAGCAGGGAAAGGATAGGCTTACAACGCAACCGTATTATGAATTAGCAGTCCAAACACGAATACGTAGGCGATAGTACACTGCTAGAGCGACCATAAGCAAACAAGAGACACCAATTACTTTCACTGGAAATAATTCCTCCAGGGCTCTTTTTAAGTTTTCATAAACTTCCGATCTGTACAAACAAACAGCAGTACCAGAGTAATGGTGTATATACACAACTTGCTGTATCTGTGAGTTGAAAAGGAGTATCTAGTAACTAGCTAATAGGCTTCTACATAGTTACGAGAGTTCCCTACCGGAATCCGGCTAGTGAGGGAAGGTCTCATCATGACAATGGCAGAATCGTTAGCTCCGGCTTTTAGTGCAGCTTTCCCAGCTTCCAGGAATCTCTGGACTGTACCTTCAGTGTACTTTTTTGCTTCAGGTACAGTCATGCTCTTGCCAATATCGGGGTAAGTGTTCAACACATAGTCACCATTCAGCTGGGAGGCGAGCTGGACTAGTTCCATTTGGAACTCTTGAGAGTTTTGCATCCGGATTTGCTCCCACTGGCCTCAAAGTTTGAGTCACTTCAGGCAGCGTCTCTGCATCCAGAAGGCACTAGAGTTAGTTTCTGAGTTCTGAAACATTATCCATATCATAGATATCACATGCCAAATACACAGTGGCAATAGTGGGGATCCATCATCAACTACTTCCGCCTCAAATACGAAATCTTAACCTTCTGCAGAGCAGCAGACGAGCCTACGAGCCATTTCCATGAGACAAATACCATGAGACAAATACATAAAGAAACAATCTTTATTCACAAGGTTTATTGCCTACGAGCCATTTCCATGAGACAAATACCATTTTCTTATTCGGCAGCAACCGGACAGATTAGTAATTACGCAGTTTGAAATTTGAATGCTTTCCTCATTCACTTGTTCAATTGTCCAAAAACCATGAGCCATGACGGGTAACATGGAGTTTATTAAAATTTAAAACACTAGTGGAGGAGGGATAAAATCGTAAAAATTGATCAACTTTTAAATAATCCATATGAACTCTATCTAATTTAAATTTAGACACAACAATATAACTAAAGCAATATACATAATATATGGTGCACATTATCAAATTCGTTGAATTTATATGCTCCTATTCGGTCTCAACCAGTGAATCTACCCTTGTAATTATTTAGCCATTAAAATATAATCGTGTAATCATTAAATTATAAGAGGCCTGCTCATACAAAATACTAATACTTGTCGACGTACAACCCTCTAACTACACCATTACTCGTTCACTTAACTTCTTATACCGTTACATTGTCTTACTTGTTGTTTATGGAGGTGAACGAGTGTACAAATCACCAATGCTATAGTTGGTGGCTAGCTTGAATTTGGATTTAATTCTATCCACTACAAATAGTTAAGCATACTTTAACACAGTTCAAGTACTCAACAACTCTTACTGTATGGACAACTGGGCCACTGAAAGCATAGCAATTATTCGGCCCAGTAAAAGTCCATGAACGCCGACCTTCGATCACAAAGATCAGATCCAACTCGTCTAGCCCAATGTAGACTTTCGCCATTTCTCCTTCAGGCTCAGACAGTATGAACAAAATTTAATTTTGACCAAAGTCGGGGCCGTTACCCTACCGCCGAATCGAATTTCCGCCATCCTAATTTGTTTCAGGCCACGCGATTAGGGTTTCTCGTCGTCAACCGGAGAGCAGAGGGGTAACAGCAGAGCAAAGGAGCAATGAATCCCTTGACGCTGGTGAAGCGTATCCAGAACATAAACTCTAAGGAAGCTTCTCTAGGGATTTCAGAGGAAGCTTCTTGGCACGCAAAATACAAAGATTCAGCTTACATCTACGTCGGCGGGATTCCTTTCGACCTCACCGAAGGCGATCTCCTCGCCGTGTTTGCTCAGTAAGTGTCTTCTTCACTAGCTAATTAGTCAGCTCTTTTTCTTTGTCCAGTTTGATACAGTTACTCCGGCTTGTAATTTCTAATTGCTGAATACAGTCGTTTATTTATGTAATGGTAAGTTGATGCTATGACTAACTATGTTTTCTTCTAATCAATGATTTCACCAGGTGTGGAGAGGTTGTGGATGTGAATCTAGTCAGAGACAAGGGTACGGGTAAATCGAAAGGTTTTGCCTTTGTTGCTTATGAGGATCAAAGGAGTACAACTCTTGCTGTAGGTTCGTCATTCTGTCTGCTACCGGCTTTATTGTGATGAATTATGTGAATCATGCTTGTAGTGTAACTGTGGGTTCTTGTTGTCCGTTCAGACAATCTGAATGGAGCTCAGGTTCTTGGCCGGGTGATAAGGGTTGATCATGTTACCAAGTACAAGAAGATAGAAGAAGATGACGAGGAGACAGCTCAGAAGAAGAGGGAGGCTCGAGGTGTATGTCGTGCTTTTCAGAGAGGCAATTGTACTTATGGAGCTGGTTGCAAATTTTCACACGATGAGCAGGTTAGATCACTGTTCTTGAGAATTTAGATTGAAACATCTTTACATTAACGTGTTAAGTGAACTAGTTGCAAATTTTGCCTCTTTGCTCGGAGGGCTTTCATCTTCAATAGAGAAATTAGGTTGAATTAACGTTTTAAGTGAACTAGTTGCAAATTTTGCCTCTTTGCTCAGATGGCTATCACCTGAATAGAGAAATTAGGTTGAATTAATGAATTAACGTGTTAAGTGAACTAGTTGCAAATTTTGCCTCTTTGCTCAGAGGGCTATCATCTTGAATAGAGAAATTAGGTTGAACAGTTCTCATTTTACCTGGTGTTAAGTGAACTAGGTGCCAGAAGGTCAGTAGAATGGTGTAAATTTCCATGCCTGAAGATGATAAGTTAACCATTTGGCACTTGCTCTCAATAGTGGTCAAGTTAAATGATAATGGAAGGGGGAGATGTCATTTACATTTTCAAGTCACTTCTGTTACTTTTTCCGAATTCCTTTTTCAGAGTGTCCATTTTGTGCTCTATCTGTTTTCTTTATGTTCTGAAGTTTCGTTATCTGTGTTTTCTAGAGAGCAGCAAACACCGGCTGGGGTGCTAAGGACGATAAGAGCCCAACATGGGGACACGATAAGTTTGATGGTCAACATAAGGGCGAGAAAGTCTTTGGCAAGGAAAGGCCCAGTCAGATGCAATCTAAACACAGTGATGAGAGAGAGGAAAGGAGATCAAGAAATTACAATGATCGTGAAAGTAAGGAGCAGCCACGAGAAGACAATTATCAGCAACGAGATGAGAAGAGGGCAGGAAGGTCGAAGGATGGTGAATACAGGGGAAAGTCCAGGGAGAATGATTATAACAGAGATGAAAAGAGGCTAAAAAGACATGTCGATGACGATAAGGGATCAAGAAGGCATGAAAGAGAAGGTGATTATGGAAGGGGAGATGAGAGATCTAGTAGACGCACCTCTGACTACTATGAATCAAGGTCGAGGGAAGATGACCATAGAGGGGAGGATAAAAGTTCCAGAGGTAAAGGACCTAGGCACTATTCTAGGGAAGGTAGAGACCAAAGGAGAGACGATAAACAGTCTTCTCGTGGTAGGGATTCTTCTTCTGATCGTCATAAAAGGGATGGTGACTGGCATAGATAGTTGACTTTTGAGATGCTCAAGCTTTATAGTCCGAAGATATATCATCTTGATCCCTTGTTTTGAAATCTCTGGTGTCTATTTCAGCAGTAGCTTGATTGATGATTTCTTTCATGCGACGTCTCTCATCATCTGCTTCTAACTGCAGCTATAGCTCGTCAACACTCGATTTTGTACTACATTTCTGCTGCAATGCTGTTCTTATTAGGATGATAATATTCTCTTCCAGTCAGGTTCTCTTTTACTATGTTGTTTGTCAGGTTAACTGCCCACTCTTTGCTTGTCGAACCATATCTGGCTCGCTCTCCATTTTAATGCCACTGAGTCATGCTATTATGCAGTTGTTAAATCAGGTTTTTGTAATGCTTGGTAATCCAGAAAGGAAAATTTTGTGCTGACGGCTTATGGAATTTTGTTACTGCTTCAATGTGTATCATCGGTATTTGTGTTTCATCTTCAACATTTTTCAAAGTATAAATACCGTTACAAGTACATGTATGTATACATAGATTGTTTGAACCCCCCAAAGGTGTTTGCGTAGCTAATGTAGAGAAGTTGTCTGAGGTGAAATCAGCTGTTCTGTCATCATTTCCGATCATGACATCAGTAATGGATGATCCGAGTTCCTGGGAAGCTGCTTCTTCGGTTGACTCGACTTTTTCAGGGAACAGATCGTCTAACCGAGCAGAACCCTCCTGGTAACTCGTTATAGACTTTTCATTCTGGCTATTGTTCTTCATCTGGCCCTTTATTTTGTGGGTTTGAACCTGGTCTTCCGATTCGAGCCGTCTGTTATCAGGGCTATCCACCAGACCTTGGTTAAAAGAAGCAGTTGAAGCACACATCAAAGCAAAATTTTGCTCGATTGTAAGCTCTTCAAATCGATTCATCCCTTGATCGCCCTGAACCTTTGGATTTAACCCCGTCTCCCAATCCTCACTTTGCTTCATCACATTCTCAATCCCCGTAATCTCCTGCTGGAAACTTAGTTCCTCTAGTTGATTCAACACTTGTTTGCCCTCCATGATCTTCTGTTCTTCAGCATTTTCCCAGTCTTCCGTCACGATTATCATATTAATGTTTTCCCATGTTTTCAGAATTCTGTCCGAGCCAGGCTGCCAAATTTGTTCCCCATGTCTTCCTCTATGGATGAACTTGTATTGCATCGTCGTGTTGACGGGCAAATCCTGACCAAAATTCCACAGTATCAAGCAGTTTGAGAGAATCTGAAGTTGGTTAATTTTACATGAACAGATAAAGCATCAGAAGATCCTTACCATCTCAACGCTCCATATGTTCCCATCTGACCAACTCAGCGGAACGGCATTTTTCAGATCCCTCGAACCAATCATCGGATGGTTTCCGACCAGGAGGAATTGCTCGCCATACATGCAATCCTTTTGCAACTGAAACTTCACACGAACAATCTCGGATGACCCTGTACCAACAAAGAAGAGACAGGATGAACGAGAGATGACGATAAACGAAATTCGAGTAATTTTATCATCCAAACTTACATAATTGTTGGATGCCGGGCATATCAGTATCAAACTCTATGCCCACCTGTTTGAAAATTTTGAACTTTTAGAACACTTAGCTGACGAGCAAAAATCAAAAAAATTTATAGGGACATTCAACCAAAAAAATTTATAGGGACATTCAGTCTACAGAAGAATTATAACGAAGTTGACATTTATACCAAGTGGTTAGAGAGGATTACATCTGCTTCATGTGTCAAATTAGACTTGACAAAAGTTCGTGCATCCTTGCCACGAATCGAATTGATTTCGTTTTCGTCAGGCTGGACGATTGGAGAGGAAACTGCAAAGAACATGGAATCCGTAGGAGCAATCCTGGAGGGGTATGGGATACGAAGCTGAGCTTTGCCAAGACATTGCTTGGGAAGGAAGGATACCTTAGTTAATGCCTCTATTTTTTCTCTCATCGCGTAGACTCTGACAATGAAACTGGAAAGTGTTTCGATAATTTTTTTGTTCAACGTGTGTAGATAGAAGGTTAAATGAAAATCTATGATTTTTTAGTGAGTGGTAAAATTTTGTCAATGTGGATTTTTTTTATATTTCAAGTTTTCAACTTGGTTTCATAATAGAGGCCAGGCTTAATACTCGGTCAACATTTGGAACTAACAAATCTATTCTTTTTTGTGTGGGAAGACAAGAAAAAGAACTAACAAGTAAGGACACGACGGGTTTCGAAGCTACTCAATTGGTAGTAACGCAACCATTGACGCAAGCCCAAATTACTGAGTGAAATAGTATGGTTGCTTAGATTCAGACTATGCCAGTAATTCGTCAAAAAGTCCGCCACATGAATGCATTCACGATACACGTGTTTCACCAAAATCACCCAATCTCTCTTCATCAAGCAGCTGAAATGCGCAACAAGAGCAGCGTGCTAGTAGGTACTACTGTCAGCGAGTGGAAAGGAGGTTTATAGCACACAAGGACTCCACTTGTACCTCAATAAATCGGATGCCATCCCGCCATGCCCATTCAAGCCCCTCAATAACACCTTGTAGTTCAGCCGAGTTATAGTGCAGGTAACAAATCTGTCTATGTTGAAGAAGAGAGGATGATCCATTGCCAACCGTTGCTATTTATGTGAGGTTAGTGAGGAATCCTCTGTTCATCTTCTTGTTTTATGCTCTTTCACTTATAAGATGTGGCACCATTTTCTCTCCATCTCGCAACTTCACATGGTTTTTCTTGGGGACTTGTTGGCTCTGATTCAGAGTTGGAATGAAACTCGCACAAATTTCTCTCGTTTCCTCAATCTTCTTCCTCATGTCATTTTTGGACGATTTGGATTGAATGCAATAATAAAATTTTCAGAGATAAGGCTTCTAATTTTCGTGGAATCATCAATTAGATATGCTTTTCAATTGGGGAATGGCTCTTTTCATATGGTCTTGTGTCGTCGTTAGATTGCAGAAGATGGATGCATAACTTTCTTATTAAGGAACCTCGTTAAACTTTTTTGTCTTTGGTATGTTGGTTGATGTGGCATTTTGTTTTCTTCTTTTTTGAGTTAACAAATTGTTATATATGTTGTGTTCGGCATTTTTAATCAATTCGTTTAGATCGGGGTTAGATGCGACAATAAAATTAATTTGTAGTGCAATTTAGTTGATCCTTTTTTTTTCTTTTTTCTTTATGTATGTTCTGAACTTCTAATTCAATTTTTTTTATCTTTAATCAACTTCTTATTGCTTTATTAAAAAACAAATATGTTCTTAGTTAAGGGCTTAAAGATATGGAGATTCTCCATGCTGAGGTCAACTCTCATTGTGAAATTAGGATTTATTGTTGTTGAAATTTTACAACCTTTTTCATTTTGCACTACCACTGGGCAGAACAATATGTTGTGCCCAACTATTTTCTTCATGTGCCACAATACTTTCGGGATGACAAAAATATATAGAAATCGAGATTAATTATAAAAATTAACAAATTGATAGAGTATGATTAGCCAAATTAATTATAAGAATTAAAAAATATACATTTCCAAATTAAATTTGACTTCCGAAATGAAATAAAATAAAATAACAACGATTTGTGAAGTTAAAATGATGTTTTGTGAATTTAAAAAGTTGTGGAGATTAAAAAAAAATTTCAAAAATGGTTGCTGAAATATTATTAATACAATAAATCAAAATATTGTTTATATGTGGATCACACGGATAAGGAGGTGTCACACCAAAAAGTGTGGACACAAAATGATGAGAGCGACGAGCTAACTCGTGCGCCAACTCATTTTTAGTTCTTCGAACCCAACACACCATGTAAAGAGAGTGTTCTTGTAGCAAACGTCTGTAGGGTACAACAACGGTACCAAACTCTGAGCGGTCCTCGTCACTTTCGTTTACTATTATCGCCACAGATTAGGTCTTTAATCGCTGCTAGCTAGCGTCAGGGCGTTGAGACGAGCCTGCATAGCAAATCCTCTAAGTATGCAATGGAACAGAGAGGGAAGAGTTTGTTGCCGCCGATAAAAAATTCTAACCGCCATTGATAATCACGAGAAAACCCTTAAAAGTTAAAAAATCCTCTCATAAAAAGAAATTTTTCTTCTTAAAGGAGAAACCATACTATCAACAGCCCAACTAACTAAATTTTTTTTTAAAACTAACTAAAATTTGAAAGTAAGTATTATAATCAAAATTGTATTTTCCCATGCAGACTTTATAACTAGAGATTAAACTAAAATTGTAGGAATAATTAAAGAAAGAGATAATTTGACCGAAAAATGAAGAAATTAATAAAATATTATTCCTCGCAATATTTCACTTTTCCACTAACTAATTTGGCTCCCTTCGTATTTCGACAATACCCTTGATCCATGTCACTTAATCTTAAATCATTGGATTTCTTTTTGGATGATCTAACGGTCGAAAATCAATCAAACATTGTGTTGGCTGTGTATTGATTAGCTGGACGGTCTGATATAGTTTCCACAATGATACTTCCTGTTTGATTGACAAATAAAACTTTCTACGTAGAAAATACATATCAAGGAGCTTCAATTATACATCGATACTTATTTAGTTTCCTCCCATTTCTTAGGTATAGTTCATCAATCTTTCATACTTGCTAACTTACTAATGATATGTTTGTTTTCTGGCAGGGAAAGTGGAAGATGGGATGGATTAAAAATGAATTTTATTTGGGAAAGAATGGCTTGGCATGAGAGTTTTTTAAAATGAGAGTGCTTGAGAATGAGGATAGTTTTCATAAGAGACTGGAGAGTTGAAAGTTGCTTGAGAATAAGAGTTAGAAAGTTTATGAGTCAAATTTTCAAGAAGATTGGAGAAGCATTGCTTCCAATTGATCTCATGCTCAATTCATAGGCATTACACATACTTTTTATGCAGCTTGGTTGTCTTCATTGTTGAAGTAAAATAATCGATAATTGAGAAATAAAACTTTCCGCATAGGTGTGTGAGATATAAAGAGACGGGAAGCAAAAGTCCGCCGCCCTCTTCTTTTGCATTTGAGAAGTAAAATGTATGCATGAGTGTGTGTGAGAGAGAGAGGGAAGGGCAGCATAAATCTGCCGCCTTTAGTTTTTGTGTTTGACAAGTAAATCTGTATGCATAGGTATGAGAGCCAGAGGACGGATAGCAAAAATCCACCATTCTTTTCTTCTGCATTTTCTTCAAAAAAATTGTGCATAAGAAACACACATCAATGCCCAAATTAAAAAGTGATACCTATTTAGTTTTCTCCAATTTCTTAAGCAGAAATGACATAAAAAAGATGAAAGTATATGCGGATGTCTTCCCATTTCTGTAAAGAATAACAACGCTGGTGAAAAAGATGTGCAAAACCCCATATATTATATTGCAAACAGTCATGCATCTTTTGCATGAGAATTTGCACGTTAGTTAGAAAATGAATTCCTCCATTTGCATTACCGTTGGAATCATACGAATCATCATTGAGCTGTGAGAAAAATATTACCTCTACAATAAAATGTATTTAGCAAATGATCAGATACAAACAGCTATCCTTCTATGTACAGTCCACATGCCATATCTCTTTTCTTCTTTATAATTGTTGACCACAAGGTTCGAACTCATGTCGTGTCTTAAAGGTTTGGTGAACGAGACATCAAAGTGTGGTAACTATCAAGTTGAGTGCTTTTATCGACCTTTTCTGCATTCACAAAAGCCGTCTTCTTCAATCCACTTCGCTCTGAAGAAAAGAATGCCATATTGTGCTGCAGACTTGACAACACAAGAGCTAGAGTTGTTCGCCGAAGTAGAAGGGAAGCCGGATGTCTATCAGCTTCAGGTGTTCCAGCCAAGGGTTTCTGCCCTCCCTCCCTTGCTCAATATTTGGTAAGTAAAGTTCACTTCTTTTCAATGAATTTGCTAATGTGAAGAAGAAAGTCAGAAAGAAAGTTGTCCTTTTTAATGTTGGTAATTAGTTGATTATGTATTTGGTTTTCTTTTTTCAGCAAGTTTATGAAATCAGCATTTTACAAGGGCTATATGAAAAACGTCACTGAAGAGGCAACTCTGGACATGGTGGCCGAAATCATTCAGCGGAGGAAGAAGAAAATGAGCCAAATTGTTTTAAGCAGAAGGCAGCTGCCTCGTTTCCCATTTGACAAGGAATTGGATGAACTAGAAATTGTTTCGAGACTTGTCGAAGCTGATATGGTCACTATTGGCAAACAGAAGGAAGAAGCGATGTGCAAAACGTCCACATAGCTTCTTTATCGTCTAGGTAAGGTTTTGTTGATTGAAAGTTAGGCTGTTTTAGTGGAGACAATACGGACTTGGGACTATTCTAGTTCTGCAGGGTTATCCTTTCCAGTGTCTATCAAAAGTGTATGTGCAGAGGTAACTAAGAACATGGTGGTTCCGAGTAGGAAGCGCAAAATCCGCAGGATGGTTATAAGAGAAAGGAAGCAGCCTCGTTTTCCTGATGCCAAGGAATTAGTGATTTCGAAGATGTTGACTCCTATATGGCCGCTCTTGTCAAATGGAAAGAACTGAGGTTGGGATATTATCGTGAAACGTCGGCAGAGATCCCTCATCCTCTAGGTAAAGTTGTGCTCTGATCTTTTGTATTAATAATACTGTCTAATAATACTTGGCCTAACTGATTCTGATTCTGTTTGTTATCCTTTACAGTCCCTATTAGAAGAGTAGACTCCCTGTGGTTCCGAGATATTCCGTATTATATACTTCCTTTCACTCGTCCAGGTAATGAAGCATATACATAGTTATTTGTTGTAATTTCAGACCAAATCTTTACATTTTTCAATTCTCTTATGAGATTGGTTGTTTGTCGACTTTGTCGTCATTTTGCAGACGGGCGAACTGCTGAGGAGGTGGAGAAGGCAAGGCTTGCTTGTATTGGGAAAAATCTTGCCTAATTGCAGTTGCAGGCAGCTGGGAAGCTCAATTTCTTAGGCATAGTTCTTACTTTCTTTGGCACAAAAAAGATGGTGTATGTGGATGCCTCCCTATTTCTGTTAAGAAAAACAATGCTGGTGAAAATGTATTTAACAAATGATTACATTCAAACAGCTATCCTTGTATGTACATTCAACACGCCATGTTGATTCTTGACACCAAAGTTCGAATCCATGTCATGTCTTTTAGCCCATAAGAAAAAGAACTGAGTTTTTCACCAGTAATCTCGACACGAGCAATGCCCTCCACTGAAATGGTGGAACCTGTACCGATCCCTCAGCACAATATCCCTTCCGTACACCTTAGATATCAGCTTCGCAACTGTGTGACAATCCCCGCAAACTCGAAGGTTCTTCACAATCCTGATAGCCTGTTGAGAATCTGCCCTGATGAGCCCGAAAGCAATCGCCAACTTCTCGCTGTGAAGTTTAAGAGCCTTCTCCTTCATGTCTTCTTCGTCCACAAATTGCAGTATGTGGGACCTGTTCGCCACATAACTTTGCGATCTTAGTCGATCCATGATCTCGTCCAACTTCGCGTAGATGTCTCTCGACAGGGGATGTGCGTTATCTCCCACGATGAACTCGTGAACGGTACCATCGATCTCGATCGAGCTGCAACCCGTTTCTTTCTTCAGTCCAGAATCTCTCATTCGCTGCCTTAACTCGGAGACACCTTCCCAATTCCCGGTTTTGGCATATAAGTTCGATAAGAGTACATAGGCCGCGTGATTTCGAGGTTCGATCTCGAGCAAATGGCTACATGCCTTCTCAGCAAGCTCGAGATTGCCATGAATGCAGCAAGCACCGAGCAAAGCTCCCCAAACCGAAGCACTCGGAGCTAATGGCATGCCTTCTATAAACTTCAGTGCCTCTTCCAAATGACCGGCTCGTCCAAGAACGTCAACCATACACGAATAATGCTTTGTCTTGGGCACAACGCCATAGACTCGCTCCATTTCATCAAACAATCTCTTCCCTTCATCAACCAGTCCCGAATGACTACAAGCGCATAACAAATTAGTGAAAGTTACAGAATTCGGCTTCACCTGAGTTTCTTGCATATCAAGGAACAACTCCATAGCAGCTTCCCCGCGGCCATGCATTGCCAATCCCGCAATCATCGCACTCCAAACAAACACGTCTTTGTTGCCAATCGAATGGAATACTTCAATCGCCTTTTCAACATCACCACTCTTGGAGTACATATCAATAAGAGAAGTTGCGAGATTACGATTAAGACAAATTCCTTCCTTCTTGATGTATCCATGGATCCACTCGCCTATATCCATCGCTCCCAACTGAGCACAAGCCGACAAAGTGCTCAAAAGCGTAACTTGGTCTGGTCTAGCACCCGACTTGGTCAGCTGCAACTCGCGGAAAATCGCCAGAGCATCCTTTGGCCTGCCACTCTGTTCATATCCAGATATCAGAACATTCCAGGCGGGAATATCTTTCCTAGGCATGGAGTCGAAAATATCTCGAGCTATTCCATGTTCGGACATTTTCGCATAGCCATCTATCATTGTTGTCCACGAAACAACATCTTTTTTCTCCATGTTATCAAACAATCCTTTTGCAATCTCCACCTCCCCACATTTCACAAACATATCAATCATCGCATTGCACACATTCAGATTCCTCATCATCCCGTTTCTATCGATATAATCGCAAACCTTTCTCCCAAGAGTCAAATTCATCGTCTTTGCACAGGCAGACATGACACTCACCATTGTCACACCATCAGGTTTAACACCTTCATTTCCCATCCTCTGAAACAATTCCAAAGCCTTCTCTGGATATCCACCTTGCACAAACCCTGTCACCATCGAATTCCAGGAAACAATATCTTTATTATTACCTTCAATTATCTCAAACACCAAGTAAGCCAAATCCAAATGCCCGCAAGAGGCGTAGAAGTGTATAAGCGAGTTTAAGACAAACACATCGCCCCCAAACGAGGTCTTAATCGCCATTCCATGTACAGCCTTTCCTATCAGAAAGCAACGAAGCTCCGCAACGGCTTTGATAAGGACCGGGAAAGTGAACTTGTTGGGAGCGAAGGGGCTGACGTGGAGCATGCGGATGAACACGAGGATGCTCTGCATTGGGTCGGAGCTTGAAGCCAAGGCGCGAATTAGGATGTTCCACGTGTAGAGGTTTGGTTGGGGAATTTGGTCGAACACCTTGCGGGCATAGTCGAGAGTGGAGAATGAATAGAAGGCAGCGGCTGTGAAGAGTTCGCTGGCGGCATAAGGATCGTGGAGTTTGTTGGTACGGAGCATTTGAGCGTGGATTTGCTTCAGCTGCTTAAAACTCGTACATTGCTGGAAGAGAGCTCGGTCGCCGACGTTGGTGGCGGTTGCAGAGGCGGGAGACGGGCTGAGGTGCGGAGGCAGAGGATTGAGACCCAGAGTTGCCATTAGAGGATATTTTTCAAAGCTGGCCCAAGCTTTACGGTGGAAAGAGTGTGGACCTTTAAATTCTCGATTTCCATTAACGACATCCGTACTTTAACGGGGTCGATTGTAAAATTGTCACTGAACTTTAGCTAGCTAACATATTGGTCAAATAACTGTTGAGAAAAATCAAAATTACCACTTGATTTTGAGCTAGCTACGAAATTAAGTTAATCAAACTTGATATAGAAATACCTAGGAAATAAACTAGTAACTAGCTCGTTGCAAATCCACAATTTACACACATTAATGACAGAATCCGAATAGACTACATAGTAGAAACTATGCCGTCAATCGCAGAACCAGGATGATCGACCTAGTAGAAGCTACGCAGACACAGTGTCAACTTTGCGAAATTTTCGTTGCTGAAGAGGTATTCGTGGGTTTCTCTTGGTACCGAGTTCAAACCATGATAAGTGAACGATCTCGCATTTTCCAGCTGTTCATATAATGTATAGATGCAGGCTCTATATGAATTAGCATTTGCATTTCCTTTTCCACACTTCTTTGTTCTGCTCCTTTAACTATTTGAGGAAGTAATAATATTTCACAACCTTATCCATTTGAGGATGAAGCTTCATCAGTAGCTTAGATATCTGAGTATGCATTTTCGGAGAGATTTTTTTTGTACTTTTTGCAGCCTATCCATCATTTTCCATTTAATACTACTCACTCATTACTTCCTAACAAGATATCCATCATACCAACTATCAAACAAATTAACCACGGAAACTCAGTCACAAATCACAATGAAGATAATCCTGGCCGTAAGATTACCTGCAAAGTAAGACACCTGAACAAGGATACAAAATGCAGTAGAGTGGATGCTCCAGTTCTACAGGCTAAAGCTTCACTTTCGTTGCATAAAAAACCGCACTACAGTCCCCTACGAAATCTACGATTTTGACTGAAATCAGGCTAAGCGACTCCTCATTAATGGAACTTTGCATAACATGAATCCATATTTCGTGAATCGTGATCTGATCTCAATGAGATGTGAACCAAATGCAGATAGGGATTTGATCAACAGCAGCTAAAGGACAACAATAAAGCTTGAAGATTTTCAGTTCCCAGCAATGCTTCAGGTAGCAATGCAAACAAGCTATGGTGGTTCAGAACCAAATCCAACTATCCAAGGCAGCTAGGATTTACAGCAATCAAACACCAACAAGATCTTCAAGTCTTTTACTAAAATTCAAGCTTTAGCTTGGCATAAATTACAAACCAATTTTAAAATCAACCCAGCAAACAACGTGATCGAAAACAACGGATTCTGATTACCGACTCCAAACTGAGTATAATTACAACACAACGTACACAAACCCTATCGATCCAATCGGAATATCTCCAATTGAAGATTGTAATTGAGATCGCAGCACACTCCGATTCACTAACAACAAACCTTCAAACACTTTTTCCAGTTTGTTCTGTTACACATCCAAGTAGAGAAACGAAGTAAAAAAGAAAAGAAGAGAGATGGAGAGAGATCGGCCAAACCTAGAAAATTCTCCACAGAAGAGGAACCAACAATTCCAAATCACCGCCTGGTGCTGTCGTAATCGACGACTTCAGAATCGGTGACGGACCTGGAGTGCTGCACGATCGACCTCCCGATCGAGTTGATCCACTCTTCCTTCTCCTTCTCGGAATCGGCGATGAAGTACATGGTGTCGTTATTGGTGGAGAGCTCGAAGGCGAAAGGCTTGTTGAGGACGTCCTCGGCGCCCTTGACGGTGAGGCACTTGCCGACGGCGACGACTCCGCGAGGGACGGAGGCGCGGGTGACGATGCTGTCCTTGAACCAGAGGAGCTTCCCTTGCTTGAGGATGAACCAGCGGCGCCTCCAGGTGCGGATGTACTCGCCTTGTTTGGTGAGCCAGCCGGATCGCTCCGGGTTGGTCCAGAAGTCGATGTCGGTGTAGTCCTCCGGGTTCGGGTCCTGCCGGGTTATGCTTCGGAGGAGGGATTCCATCTCGGGAGTAACGACTGACGAGACCACACTAGAAGGCTAGAAGATGGAGAGAGAGAGAGAAAGAAAAAAGAAGGGAATTATTGTTTCGCTACGCGTTTTGTCCAACTCCCTGGTTCGTTCCTTGGATCATAACCGAAATGAGAAATTATTCTTTTTTTCCCTCTTACAATACTCAATATTCCTCTTTTTGTTGGTGCATATTTTCCAAAATCAGTTTAGTAATTACACTTTTAGATTGTTATAAATGAGAATTAGATTGTTATAAATCGAACAGAGCTTTTCCCATCTCAAGCTCGATTCGTTCGTTTGAAATAGCAGTTCGAGATCGGCTCGTTTATAATTTTCAACAATCCAAATTAAATTTAAGCTAAACTCAGATAAATTTAAACTTTAAACTCTACTCTTAAATAAATAATTAATGGTTAAACTAACATCATTCATCACTATCCTTGTAAATACTTTTCCCTCCTTTTTAAAATTTTTATAATACATACAACATTATAATTATAATAAAACATAATTTGTCATTATATTTTTGTTTTTTTAATATTTTTTTTCATTCGAATCAATTCATATGTTACACTAAAATAGCCAGCAAACGAGTCTTAATCAAGCCAACTTTCAAGACTCAATCGAACAAGTACTTAAACTTCAAACGAGTTGACTCGCGAGCCTACCGAGCCAAACCAAAATCAATTCGAGCTCAACTCGTGTATCATCAAGCCGACTCTTTAAATATCGAATTAAATTTTAATCAAACTTTTTTCAAAACAAACATCTATATGCTCACAAGCGGGTTTGGTTCATCCACGGCCTCATCTGACTACTCACTAGCTTACTAATAAGTAATAATTGGACCTAAGAAACACAAGGCTAGGTAGGCCCAATTAATCGAACTAGCCTGATTGATTTGAAATGGACTAAAGCCCAAGTAAGTTTTCATCCTCACGGTTAGATATGATTTAGAAAGTCTTCGTTTCCCCTTACCAAACATCCTCCACGGGCCAGGCCCATAACAACTAGCTATGAGCCTCCACTAAGCCAATCACCCAATTTCCAAAAAATCACCAAGGGTCGTTTGGCATGTCTGCATTCTTTGCACCTTGATTACTGCAGTACTACTCTTAGCCGTTTCTGGGTTCTGGCATACACTACTATGAAAGGCTACAAAACTAACATTTGATTCCAAGTTTTTATCCAGATTCAAAGAACTGTGCATCCTTGGCGTAGGTGTAGTACGTACGTACTGTAGGCAGAAATTATTAGTGAGCTAGTGGAAATGTGGCAATATTTCATGTTGATACGCATGAGAGTTAAGATAGGAAGTCCACGTCCGCGTCCATCCTCATATTTTGGAAGCACCCACCTAGGGTTGGCAATTTGGCATCCTGCCCAACAATGATTAACCATGCATGCAACGAATCAATCACATTGAGCAAACACAAAAAGTATCCGGAAAAGAAAGGAAGACTACAACCTCAGTACAATACTCAATGTTCAATGTTTCTGTGCTGATGTAGAAACCTACATGTGTTAGATTCAGTGATCTAGTAGTATCATAAGTGGAAATCAACTTTAAGGTGATGCTGTCCATCGAGCGACAATTTAAAGTTGGCTCCCGTGCCATCTAATCGAAGTAGCTAAAATACGAGATGGATTATTCTAATTGAGTATGTGTGTCGTGCCTATCGGATCGAGTATATATTACAACTCTAGGGTCAAGCTCTTGCTAGGATATGATTCGTTTACTGCCCACTAGTCTCAACATATACCTATCACTGGTTCCTTAAAGTTGCTAGCCTACTCGTGAGGAAATGCACAAGTTCATAGCATACATAAGCTTCATACATGTTTGTTTTCCCAGATTCTACATAGAACAACAAGCATGATATTTTCACAAGATATCTTGGGGGATTTGAGTTTGGACCAATGGGCTGCGAGAATTAACGGGAGCCGTGGAATTGCTGACAAGGAGATTGCCGCCAAAAAGTCACCCATCAGAAAAATTTGAAGCCGTTTGATTGGTTGGTTGTAAGGATCAGTTGGGTAGAAATTGACCCATTCGAGTTGTCCAAATTAAAAGGAACCACTTGACCTTACCCTTAAGATATTTTGGTTTGCTAAATACCAAATATCTCCCTCCTCTGCAACCTCACAGAGTCACGATTTTTTTTTCGAATCATGGATTAGTCGAGTTACTAATTCATGGAGTCACATACATACAAGCTATTGATTCTTTAACCGACTCAACTGGTTAGGGGTCGCGTCGGACTGACTATTTAGTTGGATCAACAGGTTTCATCAGCCTGGCTAGGTTAACTTGTCTGTGAGCTATGAAGGAAATCTGAAGTTTCAATTGTTGATGATAAGGTTGGTTAATAGGTTGGAATGCAAGAAGAGTGTAATTAGATGGTCTAGAGAGGAATGAGATATGGAAACATCAATTCAAATCCTTTCACTGGGAAAAAATAGAAAGATATTGAGAGGATGAAAAGAAAAGAGAATAATAATAATTATTATTATTATTATAAAGAAGAAGAAAACAAGAGGATGGGGATGAGATAGAGATTAGAAGATAAGGAGATGAGATTAAAGAGGCTGGAATTTTATATATTTTTGGTGTCTACATTGATTTTTTCTTAATTTTTATCATACTATCGATCATATGCATGGATCTAGAAAGTCATCTTCTCTTACCCATAAAACTCTACTGTACATTTTATATTCTATATATTAATCTGGTTCGTTAAATTATATTGGATTCTCTTAAAGCTGAAAACTCGATCAATTTAATAAAATCGAACATATTTTGAATTTGGTTTGCATGGTATCCATACGACCAAAAATAATTGCATAACGGAATTGCCCTGCTTTTGACCAAATTTTCACATTTTAACTAATTTAACTGATTTCAGACTTTTTCAGCTGCACTTTGAGTTGATGAAGCCTCCTAAAATTGAAAAAAAATCAACAACAACAAAGCCTCCATCGCTAGCCCTAAGAACTTAACTGCATTTGATCAATCGTTAAATTTAGTTGATTAATCGAATTTTGAATTCGAATTACGATCCATTTCGTATTTTAAATTTGGTTAAACCGAACCGTAAGCAAACAAACAACGTAGCGGAGTCTCGAGGAGTGGTTCCTTCCTCTTAAACCTACTACTAGCAGCCATGTACCCTGGTTATTAATCATGGGATTCGATGGGGTTGACTTTTGATTGAGCCCCTGTAATTAAGAAGGATATTATTCTCTGATTAATTAGTTGATTCTAGAAGTAGGAAGGACACAACTTCTCAACACCTAGCCAGTTACTGATCCGACTGCAACATGGCTACACACAGAAAAGAGTGGACAAGCAGAGTGGAAATAATGTTATGATTCTCTTGTTTCTTTGCAAATTTACACCAACTCTTGGTTTCTAGCTTCTTGTCCTCTTTACAACAACAATAATTCATTTAATGTGTATGAATTACGTTCATCGATCACAATACAATTTAACACATTGAAATTCTGAAAATAACTCTTTGGAAATTAGTAAATAATAACAAATTAAATAATTTTCACATCCCCTCCCCATTTCCCTACAAAGTATGGGAAGGCGCCCCTGTACGTACGTGCTCAAATATACACTTGCACCCATGCATGTTCCTTGAACCATTTTTTATTTTTTATTTTCCGAATCCCTCGATAGATATTATGTTTAGCGATGATAGATGCTATAACCCCTCGACTAAAAAATTTGTTTTATAGATGCATTTAATACTTACGAGACTATATGCCGATTTATAGACCATATTATTCTCGTAAAATTATGGCTTCTAAATCTCATTAGCACACTCATCACCTATTTTTCTCTACACGTTTTCTCTTAACCTTTTTTTAATTCTCTCTATCATAAAATTGTACATTTCGCTATTGATTTGTGTTGAATTGAGAACTCTCAACATTCAATATATTCAGATTGACTATTGCTACCAATTGACTACATATCGTAAAATACTGTATAGTGACTAGGAAGTTGTGTATATACAACTTTTGTGCTCGCATCATTCCTCACAAGTCCCGACTAGACCACCAACATTAAAAGTCGGTTGATTGATAACAATGAACCCACTTGATATAGTATCAAGGTAGGAGAGTAGCAATCTTTCTTATCAAATGCATGGTGGTGGTTTATTTATCTTATCGATCTACCGTGTCGGCCACATGCATGCTTTTGATTAATTGGCAGTTTCTCAACATAGTTTTCCTCAAAACATTCTTCTGCCGAAAGAAAATCACGTAGGGAAAATCAACTAGATTTGCCTTGTGATCAGCATCATGCGCCCATACATACCAGTTGAAGTCTTTTTTCCTCTGGCTAGCTATTTTGGTTGTTTCTTTTATCTCATTCATTTCTGATCCCCGATCAGCATTGGCCTCTTGTGTTTGGAAACTCACGCTTTGTCTCTCTGCTCCTATCAGTTTTCATCAACATGTACATGCATGCATGAATCATGATCGATCAACTAAATGTATTGCGTAAAAATGTGAATAAGTGATGTTGTACTTTGTTCAGTATGTGTGTCTAATCATCCATTGATATTTGATGGTACGTCGTGAAATTGATTCCCGCTTTAATAGTGGAAATACTCGTATGTTTATGCTCTTAGTAATATCATCACAGTAATAATTAATTAATCCTGTTCACAAAACCATGGGGACGATGTAAACTGTTAAAATAACAAATTCATCAACCATTTATTTCGATTTTATCACAAATATTTCAGAGCGGCGAATCATTTGGCAGAAATTGGCCAGTTGGGCTCTAGCAGAAATTTAGACAATGGCACTGACTTCCATTTCGAGATGGTGAAAAATAAAGTGTCGGAATCAGGGACATGTCGGGCTGTCGGGCTTAGTGGGTTGGTTATTTGGGTGGCACCATTTTCGACCCGATCCCCCAAACTCATGGTTGGTAGAACCACTTCCCTTATTCACACTGCGCTTCAGAGAAACTAATTTGTCGCTTAGCTGGACACTAAACCAACCAGCGGACTCAGCTTTTTTGGTTAGATCAAACGTCAGGCCGTTCGGTTCAGTTGCGTCCAACTCAGGGACTCAAGGCTCAACTCTCAAAACTGGCATTCATAAATGGTTTCCCTTTTTGGGCAAAATTTGGTACGTTGATGTATGTGTTTGACACAGTTTTTTTCAAATAAATTCGTTATTTTCACGAAGTGTTTATCTCTCAGGTGCAAACATACTCATCTTGGTGAAGACATGTAACAAGCCTCCACATTACCCTTAGGAAGCAACCCTACCTTGAAGGCTACGACAATGAGATTATTAGTGGCCAGAAACCATTGTAACGACCTCCAAACCAAATGTAATGTCCAATCTGCAATCAATAATGCAGTGGTTGTTGGTTAATGCGATAATCAACACGATTCCATTTGAGAAAGGGAACCCCAAGTAATAATAATAGACTGCAACCGAAGATTTTTTGGTGAAGTTGCTGCATGATCGTACCATGGTCCTACTGCGGACAAATGAATATTATTGTTTCATATATGAATCAAAATTCAACAACCATCACTGTTCTCTCTGCATGCAATGAATAAAATACAAATAAAATAAATACACAAACGTTTCAAAGATCTGCCACCGTCGATTCTAGCCGTAGATTTTATTCCATCGCTTTCGTCTGTTTCCCAATTTTGGCTGACGCAATACCCTGCTGCAAGTTGGTTTCTGCAGCCTTTTGTGCCGTTCGTCTGAGCTTCGATTTTGGACCGTCAATGCCTCACCTCCTTTCAACTAGCTAGATTTTTTAATTGGGCAGCAGAGATCCAAACCAACCGAAATGTGAGAGGTGATGTGACCGGTTGATATGAATGCAAGATAATGTAACATAGTTAATCAAGTTCCCGAATAAAACCATTGGTGTTAGACTATTAAATTGTGACATAAGTGGCAGAGTTGGGCATTGTTTAATTATACTTTGGGGAGCATATTTATGTGATACTATAATTTAATCGATGGTCATTATCGTTTCAATAATTAACAATTCCGGAAAAGGGAATTAATTCCAACTTAACAATCCCACTTTCCACCGCTTATTGTCGCACATGTGAAATATAACAATCTAGCTAATTGTTTCACCCAACCAGGGTTTGTGTTTGGTGAACCGAAACCGATCTGTATTCATGAGTGTTATCCGGTCAGTAGCTGGACTTGGGTTGGATGTGAAATTTTTCTTTCCTGCTTATGTAAAGCCTCCTCGGCGAGAACCATTTTATTTGGAGGAAAGTTGGATTTCAAGGATCAAGATCAACTAGACCAAATTAGAATTAGGTTTGATTTTCTTTAATCTAAAGGTATGTATTTAAGGGAGGTAGTTTCGTTAATTTTTTTATGCTTTTTACGGCGAGTTTTTATTATCGGTTATAATCATACTAATAAATTATACTTGTTTAAAACTGATTATAATTGTTTGTAAAGTTATTACTAGGGTTTGTGAAGGACATTCCAATCATGGTGTAGATTTATATAAAATCATTTCGATTCACTTCTAATCGGATTTTGATATAAAATCATATTGATCTAGCATGATGATTACTTACTAAGTTAATCGTAGTATCAAAAGTTAAAAAAAACTCTATACGATTATCCAACACTGCCTGATTTTTATCAAATTCAATAAGAACTAGAGGCACCATTCCTTTTCTGCAATAAAGATCAACTTTAGAGTCTTTTCCATCTCAAAAGAAATACCGGCTCATGTTATAACCCATTAAAAAAACATGTTGTTCGTAAATCAAGATACCGCCCAATTGACATCCCAACTATTATTATTATTATAGACAAAGCTACTAGTCAATTGAAATCACGGACACGTGGACCAATAAGAAAACAGAGGTGGCGCCCATAACGGACACGTGCCGCATCATGATAGCATCACACTGATATGATCTAGATCCAGCCCGTGAAATCAGCCGCGTAGCAGGACTCGAATATCAAAGTTTCCTTCGCTGGCAGCCCATCCGGATCCTGCCAGCCCGACCCATTACCATCACTCACCGATTACCTTCCCTTCCGGTAAAACCTTTCACGCACACCTACTAATTGGCTAATTAATTACCTATTAACTGGAGGTTGCTTTTGGAGGCAACTTTTTTTTGTCTCTTTCGTCAGAGTTGGCCTTTCGTGAGGTGGGGCGATATATATAACTGACAGAGGGAGCAGTCTCTCTTTTCTTCCTGACAGAGTGAAGTGCCCCTTCGGACTTCGCTTCTTCTTCTCTCTCGCCGGATTTCCTCGCCGGCAAAGAGCAAGAAATTCAAATCCACAGTTCTTCCCGATTGAGGTGTGTTTTCCATTTCTTATTGCGCTTTTCGATCGTTTCTGGGATCTCAGTTTCCACTTTCCTCTGTACCCGTGACCTTCTGAGTTTTGACTGCCTTTTTACTTTTACCTCTTAACGATGCGTTTTCCCCGGGGAAAGTTATGTTTGATTGCTAGGATTCCGAGTGCAGTTATAGTAGCTACTGGAGCAAGTATTTTTAAAAAATTTCCGCCGTGTTTTTCCTAAGCTGAGTTTCTCCGACGGGAGAGAATTTGAGCGAGATTTCGTTTATTTGCAGAAGTTTGTTGGCGATTCCTTTTTCCTTCACTCGTTTTTGCCTTCTCATTGTGTGCTGGCTGTTGATTTTTCCACTTTGCAGGCTTTGAATTAAAGGAATCCTGGAATAAAAGGACCTTTTCAGAGTTAAACTTTACTAGATCTGCCGCCTCGCCGGAGGTAGATTCGGTTTCATTTCATCGGATACCTTTTTTCTGGAAAACGAGAATGGAAGCATCTACGACTTGTTTCCAGTGGACAAAGCCGATCAGACCTCACTCTCCGTCTTCCTACCGGAACCTAGCCTCTGCAGTCTCGTCGTCGAAACGGCGATGCCGGAGGGATTGCGAGCCGACGGTCGTGTGCAGTTACGTGCATAGACTAGACACATCGGGCTCATCGAAGCTTCACAGATCGCAGTCTAGCGTGTATGTGAAGCCGAGCAGGGCACAGACGCTTAAAAGAGCTTGCAGCGCGAGCTCATCAAACGCCTTCTCTGACGAGGAGTTCTCGAAGGAAATCCAAGAGTTGGCTCTCAGATTCCAAAATTCGAACGACGGTGAACAAAGTGGTGACACCGTGGATTTCGAACTGACGCAAGGCTTTTACTCGAGCAGAGAAGATTCTGCAAATCTAGTGCATGACCACAGACGATTTCCTCTTGCATCGGTGGAGCCGCTATGGCCGGATATCAGTCGAGAGCCGCCTGTTTGGCACGATCTGATTCCGGCCAGCATTGAGCGGAAGGCAAACAGTGTGGATATCCCTCTGTCGTTACGAATGATAAAGAGAAAGATGCAGTGGCAGGAAGGATTCAGAGAGGCAGGGGAATCGGCTTGCTCTTCGGTTAAGAAGGCGTTTTCCTCCATGGTGTTTATGATTCAGGAGCTCCATAGCTACACGATGCTAATGCGAGAGTTCATCTTCACCGAAGATTTGCAAGGAATTCTGGCCCGTGTCCAGGAAGAGATGCACGCTTCCTTTGTTTGGTTGTTTCAGCAAGTGTTCTCTCACACACCAGCACTCATGGTGTCCGTTATGATTCTCCTCGCAAACTTCACCGTATACTCCATGAGCACTCAGGCTGCATTCGCAGCTCCACCTACTATCGAAACCGTATCAGTTCTAGAAACTCGATCCCACGAGAATGATCACTTGCTCAAGACATTTCCAATGTCCTCTCCGGGTGATAAATCAGCTTCCGTCGGAGGAATCAACGGCGGCGGCGGTGGCAAGGTTAAACCTGTCGGCAGCGGGACAGAAGGGGATGGTTCGTTTGATCGGTCTGATGAACTGAGAACTATAGTCCCTGATAGTGCCTCGGAGTTGTCAGCATTAGGGACAAGCAGAGAGGCAGAGCAGGAAATTAACATGGAAGAAAATGCTTCTGAGCTATGGAATTCAATAGTGGAGGAAGCCTCAAGCATCAAGGGTATAAACATGAATCACGATGGGATCGATAGATTCGTTTCACCGGTTGAAGCGAAAACAGAATCCGATGATTGCAAGGGCTATCTTAGAACGGAGCAACTATACCAAACGGGACTCGCCGAAGAGCCTAACAACCCTCTCCTCCTCGCCAATTATGCACAGTTCCTCTGCGTCGTTTCCCACGATTACGACAGGTAACACTACTAATCAAAATCTTATCGTGCTGTTTTCATTGTTTGGGATTTTTCCTAATTCAGTAACTTGGTCAAATAAAAACGAGTTAGAAATATCATGTAAGTTTATTCATCAGCTTTTGACTTTCCGTCGTTTTTTGCTGCATACATTAAGCTGAGTGGTCTGGATTGCGATCTTGATAAGGGATAGTGTGTGGTTTGAATAAAATATATCCCTCTAGAACTCTTATCACCTTCTATGCGTGACTCCATCGCAAGCTTTTTGCAGTCCAAGTCGTTGGATCCAGTCCCTTTCCCAGTCTCGTGCTCGCTAGATATTGACTTTTCCTTTTTGTAGAAGTTTTTTTTACTAAATTCATTTCGTTAATCTCGGCAGGGCGGAGGAATACTACAAGAGGGCAATCGGAACGGAGCCGGCCGATGCAGAGGCGTTCAACAAATACGCGAATTTCTTGTGGAAAGTGAGGGACGATTTGTGGGCGGCGGAGGAGACCTTCTTGGAAGCCATCTCCGCCGATCCGACGAACCCATTCTACGCTGCTAATTACGCCAGCTTCTTGTGGACGACCGGCGGCGAGGACACGTGTTTCCCTCTCTCGGATAATGCGCACCAAGTCTAAATTAGCATGCACAGTGGGGTTGAAGAATAGATGCAGAGTTTTCCCACCTTCCTGGCGTAGATCTCAACCCCGAAATGGGAAATTAAAAATAAACCGACGAAATCCTAAAAGTAGACAAAGGAAGAAAAAAAAAGATGTATGAATAAAAAATTGTTGGTAGTCTGGGGGAGGAGCACGTTAACAGAGGGGCAAATTGGGGAAATGGTGTCCGGAGGATTCATCAGTGATTTACAGCGTTGGGCTGTGTAAACATGAGATATGTAATTAGTAAATTAGTAATTACATCCTTTTTCTTTTGTTAATATAAATTTCCCCAACTTACATAATTTTTGTCTACGTTGAAAAGTTATACTTCAGTACGTATGAGATCACGAGAAGACTAACGTAATCATCGGTTTATAAAGATAACTACTGGCTGGCGTTCGAGTAGATTAAAAAATACCTCCAAATCCCGTCGGTATTAATGTCAATTGAGTAATACCCATGCGGATTATGTAGCAAAAGTCATCTAAGAATTGGGTAGTAATAGTGTGTATAAAGTGAAATTTGTATGACTTTGTAATCCAATAAATTAATAAAAAATATAAAAAAAATTTCCCATGATAAAGAAGTGTGTATTGGAAAAGCATGCGTAAGAGGAAAACATTGGATATTTTGCGACCCTAATGGCCTATTACGTTTGCCACAGAAACATTATCTCATCGTGTTAGGTTGAACTATTACGTCCATACTCCATATGCGTTCGATAATTGCAGCACTCTCCCCATTCCTTTCGAATTATCTCTACTTATGGCATTATCACGCAAATATGAGGTGGGGATGGGGGGTACTCTGGTAAATGCATGTCCTATGAGATGAGCATCATCACCCCTGATGACGTCTCGAGGAACACTTGTATCAAATGTTGGATATTTTCTGTTATTAAATTTTATGGTAAAAAACTAAATGAACACAACCAAACAAAGCAAAACAAGACTAAAAGGTTTGTATAAGTATGTGGAGATTCGTACTTCAAAAAGAACTCTTAAGAATATCAGCGAGACAATTTTCATAGTTCATGGCTGGCCTTTTATCTTTGCTTCTGCCATGTGTCGAAGATGTTGAATCTGCATGTTCCGTCACTTCCATAACATATTGGTATCGAGTTTCGTCACAGTTGTTTGGAGCAAACTAACCTAACAAAGGGTACCTACGTGTCACTAGAGATCATATAGCAAGAAGCCACGTCATGGGTGAACGGAGCAAAAGGTAGTTACTGAAAGGGGACGTGCCTTTCTATCTCTTTGTTCCTACGGCCGATAGTAAAGAAACATGATCACCCATGTGATTGGTCCTTTCCAAGTGTCAGTCACTGAACGAAGCTGTACGCTAATTATTTCCCAGCTTCCAGGGGGGAATAAGACGACATGCGCATTCATTCATTCCACAGTACCATTAGAGAGCACGTACAAGAGCTCTCCGCCGTCCAACATGCACGCCCATATTCGGGTAGTTACTACGTGTGACGTGTCCATGGCGTCTAATTATTGTCTCTATCTTATACCTCCAAACTGCAGTAGGAGACCGACACAGAGAGACGTACCGAAAGTCCTGATAAGAGTTACCTGTTTGAGGATTGAATATCGAAAGGATGAGCGCTTGGTCTGATGGATCTCAACGGTACGAGGGTCACTTAATGTGACTAAGCCTAGTTCGATGCAGCTATAGGCCATCACTCAGGTGCATACGTGACTTCATCTCAGTGGACCGTCTAAACTTGATGGTCGACGTAGTCCTTGTGATACTTATATGTAGGATGTCGAATCCCAATCTATAGATATGATTTTGCTCCCACTGCGTAAGGTAGACGGCTATATTTCAGGTGTCATATGACGTTTGGAGATAAACCAAGACATGATGGGGAGGCCGAACAACTCAAAGCGTTCGACTTTGGAAGAAAGCGTCACTGTTTAGTATTTTGAGCATAACTCATCGCTCCGAAGTCCAATTGATGCAAGATCAGCAGCGTTGGAAAGATAATTCGATTGTCTACAACTTTGATGTTGACACTATGGTCAAATTCCATATAATGAAGGAACACGGCGTGTTCCAAATGGAACACGGCGTGTTCCTCCGCTGAAATTGCCCGAGAAAGTTACAGGGGCCGAACACGGCCAGGAACACGGCCGTGTCCATGGAACACGGCGTGTTCCATATGGAGCACGCCGTGTCCCACCCCCAGACGGGTTTTCAAGTCCTTTTCCTTCTCCAACATGGTCCGGAAGCCTATAAATACCCCGAGAGACCCCCAAGGACGAGATATACTTCATTATACACATATTTTCGAGCTCTTGGAGAGAGCTAGAGTTTCAGAGAGACGATTGGAGCGAGAGGATCAACCACGACTGGTGAAGGGCAAATCATCAAGTCGAAGATTGGGATTTCCACGAAGAACATGTCGTCTTCTCCGGTTTTTCTTCTCTTCTCTTGTGATTTATTTTCCGGAACCATGAGTAGCTAAACTTTACGTGTTGTTCGGATGAGATGAAGCTTTAGCTAAGCTTTGTATGGATGTTTTGATTTGTTATTGAGGTTTATTCAGACTTATGATGCGTTCTTCCTAAAACCTAATTTTAGATTCTTTCTTGTCTGATCATCTTGATTGAGTCATCGACATTGATTTGTGGGTCCGAGAGGAACATAGGTTGATAGGTCGCTTAGGAAGAACCCTAGATTATTCGTTAGCTCGAGAGAGGAGCGAATCGTTTAGGCTCTTTGCACGTTTATCGTTGTGGCATTTCATCGAACATAATTAATGCGTTTTGTTTAGGTGTAGATTAGCTCGAGAGAGGAATCTACGGTTAGACGGAATAGATCCTTAGAGGCGCGAGAGTGATCTAAGACTACATTAGGAAATTGCCGAGCCGTTATAACTTTGAATAACCGAGATCATTTATCATTCATTCATACATTGCTAGCTTTAGTGGATTTGAATCCGAGCAACCTTCATCTTATCTTTGAAACTCGATTCCTTGCATTTTGATTTGTTTTATTTCGGTCATTAGTTCATAATTGGATACCAAAATAATCAAACAAACAATTTCAACTTTGCTACTTGGTTTAGTTTGAACATCAACTTGAGTAATAAGAATAGAAAGACCTTAGGGAGAATTACGATCCCACTAGAGCAATCTAGTGGGTATTTGAAAGCGGGGTAAAATCCGTGCATCAAATTGGCGCCGTTGCCGGGGACATTTCTATTGTTAGGAAAGTTTTGATTGTTAGCTATTCCTTCATTCATCTTATCATATCTATTTCCTCCCACGTGGTTTATCGGGGTTGTTTCTTTTGAGTTCCATTATGCGGGATTACGGTTGGGAAGGACGGTGGCAAGGTTCCTATGCGAGAAGATAACTACAACGAAGATTGGGGTTCTTCACCCAACCAATATTATGAGAACCAAGGTTCACCAAGCTACTATCAGCCTAACTATGGAGGAGGACAACAACAATGGAACAACTTTGGAGAGGAATCAGATTCCTATTGGAATCAAGACCACTCACCACCATCTTTTTTCCAAGACTCGTCACCAACTTTCTACCACCAAAACTACTATGAAGACTGTACAAACTTTGAAAATCAATATTCAGGGATTGAATCATATCAACCCCCGGATCTTCTGTCTCCATACATGTATGAGGTTTTGGAGAGACGCTTAGCCAGTCAGCACAGGAGGATGATACAACTCTCAAAAAGGATAGATCAGCTTCAAGAACAATATTCTCAGCCTCAACCGCAAGAAGAGGTTGGGAATGAAGATGAAGATGAAATGGAAATATTCGCTAAAGTATTGATGGAAGAGTTATCTTTCTTTCGAGATAATCTAGCTGTCCAGGATGGCAAGTTAGAAGAGTTTGAAAGGGAGGAAATACCCTTCCTAGAAGACAACCTAATTTTTCATGATGAGGAGTTAGAAAAATTTGAAAAAGAAGATGATGAAGAGTTTGTGAAAGAGATGTGGGAAGATGAAGAGCCTCTCCATTATGACATTCAAGCTACCATTGAAAATTTCATCATTTGGCATCCCCCTCCTATTGTGATCCCATCAAGAGAAATCGAGACTCTTCGTGATTCTTGTTTGGTTATGAAGTACTTATGTCTGGAAACTGGTAAAGAGTGCTTCACACACAAGATTCGAGAGGACACTATCTTGGGATCAAACCTCCCTTCCCTGGAGGACTTCTCAAGCTACACTATCAAATCAGGGATAGTTGAGGATACCAGTGTTGACACAACATACTACCTCTCCCCTCCTCAAGCAGTGGAGACCAAGAAGAGATTTCCACTTACAGGCACAAACTGGAGCTCACAACCCCTTCATCGACTTCTTCATCAACTTCTGAGGGTGCTACTTCGCATTCAACTCCAATCCTTGAAGAAACTAATGGACTTCAAGGAAGTTCTAAGTTGGGCGGCCTAACCCAGGTATCGTCTAGCTCAAAGACGCAAAAGAAAGAGCGCTTCTCGGGAGGCAACCCGAGCGTTGAGTCTTTCTCTTTTATTTGTTTTTGCTTATGTCATGTGGTTGAAATATTGTGAGTCTGTTTTGTGTTCATTTCTTTCTTGTGGTTTGATGTAACAGATTGGCACTAGCCTATTCTCTCTTGTTTCTTTTGTTACTCTGTGGCTGTAGAACTCAGATCCTATTCAGATGCTGCCTCAACCTCATGCACCGACTGACAGGAGTTTCGATCCTCGTCCAGACTCTACATATGCTCAATATCGCGTTCTCCAAGTTAGTATCACGCTTTTTGCCCGCTCCTTCTCGATTGTTTGGTCCATTGGGGACAATGTCCTGTTTAAGTGTGGGGTGGTTTCGGCCGCTTTTTAATTGTGGGATACATAACTTGTGAGAACCTATTTTTGCGTTGCCCCCTTTTGTTTTTTTGAAACTCCCTCTTGCGCTTAAATTGTGGATGTTAGTGAACGCATGTTAGGGTTTTCAATCTATGAGTGGATGTCGTGGATGTGAGGATATCATCTTTGAACCATCTGCCTGTCACCCACATTAGTATACTAGAGACTCATATATATGATAAGAAAATGAATTTTTACCTTCCACTGTTTTGTTCTAAGTCACAGTAGAGTGTATTTGTATCCTCCTACGAAATTATCTAAGTTGTTATGAAGGGTAAAACAGGCGGGAGAAGTCCGAATGAGGTTGCTAGAAAAAAAATATCGTGGGGATTTGGTTGCAATCGAAACACGCAGGGCGACCCTAGTGGTTTGCCGTCTTCCCTACCTTTATGAGGCTTGGGGCGTGGGCCGGAGACTGGTTACTTCCGAGTCCGGCTGAAGTTGTGATTAATTCCCCCATTTGGAAAAAGCCGCTATCTAAAAGAGCAATAAAGAAAGAAAAGTAAAGAAAGAAGCAAAACGCAACATCGAATTATGAAAGCTTTGTTTTCAGTAAACTGTAGAGGTAGATAGTCAAGTAAGCAACTCAAAATAAGAGGGAGGTGCTAGCATAACTTGAGTGCTATTAAAAATTGAAGCACCTCCTCCCTCAGGACGGAAGAGAAATCCCGGCCAGGACGAGCCGTCGGTCTGTTACTTCCACTAGCAACTAGAAGGTATAAGTGTTTGGAGGATATGGATACACTCCGATGGTTAGGTGTCAACTCATTTATATCATATCTATGAGTCTATCTTATACTAATTCGAGGAATTCGGTGTATCATGCCTAATTGTGTGGTTTGTGATTGACTTGCATCCCTAAGCACCATGATAGATGTGAGAACCTGAACATTAACTTCCGATCACCATATGCTGAGCCTTTATAGAGAGCGATTAGTAGATTTGCTTGAGGACAAGCAAGTGTTTAAGTGTGGGGTGATTTGATGTGATGCATTTTCGACACACCTTTTCTCGTTATAAACTATATTTCTATGTGTCGAAATGTATTCAAATTTGGGTTTTGAGTACATGTTTGGTTCTCTTGCCCCTCGGGGCGGTATTATGGTGTTTGGTATGTTTTTGGTATATTTCAGGTGTCATATGACGTTTGGAGATAAACCAAGACATGATGGGGAGGCCGAACAACTCAAAGCGTTCGACTTTGGAAGAAAGCGTCACTGTTTAGTATTTTGAGCATAACTCATCGCTCCGAAGTCCAATTGATGCAAGATCAGCGGCGTTGGAAAGATAATTCGATTGTCTACAACTTTGATGTTGACACTATGGTCAAATTCCATATAATGAAGGAACACGGCGTGTTCCAAATGGAACACGGCGTGTTCTTTCGCTGAAATTGCCCGAGAAAGTTACAGGGGCCGAACACGGCCAGGAACATGGCCGTGTCCATGGAACACGGCGTGTTCCATATGGAGCACGCCGTGTCCCACCCCCAGACGGGTTTTCAAGTCCTTTTCCTTCTCCAACATGGTCCAGAAGCCTATAAATACCCCCAGAGACCCCCAAGGACGAGATATACTTCATTATACACATATTTTCGAGCTCTTGGAGAGAGCTAGAGTTTAAGAGAGACGATTGGAGCGAGAGGATCAACCACGACTGGTGAAGGGCAAATCATCAAGTCGAAGATTGGGATTTCCACGAAGAACATGTCGTCTTCTCCGGTTTTTCTTCTCTTCTCTTGTGATTTATTTTCCGGAACCATGAGTAGCTAAACTTTCTGTGTTGTTCGGATGAGATGAAGCTTTAGCTAAGCTTTGTATGGATGTTTTGATTTGTTATTGAGGTTTATTCAGACTTATGATGCGTTCTTCCTAAAACCTAATTTTAGATTCTTTCTTGTCTGATCATCTTGATTGAGTCATCGACATTGATTTGTGGATCCGAGAGGAACATAGGTTGATAGGTCGCTTAGGAAGAACCCTAGATTATTCGTTAGCTCGAGAGAGGAGCAAATCGTTTAGGCTCTTTGCACGTTTATCGTTGTGGCATTTCATCGAACATAATTAATGCGTTTTGTTTAGGTGTAGATTAGCTCGAGAGAGGAATCTACAGTTAGACGGAATAGATCCTTAGAGGCGCGAGAGTGATCTAAGACTACATTTAGGAAATTGTCGAGCCGTTATAACCTGAATAACCGAGATCATTTATCATTCATTCATACACTGCTAGCTTTAGTGGATTTGAATCCGAGCAACCTTCATCTTATCTTTGAAACTCGATTCCTTGCATTTTGATTTGTTTTATTTCAGTCATTAGTTCATAATTGGATACCAAAATAATCAAACAAACAATTTCAACCTGCTACTTGGTTTAGTTTGAACATCAACTTGAGTAATAAGAATAGAAAGACCCTAGGGAGAATTACGATCCCACTAGAGCAATCTAGTGGGTATTTGAAAGCGGGGTAAAATCCGTGCATCAGCAACAAGAATCAAAATATCTCCATCTAACTGTCTTGTTATCTCTTCAGTTGATTCTTATTTACTAGTCGACTTTCATCGTTTTCAGTTTGTTATCTCATTTCAATCTTTGATTTCGGGTATTATCAACGTTGTTAGCACTACAATTGAATCGGAACTCAAATTGGAAGAAACGACAAATCAAACAATAGTGATCGTGAAGAAGCCACTACCCTTAAACCTATTTTCCGATCACCGCAGTAATCAAAGTGCCAGGAAATGCCTCCCAAGGTAATCACCCAAAAAAAGTTTAACGAAGAGAAGGAGTAACACTGGAAAACAGAGACCCAGTTCGCCTTTTTCCTTGTGATCTGCCGTTGAACCATTTATAGATTGTCAGCTTCATCAAGTCACTGCAGTCTCGTGTTGAGTTGCACTCCTTCAGTTGATGGAATCGCGGGGAGTCAGTTGAGAGAATCCAGAAAGAAGATCAGTCCATGATTATCATCTCTCCCTCCACTCCAACAGTCATATTTCTGTTATAGAGTGTGAGCAGTTTCGTTAATTGCAACGGTGTCGTTTCACTCTTGGTTTGACAATTGACTCTTGATTCCTATCAGTTGAACTATCATATTCCCATCAAACGTCTTGTGTTGTTTTATATTTTCTTTTCATAAAGATCGTGTGTTGTTTTATCATGCTATCAACTGTGCTACATCACTCCCACAACTTTCTTTTTAAGTATGATTGATGGAATACAACAATGAGTGATTCATCAATGTAACTAAATTTCAATGGACAGAAATCAAACTATTACATGTTTGGAGTTGTACGATGCTTCAGTCATCACAAGACTCTTTTTTCCTTGTTCGGCCCAATTGGACTGACTCCCGAGTAATTCCTGACTGGATCTACGTATAGCGTTTAGCTTTGAGTGGGCCGTTAGTGGACTTCTTAGGCTTATCCAAGAAGCGTCTAATATCATAATGGGCTCTTTACCGGATCCAGCGTTGAGCCCTTTAAGGCTCCAATAATAGCCGCCGCAAATTTCTGATGAGACCCACTCTGCTCAAAATGAATAAAGATAGCTAGAACCCAATTAACCCATACTGTAGATAACTACTCATTCATACTGTATTTTGTACTAACACTAATATTGAAGGGTTGACCGCCGAGGTGAAAGTTAATTAATGGTTATAGCAACGGTTACATCCCCCTAATCCCTCCACCATTTATTCCTCACAATTCAATTGAAAAAAATAATAAAGCTACAATACATAGTTTGAATCCAGTTATTACTAGTATTAATGTAGTACTATTAATGCAAAACTCATATCAATTCTAACAAAATTTACAATCGAGACGAGTTCAAATTATTTTAAAGAATAGCTTTTAAATGTTTTTGACTTATTTTGGTGCAATTTCACATTTTACCGAGTGGTTATATATTGAAGAATTGAAATTATTTTTTGAGAAATGACGAACTGGAATTCATGTACACACTATATAATCTCGAATTGAAATTCTTAACTTTCGAGACTAAACATTCTGATAAAATGAAGCTACATTGGTTAGGTAATTACAATGATGAAAATAAATTTCAAATTATATTAGAAAAATAAATCAATTCTCAAATACCCTTGTAATATTTAACATTTGTGTTCTGAATATAAGCTTTAGGCAAAAAATAAAAGGGAAAAATTTAGGCAGCTGAGAGGGTCCATTTTTTGCATCAATTAATCAAAATTTAATATTTTTGTCTTTTGTTTACTTCTCGTTTTTCTTTTTGTGGAGGGAGGAAGTTCAGGAGCTGAACCAACTTCAAATATCAGCCGTCAGATTAAAAAATAGATGGACGGCTGATGAGCTACGAAGAGCATATCACAAGGCTATAACCAAGCCAAAGCTTATGTCTCTCCATCATCACCTCTCTCACCCCCAACCCTTAACTCACTCACTTCACCTTTATAAAAAACAAACCCAACGATTGCCGGAACCGGAATCCCCACCCCTCCACCACCACCATGGAACACCACGGCGGCCGAACACCACCGGCGCCCAGCGGCGGAAGCAGCTTCGGATCATCATACGGAGCACGAAATGTTATGAATATCAACAACAACAATTCATCCATCGCTTCTTCTTTACTCTACCGGCCGATTCCGCCGCCGATTACGGCAATCGACCGGTTCCTCTGGGGATAATCAGCCGCAGCAGTGCCGATCAGCAAACAACCAGCCATCGTTGCAGCCGCCAACGAGCTACTCTACGGCGGCGGAGGGGGCGGCGTTAATAATTACAATCTTACAGCTGCTGGGTGGTCGGCGGCGGCGGCGCCAGTGGCTGACTTTGACTGGACGTGGGAGAGGCTGATGATGAACATGAGAAACAGCAACCCTAATGACGTGGCAGCAGCCGGGGAGGGTACGAATAAGAAGAAGAAGAAGAACAATAAGGGATCAGTAGTAGTGAAGAAGAGACAGTCGTCTTGTTCAGCGGCGTTGATCAAAGGACAGTGGACTGAAGATGAAGACAGGTTTTTTTCACTTTGGTTTCCCATAGCTTTTGTTGTTTAATTATATTGTTCTTTTTAATTAAGATATTTGATTAAAAATAGGAAGCTGATAAGGCTCGTGAAGCAATTTGGGATAAGGAAATGGGCTGAGATTGCTCAGCGGCTTTCCGGTCGAGCTGGGAAGCAGTGCAGGGAGAGATGGCACAACCATTTGCGCCCCGATATCAAGGTATATACATACTAGCTACTATTCCTTTCGAATTAGGGTTCCGTTTTCTTTCTGGTTTCCATGATTATACAAGCGAATTCTCATATGGATGTTGGAAATCAAAACACAATCCCTTCATAGGTGTTGCTTCCAGTTATATGAATTTTTTGTCGAGTAAAGCAATCAAACATAAACTATAATCCGATCGTAAAAAATAAATTATAATCTTATCAAATACAGTATTCGTAAAAGAACTTAACGAAATGAGAAAAAGAGAATATACAGTGGACCGGCCATCAACCACTAAATCATTCTTAATTCTGTGTTTGAGATTAGGGTTTTGTTAGCGATTTAGCATATGTGGCTGGCTAGTGGAGGGTTATTGTAGGCTTGTAGTAATATTCCGTCAGATCTTTATAGATTTTTTGTGTTACCATTCTTGGTAGTAAAAGGAATCCCAAACCCACCCACCTGTTCATCAATTTGAGTCCTTGTGGTGTGAGAGATTTTGATTTCCTCCACTTCCCCCCACAAATTCCCTCTCCTCGTATCGTATAGCTTGTAGTGATCCCCCATGAACCCACAAGTCCCAAAAGTGAATAAAAGTTCCACACTTTTTTAGTCTTTTCTACACTTTTTCCCTTCACTTTTTATCCCTTATAAAGTCGGAGATGTCACATATACCACATATGAACCAACTTACTTGTGTATATTGTTCTCACCAACGTTGTAATTATTAACCGTTTTACAATCATCACACACTTTCAGACCTGCTTGCTTACTTACTTAGCTTTCTTTCTAATTCTTTTGTTACAGAAAGAAGGTTGGAGTGAAGAGGAAGAGAGGATACTAGTTGACGCCCATGCAAAGATTGGCAACCGATGGGCTGAGATTGCAAAGCTGATTCCGGGAAGGACTGAGAATGCAATTAAGAATCACTGGAACGCCACCAAACGCCGTCAGAACTCACGCCGTAAGCACCCCAAATCCAAGTCAACGGCAGAAACCAACGCTACCAACGCCGTCAAATCGCATTCATCGTCCTCGTCCATTCTCCAAGACTACATCCGTAGCAAAACCCTACAACTCAACCAACCTACCACCACCACTTCAACTACTCCGTCGTCCGCGTCATCCGGCGTTGATGGAGACGGAGACGGAGGATCTCTCGTACCTTCTCTGTCGGAGTCCGACGAGGAGCTTCTCTTCATGCAGAACTTATTTGCCAGCAAGCCGCTGGATGCTGGCCACGTGGATGATATAAACGGCCGTGATCGTCCAGGATTTCATCATGCAGCCCCGTCATCAAGGCACGGCCATCATCATCTCTATTCGGATCTTTACGTGTCGTATTTGCTGAATGGAGGGGCCAGCTATGCGTCCAGCTCGGGTTTGCGTGATGCTGACAAGGCGGCGGAAGGGGGGATGTTAAGCTTGGAGATGATGGATCACCGTGGGAACAAGAAGGAGATGGATTTGATTGAGATGCTTTCTTCTACTGCTAGCTAGCTAGCTAGTAGTTGATGACGATGTCTTCATATGCTGACTCGGCATTGTGGTTGAAAACTTGAAATATTCTTATTGTCTTCTTTTTTTATTTATTGGATTTTGGGTAAGCGTAAAGTTAGGGTTTGGTCGGTCGGTTTGTTTGAACTTTGAAGTCCCAGTGAATAAGGTTTTGGGACGGTAAGTGATTGTTGCGGGGGGATTCAATCCGGATGTTATGTGGACAAGTGGTGTGTGTTTCAGTACTGTTTATTATTTATTCCCTTCTCTCTCAGATGCCTTTTTTGTCGTTTAGTTTCCCTTTTTCTAACTGACTTTCTGACTGGTTTTGTTTTTCCCAATGATGTTACAACTTTCTCGACGCTGTATTTCCGTCTGGCGGTGGACTTTGGATGGAAAACGGACATCGTTTATACCTATTAGCTTGCTTGCTTGACAGTTGGCACGTAATTGTGTGCTGTTAGAATGGGCCTAATCTGAGCCCATCTGGTGTGGCAATTTGTCTTACGAATTGTAGTTTTCTTTGGGCTTTTTAGGCATTGTCTAAAGACTGAATCCGAGCCCGCATTGTGGATCCTTACATAGGAATGACTTGGGCTCCCATCTTAAATGGTCTTTAGGAATGACAGGAAAGTCGAGGGAGAAAATTTGGCATGGTTAGTTCAATCTTTTATGTAACCTGCTTTGAGTTGGGCATATATGAATGCGACACATGACTACTGATATGGAATATTTAATCCGACAAAGACAACAAATTAGCAAGAAAGCAAAATCAAAAGGAGGCTGCCACTTCACGAATACACTCTCTGTTTTGCTTTAGTAGAATCATTATACATGTAATCACAGCACAGACATTCACTCATAAACTTAACAAAGTGAACCACTTTTGGCCCTCCACCACGCTTAATAATAATTAGCCATCCAAGCAATACCCCATGCTCATAGATACTCAACTAAGCATACCATTAAAGCCAAAGCACAAACTAAATTAAGGAAATTAAAACACCTATTATGTAAAAAGAAAATTAAACGAAATCATCAAAAATCATATGCTACAACCGTTCTCATGCTTCACACGTATATACAATCACAAAGCAAGGAAGCACAGCCTTCGGATTAAAAACCAGCAGCTCCTCATCGTCCAGATTGCCTTGCTGGACCCCACCGCCTCCTCCTCCCCTTCCTCTCCCGACCAAAGAATCATACCCGACTCCTTCTTTATCCGCCTCCTCCATCTCGCACCCGACCCGACCGGCTATAACCCGGCAGACCAGCATCGCCCTTTTGATGTTCATGAACTTGAACTCCTCCTCGATCTCCGCCGGAATTGCCGCGTGCGCCCGCCAGCTCGTCGAAAGAGTCGAAATCCCGTCCATCTTCGGGGAGAATCCGGACTTGATTATCCCGCACACGCTGCAGTACTGCTGATTGCATAGGCTCGACGTCGGCCATCCTGCTCCTCCGCATCCGCCGCCCATGTTCAGACCTAGATCGCAGACGAATGTCGCGCAGTGGAATCTCAGGAGCTCGTTTCCATCGGCTATGCATCGCTCGTCTCTGACTCTCCCGCCGCCGCTGGCAACGTGTGAGATTTTGGAGGCTTTGGATTTGACAAACTCCCTGTACTCCTCAAACCGCGTCAGAATCTTGGGGCTATTGTGGATCTTCAGGATCCGGTGGATTTCAGGCGATTTGGGAGCAGAGTTCCACCCTGCTTTGAATATGATCCGGACAATGTTGTTCCCTGAATCCCCGTCTCGGAGCTCCGACACGGCGTGCTTGACCGCCAAATGCTGCTCGAGGAGGTGTGGCTTCTGGAGGACCTCGCCGCAGACGGTGCAGGGGAAGATGTCATTTCGAAGCGGGAGGCGATCAGTGGAGGAGATGTCGGATTCCGGCGACGCGCTGATCGGAAGAGGCGGATGATGACTGATTTTGGAGGGAAAATCAGCATCGTCGTCGGTGGCGATTAATAAGGAGGATTTCTGAGAAGATCTAGCGGAGGACGTCTGAGCAGGGGAAATTGGAAGTGGAAGAGGAGGCGGAGGGGAGTTGTACATCGATTTGCAGGTGAATACTCGCTTAATGTATGACCAAGAGGAAGAGAGTAGAGGGGAGGATCGTCTCCGGCGAGAAGCTGCCGGAGGAGAATGGTCGTCCTTGTCCTTGTCGTCGTCGTCGGATGATGATTTTCGTTTTCTAGTTGGGTGGGAAGGTGATTGGTCACGGGAGAGGAAGACGAAGCAGCCGAGGTGGAGGAGGATGAGGAAGAGGGAAAAGAATCGGTTGAGGACTGATGAGGATATGTTCGCCATTTTTGCTCTGTTTTGGTGGAAGAGAGGTTTGACTGGTTGGTTGAGGAAGATGATGATCAAGGAGGCATTTCTTGGTGTGGAAAGGGAGAAAAGAATGTGAGAAGAATGGTCGGGGAGAGAGAGAGAGAGAGAGAGAGCAAAGGGAAGTGGAAAGCAGAGGATCGTGACGATGAAGATATAACAGGAAGACCAAGGGGGGAAATAATAATGCTCTATAAATTAATGTGTTCATGCAGTTAATGTGTCCACGGTTTAAATGTTAGTAGAGCATTTAAATCAAACCTTCAAATTTACACCACTTTTAATATTAATAATTGATTTAAACATAAGATATAATGGACATGATTGGCATGTATAAATTTAATTAAATTTATAATTAACTTCTTATTAAGTCCCAACAAATAATGATATTTTGCTATTAGATTAAAAACAGTTCAATTGTAATTATTTATTAGCTGAACCATTAAATCTCTACCATTATCACTTTCAGTTTGGTCATTAATGCCGGATACAATATAATTCTTATCGTACACTCATAGGTAGTATTGTAGCATGCATGTCAAGTTCAATAGCAACATCAAGGTTGATGTTGGATTTGGTGACAATAACATTGTGCTTGATCGGCCTCGTGCATTAATCAGCCTAGTAAATGTCAAAGTCGTCAACAATGCGATGCCTTGCTACCATCCAATAGTAGCCGAAGACCAACGGCAAATTCAATATTTATAAATAAAAAAAAGAAGGAAATTTAAAACACAAACTAATTGTCTAGTACGTAAGTACTCTTCATCAGATTTTACCTAGTAATTACTGTTTCCAGTGTCTCATGGCATTTAATTAATAAGGAGGTGAGTAGGCAGAACGCAACCTCATGGCAGACAAACGTCTCCATCGGACTTGTCTCTGAGAACCTTTGCAGTAGTTTCCTTTCCATGATGTTTATTACCTTTTTTAAGTTCTTAGCTATAAATCATTAAAATTTAGGTAGAATTATAACTTCTAACGATGCAGAAGTTCTAATATATATCATAAGAACAACTATCGCATTTAAATAGATCGAGTTATTGGGTGATTTTTTATTTAGAAAGGAATTATTTGGTACTTTAATTTAGTATGAATTTGATAACAGATATTTTCCAAACAAGAGTTTTAGTTTTCATGCAAGTGCCCAAATTAATTCACCGAATTTTGCGACACCCTATGTCATTATACGCCGACATGCCAAAATCATGCACATTAGTTTAAGAACAAATGACCAATTTGTCACCAAAAAAATTGATGGATAAGACACAAACATGGGTGACAGCCGCACGTGCTGGCCGGGTCTTCCTCATCAGCAGATCTTTCTTAATTTCTCTATCTGAAGACCCTCTTAGACCACATTAACTTCTAGGGTAGAATTCGGGACGGGAATAGGATTTCGTTCTCGAGTTTTCAAAGTCTCAAATTCCAAAGTCCTGAAGTAGAAATTTCGTTCTTAGTCTCAAATTTAGTTCGGGATTTTAATTCGGAAATAAAAATTTAAGTTTGGATTGGGGGTTCCGAATAGGACTATTTTTTCCCGAAGTTTTCCCTCTCCCGATCATACTAATGATCCACAGCCAACAAGCCTTCCTTCTTCATCATTTCTTCTGTCGTAATTATGAGAATTGAACTTTAGAAATCATCTCGATATTTTATAATTATTCAAAAGTGCAACAAGGAATGATTCTAAGTGTAGAATTCACCATCCTAGAATTTTATGAAGACTTGGGTTCAAAAAAACAGTAAGCAATTTCATAGTCACCAACACAGATAGGAGCGTTTGTTCTACTACTTCTCTGGGTGAATCAACTTGACGAGAAGCACCGTTTTGATTGTATATCCAGCATGTCGAATTCCATATCTAGAACACGTCGTCTGTCATCGTGATGGGCGTCGACATTTTTACCACTGTTCATCTTCGTTCTTGCTCGCCGCCAGCCGGAAGATCGTGATTGTGGAAGAAGTTACCGCAGACAGATGTTGTATATCCTGCAATGAGGAGGTAGATGGAGACTAAACCACCCGATTAGAGCTTGTCTGAGAGGCCGAATGCCAAGAACACTGACCAGGAATTCCTAACTCGGCTGAAAGTACTAAACTAATTTGAAATTCGGGATTTCCCGATCCCGATCCCGATCAATAAGTACCATATCCCATAATTAAAATCCAAAACCAAAAAATAAGCTGAAATTATGGGACTCGGATTTCCGATCCCATAATATTTCGAAAAATACAACAGGAACGGAAATTCTCAAATCCCATTTCCCAATTTCCCACCTTATTAACTTCACCCTTCACTTCTGGTGTTTCTGATAAATGGCCATTTCACCGTCGGAGAATCCAATGCACTCACTCTTAAATTTCTGCATTCGTACGTGATATCTCTACTGTGTGTATGTGCACTGTACAATTACCCTACCATGCATATAATAATAATAATAATAATACGAATGCAGTTGTAATTTAAGTTGGATGATTGTGCTAGTTTGGCTGCATTCCAACACAGCACGTGATCTCTCCATCGATCCACCCAAGAGTCCTTTCTGTTTCCTATATGTCCCAACGGTCTGTCGTCTTCGTTCATGGTACTTGGAGATTATTAATAGTTTACAGTAGATGTGCGGGAATTTCTGTAAAAAGTGAGTGCATATGGCGAGAATCTCTGTTTGCATTCCTGGCTTAACAAGTGTGTTGAAGGTAGTAGTTAGGAGAATCTATGGACATTGAACAAATGATTTGAACTTGTACTACTTAACCCATGTTTGAATGCATGACAGTCTGGGTGACAATTTTTAGTGTTTCAAAGATCACTTGACTAAATTTGATATAATACTAAAGGTTTGACCCCAGTCATTTCAGAACTACCTCGACAAGGATTTTGACAAGGCGAATTTGTCAATATAGAAAGGTAGTTATGATCATGATGAAGCTCTGAGCCTGGCATGCCGCCCGTGCTAACTAATTTGGTCGCCCAATCAATTTCCGAGTTCCACTACTATATGATATATATACAGATGCAATCATGTACAGTGCAGCTCTACAATTATGAATTTGGCTTTGCGTCCCCTCCAATCTTATCTCTATTGCCCCTCTTTGTATTGTGATCATAATGTTTTTGGGATCACATGTGTGACCATTTATACATTTCATCCACTGCAGTAATGTCATAGCTTAGAAACTCTAATGGTCACAAATAAGTTTAAAATTAACACATATCGATGTGATCAAATAACCTAACTAACAAAGTATCCTAGGAGTGCTTATGTACGTTTCTGTAATAGAACGAAGCTTAGCTTGATTAGACATCTTATAGTGGACCAACATGGCCAATTGCACAAGATCTTTGGACTACACATTGATGAAATTTTATATAAAATTACAAAAAAATTCGGATTTTCTGACCATCTCGGTTCCACTATTAATCTTATATGCATGTACAGTCGGTCGGATAGGATGTTATTCTTGAGGGAAAGGAAGAGATTAGTTCCTCCTGGGTCCAAAATCTGGGGAATCACTTTGGAAACTTCTTTTTTGACAGTGGAGAGACACGAAAGAACAAAAGGTAAGAAAAAGACGAAGTGGGTGTTGTTGTTTGTGACCAGTTGAAAAACGAGGGAGATCTAACAACACACTTCACCTTTGCAACATTCTATTCTATGGTTACTCTCTATGCTTCAACTTTCAAGTGGGAATGAAAAATGGGTCATTGGTGGTACTGAAGAAACATGATTGATGAACTGCCTCTGTGTTGGGTTCAGTTTTGTTCAATGAATGGAGGCTGGCCTACGTGTCTTTTTTCAATTATTTAGAGGACAGGGACCAGACTAAAACAAGTGTTGAAAAGAGATATCACTCAATTTCTCTGCATCACCACTCACAGTGGCAATGTCCTACATTCATAAACCACATACGCCCCGATCATACCAATTATTGACTAACTTTCAAATTCCGACTACACAGTCAATTTAAAGTCAGTATGTAACTAACATTATTTTGACTCTGTCGTGTTGTTTTGATTCTATACTTTCTTTTAAAGTCAGTATGTAACGTTATAACATATAATTTGTCATTCCACTTTTTATAAGCGCGATACTCGGACTTGTGTTAAACCTCGATACAACTTCTTGTTTCTTTATCATTTGAGCGTCCTCTAACTTAATCATGTAACATATCATTCACCTTCGTATCATCCTGCCTAATCTGTATGGCACAACATGCTTACAAACAAACTTTAATTCACGGGTGCAGTCAGAACTAAAGTCTGTGAGTTGGCATATGTAACATTCTGACCTTGTTACCCATAAAAGAAGCTGCCAGGACAAGCATCCTGTCAACACAATGGAGGCATCGATGGAGGAGAATTCCCCAACTCGTATTTGATGCCGATTTCGCTACTGTCAACACCAGAGCAGGACAAAGTGATGCTGAAGATTTGCCAAGCTCTGAAAGGCCATGATGGGTCCATAAACAAGTTCGAGCTTGCAATTCCATGAATGAGTCGCTGTCCTGTGCTAGGTCAGTTAATCCACTACCTTTAACCCGAAATGTTTAACTGGGGGAATGCTATAATATAGTCCGACTTAGTGTTTGCAGCATGATGATGATATTTATCATCCGCATTCAAATCCGATTTATAGCCTGCAGAAATTGTTGGAACCAGAGGAGGATAACCTTGGAGTTTGTTGTCTTCAACGACTTGAAGAGTTTAACATCAGGAATTGTCGTGGGACTCGAGTTGAAATGGACTTAGTGAGGTTTGTGCTAGCTACTGCCCCGAAACTGAAAAGGGTCTTCGCGGAGCCTAAGAAAGATTCAAGTTCCGATACTATGTTCAAATTCAAATTCGAACTGTTGTTCCACCTCCATTGCATTTGTGTCTCCAGATAGCTGTTCTTGCCTTCTCCTTTTCCGCTCATCCAGCAGAGCTAGTTCCGCCAGTTCCAATGCCTTGATTGCTGCCGCTTCATCGAGCGGCTTGCTCGGAGAGAATAGATGTGCAGCAAAGTTATGCTAGAATACCTGTAAGATTGGTGAGATGGATGGTCGAGGACGAATTGGTCCCGTCCTAGTGGCCGAGTTCGGCCCTGATCCCTCTGCAGCGTCCACGATCCATTGTTTTCCTCCCATCGAGCTAAGGCTTCCATGCGCTACAGCTCGAATAGCATCAATCCACAATCTCTCTGGTTCGCCATCCGGGTTCTGGAAACGAATGCTACACAGGCAATCTATGTGTCCTATACAGCCACATATGAAGCAGAAGGTTGGCAGTTTCTCATACCTGAATTTGCCGAGAAAACCCGATTTTCCCGGATGACAGATCATCTTCTCCCGCTTGAGTGGCGCTGTAGTATCTAGAGTGACTCGAATTTGCAGATATGAGGCACTGGATCGGTAGATGTTCTTCTCATCATAATGAACAAATTTGCCGATGAAATCGCTTGGGCAGTTAGATCCTCTCCTTCATGTAGCTCGTGCAGGACAAGGAGTTGTCGATCAAATAACCATGGACCTTTATCAATAACCCATCGCAGATCGATGGAGTGGTAAAAACGAAAGAGAATCAGTCGATTCCCTAGATCTTCCGCGGTCATCCCCATACCAGGTTGCCAGACACTCGCCATCTTGTTCTAGACCACGTTGAGGTTGTATGACCGTTTCGACAGGATCGATCCAACCAGACAGAGCTTGTAATCCACCATGCGAATCGGCTCCGTCGGAAGTGTAAATTGCACCATCGTTCTCTCGGCTACCGCGAGTTGGAGAGCATCCAATCCACGTTGCATAGCTGTTTCCTCCACGGTAGTCATGGTCCAGAAACTGTACATTTCTCTAATGCTCTGAATTTAATTGCATTTCTGTTGCTGGTCCATGGGTATTTTAATCTTTTCATCATCATATTAATTATTCACATCATTCCAAATAGATGAGTCTTGCAAAACATACATTCTGACAAGGTTTTATATCTCCATTTTGAACTCTGTTTCTCAAATTTATCAAACAAACGGCCTCTAACTGGGATTCTTGTATCATCACAAGTGTGCCACGTGGATTTTTCCGAATCAAAATAATTCATCGCGCCGAAGGTCTAACATTTCCTTATCCTCTAACATCCAATCACAGATCGCCACTTGGGCAAACTACTACCAGTTAGCCCCCAGGAAAATATCCTCCTCACTGCTTCAATGGCGCCACAAACCAGACTTTTCTCTATTCTCCGGCAGGAAGCTAGTAGCAACCCTCAATTCCTCAACTTTTCACTGTATTTCAGCGACTAATGACTAAACAGCAATGTTGTGAACACTGATGTTGTGAACAGCAATTCCTCAGCCGCCATGAACGCTGGCTCCTACCTATACTCCTTCACGCCGCACCTCCGTCCCGCCAGCTTTTCAAGCTACCGAAAGAGCAGTACTCCTTTGGCCGCCGACCATCAAACCAGATACCTCCGGCTTCGGTTCCCCACAGCTCAAGATGTCGTGCGCCGTGAAAACGTGAAAACGTATGCGGATGTGAAGGGCGGGAAGAAGGGGTACGGCGTCCCGGTAACAGAGCCAGCGAAGTTGAAGAACGGCGCCGTATTGCGAGATGTGGAATTGGATACTTCTGCTTCATCTGTGTCGTGGTGGGAAGAGTTTCCGAAACGGTGGACGATTGTTATAATGTGCTTCTCCGCTTTCCTCCTCTGTAATATGGACAGAGTAACGTCTCTTTTTCCCCAAATTGGAAGGTTTTCTTAATTTAGGGTTTCTCAATTAAATTGAGTAGAGTCTTTAATTCCTCCCTTTTTGTTCAGGTTAATATGAGCATCGCAATTCTTCCAATGGCTGATGAGAACAATTGGAGCCCTACTACAGTTGGTGTTATACAGTCCTCTTTCTTCTGGGGATATCTTCTAACTCAGGTGACCAAAATTGGGAGGAAATTAGGGTTCCTTATTCATTTAGATCATGATTTCCTTATACAGTTATACCTCATGTTTTTCAAAAGATTGCTGGAGGGATATTGGCTGACACTGTTGGAGGGAAGAAGGTTCTTGGTTTTGGTGTGGTGTGGTGGTCTATTGCTACTGTGCTAACTCCTATTGCTGCTAAACTTGGATTGCCTTTCCTGCTTGTTGTCCGTGCTTTCATGGGGATCGGCGAGGTTTGAGTTTGTTTTTACCTGTTTATGGATGTTATGATCATTGTGTGGTTTTGCGGAGGGGATTTAAGATGAAGGTGGTGATCATGTGTATCAGGGTGTTGCTATGCCAGCTATGAACAACATTCTGTCGAAATGGGTTCCGGTTTCCGAGAGGAGTAGATCATTAGCTTTGGTTTACAGTGGGATGTACCTAGGATCAGTCACTGGACTTGCCTTCTCACCGTTTCTAATTCATCAGTTTGGTTGGCCATCAGTGTTTTTCTCCTTTGGTTCTCTTGGGACGGTTTGGTTTGCTATATGGACCACTAAGGTAAAATCTCATCTTATTCTTCAGTTGATCAGTGTTCTCATATGTTATGAGCTGTAATCGGACTCCATAATTCGTGTAGGCTTACAGCTCCCCAGCTGAGGATCCGGACCTTCGGCCTGAAGAGAAGAAATATATCCTCGCCAGTTGCGCTTCCAAGAACACTGTTAAGACGATACCTTGGCGATTGATCTTGTCGAAACCACCTGTGTGGGCGTTGATAGTTTGTCATTTCTGTCACAACTGGGGAACGTTCATTCTTCTGACATGGATGCCTACTTATTATCATCAAGTGGGTTTTTGTTGAATTGTCTCTTGGCATGCATCTGAGATTTTCAGATCATACTGAAGTTTTTAATTTTCTTGTTTACACAGGTTTTGAAGATGAACCTTACGGATTCTGGACTTCTCTCTGTTTTGCCTTGGCTGACAATGGCATTCTCAGCGAATTTTGGAGGATGGATTGCTGATACATTGGTCAGCAGAGGCCTTTCTGTGACAACGGTTCGCAAGGTATGTTTGTTTTTGTCCATATTAACTACAATAATCTTGATGTTTCATTGTCATCTTTGTTCTATCTTCTCCTTCTCCATTTTGTTCGTGCTGACTCCTTTTTATTGCATAACTGCTCAATATATGTCCTCGTCAGGTAATGCAATCAATTGGATTTCTCGGCCCTGCTTTTTTCCTCACTCAGTTGAACCATGTTGATTCCCCTGGAATGGCTGTTCTGTGCATGGCTTGTAGTCAGGTTTGCTTCTGCAGTTCCATCACGTCCTCTTTGAAAATCTGAGAAACTAATATGTCGTTTAAGCTGAAAAAAAGACAGCTCTCATCTTTTTTTCTTTCACTGTGCAGGGTGCTGATGCATTCTCCCAGTCTGGCCTTTATTCCAACCATCAAGACATTGCTCCTAGATATTCTGTGAGTTCATACATACGCCCTAATTACTTGTCGTCGTGGGTTTATTGTTCTTAAATACTCTTGGCTTAAAATGACTTACTGAAGTTTTTTCTGTAATCTGTAAAATGCTCCATGGTTTCCTCAGGGAGTGCTGCTGGGGCTATCCAATACCGCTGGTGTACTAGCTGGAGTCCTTGGAACTGCAGCAACCGGTTACATATTACAACATGGTAATACGAGCTCAAAGTCGTCGTCTTTTACAATATACTGACTGTAATTTATGAAACAGGTTTTTCACACATTATATATGGTCCTCTGTTCTTTTATGGCGTGCAGGCTCTTGGGACAATGTATTCGAGGTATCCGTAGGGCTTTACCTGGTCGGGACAGTTGTCTGGAACCTCTTCTCGACAGGCGAGAAAATACTAGACTGAGCTGATCCTCTTTCACCTATGGGAGATGGTGTGGAAGGCAAGCAATTCCCATATACAAGCAAACTCCCATGAACGCGTAAGGGTAAATTAAATTTCAACGAGGAATCCACCAAACAGCTAGACCAAGATTACTGATTGATTAGCTGGGCGAAAATAGGAAGATTGGTACAGAAGAAACTGAATCTTGCGCTGCAAGGTTCTGTTAGTTTTCTCATATGCCAACCTCAATAGGTTTTTCTTTTTGGGTCTACTGTATACATTTGCCTTCACAATGAAGAGTTGTCCCGATACTTTTGAATGGGACGTTAGAAGGTAGGATAAAATTAAGGGTGTATTTGTAAAGTCATCATCTTTTGTACAATTTTTTTGTATTCAAATGCTAACATATCAACCCAAATAATCTAACATTTACATGCCAAGAGTTTACTAGCTAATCCGACCATATGGTGGAATTAGGGATTTGCGAATTTAAAGTCTTAGATCATCATACAAGGCACTTCTGTTATAAAGTAACAAAATCCTATATAAAATTATCAAAATTAAAATTTATACCCAGTCTGTTTTTCGATATAGCGTCATGTGCTTTCAAACTCATTCGAAACTTAAAAAACCTGTCGAAAACTCCCGACCATTTTTGTTTCGATATTGATGCTTTCTGGACTCTCATTTCATTGACAAGCATATCACCAAAAGTTAAGTAATTTACTTGGAAATATAAACGATATACAAATGTAATTTACCAATAAAGAGTATGACTTTGTCCTTCCATTGAAAATTTATTTTAATACAAGAAAACCCACATCCCTTAAGACATGTGACATAAAAAACAACAAATCCATCAACCTTTTCTCCAAACAAATACGAACACGAAAAAAACAACAACAATAAGAATACAATACAACCGCAATAACGAGAAATCATATAAAAATACATCAATCAAAGAAATAAACACTTCTTTAATTAATGACGTATATACCCCTTTTTCAACCCTTCCAAAAGTACCGTTCACCAACATGCAAGCATGCATGCATGATCAGCATCAGTAGCTACTAAGATCGCGTGGCTGCAACATCACCCGAAGCCCATTCTTCATGAACAACGTAAGTGACATCTTCTGCTCGACCCGATGACCCGGCTCGAGACTCAACCTATATCGGAGTAGCACCGCAGATGCCACTGACTTCATCTGCAAGTAAGCCAAGTCCTTCCCCAAGCACGTCCTCGGCCCGGCATTAAACGCCACAAATTTGTACCCGTCTTTCGGAGTCTCCATCTTGTAGCCACCGGTTTGAGCGTCCTCCGTTATCCACCTCTCTGGCTTGAACTCCAAGCAATCTTCTCCCCATATGCTCTTCATCCTCCCCACAGAGTATATCGAGTATGTAACCGACGATCCAGCGGGGACCACTGTCCCGTCGGGTAACACGTCATCCTCGACCACGTATTTGAAATCTTCGGGGACGGATGGGTACAACCTGAGTGTCTCGGCTAAGGATGCTTTTAAGTAGACGAGCTTGTCTGCCTCGTCGAAGGTTAAGGGCTCTGCTGTCCAGCTTGCTGGATTGTCGCCACGTGTCGCTCGCAGCACGGTGGCCATCTCCTTTATTATTTTGTCCTCCACTCGCGGGTTGTTCATGACCAGCCAGAAGAACCAGCTGAGCGCGACAGATGAGGTGTCACGCCCTGCTAGGATGAAGTTCAGCGCGATGCGTTGGAGGACGGAGACAGTGAACAGTCTCCCGTTTGCATCGCGTTTTTTCAAAAAACGTGACAGCAAGTCGTCTGACGGTGCTTCCTGACGTATAGCCACCGCCTCGTCCATATAGTTTTGGACGATGCGGAGGCTGCTGACCAGCCGCTTCTCGGCTCGGATCCCGAGAAGCTTCTCGATCCTCCAGAGCCCCGGGTAGAGGAACCGCTGGAGGGTGGCTTCAGTGGCGGTGTCGAAGGCAATGGCAAAGGGGTTTTCAGGAAGTTCCGGGGACAGAGTTTCCGGATCTTTTCCGAAAGTCAACCCGCAGATATTGTCAAAAGTCAAACGGAGGAGCAAATCCTGCATATCAACGGCAGTCTCGCTCCTGGACGCGTTGTTCAGGATGGCGAACAACCGGTTCTTAATAGTCCGGTTGACCCACCGGGCCATGGCCTGACGGAGGGTCCTAGTGGTGAACTCCAGCGCAGCAGTCTTGCGCTGGATGAGCCATGTGTCACCATCGCTGTTGAAGATCCCCTGGCCCAGAAGGTCGTGGAACGCCGCCTGCCACTGCGGTCCCTTGGGATAGTTGTCGAACCGGGTACGAAGGATGTGCTCGATGTTCTTCGGGTGGCAAGTGACCGTGTAGAACCCTTGCGTCCTGGCCAAGAATGGAAGGGGCAAAGTGCACGTCTGGTAGGTGGAAGCTCCACCAGTGGCGCGGAGGTTGTCAGCGATCCAGTCATGGAAGCGGGCCCGGTTCATGAAGACGTGAGGGAGGCTGCCGAAGAGCGGCCACACTTTGGGACCGGTGAGGCGGCGAGCTAGGAAGTAGAACCATACCAAGTAGGCCGAGGAGATGGCTACTGCGGTGAAGAGGAAGGATTGAGTCTCCATAGGAAGGAAAAGGGATTTTATTTTTATTTTTGGTATGATGATGATGATTTTGCAAGGGGGAAGCCACACAGAGTGATGTGGATAGAGATGTGAGATGGGGATCGATGGAGTTTTATAAGTGTTGAAGTTGGAGACTTGTGAGGAAAAAGTTTGTAGGCAAAAGTTGGTGAGAAAAAAGAAGGAAGAAGGAAATTAGGGTTGATGAGACATATGGTTACTAACTGTCTTTACAAGTAAACAGAAACCATTCACAAAATCTGAATATGGTTCTTTGAATTGTTTTCTTTTTTATTGTGTTTTCTTGGTGGGAGAATAAGCATATATCCTGCATATTGACTCATAAAGTTTCACGGCTTAATTATGGGAGAATCTTTCATATTTTAATTAGTGATTGGATGAATATCATTTTTATATTGTTTAGAGAGCACATAGTATGAGTACTATACTACGTAGAAATAATTTAATTAGCCCCCCTTGAATTGCATCCGAATGTTACAAGTTTCATAACCACCCCTGGCCTCTGAATTAATTAACTAGACCACGCCTCCGTAAACAACTTTCAAGCCTAATGTGGACTTCTAATCAACCCACGATGGACCAATTCCTTCTTTAATTTGCCCTCTTTTGTTTTGCCGTGCAGTTAATTCCCCCTCTATGAAAGAAAAGCGAGAACCAACTAAACAAGAAAAGAATTAACTGGACTACGACTCTATATATACACACAATGAGAAAAGGGAATTTGCACCCGTTATATAAATAACCTTATGTTTTTGTTATAACATTCTTCTATAATGGTGGGTGTTATAACCATATTCTACTACAGCCATTTGATACTATTGTACGTGTTTTCTTTTATCATAAATAATAATTTATGATAATAACATTGCTCGAGAAAAATTGAGAAAAATTTCTCGAGTTTATACGAATAACATATCCGACATTTTACCTCAATAATTCACTTTATACTATAATCCTAACTTGGACTGGTTAAGGAGGAAAATAAATACGTATGAATTATTAATGTATTTTATATTGGGCAGCAGTTAGATTTATACATACAAAATTAGAGTAGTTATAAGTTTCTTGTTGAGAAATGACAATGCATGCCCTACGTACGTTTTTTCAAATGGCCGCTTAGGTTAACTACAAACCAGATTTATTAACTCATATACCCCATATTCATTTTTCTTTATTTTCTGTAATCACATTCCCGGTCCTTTTAAAAAATATATTCATGATGGGCTTTCAGCGCTGGGTCTGAGACCAGGCCCACAGACAGAAGTTTCGGCCTTAGAAAACTTCAAACAGCCTCCATTGAAGCCCATTAACTCGTCTCTGGCTATACTTCCGCCACGTGTCACCAACATATCCACAGAGCCCAAATGTTCAATCATTTCTTCCTCGTCCCTTTCTCCCAAAAAATTTCCCCATCCTGCCAATTTTGCGAAAAACACAGCACCACCAGTCACCACCACCATTTTTCTGGTGGACTCGTGGCTCAAACACTACGTTAAAAACTACAGCCATAATTCCCACGGCTCACACTTCACCTCAGCCGCCCATTAGTTACCCATATATCCCCAAGCCTTCACTCGCAAAACCCCCCAACTCTGTAAGAAAAACAACAATGGCTTCGCTTCCGATTTCGTTTGCTACAACTCAAGTGTTCGCAGCCACAGCAGCCAAAGGATCAGGAGGGAGCAAAGAAGAGAAGGGACCTTGGGATTGGATCGTCGGCAACTTAATCAAGGAAGATCAGTTCTACGAGACCGACCCAATTCTCAACAAGACCGAAGAGAAGACCGGCGCCGCCGGAGGAACCCGCGGAACAACTTCCGGCCGAGGAACAACTTCCGGCCGTGGAACTACTTCCGGCCGGAAAGGCACCACTGTCTCAGTTCCCCAGAAGAAGAAGGGCGGCTTTGGTGGCCTCTTCGCCAAGAATTGATGACGAATCAGTTATAAAAAAAAATCATACACAAATATATTAGCTTTTTTTTTTCTCTTCATCAACTATCTCTCTGTGTATTAATTTACCCAGTACTCATTTTGGTACAAGATTTGTATGGCTTCCATATTCCTCGATTACACTTGTACAACATTATCCAGAGCTAAATCAAGGTAAAATTTAAAGTTTGATAACTAGAATTATATGTTACATGCAAATTGAATTAAGATTAGTAGAAATTGAATTGTCTCGAGTTTGAGAGGATTAATGGAAGTCACGGTTATATTCAACTCTCCTAAAAAATACAATTATAGATACCAAACTTTACAGAAACCCACAATTCATTAATTCCTGCATTGCCATTACCCTTCATCAAATGACCCACAAAAGATCTGAATAATATGTTACAAAAAGGTAGAAAAAAAGAAAAACCATGGAAGCCTAGCTAAGCTACTAATTAGCCAATAATCTTACATTTTGCTGTGCCTTCTCTGTGCTTAGCTTTAAAAACGGTGGCGGGATCATGGTGTCCAAAATCTTGCATCTTTATATGCAGCGTGTAACAAGATTTCAGCTAAGCAGCAGAGACAGAGTTGGATCGAGGTAGAGAAGAGGAGTGGTTGATGAACTCAATACAGTCCTTTATGGCCTCTTTCCTATGAACATCAAGCGGAGAAACACCATACGGAGACCTGTATCCGCCCGCAGAGGATGAAGAAACCCGGCATGTACTCCTACACTTGAAGCACAATGCTTTAGCCACCTTATCACTCAGATCCTTCAACCCATTATTTCCAACAGGCTGCTGAATCTCCATTAACGACGACCTCTTTCCCAGCCTGCAGAACCTCAAACATCGAAGCAACCCGGATCCTCCTCTGCCTCCTCCACTGATGGATGATGTTGGCATATTGTGATGACTTCCTTGGCTTTTGCTCCTCGTAATCATGGTAGTGAAGTTTCAGTGGGTTATATAATTTCTTTGAGGGGTAAATTAGTGGAAGGTATGAAAAGGGTTAGCCGTCCTGTGTGTCGCCGTGGAAACCAAACCTTGTCATAAGAAGCAACTAAAAGCTGTAAACATGGATAAGAGACTTGTTATTCTTGGGAAGTGAAGACTGAATCTACAAGGGGGGGCTGTGTTTTGTCTGGTAATGGCGAATTCGGAGAGGTGGAGATCATTTCATCGCAGGAATCATGAAGTGGAATGCTGTTGATTGTGTGGATTGCCTTGAATCCGTTACACCATAGAATCTATATATAGAGAGAGGCCGGCTGAACCCATCAACAGAATCTGTCATGTCTGAGAGGTTAAAGGGGAAAGGAATCATAAAAGTTAAACAAACAAATAAACATCGGCCTGTGTTTGTTGACTAGTTTAGTTGGTTGATTTTGATACGACATGTCATTGTCTAAGCTTTATTACCATCAAACTACCATTTACTTATTTACTGCATTCATCTATGTCCAATTTTTTTTACTACTTCCAGGATGGTGAATTTCCTAGTCGAGTAGATAAATAAAGCAAGGGTCGTTTGAGTATATGATATCGTCAACATGATTTAAGAGATTTGTAAGAATGATAGGATGTTTTGTTACTACTTCCAACCAGGGCAGTGAATTTCTAACAATCAAAATCTTTTTTTTGCTACCTTGCGTCGGTAAAAAAAAAGTACTACACATTTCATCGGTGTTTTCGGCTCTATTTTTCTATTAAAAAGCTTGATGATCGGTTTTATACTTTGTATGGAAGCCATATTGTACACTTTTTGTACAAATGTGTGCGTACTCGAGGCTTACATATATTGTATGCACTCTGTAGGATGTTTGCATTTTGTGTATAAGGTACATGTACAATCTATATGGTGTTTGTATTTTGGTCATAGGATACATATATACACTATGTATGACGTTTGTGTACAAAGTATTTACAAATTTTGTACATACATAATGTTAAATTTGTATGAAGTTTATGTACACTATGCAAGCACTTTGTAAGATGTATGTGTACAATGTGCGTAGACCATTCGTGCATATTCAATATGCACAAGTGTATACCATTTGCACACAATAAGTGGTATAAAGTGTACTAGATCAAGATCTTTGATATTTTATTGTGTTGTTGTTGGAGAAACTCATCTAGTTTAGAGCTTTGAAATCTCGAGGTAGGTAGTTGAAGTCGGGTTGATGATGGTGGCGGCCGAAACTCCTCCGGTGACGGTGATGGACAAATAACTTTTTCCTCCTACAATTTCAAGCACCAGATATAAATTTATTTGTTAAGATTTATTTGATCATGTCAATGAAGTTCTTTTCAGCTTCACCTTCATAATTCTTATAGTTTTTGAAGTAGACCGAGGAAAACACATAATAAAACCAAAAGAATGAAACAACAGAAGGAAACAACAAAATAAGGCGACATCAATTTACAGTTGGTAACCATCACAGCAAGATCTACCAATGGACGATTCCCTTCTACATTGTGCAACATGGAGAGGTTGATATACTAACAACCGCGACAAGACAGTAAGATCTTCAGTGTTTGGTTGTATACTCGTGTTTGTTCGGTGTGAACTCTCAAATGACCCAGCCAGGACTCGAGGAGAAAAGATTCATATCAATACTGTCACCTAACAGTGATGTAGTGAATCAGATTCCGTTGCCGAGTTCGGCCATCTATTGCTTTCCAACCAAAAAGACGATCCAGATAAAGCAACCTTTCAGTAAAATCAATGCTTTCATGGAAATAGAAAAATCAATGGTGGATCTAAGAACACAATTTTGACCAACAAACAAAATAGACGTCAAAAGGAGAGCTAAAAATGGATTTGGCAAGTTCACAAAGCTGGCACACTGTCTATTCCAGATCAGCCGTCCAGGGCCTAAATTTCATATGATCAGAGACAAGACTAGACTAGGTCTAGGTCCAGAAGTGTCATCCAATAGCAAGAGGTAATACTTACTGTAACATGAAAAGACGACTTACTGCTAAGTGTCTGCAATCTTTAAAGCAGGATAAAACAGTGGACAGAAGTTCAGTTTAGATGCATGTATCTGGTGGATGTGCATTTCCTATATGTTAATCAATAAGAAAGACAAACCAAAAAGGACAAATGTGAACAGCATACCTAGGACGATCGATTATTAACTGAGCATACCTAAACAGAATTGAAGGCGACAAGTACCTCTTGCATCCATGCATGTTTGTCGTAGAAATAGAATGATTTTACAGGCAAATTAGCTACTTACATGCCTGTGATTGAGGATGAATAAGAAACAAACAAAAGCTGGGGAACAACTTTGATGGAGGACATGAGAAGACTGGAAGCAACACCATCTTGTTTAACCAGCTTTACAATGGAAAAGTCATATAACTACTTTCTCTCCAAAAGGGGGGAAAAGGGAGATTGATTGTTTACCTGCCAAAAACCTTTGCTTTGCCTTCCAAGTCGTGTGCTTCTAATGTTTAAAGACATCTTATTCAAAAGAATATTCAAGAGTAATCAATCTCGATTGCTTTTCTGTTAACAACATCCAAGTACCAAGACATTTCACTAGAACAAAGTATAAGACATGGGAGGCTTCGTCTATCATGCAAGAAATACAGCCTGGCCGGGAGCTTATGAGTCTACGGCCATTGGTAATCCCGTTAACCATATTCTCGTCTTGAAATATGCAAACAATGCTTCCTCCGACCTATACGATAGCAATAATTGACAACTAGTTCCAACTAAGCACAAGTTTCCTTAGTAAAACTTCAAAGGGTTGTCCTAGTGATAAGGTAACATCACCATAATGAATAGCTAAGGGAGGAAATATTTACAGAAGCCTAAAGAACATTTTCAATCATCAATAGTATCAAAGTTTGCAACATGAATGTGAATATCAACACGCTATCATACAGGAAAGGACTACAGCCAACATATTACCATCACAATATCATACAACAGCAAGCAAGTACCTTAAAAGGCTACTCTTGCTTATTCATGACAAGTAAAATCTCAGAGCCATGACTGATAACGTAATCCAAGTACACCCTAACCTCTTCACTATCTTCAAACGAGACAGGACGCCTGAGATCACTATCCAAATTATACCAAACACCATCAACTTTCCTCATGGCCACCCAGTGCCTACCTTTCCACAACCCAATGTACCTTCTAACGGGAACGTTAAGCACAATACCGTACAGTTTCCCCTGAGGGTCTTCAAGGTCAATGGTGGAAGCTCCGTTTCGCCTATCATGCCAAACAACAGTCTTGCCTCTCTCTTCCATGGCCGAAATCAGGACATTGATGTCGTAGTTTCCTGTGAAGGAATTGTGGTGCGGCTTGAATACCAATGAAAACGGCGTCCAGCTCTGCTTGTCCGGATCGTCCAGCACCAGCTTCTCGGCGATTGCGTTCAAGTTTGCTCGAGTGAATGCGTCCTTTTGCTGAATTGGAAAAAACGATTCAGACGAATTCTTGATGATGCATTTGGAGGTGAAGGTGGGAGATTGGTTTATTACCTGAAAGAGGTTGTTGAGAGCGTGTAAGAGGCAGAATTGCAGTCTTTGCCTTTCGTGGTAGATTTCGGTCTTCCTGTTCTCCTCCATTAGTTGGAGATGAAGATGTTAAGAGTTCTGAAATCGGAGTACTGGTTATTGCTCGGATAAGAATTTGTTGGTCGAGTAGCTTGGAATTTCGGGGAAAGGAATTAATTTTTCTAGGGATTTAAACCTGTCGGCCAGATTGAGAAGAGTGACGGAGACTCTCAGGTGAATAGTTGAGACAAAACGTCTACGACACCGTTTCGAAACCAGCAAGAAACAAGAAAGAGTTTATTTATTTTCTTCTTGTAACTAGTATGATGATTAAGTTTCACTCTATCAAGGATTTGTGATAGAAAAATCGAAGAGAAAATTTGAGACATTATGAAACACTCAAAATACTTCCTTCAATTTTAAATTTGTATTTAAAAAATCAAAGTGTTTTTAAGAATATAAAAGTCGAATTTGAAATGAAAGAAATATCTAATTATATATTAAGTATATATATTTTTTATTGTGCTACATTAGCCTATTTATCATCTTCATCTTAATTGTAGGAAATCACTTAACATCCTTTCCTTCTTCCAAAACATTTCTCTACCCCTTAATATAAAAAAGGTAATGCTATGTATAGTCCGTATTTTACTTTGTGCAGTTCGTATTTGGCTGTAAATAGACTATTATACCCTTAACGAAAAAATTACAAACTAAGTTCATTTTTATTTTGTGCAATTCGTTTTTACTAATGCAGACCAATTTTATCTTTTTACAGTCCGTTTTTACTTTGTACAGTCCTTTTTCATAAATAAATATTATGTAAGTTATAAATAAAAAAATGTAGCTAAATAAATATTCTTTCTAAGTACTCTTAAAAAATAAACATATTTTTAAAAAATAATTACAAACATTATAAATAAAAAATATATATATATCTTCTGTATATTCAAAAAAAGTATTTCTTTTTAAACTTTTATTTATAATTTTTATTTTTATTTCAAAAATTGTAAATAAAAAATATTAAATAAATATATCTTGTGAATATTATAAAAAATGGAGTGTAGTTCCTAAAAACGGACTACGTGAAGTAAAAACGGATTGTACGAAGTGAAAATAAACTATGTTAGTAAAACGGACAGTACGAAGTAATATTTTTAATTAAAGATATTTTAATCTTTCTATGGACTGCATGAAGTAAAAGACATACTGTAAATAGCATTGTGCTATAAAAATGACTCACACATAAATTGGACCTCAAGCCCATTCCAGCTAATTTAGTGCATCCATCATAAATTATTTGGTCTTTTTTATATTCAATTAATTGGTCTTTATATTTTCTATTTTTTCCAATTTGCAATAATTATATGTTTTGTTTGTAGGGGATAACTAAATGTTTTATTTACTTTTTTTTACAACTAAAATCATATGATTGGATATATATATTTGGATCTTTTCCGATAAAAGAATTGAGACCGTGATTTTTATATTGAATTTAATATTCATTACATGTGTTCTTTAATAGTTATTTTTTCTATGTCAATAAATTTATATATTTCTTTTTGTCATGTAATCTCTTCTTATTTTTTTACTTTTCTCTTTTCAAATCTAAATGCTATATCAAATGAGTAATTAGTATTTTATTCTAAATACATCATAAATTGTTTGTAAAAACCATCATAAAAACCAACTATTTGTAAAGTTTGATATAAGAATAAAACACATCACAACTCATCACCAACTACACTAACGCAACTTATGGTACATTTTATTTCATTGTCAAATTTATTTTGTGAAATTTGCATTGTCTTTATCTTCTTATTATTTAAACTACGTTCTCTTCAAAATAATTTTTAATTCATTTATGAAATTTATTCATTAATCAATTAAACTAATATACTAATAGAATCATCATATAAAAAATAAAAATTCACAATATTTCCTTATTTTAATTTTTAATCATAAGACTAGACCCACCAACGAGCGGGTAATATACTTTTATTTTAAATAATATGATTAGGTCCGCCAATGGGCGGACAGGAAACTAGTGAAGTTAAAAAAACATTTTGTTCAACACTAACATAACAACGGGTTTTGATAAAAAACACATAACAACGAGCAAAATTGAATTTTTAACTTCATTTGAGCATTATTTATAGAGATATCATAATGAAACTTGATTTTTAACAACTCCTAACATGCATGTCAAATATTAGCCGATTTGAAAATTTTGAAATTTTCATGTCAAAATGGCTCATTTCCATAAGTGTTCCCTTTGGGAATAAACCATTTTGACATGAAAATTAAAAAAATTTAAATTGCCTAATATTTGGCATGCATGTTGGAAATGACCAAAAATTGAGGTTTCAACACGTTAAGCACTTCAAATAACAATCAAATAAAGTTAAAAAGCATTTTGTTCAACACTAACATAACGAGTAAAATTGGATTTTTAACTTCATTTGACCATTATTTACAGAGGTACCATAATGAAATTTGATTTTTTAGCCATCTCCATCATGCATTTCAAATATTAGTCGATTTGAAAATTTTGAAATTTTTATGTCAAAATAGCTCAATTCCCTAGTATAACCCCTTTGGAAATTAACCATTTTGACATGCAAATTAGAAGATTTTAAACTGCCTAATGTTTGGCATGCATGTTGGGAATGACGAAAAATCGAGATTTCACCATGTATAGTAATATCCCACGTGTATAGTATAGCTATATATATCAGTGTATGTAAGATCGTTGGGGTTAAGAAGCCCTAATAAGATTTCTCTCCTTCTCATAAACTAGTCGATCATTCTGATAGGAAACCATGTAAACCTTGTTGTTCTTGTCTTATTATTTGGTTTACTGCATACTTTTACAATTATGAACTTCAACTACTCTCTCGTTGGTTAATGGGTGGTGGTTTGACTTGGATAATTGGGTTAGTTTGAGTTACATTATGTATTTTCTTGGATAAATGTTCGAAATCGATTCCTCACAAGACATATAAAAGAAAGTGTAGCAAGAGAGTGGTGATAGAAGGAGAATAATGTGTATGACTATTTGAAAGACATATCGTATCATAGATGTGTATCAAAAGGTGTATAACTCACCATAAGCGTATATAGCTTAAATAAGCGTATAAGCTAGGTATGTTGGGTGAAGGTATATTGACCACATTGTATTTTGAAATATAGATTTGGTGATCAAAAGGTAACCGACGACTTCTCTTAGACAAAGATCCCAACAGCCAATGATGAAAAATGAAAATGGAACTAGGCATAGTCAACTGATGGGATAAGACAATTTAGGCCATAAAAACATGTCTCGCACTTACTAATAAAACAAAAGGCATTAATCATATTTAGAACCCTAATAAATCTGTAGGTCTTGTAGAACCGTTAGAGCCCTTTAAAACCACTTCCCAAGTCATTGGCATATTTAGAACTCATTCATGGTCATGGAGTCGTCATTTCTCGCAGCTTAATATCATTGTGGTCATCAAACTTTCAAAAATAATTTACGTACTACTAACATATTTCATTTGTAACCAAATATCTAAAAACTTGACCGAAGATCATACCAACTAATAGTTTCTATCTATGGCCACCCCATACTACGCCACATATTCTATTATAAACCCAACACATTCAACTAGTGCTCATATTGTTAAAATAAAATCAATATTAATCTCGTTAGATTCATCTTTAAAGAAATAAATATTTCCGTATAAAAAGTTTAAAGATCGAACTATAATCCTTCAATTATAATCAGATTTTTAAACTTCTCAGTAACTCTTTCAATTATTGTGGAGTTGCACGGTGATTGATTTAAGGAGTTATGCCTTTGAAAGATAAATCTTTATATACAAAGAGCTTGAAAATGGGGAATATTTGTTTTTTAATTTCAAAACTATAAATTTAAATCTAAATCGTTATATTAACCAAAAATAGTCAGTGGTTTTATTGAATTGAATTGCTATTCGCCATTTTAAATTGCACCCTAGAACACATGAATTTATATTATTATCCTTTTGATCACAATTTCTTTACTTCAAGTACGTTACAGTAGCATGTATCATAATCCATTGTTTAACCTATAAGCATGGTCAATTATGTTCGTAAAATAAATAAGATGGAATTGAGTTTTTTTTGCTAGTTTCTATTATTGACGATAACGATTGAGATTGGCGGATGATCGTTGGAAACTCAAATAAAAATGATAATCTATGAATGATCGGCGAATGATCGTGAATCTCTATGTCTGTGGGGCTGGGTTGGTTTTTCATTTTTTTATGGGTCTGCTGTTACTCTGTGTGACCAATCTTTGGACTGCTGCTGCATGGGTGGGTGTGCAGTAGTGTTGGGCACATCTTCCTTTTGGGTTTCTGGACTTTTGGTTGTCCAGGGGTGGTTTTTTTATGTGAAGTTATGCTTTGGTAGATGTAGGCTAGTTTGCTTTTAGCTTCTGCTGTGAAACTTGCATCCGGGTCGGTTGTATGTGTAATTATTTACTTTCTTTTTTATTAATATATATATACATGCACCTTATAAAAAAAGTATTCAGAAAATAAAATTGAGAATTTGTGTTTAATTACGTTATTTATAATAGTTAGGAAATTTTTTTCAAAAATTGTAAAACGATGAATAACACTTTTCTTATCGAATGTCGCCTTCAACATCTGAATTAGGGCTTATAATTAACTTTGTCATCACCAAACTTCACATCGAATAAGTTATTTTCAAATATATGTGATGCAATCTCTAAAACTTACAATAAAGATTCTGAATGATTTATTATACTATAGGTCGGATTGTATGTATTAAAACCCATACCAATCAACCTCAAAATAAAAAAAGGAAAATTACATATCATCATCACTCTACTGTGGACTGGACCGTACCCGGAAAACAACTCTCTCTCGGATCCACCACTACTTATACAATTTCAGAAATCAACGAAACGAGAATAAAAAAAGACCCGATCGATTTTTCCAAAACACTCCGCCGATCAAAAATTCTCGACTCAGAAACCACCAATCACCACAGGGTCGGATAGGGATAGCGATAGGGCGGGTTAGTGTTACTGTAACAGGGAGCTTGGTAAGGAATCTGACGATAGTTAATACCACCATTACCGTAAAGACTCTGCTCCACCTCTTCCCTAATCTTCTCTTCCTGTTCCTTCAACCTCTGCTCGTCTTCTTCCTTCTCCCTCTCCTCGAAACCCTCCTCGACCGATATGATCGTACTGTGACATATCCATTTAAGCTTCATCCATACTTTCCCCGGATCCACTTCCCCAATCACCGTCAGCTTTTTTTCCTTCATGTTGATGTCCGAACCCACGATCCCTGGTTTCGGAATTTCATCGTCAGGAACAAAAAACAAAGAGAGAGGAGGAAAAAAAGAATATAATCATATATACCCGGAAGCGTGACTGCCCTCAAAACCTTGATCTTTTGCTTCTCGGTATGGATATCCACCTTCAGGATTATTCTCTGGAAGTATAGAAATCACGAGTCAGGAACTGTGGAGATGTTTTCAGGAAAGTTGATAGCGTCAGGAAAAAAAAGGGACTTACAATCATTATTGTTTTGCAGGAAGTTGTGTAGCAGCTGCGGGCGGATTTGAATGTGCTGCTACAGCTTCTTCTTGGTGGAGAAATCTCTGTGATTTTATAATTGGGATAGTGTAGTTTCCGGGGTGAGGTGGAAAAGGTAAGTCTTTGAAAAATGGTAAATAAATTAGGGCACCGAATCTCAGTAACCAAAGGTGGGTTCAACAATTTCCTCAAGATGATGATAATAATTGATACACATCATTTCACAAAAAGAATGATAAACAAGATAATCAATAATAAAATATTCGATGCAAATTTTCCATTTCAGGCATTTTTTACTGGAAGATTTCGGGAGAATTTCCACCTCCCGCTCTCTCTGCACCAGTCGCCGCTTACCAAAATCATAATCTCACATTACCTCATCCATAAACTTCTGAAGAATATTGGGGGTGTAATTCGAAAAATAGTAGGTGGGTAAGGACACCAAAGGCTAATAATCCGAAAAGTGTCAAGAATCATTACATTTCAATAATTTGAGTTGTTGGGGGAGATTTTAATTGATATTTATATCATTCACTGACACATCCCCTCAAACGGAAGCTGAGGTTTGCACTGCTTCGATAAGTCATATACACAAATTAGGAGCTACCGAGATTCAAAACGGAGACCTCTTGGTCATGTAAGGCTTTAATATCATGTCAAGAACCGTTGCATCCCAATAACTAGAGTTGTTGGAAGAGAATTCTAATTGATATTTATATCATTCGTTAACTTTGTTTGGTTCCATTAATGGCAGTATACTAAGCAAGTGTTGGAACACGCACATCACTTTATCGGTGATCAAGCATACGCCCAGAAGATAAATTTGCCAGAAAATCCCCTCAAATAGTAAGCCAGATTCGAGGGGCTTCAACATTCCACAAAAAGATAGTCAATTTGCCAGTTTTCAAGACATAACGAGGCATCCAGATAAACCTCATTACTCGTATTCATTAGTGGAGCAGGATTTGAATGCCATGAACACGCAAAACACAGTCACCAGCACATCAATCTCATCCTAATTGACCAAATGAGGCATGGCAAGCAACTGAACTCACCAAATCATGATCAATCATCAAAATCCACCGAAAATAAGATAGTTTCCTAAATAACAGCAATTGCTCATCGACAAGCATAGCTCAGCTACCAGAGTTGTTCATAATTATGTAAAGTGAAGGTGACTGACTGGTCAATAACAGAAATCTCTGGAAATTAAACCACCAGCAATATCCAAAGCTTAGATGCTAATTGAAAGTAGATAACTTCAAAGTTCAAAACACCACAATATGTACAATCTTAACACGGAATACGTTCTAAAGAGCAGAGCGCCAAGCTATATCCATGGAGTCCTCTCATCAGCAATTACCAGAGACAAGACAGTACCTCTAGTTCTATTTTCGCAGCTCAATAGTCCTTATAGCTGTACCTGTCAAATTCAGGAGCTTTCTCCTTCTTGTAGTTGCTCCCTGTCTCTTCAAGATTCAACCTTCCAATAGTACGGCTGAGCTCAGTGGCGCTTCCTTCTCCTCCTCCTCCAACTTTCCCATAACCATAAGGACACGAATAGTCCACCGGAGCCGACGGACTGCTTAAGTTTCCGTAGCCACCAGAAGTTTTTGGAAACGGCGGGGGCACAGGCTTGTGATCGTAAGGCGACGATAATTCAACCGGAGCAGAAGGATCGCTTTGAATGTAGCTGGACGAACGACTGTACAAAGGCCTAGAAGGCAGTGGCGGTTGCGGCGGGTAATAAGCCGACGCGTAGTAACCGTACTGGCCGGAGTAAATATACGGATACGCGGGAAGAGGCGGAGGTGTCCCGGCGTAATAATCGGCGTAGTTAGGGGTATTATGGTAATCCTCCACCTGTGGGAAAATCGGAGGAGACAGGGGGGCATTCTTTCAGAGCGAGCTTCAGGCGAGCCTTACCTTGAGGACGGCCGGAGGGCCGGATGAGCTCGATATCACGGAGCACCGTCGGAGACTGTTTGGAATCGAGAATCTGTGAGAGCGGGATCTTCACGGCGCCAACAAGAGGCTTGGGGGTTTCCGATGGCTTGGAGTGAAAGATCTCCAGAGTCAGGACGGAATCGGCGATTGATCAGGTCACCGGGAGTGTGAATCGCTCGTTCCATACGGGTTGAGTAGAGCCGTAGTCGTCGGCGTGTGTTGCTAGCTTGTGATCGGAGTCGTCGAGGTATATGATCGCGTAGGGCTTCAGATCGCCGCTCTTCCAGTTCACGTTCTTCAGATGCTTCGCCGAGACTATCGTCACCTCCAGCTCGAACGGAATGTAGGAACCCATGGCTTCCAGTTCTCGATTTCAGTATCCACGAAGAAGATGAAGGATTTACCGATTTGGGATATCAGTCACTACTAGGAACAGATAAAACGGCGTCGGTTAGTAAGATGGCATACGCTGCCGTTTTAGAGTTTAAGCTTTAGCTTTTCTGTGTGGATAGGTTGGATAAGGTGCCTCAGAGATATGAACACTCGATCCTTTTATTTTCTTCTTGAAATCTCCTTTCTCCTTCTCCGATAACTAAAGAAGCAAAAATGTCAGCCACCGTGACAAGACCGCCGACGGCGGCTCTATCCAGCTTCTCCTCCTCATTCTTCAGCTGCTCATCCAGAATTCAGCTGCAGAAGCTGATTCCACTCTCCAATCGAAGATCCAATTCCACAAAATTCACAATCTCCTGCGAAGTCGCGACCCTCCCGATTTTCAACTTCACCGGCGAGAAGGTCGGCGAAACAGTCCTCGACATAAAATCCGCGCCTCCAGAGACCGCAAAAGCAGTCGTCCACCGAGGAATCATAACCGACCTCCAGAACAAGCGTCGAGGGACGGCGTCGACGCTCACTCGCTCCGAAGTAAGAGGCGGAGGGAAGAAACCCTACCCGCAGAAGAGCACGGGTCGGGCGCGTCGCGGTTCGATGAGGACGCCGCTCCGACCGGGAGGAGGGGTGATATTCGGGCCTCGGCCAAAGGACTGGTCGATAAAGATAAACAGGAAGGAGAAGCAGCTGGCGATGTCAACGGCGCTGGCGAGCGCGGCGGAGAGCATGATATGCGTGGAGGAGTTCGGGGAGGAGTTCGAGAAGCCGAGGACCAAGGACTTCATCGCGGCGATGGCGAGGTGGGGGCTTAATCCGAAGGAGAAAGTGATGTTTCTGATGATGGATGTGAACGATAATGTGGGGCTTTCGGGGAGGAACATTGGGACGTTGAAGATGCTGACGCCGAGGACGCTGAACCTGTTTGATATCTTGAATTCGGATAAGCTTGTGTTGACTCCGGATACTGTGGATTTCTTGAACGGGAGGTATGGAGAAGGTGATTATTTTGAGGAAGAGGAAGAGGGAGATGAGTTTGAGTTTGAAGGAGAAGATGCAGCTGAAGGTTAGTGCTTTTTGATTTTCTGTTTTCTGGGGATTGAACTGTGAGTGAGTTGATTGTGTGATTTGGGATGCAGGGTCGGAGGATGAGGATGGTGAAGCAACGAGTTAGATTTGATGTTGGTATCGTTGGTCTTTGTTGTTGTTGTTGGATCGACATTGTATCAATTCTTATTTTCATTTGTAGCAGCAATGTGCAAGCAATCTTTTTTCTTCAGTTGAGTGAAATTGCGGCTCATTATCTATATAGTCTTGTGTAAGGGTTCAAGGCTTGAAGCTTTCGTCTTGAATTCTTTTAGCTTCCTGGTATAGCTCTGTTCTGCTATTTCAGCTGTCGCATGGAGAAGAATGCGGTGTTTGTGACTTTAGTGTCAGCAACTGGGTAAACAGAGGTTCACCAGCTATGAAAATGGAACCTCCGTGAATCTTGTCAGCTGTATTTGAAGTTTTGAACACTGACGAGGAAGGATGGATGAGCGAGTTCAACAGGTGGATGTGGATCGGACAATTCATGGCCATCTGGTTTTTATTGCAACTCATGACCATCCAGATTTTATTATGCCAGAAGCCGGATCAAATTTTAGTGTTCATCAGATCATTGTTTAGATTGGTAGCGAGTGTGAGGCTCATTAAGTTGGTGTGCTTGAAATGAACTTCACCTGTTTTGGTGGAAGAAAGGCTCTTCTCGGAGGCAATGGAATTTGCAAAAGATTTTAAATCTTCGAATGATTATCAAATCAGACCATATGGTGTTGGTACAATCCCTCACACTACAACACATCGCTGCTCGTCGTGACCTTGGCAACGCTGTGCTTGGATCTGACAAATGCAGAGCATTCTTCATTAGTCTAGGTTTGGTTTCTGTCTCTTTTGTTCCAAGAAGGTCAAAACAACTTGTTGAATGGGTCGTTAAATCTTGTATTTATCGACCCAAAATCTTATGTAAATTTTACTTGTAACAGCTTCGCCAAATTTGTAATAAATAAAGATACCATTTGTACTTTTTGAAAAGATAGTTGTTCAATTTTTCTATCTATGCAATAATAGTATTAATTTGAGGGACGGAACAAATCTAGCTTTCCCCAAAGTTGAAAAAACTTCTTCCAAAGGAGAAATGAATAAAACCTTAAACTCAAACTAGAACAGAATCACAGATGCAGAGGAAAGACAATCAATCCATAACGTTATTGATGGTGTATTGAAGGAGAGAGTAGACAATGTACGTTCAACATGCTTGCAGGGTTCTTCGACACGGTGACGCAAAAGCATGCAGATTCGGTGTTAACTGTTAAGTGTAACTACTTCCATCATTCAACATTTCAACAGCATTTATGCATTCGAATTGAGAACCAGAACCCCAAAAATGATAGACCGGTTTAGCGTGGGACGATTTTCGTTTTTATGTTATCGAATAATTCACTTCCCTTAATAGAAGGCTGATGACTTGAATAAACTGGCACCCGCAGCCGCAGGCAGCAGTTACTTCACATCTGAGATTCCCTGTGCAAGCAAAACAAACAAGAAAATGCACGCTCCCTACGCAGGCATTATCCTGTTCAGGTTCGAAGGGACTTTCTCAGCCTGACCTGCCCCCGAATTGCACCGGCAGCCATGGCCGGAACCGAGGGCAGGATACAGGCACCCCTGGTGCGTTTCTTTCGTCAATATAGAAGAGGAAACCATATAACTGATCCAAACAGAAAGCAATCCATGGAGTTTTATTTATTCATTTCACACCGGATAAAAGAGAAGTAGAAACAAAGACACATTGTTTCTCCAAACTAAACAACCATCACACTTGACTCTATCAAACTTACCGACACCTTGCTAATGAAAAGACCGCTTGTTCTTCCTGAATGGAAGCTTCTTCCAGGATTTGCGAGCTTTGTTCAGTTTTCGATCAGTCTGCGGTTACATGGTCCTGACAATAAAAGTCGACAACGTCACATGGGTTAGCTTTCGCACCAGATGGGTTTTCAGGTGAACTATGTTTGTACAGTGAAATGGCTGACTGACCTTAATTTACTTGGCGGGAACGTAGATTTCTCCACCAATTTCACCGTGCTGTTCACCACTGTTGGTCTTCTTAGCAGCCAGGAACTCAGCGCTCATGGCAGCCATACCTTGCTGCACAGCTTCTTCTGCACTACCATAGCCATGCTCCTCGGCATACTTGCGGACATCCTCTGTTATCTTCATGGAGCAGAACTTAGGCCCGCACATTGAACAAAAGTGGGCTACTTTCGCACCGTCTGAAGGCAGTGTTTCATCATGGAAGGACATGGCAGTCATGGGGTCCAAAGATAAAGCAAACTGGTCCATCCATCTGAACTCAAATCTCGCCTTGCTTAATGCATCGTCCCAGGCTTGAGCATGAGGATGGCCTTTAGCCAAGTCAGCAGCATGAGCGGATATTTTGTATGCAATAACCCCAGTCTTCACGTCATCCCTGTTCGGCAGGCCAAGGTGCTCCTTTGGGGTGACGTAACACAGAAGCGCAGTTCCCAGAGCTCCAATATTGGCAGCACCAATGGCAGAGGTGATGTGATCATATCCAGGAGCAATGTCAGTTGTCAGTGGTCCAAGAGTGTAGAACGGCGCTTCATTGCACCATTCTAGCTGTTTCTGCATGTTCTCTGGGATCTTGTGAATTGGGATATGCCCCGGCCCTTCATTCATTACCTAAACAAGAAATAACATAACATATCATAGAAAGAATCTGAAAAAAACGTAATTGATATGTTTGAAACACAATGGACACTGTTCTCCGAGATTTTCAATCATACAAGTTTATGAACAGAGAGCTTCAAAACATATGGCTAGATATATTACCTGAACATCCTTCACCCAAGCTCTACGGGTTAGCTCACCCTGTGTCAAGAGCTCTGCAAATTGAGCAGTGTCATTGGCATCATATATGGATCCAGGTCTAAGTCCGTCACCAATCGACAAAGATACATCATACTGATTGCAGATATCGAGAATATCATCCCAATGATCATATGCGAAGTTTTCCTGGTGATGAGCTAAGCACCACTTTGCATGAATCGATCCTCCACGAGAAACAATTCCAGTCATGCGCTTTGCTGTTAGGGGGACATATCGCAGGAGTACACCAGCATGTATTGTAAAGTAGTCTACACCCTGCTCAGCTTGTTCAATCAGGGTGTCTCTGAAGACCTCCCAGGTAAGATTTTCAGCAATCCCATCAACCTTTTCAAGTGCTTGATAGATGGGAACTGTACCAACTGGAACAGCTGAGTTGCGCAAAACCCATTCCCGGGTCTCATGAATATGGCGGCCAGTAGAGAGATCCATAACAGTATCAGCACCCCACATCGTAGCCCACTGAACTTTGTAAACTTCTTCCTCAATAGAGCTTGCAACAGCTGAGTTTCCAATGTTTGCATTAACTTTGACCAAAAAGTTCCTTCCGACTATCATGGGCTCAAGCTCAAGGTGATTTTTGTTGGAAGGGATGATTGCTCTCCCTCTAGCGACCTCTGACCTGACAAACTCTGGGTCAAGCCTTTCACGAGTAGCACAGTATAACATTTCCTCAGTTATAATGCCCTGCTTTGCATAGTACATCTGCGTGAATCTTGGTCCACCAAGCTTGTCTCTCCTGTCGATCCATTCTTTCCGGAGTTTAGGAAGTCCTGTTTCAGTCAAGTCATATATCAAAGTTAATGCATAAGTTCATGAAACCAGTTATTGCATCTCCCAACCTCAGAAATTACAGCAACATCATTGTCTGCGAATCAATGCAAGTGCAGATTTACCATAGATTGCAGAAAACATTTACAAGCATAGGTTTTTTCTTACGACCATAAAGTTCTAACAATATCATAAACCAATTTTGGGCACTTTAGCTATGTTAGGCATCAACAACTATTACGAAAATGAAAGATCGTGGGGTCGCACAGGTACACATGAAAAGCGTTAGGAATACCAAGAGATTGCCGAAGTTAAGATCCAAACCAATTCAAATAAAAAACTTTATAAAGCCAAACCATACTTAAAACTGCATACCTAAACGCGGGTCAATATTCTGAGGACCACTAGTGTCATAGTTATCAAAACTGGGCTCATCCCCTGACAAGTGGACACGGCGAAAAGGAACTTTAAGGACATGACCAGACTCTTCATGAATAACTTCCCTGTAAAAAGATACAGCAAGAACATTATACTTCACTACATTAACGAATGCTCAAAAACAATGAAAACAAAATGTTTTCGAACAAAATTTTTAAATCAAAGCAGTGAGAGACCTTGTTTCTTTTGTGCTCTTGGGGAAACACTCTTCGAAGGATGGAAGAGGCACAAAATCTGGAGAGGCAGGGTCAATGGTATGCTTCCTCTGTTTAATTCTCTCAGCATCAGTAGTAGTGGGCGGATCAAATGTCAAGGTCGCTCTAGCACCAGAGAAGATGGAACGAGGTGAATTAGTGACGCGGCCAAGCAGAAACGAAGTGCCAGAATACTTGGTGGGCGTAGCAGAATGGTTCCCCTTCTTGCATACAGCCGAAGTGAGAGCTGCAGTAGCTTGCACTGACGCCATCTGTAAGGGATCCATAAAATCCAATTCAGATTTCAACGCTGATTTCATCTCGTCCATAAATCAGAACCGAAAAACCGGCAGATAGATACATAATTTGAATTTCTACGATTACGAACGAGTCAGCATGTAGTTGTAACGTTATCGCATTCTGTTTGGAAAGCGAGATGCGGCGTAACACAAATGAACAACAGCGAAATTCAATATGACGAAGGAGAAGCCGTCTCGATCGTCAAGGTGTAGCAATGAGAAGCGATGAAAGGAATTCAAATTAAGATTGAAGACTAAGCATCAAAACGTTCAAAAGCTTCATGCGAATGAGACGAGAAGCTTACCAGCGGCGATAGGGAGGCGCGATGAACGGCGGAGGGGAGGGGGAAGGGACTGGAGAGGGAGCGAGATGAGCTTATCTCTTTGAACTGAGTGATCGAAGAAATGCAGCAGCACTCACAGCATTAATAATGATCCACTCAGGCACTCACGGATACAGTCATTGGTCACAATCCAGCGTCACTCCACACTCTCCAACTGTCCATTACTTTATTGATAAAATACAAAGCGGGGGAAAAGAAAAAGAAACGGCCACTGCTGCTGACGTGTTAGGCGGCCTTTGGCCCAGATGGTGACCTTGATATTATTTTCCCCACTTTCTTTCTTTAATCGTTTTAGTTTTTTCCTTTTCTGTGGATGCATGATTCATTTTGAAGGAATTATTACTATAGTATTTTCCAGAAAATATCGCTTGCAACTGGTGAACAAACACCAGTGAACTCGAACAGCATTCCACAAGAAGCAAGCTATGGATGGAGGAGAATTCCCTTGGCATTGAACTCATTGAGTTTTGTGAAAATCAATCAATCAAAGGTCAAGGCTTCGACGAAATGTGAATAGAAATTACGATATTTTCGTGCAACATTTTGCCGGAAATGGAGTTCATGTGAGTTCATTCAAGCACAGCTTCTGTTGCATAATTTTCTTACCTGCGAGAAAATACAAACACTGCCTAAAATTTGCCTCTCCTTCCATATCCATGTATAAAATGTACCTCTCTTATATACAAACCAAAAGATATGCTACCTAGTAGGCTAGTAGTGTACATTAGATAATAAATACCGTGACGTTCGAAATAATCATATATACAGCTGAATACATCAGTCAGCAATTTTCTCAACCCTTCCCAAATCTGCAGACTTACTGTTTTCTACTTCATCAAGAAGCGCACCTGAACCCCGAAACTCAGCTCTTCCCATGCTGGCTTGAGCCAAGTAGATGATTTCACAGAAACGATGGAAATTCTCCACCCGGATTTATACTATACTGTAGGGTGGTTCAGGCTGATTTCCACTATTGTCGTTGATGTCATCAATTGGACAAGATGGGTCTCTTCATCTAACTGAATAGCTCAGCCTATTACCAAGGAACCGAGTATTGCCGGATCTCGGACCTCATGACAGAGGAAGGAGAGATGCTTGCTTGCCTCTTAAAAATGAAGCCAGCTCCTCTGGTGGAACTACCAGTTTCAACCATTCCTGCAGCGCTTCACCTTCTACTTTCTCATTCTCTGGATACAGCAGCATACAAATTAGAGTTCATTCGCTGGATACAGCAGCATACAAATTAGAGTTCCACCAGTTAGGCTATGAAATTTGAAGTCCACTTCAGAGTTGGGAGATTAGTTACCTTCGAGATGAGCACCGAGCCCTTCCAAGACGGTGGCATTAGCTCGCAGAACGCACATCGCCACATCTAATGCTGATTGTAGCAATGTCTGTACCTCCTTTTGTACCATATCAACAAGATGACCCTGGAATGTTACCTCATATAGTCAGTACGTAGGACGAAGCGGTAGGAGGTTCGATATTAATCAACGAAGAAATTAAGTTATACCTGCTCACTTCCCCATCCTCCAGACTCGTCACCTCCGGATAGTGTTCCCACGGATACAGGACCGATGGTTTGATTGAGACCATATTCAGCTATTGCCTTGTATGCCATGTCTGTAGCTCGCCGGATATCATCTATTGCGCCGGTAGATACACGGCCTGAGTACACAACTTCTTCCGCTGCACGTCCTCCAAGAAGAGTGACCAAGCGACCTTGTAATTCATCGATGAAGAGTAAATGCCTGTCTTCATTTGTCGGAGGTGTATATGTAAAGCCCAATGCACCTCCTGTCCTCGGTAAAATGCTTAGCTTCTGAAGATTTATACACCACGGAAAATAACTATCACTTCCTGGCACATCCATTCCCTTTCAATAACTAATGGAACACTTCATACCTACATACAATTCCTAACTTTCACTGAGTATCCAGTGGTTTATCATGCTTTGGACGATAATATTTGACTCCAGGGGATATAATGCAACCGTAAACTGAATACACGATGGTAGTTGTAGTGATACAGATTTTTTGCGATACATGCCGTTAATAGTATAGAGGTATGTCCCAAGGAATTACACTAGAATAAGGAATATAAGCAGATGGATAAGGATCAATGAGGAAATCATGATATTTACCTCCACACGTGGCTGTCCAGGAAGGAGACTAGCAACAGCAGTGCCTACAACTGCATGACCCGCTTCATGTCGTGCAACAACAGCCCTCTCACTCCCTTGCAGCTTCGCTGTTTTCTTCTCTATGCCCTACACAAACAGAATTTTTTCGTTGAAGTATGGATCAGATTTCTTACAAACCTCTTAGGTTCTTACACACTGTAAAATAATGGCTTGACTGCTCAATTGCATGTACTCTATACTGGTTCATATAAGTTAAAGGAGTAGCATTTCCTGTGCAGTTTATAAATGAATCATTCACAACTGTACCAGTAAGACACCCAGAATCACTACTACAGCGGTGCTAATAGATCATCAATCCTCTGTTTAATCACATTGTTGAGTTAGCAAAGCAAAGTACAAACCATGAAGATTGTTTCCCAAGTTTTCCCAAACTAATCAAGGAGAATGTAGATAACTCAGGCATCATCTACATTCACAAAAACTCATAACAATTAAAAACAGTCTAATTTTTCACACAAGTGCGGGCACACACATATATAGAGAGACGGGGAGAGAGAGCTTACAGCTATAGATCGCTCTACGGCCTCAATGAAATCAATTTTCTCTACTACTGATTTACGTTTCCTTCCAGCCAACAGAGCAGCTTCATTTACTAGATTAGCAAGATCAGCCCTGCATCAAACACAAGCTTATCTCTGCATCTTATCTAGAAAGGAGAAAAGAAAAGGTACAAGGAAGTGGTACTTACCCAGTGAATCCAGTGGTCATGGAAGCAATGTCACTGAGGTTGACATCCTTGCCTAAAGGAAGCTCCTTCTTGGTAGCATGCACTTTCAAAATGGCATCTCTTCCATTCCTATCAGGTGCTTCCACCTAGACAAAATTGCATAAACTAGTGAATCGCTGAGCTGAGATGAAAGGAACTTGGTACTCTAAGTGACAAGCAAACACATTACAAACCGTGACTATTCGATCAAATCTTCCCGGTCTGCGAAGTGCAGGATCTAGTACATCTGAGCGATTTGTGGCTCCGAGAACAATTACAGCAGAGTTGCTATCAAATCCATCCATTTCCTGCAACGTATGCCATACAACATGAACCGAGAAACACCCTTAAGCCTTCCAGAAATCTATAAAGCAAATATATGAGGGACGTACAGTAAGCAACTGGTTCAAAGTTTGCTCCCGCTCATCATTGCTGACAATGCGAAACTTGCCATCACGACTTTTTGCCACAGCATCAATCTGTATCCAAGGGAGCAGAGGACTGATGTTATTAGCTCTAGGCATCAGCTTTCATATCCTACAATGAGAACAAAGCAAATCTTACCTCATCAATAAATATGATTGATGGGGTCTCCTTCTTAGCTCGGGCAAACAGATCTCTTACTCGGGAAGCACCCATTCCAACATATAACTCCACAAACTCACTAGCTGAACAGCTTATAAAAGGGACTTCAGCTTCTCCAGCAACAGCCTTTGCCAGAAGGGTCTTTCCCGTACCAGGAAGACCAACCTAAAAGAGAAAAATATTCTAGTCAACCAACCACTGAACATGAATGCAATGAATGGGGAAAATGTTAAAAAGTTATCCTTAAACTCAGTCTATTCGAAAATTGAAACAATGGCATAGGAAACCAACTGTAGGAGCGAACATTTGAGACTGCTGACAAACAAATAGGGACAATCAGAGAAACAAAAGATGCAGTACACCATACGAAAGACGACACATTTAAGAGACCTTTCCACATATTACATAGTTACATAACCCCTAGTAGAACAGCTGTTCTGCCGACAAACATTAACCACAAAGTCTTAAATCTTACCAGCAGAACACCCCGTGGAGGACGGGCACCAACTCTTGTGTACCTGTCCGGATTCTTGAGAAATTCCTGGACAGTAAATATGATTAGATTAGCACCATTTTCCGAGGTAGCAATAACATGTAGCGCAGTAGAAGGAACACGAAACAAATAGGAATCATATGTGAAGCAGTAAATATGATACCACTATTTCTTCCAACTCTTCCTTAGCCTCATCGACACCAGCAACATCAGCAAACGTAATTGTATCCCCTTGCTCAGCAACTTTTGAACCTCCCGAACCCCCAGATTTCCGGTTCCTAATCTGACCAGTTGAATGCTGCATAAATGAAACACACTGTATGCTTAGAGAACTAGATTACAGTGCCTTTAATCTTGAAATAAGATAAAGAGTACAGTGATAGTTCTCACCTGAGAAAAGCTAATAGGGAACCTGTAGAGAAATACAGCAATCCCAAGGAGATATAAAAAACCTATCTGCCATGACAGTGAAAACCAAACTCGTAAGACTCCACAGATTGAAAACGCTACTTAAGCATACTGATACAACAAACAATATAATGGGCTAGGGGCTAAAAAGTAAAAAACCCTAGCTTCTTGCATTTAACATCTTCATTACCCTATTCATGCGGGAAAAAAAGTAAGATATAAGCACTCTCACAGAAAACCATTTCTGTTCAGTGTCAATTTTCTCGGCAGGCAGCCATATGCAAAGGGGCAATCCGCAATCCTAGAACATGATCAAAGCACTATAAGGACGAAAATTGTTGGGAATAACTAGACTTGAATGACATTCTAGCCTCAAGACCCCATGACTAACACGAGGGTGAGATTTGTTAAGTATCTTTTCAATCAACTGGCGCAGATTCTAAACAAGATCCTGTTCTTCGTTAGTCGGTCAAACAGAAACAAACCTATGCATCAGTATGTACGACAATTCATTCCAACTACGTGCATTGCAAGTCATGCCAAAGTGAACAATCTTAAACCATCACGTTGAAACTATGCAAAACAACTTGCAACATTACCACAATCAAGCAATTACTCACCATAGCTGAGTTAAAGAATCCACCAGACTCATTATCAGGCGATCCAAACTCCACCTGATTCTCAACCATCTTCTCATACGGAGTCTTGATGTCACTAGGTCTAGTAGTAGTGTAAACAATCCTCCTCGTGGTCGGTGCCAGGCTCCTCAACAAAGACTCAGAATCCTGCCACTTACCATCAACCGTTCCCTCGGAATCACCAGCTCCCTCGTTTTTCAACATAAACATAGTATGTACTCCATCAACCTCCACTTTCTCCACCTTATTGCTGTTAATCTTGCTTAAAAATTCGCTGTACGGTACACTAACAGTAGTCGTCTGCATTCTCGGGTCCGACCCCGGTAACGGAATGGCAGGCCGCAACAGCCTCGTAACGGTCATAACAATCCCCAATTGCAAAAGCAACACCCCAACCTCATGAGCTTCTATTAATGGCTGCCATTTCCAATCTTGTCCTTTCCACCACCACCACCACTCGCCTCCTTTCTCTTGCTTCTCCTTCCTCCTCTGGTTCGGACCCGTACTCGGCGTCGTATCCGTACCGCTAGCCTGCTGCTGAACATCGGTTTCCGTTCTCTGCTCGCTTGAGCTCGCCGTCGAATCGCTGCCGTCCTGACAATTCGCCGATATTCTATGCTCTCTCAATCTACAACTCCTCCATGACACCCTACTTCCCCATAAACTGGAGCCTCGCAGTGCTCCGCGCGATAAAGATCCATTACTCAAGTTAACAGCGCGAGGAAACCTAGAATGAGGAGGACAACGATACCTACGGTTGGAATTCGCGGGAAACTTGATGTGCGAAATTGGCAACAGAGTTTCTATTATCGACGCCATGGTTTAGGGAACCCTAACATAACCAACGGAAACAAAATTGTGAATGAAATGGGAACAGGATGCTTGATAATGAGAATCGACGACGGAATCAGTTAGGCTGGAGATACCGGAAGCGGAGGGAGGAGCTTCAAGGACGGAGAAGGAGAGAGAGAGGATGTAGGGAAGAGAGAGGAGAAGAGGCTATGTTAAATCTAAGCCGTTAGATATGGAGAAATGGACGGCCATGAAAGCGTTATGTATTGTCAATTCTCTGTTCCGCGATGTAGGATAGATTTCTGATCCTGGATATAGTAATTCATTATCCGCTACAAAACGGTAGACAACTGGACCACATGTCAGAAATAAAAAAAGATTTTCATGGAGATATTTTTATTTAATTTTTCTTCACTTACTTGTTTCCCTTTTGGTATTATTAAGCCCACGTAGATAAATGGGCTAGATTTGTTGACGGGTTTACACTCTCTGTAGCCCATTGTTTGCCAGAGCCCGCATCGTTTCAGCAGGCCGTCCAAGTAAATTTCCATCAAGGGCCTTCAAATTTATTTAAATGTGAGATCCTCGCGGCCTCACAAAAGAGTTTTTCTCGTCATTTTACAGATAACTCAGTTATTTGTATCTGTAAAGATGTTAAGCCGTTCGGAAAGCCAATCTATATTGCAGTGAATCCGCCGCCAGCTTCATAGCGCAAATTCCATTGCGAATACGAAAAAAGAACCAACTCTGCACCACCTTCAAAACCAACTTGTCGCATTGTCCATCGAAAAACTCCAGACACACTTGTCACAAAAGATTAGAAGTTTTAGCTCTTTATCGCCGACAATATTCAGTTTAGAGGTGTAGTTATCTACTTATCTACAAAAAAACTATAAGTAAACTCAATTTTTTATTATAAATAACTTCCAACCAGATTTTACTTAAAAAAACTTTTTTACAAACAAATCTAACTATTTATTCAAATGTGAGACCAATTTCCACGTGGCCCGACAGATATAAAGTAGTATTTTCTCATTACTTTATGTGCAACTCGGTTACTTACACTTGCAAGAGGCCAAGCCGCTCATAAAGTCAACTCATATTGCAATGAACCCGCCCCACAACGCGAACTCCGTTGCGAAAAACAGGAAAGAACCAAATCTATATCTCCTTCAAAGTCAACTTGGGACACATCTCATCGAAAAACCTCTAAAACACAAGTATCACGAACGATGAGATGTTCTACTTTTATATCCCCACAAACTCTGTTTTAGAGGTGTAATTATCTACTTATCTACGAGACTACTATAAAGTTGTCTATAACTAGTCATTAACAATTAAATCATACACATTATACCGATATTTATTTATAGAGATTGATTGGATTCGAACATGACATTTCTCGATTGCCGGCACGGACGGAGGAGGATGGTGGTGGCCGGAAATAGCAAAAGGGAACATAGAGGGAATATTTCCTATAGTGGAATGGGAAGTTGGTGGAGGGAACTGCCTCTGGCCCTATTCAATCAATTATATTTATTCTTTACCCGTTCCCAGTTCCCACACCAATTGTTAATTAATCTAATTATTATTATCATCAATAATTTCATTTGATTAAACTTTCAAACCCCCCTAAAAGTCACATCATGCTGCTTAACAATTATTTAATTATTATTTAGCGAGGAAAAAAAGTGATATTAATTAATTTGGAAGGACTCTACGCTACTGCTAAGGGTCAACGTGCATCCACTCAGCAAGTGACCCCCACCCCCTAAAATAGAAACATGCATGTGCCTCAATTTTCTGAATCTAAACCCTACAGCTAATCTGGAGGAGATTACACTTCTTGGAAGTTTATTGATTGTAATTACTATTTTGTCTACAGAATATTGTGGTTTCCTTTATACAAAAAAAAGGTTTAAATATAATACCGGGGGCCCTATTGTCACTTCAGTACAACTCAAGCCAAATCCGGGATCGATCTTGCTCATAAATATTTGCAGCTTGGAAGTAGAAACTGATCCCTCTGATTCTTTATGGTTTCTTTGGGAAACTGTTCCCTCTCCTTCTTTGTTTTCTAGATGCATAATAAGGGTTATAGACTTGTAGTTTAGTTGGACGATCCTTAGCGAGCTTACTGTCTAGAGTTTAGAGTTTAATCTTATTTTTCGGTATGATGTTAGGAAATGTTTCTCATTTGTCATCAAATATGATATGCAAACTCCTCGATAGCAAATTGAATGTTTATATTGATGTCGATGGAGAAAGGAATGGTGTTTATCATCATTATGTACAATTCGGTTTTAAAAGTCTCGTATTGTAGCTTATCAATTTTTCTAGTTTAATGCGTCTATCTGAACATCTCATTATTGATTCTAGTCCGAACGAATAATTAAGTCAATACAAGTAATAAGTAAATCGAAGACCCATTACGTAACACCGTGATGATAAATTAGAATGATTTTCTAATGTTTGTGTACGGAAATAAATAAATATATGAATATTTAACTATTTAATTGCATGTATATTAGTTAAAATATTACTGATATTATATTATTTATACCGTATATTGTAGTTGGTAAATTTGCAAGTTGGCAGAACTAATAGAAAAGATCAGGGAAGCTTTAAATAAATAAATAAATAAAAACAGGTGGAGTTGGGGACAAAATAATGTCAATATTGGAAGAATAAGTGATGCAATTGCAATTCCCAATGTGGATTAAGTTTAACAAAATATAAAACTAATTTATTATAGCGTGTCAATGTGTGTCATTGTAATGCGATGGTATATATATATATATATACATTAAATATAAAATAATCGAAAAGCACATAAAAACAATTGGAATTAAAAACATAAGGTGGTTGAGGAGTATGGAGTAAATTATTTTTAGAAAAAAAAATGATAATATTGGCAGCATGCATGCTCAACAAATATTCGATGTTGTAATTACGTGACGATCTGGATGAAGCTATAATAAAAACTAAGTCACGAGTCACAAGGCAACTTGTGTCTGTGTGTTGGTTTTTCCTTCACTCGTATCTATTTGTTATATATGCACGTGATTGTTTTATTTCCAAATCCAATGAACATGAACATCGATCCTGAGAACTTGACACAGTTTCCTGAGATGGGTAAATATATAATATATGATAGAAGCTAGAGCTGGCAAGTTGAAGTCGGAGAAATTGGACCACTTGATCAGAAGCCGATCGATAACTATCCTCTGTTGGCCGCATATCGATCGTCTTTCCGATATTGAATGTGAAGGTTACAGATGGGAAGGGTGACCGGCGGCGGATACAGCGGTTCCTCGGATCACAACCTAATTTATTTTCAAATTTTTAATTTTTATATTATGTAATTTTTTATTTATAAGTTGGTTGGTATATTGTCGTTGAGCGTAATAGTGATGGTGCGATGCTCGAGGTCTTACTAACCCATAAACTACAAATGACTGACGTATATCCATATACTACAACGACATGTAGTTTTAGTGACCAATAAATTAGTGGCTATTTTCTGATAGTATAATTATTGATAGACCAAAACGGTCACTAATAAGTTTTAGTGACCATATTATATAACAATCACAAAATTATTAGCATTAAAATTGAATTTTCTTGTAGTGTGCCCACCACCCTCCGGTGGTCCTGGTCAACATCACATGTTACATGTGCCACAAATTAAAAACAGCATCTTTTCTCTCCCATAACTTTGGGGACCCTGTTATGCTCACCAACGGAAATGGAAGTTTGTTTTAGTAAAACATATCTCATTCTAGCCATCACTCTTAGAAGCATCAATGAGTTAGGACTAACCAGTAGGCAGAGCGGTTGATTTCGTGATTCGTGATGCATTTTAAAGCTCCTTATTGGTTGGAGGACGAAGTTTTCCAGACATTTATGATCTTTTTATTTTGGAAGTCATCGTCCTTCGCGAAGCTATGTTATGGTGTGTACATTATAGACTTTTATAGGTAGAATTCTTAGGAATGCTGCCAATGTCGTTACTCGTCTTGGTTCTTCAAAACAATTATACTCTCTTGGTGGTGCTATCATTCTCGAAATACGAAAACTTTTAGAAAATTGGCGTTTCTTTCGATGTTACCAAATTCCAACGTCTAATGTTCATGATGCTCATCTAGCTGCCCGATTTTCCCTCCAAATTTTACAACAATCTTCTAGATTGCATAATTTTTCGCACCTCTGCAGTACTAATTGAGAAATTTTTCTTCCTATCTAATCCCCACTTGTCTCTCTCTCCCATCCCCAACCCTTTTTGTCAACCTTTTAAAACTCCTTTCTCCTTCTTATTCCTTTTTAAAAATTCTTTTTTTACTTTAATTAGGTTTGACATCTATGATCGTTTAAGTGTTGCGTCTCGAAGAAAATTGAATAATTATCACCGTTAAAATTTCGACATCATAATTGATAAAATAGCTCTACGAATAAGAAAAAGATACTTGACAATTTTGGTTTGAATTACAGAAAAAAAAACATGGTAGTAAAGTATCGCCATACCTTGGTGCCTTGGTTATACAAATGGAAATCAATCATATGTGTGGTCCTCGCCTTACCCTCAGAATTTAAAGAAGAAAATTTGTCCCGTTTGGTTGGTTCAACGCCTACATTCATTGTACTTTGAAAAATTATAAGAAATGTCAATTGTTAGTCATCGAAAGAAATGCCAATTGTTGATAGACTATGCATCATTGTGTATTTTTTTTACCCCAATGGTAAAACTGTATAAAAGTTAGGTTAAAAGTTGATTGTATAAATGGTAATTAGTTACCTCGATTATAATGTTTGATGCATAGATCATTTCGAAACGATAGAGGGGTGGTACTTCTTTAACAATTGTTAGACATGGATGTAATATATTTTTTAAATTAAAAAGTCAATTAATAATGTCATATAAGTTAATTGGTATACTTTTCAAGATAAATATTTATAAGTAGAATTACATTATGGATGATCTATTTATCTTTGGTGTAAAAATATTGTTAAAAAAATAATAAATTGAACTTGTTAAAAGATTGTAAGGAGGCAGGTGATTAAAAAACTGTTTCATGAGTTGATTGCTAAAGTTGCTTATGTGGCAATATGAACATAATTAGAGGTTGCTAAATGAATTCCGGATAAAAATGATCTAAGAGTAGTTGAAGACATTGAGACTTTTTTTTGGTAAAAATAATTTTCATACTGTATAAGGTAATTGAAAACTTGGTGTTCTCAAAATATATGAACGAAAAGCAAAAAATAATTTGCTATATGCATAAAATAAACTCTAATTTTATTCGTATGACAAAGTGGATGTATCTTGGTCCAACCTTATTATGAATGCAATAGCGAAATCAAAATGTAATTTGATACTCTGAACATGATTTCAAGTTTAAAAGTTTAACTCCTATAAAAACTCAACATAAACAATTTAAATTTTGAAAATTTACAAGGATTTCATCACTTTCGGAAAAACTTTAACACTGATTAAGGATTGGCCCACCCATTTTTCGCTATTACTATTTACTAATAATATGTGTTAAGGTTGTATATAGAAGACAGATAACACAAACTGAAACGTGTATCGTGGGTTTGCCATGTTATACTAAACTGTACCGTTTCGGACATATAATTATTGTGGCATTCGTACAAGAACCAAGTTAAAATAACCTTGGACCGACAGGGTTGAGATTCAAATAATTTGATTTAATTAAGCTGTTGTAGTATAGTAATTAAACCACTGGATTACTAATAATCATTTGTGATGAGCATCAAGCTTAAACTTAAGACGCGTGGATTAAAAAAACAAGACGGAGAGACGGAGGAAAAATAAGGACAGACAGACAGTAGACAAAAGCAGCGGATCGGTTTGGTCACATCAGATAGGGACCGTTTGGCTGTATCGGTTAAGTTCTCCTCCTCCTAGGTGTTAATTTGCGACATTAATCTTTGCACTGCCACATTTTATTTTGACAGTTACGTGCTCGACTAGGACTGTTTAGTTGTTTAACTTTTCTTATTAAGGTCACCAATGTAAAATAAAATTTAAATTGGTCCACAGTTTGATGCTGGGATTCATTACTAGACTCAACATATGGGTTTACCCCTTTCAATTCGTCGTTATGACAGCTTCACTATAAACAAAGCAGTGGCGTAGTTAGAAATCAGGTCAACTGGGGTTCATGTACGACAATAAAAAAAATCAAATCAAATATCTCATTTTATATAATACCTCCACAACTTATTTTCATGTTCTGAAAGGATCGTACAATACATTCTTGGTCGAAACTACAAATGACATATTTCTCGATATACACCACTAGATAATCATTCAATAATTTATCTCTATTCAATTACAAAACTTATTTTTTATATATAAGTCATTAAAGAAAATGCTCTCTCAATAATGGTTTTATATATTTAAGTTGAAATAATATATCTCACAAATCTATTGTAGTGGAAGGATAAGAGTTTCGAATTAATTTAAGTGGTGTCCAAAATTCAAATATAGATTTTAACATGAAATTATTCATTAGAATTTAATTTATTATTTGAGTCAAGTGGTGTCCATTGACACCACTTGAGCCCCTTGACTTCGCCTTCTGAGTCAGAGAGTATAAACTCAAAAGGAACTTGCAATATTGATTTCAATATATCCAAATCTACCAGAGATAATTAAATTAAAAAGAACGAAAAATACAGAGTAATTGATTCGCACTGTGAAAAAACCTCCAACGCTACACCGCCCACGCCTTCAAAGGATATTGGAGCTTGTTGTTGTTCCATTTTTTACTTCGAGAAATTCGGATCAAGTAACTTCAACAAAGCAAAACCTAACGGCTCGTTCGAGTTTTCCGTAGGTTAACTCACATGGAGCCGTAAATTCCGAGCTACTTACCAAAGAATAGCTGTCCGCCGGGGACCAGTTGGTATCACCGGCTAGTTAGGTGGCGGGCAAATGATGGGCCGGGCCGGGCCAGAAACCACCGCAACCAAACAAACACAAAAAATAAAGAGAAGGGATATCCCACGGTTGGTACTACAACTCCATCGCTGTGATTTCTTACGTGTGCCCATCTCATTGGGCCGCCATACGAGCCCCTGGCTCCTTCTTCCTTGGGGACGTCAGGAATGATGTCTGCTCCCCAATAAGAACCCAACACGTGTCGGAATCCACAGCCCTCCACTATTGTTTTCTCGAGATCGTAAACGCCTCTGTTTCAATAATGTTGGGAAACTACCCAATGAGAAGTGCTAGTTGCTTACATGGTGGCCCCCCCCCCCGGTCAAACTAACTTGTCCCATTAGCTTTGATTTTCCTGTTTCACCCCTAGTTGATCACGACCGTTCCCTTTGGCGGCTACCAACACGATGATAAATATTAACGGAAGGGGGGGGAGAAAATGAGGGAGTGAAAAATTGATGGGGAATTAGTTATTATTTATCTTCTCGTTGATTAAGTCGACGGTGAAAATTATTTTTTTGGGGTGCTTTTGACTTGTTTGTTTGAGCTAAGATAATCTAACCATCATCATGGTCAAATGTGACTAAAAGAGAAGACAAGAAGTGAACATTGGAATATTAGCTTGATGAAATATTGTTTGATTTTGCCGAAGACAATAAAGAGTTGAAAAATATTGTTTCTATGTTTATCTTACAACATAACATTTTATATATTGCATAGTCAATATCATCATTTTTTTCGGGGAAAAACACAACACGTCTAACTATTAATTACCATTAAATAGTTCTCGTAAACATCAATTACATATAATGTAAATAGTTTAACAATAGGCCGTGGCCAACACTAACTAAATAATCAGCTGCATGCTCAACCAGTCTCCATATTTCATGAACCATGCAAGTTAAGTGACACATGCTCTTAACCATTCAACCATTAATTTTCTTAGTGTCTTCTTATACATGGCTAGCAAAATACAAATTGGAGAAAAACCAAACTAACGAGGCATAGTTTGGACACAACACATCCCTCTCCATCTCAATATTTTTCATGGTGTATAGAGATTTTTGTGGCGTTTTATTAATATACATTTAACATTGTTTTTAAAAATATATTTACAATTATTAGTGAAATTGACTTATTGATGCAAACAAGAATGAATGCAAATGGGCTAAACCAGAGGAGAGAGAGAACAAGAGTAGGAAATAAATTGGGAAGTATGATGATTATAAATACAAGATCTTAATAAATAAAATACAAAGGCATCTCTTTTTTATTGTTTATATATATTTGGGTAAAGTTGCCAGAATCCACAGAGCCCAATCACAGCCCACCACCACTTTCTTCCTTCTTCACTCTCTCACCCTTCACCGTCTCTTTTATTTTTATTTTTATTGTTTTCAGAAAGAATTATCATTAATTTTATATATATTTCCAACTGATTCATACCCCTAAGAACCAGAAGAAGAGCCAAAAGAAGAAGAAGAAGAAGAAGAAGAAGGCTCAGCTCAGCCGAGCTACAGCTCGTCCTTTTGCTTTACTGTTCAAACAACTACACTAGCACTGTTTCTGTTTGTCCTCCATCCATTCTTGGTAATCCCCTCTTCCTTTCCACCCTTTCCCTTTCCTTTTCCCCCCTTTTCCTTTCAATCACCCTAAACAAACGTAGAAAAAGAAGAGACGAGATCTTTCCCCAGCTTTTCTACCACTTCTCCAACTCTCAATCCTCTGTTTTTTCCCCTTCCCATTTCCCTCATCCTTCTTCTTCAAATCTCTGGTTTTGGGTTTCCAGGTTTCTCTCCCCACGCTCCTAAATCACAAGGGTTCGAGGAAGATTGCAACAATTTCCCAGGAACAAGCTGATTCTTGATCCTCTGTTTTATTTTCCTCTGTTCTCATAGCTTTTGTAGCGAGATCTCAGCTTAAAATCTTCATCGATTCCTGAGAAAAAGTATCACTCCTTTGGTTTCAACACTAATTCTTTTTTGTGTGTTGCCTTCTCTGCATTTCCTCAAAAAAGGATCTCTCTCTTCTTCCTCTGCTTCTAGCCTTAACTTCCATGGTGGCGTAGTGGGCTTTAATTTTTCTCCGTCAAGATTCGGTCTTTTCCTCTTCCGTTTCCGGTTATGAGGTGGGAAATGGAAGTTCTGTCACCGGCATCGTACCTATCGAGCACTGACAGCATGTTAATCGAAGACGGGAAAATGACGACGAAATGGACTCGAGGGGAGAACAAGCTGTTCGAGAACGCTCTAGCGCTCTACGACAAGGAAACTCCGGACAGGTGGCAGAAGGTGGCGGCTCTGATTCCTGGGAAAACAGTGGGCGACGTGATCAATCAGTATAGGGAATTGGAAGCCGATGTTAGCAGTATAGAGGCAGGGCTGATTCCGATTCCAGGATACTGCGCTGCTTCTCCTTTCACTCTGGAGTGGGTTAGTAGCAACGGATTCGACGGATTCAAGCAGTCTTATGGTCTCTCCGGGAAGAGATCTTCCTCCGGCGGCCGGACTCCCGATCAGGAGAGAAAGAAAGGCGTTCCCTGGACGGAGGAAGAGCATAAGTAAGTTGTACGCACCCCAACTGTTCGATGAAATTCCTGAACGAACAAGTTTTGATAATATTTTTTCCGCTTGCAGGTTGTTTCTGATGGGATTGAAGAAGTACGGGAAGGGAGATTGGAGGAACATCTCTCGCAATTTCGTGGTGACGAGGACGCCTACTCAAGTGGCGAGCCATGCTCAGAAGTACTTCATCAGGCAGTTATCTGGAGGGAAAGATAAGAGGAGAGCAAGCATCCATGATATCACCACTGTGAATCTCAACGACACCACTAGAAGTTCTAATTCTCCAGACAGTAGTAAGCAAGGCTCTTCACCTGATCAGTCAATGATGGGTGGTGCATTCCAGTGGAACACTCACCATGGTAGAGTCGGTGGAGCAGCTGCAGGAGCAGCCATGGCTTTTGGTTCATCAACGCACGGAGGTAACAACATGTTCATTTGCCCTCCTTATGGTGGATTCAACAGCAGCTCTTATAATAGCGGCGTCAAAACTGAAGGTGGTTATGATGAAGGAAGCATGGCTTTCCAGATGCAATCTGCAGCACAGAGCTACCCTCATGCTTGATTATGATGAATGAAGAAGGAAAGAAGGAAAAGACTCCATCTTTTTTGGCACCCATCATGTGTATACTATTTGGATCGAGGAAAGTTTAGTTTAGTCCATAACACGACCAAGAATTGGAAGATTCCCCCCTCAGTTTATGAAACTGTTGACTTTGTGTTGTAGATGGGGGAATCTGGGGATGGAAGTAAGTTTATGTGGGAGTTGTTCTGCAGAAGCAAAAGCTGTTATAATACACTTCCCTTTTGCCTATTCAACTCTCAAACTCAAAGAATAAAGATTTGTTCCCCCCAACCCAGAACTCTGTTCTTCTGCTGCTGTTTTACTTCGATTGGTGGCTTCACAGAGCACTAAGCAGGCCATAAGATTTCCAAGGTACATTTTACCCTCTATTTTAGGCAGTAATCATTGGCTAATACAAACCTTAAAATAGACTGATTGACTGGGAATTGACCCTTGGAAGTTGGAGTTTTTTCAAGTTGAAAGCTCTCAGTCCAGATTCCAGAGTGGGGGAAGGTACAATTAGTAAATGAATTACTGGATTAAACTAGGATTAATGGAGATTTGGGTCTGATTACCAAGCTTTAATTAAATTAATGACCATAAGAATGTTCTTAAGTCTGAAACAATTGTTTAAGTTTTCATGGTACGGTAAGACCAGAAAGCTTTTAATTAATGAAAAAGACATGAAAACAGCAGCCACTGCTTAAGCTTAAAAAATTATGCAAAAAGGTAATGAAGCTCTGAACCCCCATTGGAGGGGGGCAAATAGATGAAGTTGGCCTTTCATTTTAGTGGAAAGACCTTTTCTAATACGTTACCTACCCTTCTTCTGCTGTAATCTCAGATTTGGCTTAACTATGCTAATAATATGATAAGAGATTTCCATTTCTTCTTGCTTTCTTGTTTCCCCTTTTTCCCTGATGGAAATAATTACTCTGTTTTTCACTCTTTGATTTCAGAGAATCTTCCCACTAGCGCCTATTTCAAGTGCGCTTTAGAACTAAGCAATGGATTTTTCCCATCAATCTTTCTCTCCTCATATATGATATACTCCCACAATGGAGTGCACCTTTCTTGAAGATCCTTTTGCTGATTTTTTATCATCACTAGATTCATCTTCCTTTCGTAATTATAATAATTACCTACATTGAATCACACTTTTGTTAATGAATATTATACAGACCAATCTGAACTCTCACTAAAGCTCGAGCACTTCTATTAATGAATAGTATAAAGACTATTTTGAACTCTTTTCCAACAACTTGAGCTAGTTATTAGAACTCAACAGTTCATGACATGGTATCAGAGTATGAATTTGACCGAAAGGTCTCTGTTTCGGCTCCCGGTAGCTTCCAATCCGTGCACATGACTTACCACAATTTTGCAAACCTCATCTCTTCCGTTTGAGGGGCGTGTTAGTGAATACTATACAAACCGATCCGAACCCGTCTCTCAACAACTCGAGTTATTGTTGACTCATGGTTCATAACAACTTCGAGGCTCATAGTTTTAGATTGAGAGATATTTAGCTCGTATCTGAAAGCCACCAACCCCGTCAAGTTCTCTGCTCTGAACCCATCTCTGGACTTATGGAGCATTCACGTGGTCAGTGTTTAGTGTTTCAGGTTGACGATGTCTTTCTTGATCAGAAGAACCAAAAGACATGTTGGGTTTCTCTTGTTAGAAAAGAAGATGATCACTATCTATTGATTAGTACAAGTTTTGAAGCTTTCCTCGCTATCCAACTTTTCCTTGTTACCCTGTGACATCTGCAAAATAGTATGGTAGTACAACAAAGCAAGTTTCTTCCTTTGGCTGACTTCATATTGGAAGTTGAAACCACTCCCTCCCATGAACGTCGGTAGTTGCAATTGACAGGCATATTCACTCCCCCTTCAATGAAGCAAAGAATAGAGACATTCCAATCAAGCCTTCTTTTTTTTTTTTGCCTTTTGACAAAAGAGAGAGCCTTTCTCTTTTAATCATTTCTGTTTTGCTCCCCTTCTGCAACTTGCACAACAAGGGCCTTTATTCTCCCCCCATGATGACTATTCCCCCCAGCACCTTAGGCTGCTGCTGTAACAAGTTGCAGCCACAAACAGTCCTTCGAATTCGACCGCAACCCTTTTCGGCCTTATTGTTCTTTTGCCTCCACAGGTTCCTCAAATCTCAACTGTACCTGATTCTTGGTTCTGCTATGTACTGAAGAGCATGTGGTAGTTAGTTCCTTTGACATGAAATTGATAAGGATCCTTACCCGATTCCTATCAAGTCAAACATAATATACTAGAAACAAAAGAACAAGTTCTCTGAGGCATCTTTGGAGTAGAAGTGGTACAATACCATATATGATTGATGATGGTTGAGGAATTTGATGCTGCACAACTATTTTTTTGGAGTTTTTTTTTTGCCTCTTTGTGCTTTGATGATGTGATCATGTCATGTCAAACTATGTCACTATGATTTCTCATGACACACCATTCCCAACTTGACTTGGATTTTAGCTCATCATCATCATCTGATCATCTCCCATTCATGCAATGCATTTTGCAGTTATAGCAGTTTCATTATCTGTGATCCAGATTTGCAGCGTTTTGGACTGTTCCTGATAAAATATTGTCCATACTTTCAAATGCAATTGGGCCATGTAGTAGGAAGTAAGATGATGACCCTTGTTCAGCCAAAACAGCAGTCTTTCATACAGAACAAAGACATGGGTGAAAACCAGTGAAAGGAACAGTAATGCTCACATCCTTTATGCTTTGACTAGACTTCAATGATACTAAAACTGTTATGGTGTGCCGATTTTGACCTCAAACGCTCTGAAATGATCAAACATGGCAAAGGGTTTAACAGTAATTGACAGCTGTGGATGGATCCAAGGGGTTGAAGGTGCCGACTGCAAATTCATTCCTTCCTGAGTTTAATGCTAAATTATTGTATGTTTCAAGGTCGGATATCAACATTGAACGATTGAGCTAAATAATAAAAAAACAAATACACACACAAGGTAATATGTAAAATGATGAATACGTATCGAAACAACTTATTGCTTTGAATAATTAGATTGATTCGACACTTGTGTATTTATCTTTGTAAAGTAGTGTAGTTGGTTGTATTGTGTGGTTGAAGACTTAACTCCCACTTATAAATATCCGTATTATATTTATTTCATTTCTCTTTTATAAGAACATACCGTTTTACCCTGTCCATCTGCGAAAAAAGAATCACTTGTGTGTTTCAAATGAATATATCTTTCCACTTTTACAAATGATATTGACAAGTTTGTATAATGAATAACATAATCACTTCCTCCTCCCCCAACAAAAAAAATTAACAAAAACAAACTAAAGAAAATAACTCAACAGAAAAACAAAAGATAAAAGCTCAACCATAGTTAAATTCCCTTGTTCTTCTCTTGCCACACAATTTTGGGCTTTTGGCCCATGAGCCCGATGACATTTCTTCTTTATTCTTCATTACTTCTATCGGCCGATAATCAGATAACCAATAACCAGACTCGAAATTTATCAGCATTTCGGAAGATCATGAGGCGGTGGCAAAATGGACTCGTCGGGACCTTTCCCATTATCTACCACCCACGCCATCTTCAATCCCCATGTTGTATGTACTTCCAGATGGCAATGCATGAACCAAACTCCTGAACAACAAACCAAAATCGAAATTGAGCTCGGTTAAAAGTATAAATTGAATGATCAAAACCGTGAATCATGGTTAAAACATTCATTTGCGTACCTGGATTATCCGCTCTGAACCTGATCGCGGTCCAACCACCGGCGGGCACTCCAACCGTGTTCCTCTCAACCGGGTCGTGCAGGTTGAACCTCATCGGATCCTTCTTCGCGTCGAAATTACCAAGTCCCCGACCCACCTCGAAGAAATTGAACCCGTGAAGATGGATCGGGTGGTTCTCCGGCGTGATCAACCCGGTATTCTGCAGGATCAGCTGCACCGCATCGTTGAACTTCAACCTGTAAACCCTCGTCCCGTTCGTCGTCGCCAGATTACTCGGCAACGGCGACCCGGTGTAATTGAACGGCTCCGGCGGATTAGCTGGGAAATCGTCGGTGAACACCCCTTTCGTGCCAAAGTAATGGGCCTGGAGCAGACCCACCTTCGGCATGATAAAAGTGACGTTGTTAAAATCCGCCACCACCTGCGCCCCACCCGTACACGTGGCACAAGGATTGACCCCGAGGTTAATGGTGAAGAAGAGCGAGTGGTCAACGGTCAACGGGACGTTGGCAGGGTATTCCTGGGAGTTCAATGCGAGTAAGGAGTTGGTGAATCTCCTGGCGACCAGAGTGGAGTTGATCGGCGGTGGGATGGTTAGGGATGTAGGAGCGGCGATTTGGGTTCCGGTGTAGTGTAGGGTCGCTGTGGCGGTCCGGTTGTCGACGGTGATGGGTGCGTCCATGAAAGGGGAGACGGAGATTTGGTACTTGCCGGAGCCCTGTTCGGATGTGACGAGGACGTTGGTTGTCTGTCCCGGACCGAGTACGATGGTGTCGACTTTGAACGGCTTGGTGTAGGTGGCGTCGACCTCGACCACGGTGAGCTTGTGGCCAGCGATTTTGAAGAAGAGCTCTTCGTTGAGTCCAGCGTTGATGACCCGGAGAAGATACGTCATGTTTGGTCGGACCGGCACAGTATATCCTTCTGTAGATTTTTTTTTAAAAGGTGGAATTAATTTTTGTATCATAATAAATTATTTTAGGTTACTTAATTAGCCGAATAAAGTGATTAGTTGATTTTAATGGTTAACACCGTAGTCGAATGTCCACTCTATGAGTAAATATAATTAGTAGGGTTATTTCTCCTTACTTTGTGAAGGGCAGCCGGCAACGGGGCCGGTCAGGCCATTAATAGTGTGGGCGTCGGAGATATTAGGTGCGGCGCCGGATTTTAGAGCTTCGTTGATGACATCTTCAACGTCCGATTTCCACCACTCTCCCAGCACCAAAGTATGCTCTCTATGCGGCTTGGGGAAAGGGTACGGAACACCACGTTTTGGCAATATTACGATAGCTCCATGGACCGTCGCCCTCAACCATAGAATATGTGCGTGCCATAGAAGAGTCCCTCTCTGACCGGTCAGGGTAAAATTATAAAGGTAGGTTTGTCCCGGTTGGAGCGGACATTGTGTTATGTAGGCCGGCCCGTCAGCCCACCCGGTCCGCAACTGTCTCACACCGTGCCTGGTCATGATATAAAATCGTAACCAATTTGATATGTAATTTAATCAACACAATTGTTGAGTAAGGTAATTAACGTACCAATGGATGCTCATGTTGTATTGGACATGGTTGACGACCTTAACCAGAACGGTGTCATCTTCACGAGCGACGAGGGTAGGGCCAGGGTACTGCCCGTTAACTGTGACGATGGGTTTGGTTGAGCAGAGTCTGGTCGTGTTGGCCAATACTACCTGTCTCGTCAAAATTCAAAACCATAAACAAAATTAGAATAAAGTAATATAAAACTTTGTAAAGGTGACTGCTGGTGACCAAATATTACCGAACCATACAGCTCCCCCCACCCCCCACTACAAATTAAATTGTATATTTCCCAAGATTAAACAAATGTGATTTTAGCCACGTAGGATAATACGTGGCAGTTGGCACAACTACTTTTATATTGGTTACACTGAGCATCCAACGGCATAATGTGATGGCTGACAACAGATTTATTAAGGTCAAGGCTTTAATTATATGCAAAATAAATACCTAATTAAATTTTAGACTGTACTCGACGTAATATGATTTAAAGAAATGGAACAGCGTATTAGAGGGAGGTAAGACCATTTGCCGGTATATTAAGTGGTTTTTAGCAGAAGATAGACAGCGAAGATGTTCTTATAAGAGAGAAAGAAAATATATATAATATGAGTATTTATATTATGGATGTAATTGAATTTGGATTTTATAACTTTAGATCTTTAGCTATATACAACACTTCTAACTACACTATTTTATGGAGATGAAAAATAAGCGGTCAGATTAGCTCGCATGTATGGTGTTTTTGGCAAAATAATACGTTAGTTTGAGAATGTGATATTTAGAAGTTGAAAGGGTTGTGGTGTGAGAATTATCTTACTTATATAATAATAAATTCATTTAATGTTGTATTTGATAAACAAGCCACAATATTACATTCTTTGAAATAATAATACCACAACCCGTAAAAATTATAATTATTTTTTAAAATACCAAATGAAATAATTTATCTAAACAACCCATAGAAAAGAACACAGATTTTAGTAAATGCCTCAAAGTAGGAGACATGAAAGGTAATGAATGACTTACGTTGAACTTGTAATGGCGAACCATGCACTCAACACTAGAAGGCAACAGACAAATCGCCGCCAAGAGAAGAAGCGGCATCATCATCATCATTACTGCCGGCGACATGGTGTGTCTCCGGCGGGGGTTGTCTGCCGGCTATAGAGACAGGGGAGAGGAAAGAGGTAGCAGACGTGGTATATAATGTTGTGTTTGAAACTTTCCTTTTCTTTGTATTAGCTATTTAGTGTTGTGATTCATGAAAATAACTGGTTGTTTATAAAGGACAAAAAGGATGCAAAAAATACGTTGTTGCAATGTCGTTTTAGCTTGGTAGGTTGGGTGGTCGATGTATATGGATAGATAAAAACTAATTAGTTAAACACTTAACGGCAAATCTCCTCTACGTCCACTTTTCCGCCGATCTTCTTTAATTATATTCATTGAGTTGTCGGGTTATTCCACATCGAAAAACGGAAGAGGTTGGCTGCTATTTATTGGGAAGCTAACCCATTTATATGGAATCACTCAGATCCTTCTATAGATAATCAATAAGGAAAATATATATACTTCACAACCTACTCAATTCCCACAACATTCCTTAATAGGGTGTCCATTGACGAGGAATCAATCAGTGTTTCCATCCTCCACAATTAACTGGATTAGCGGAGGTGTAACAAGTTAACCCTCATACCACTCTTGGGTGCTAATAAAATTCTTCGCTTCAAAAGTTAACTAACTCAACAAGAGATATAACTCTATCATATTTACACACACAAAATATCTCGCTCCACAACCTAATTATGAACATCAGCAAACATAAATAATGTTGAAATAGTAAATATCTCATTCAATATTCGACTGAACGAGCTAGTTATACCGATTGATTTGTTTGTTACAGTACTTTCACGTACTAACCAATTTCGCTCTCGATTTCACGATCAAACTGGTCGAACCGCTACCTTACCGTTTCCAAATCACTCTAGTACGTTGAAAAGTATAGGAGGGGTTTCTTGAAGGGCACACAAGAGTAGTTACGTACGTGGCCGAGACAGACAGACAAACCAACGAGAAGGCAAGGAAGAAAACAGAACACAACAGGACAGAAAGACAACCCAGAGAAGCTTTCATTAGTTAGCTTGCAATGGTAGCAACTGAACCCCTTTTTTCCCAGTATAGATAAGCTAACAGGTTGAAATGTTCGTGAATCAAAGTCGGCTATAATGGTAAAAAAAGCAAACCAAAGTATGTATATAACTGAGTGTGGTCAGCAACTTCCATCTCCTACTGGGTTAAAGTTGTATCTACTCTCTAACTAAACAACTGACTTTCTTTTGGCTTAGCTAATTAATCCCTAATTATCTACCTGTAAATTAACATACATCCATTAGCTAGCTAGCTAGCTAGATGTCAATGTACATTAAGCTTCAAGTTATTGACTGTTTTCACGTATCCTTCCTCGGTTCCTCCTCCACCAAATCACCAATCGCCACTACTACCGCATTAATGTAATGCTGGTATTTATATATATATATATATATACTTTTTATATTATCGGAATGTATTTCGTATCGCATTTCTAGTTCGTCATATTCGTTAGGGTTGCGTATACATTTTTATCCTTCTAGCGGAGCTATCGTTTCAATCCACATCTCTTTCATTTCGATTCCAATTTGTCAACCAGACAGGGTGCCGTTCGTATCGTGACATGTATGACTATATCGTATTTACCATACACAGTTGAGTTAACTTTGTTTATTCCTCGATCATACTTAGCATTGACGTACACCCAAATTTTCTTGGTTTTTTCTTAAACAAATTACGTGTGCCGACTTGAGGATATATTAGAACAATCGAACCAGTGGTCTGTAGCTTTCACAAATAGCATGAATCTGTGTTCTTATTTTATTTTTTTTGGTTATGATGTGCATGAATTAACATTAATTAATGACTTACTTTTGCTCCCAAGCAAAGCAAATAAGACTGACCAGCCAATTCATATAATATAAAATTAAACACGTATGACGGCATTGCACAAAAGAATTAATATTTTGTTGATTGTTTCCATCTGGGTTGGGTAAACGCTCCACGTCTAACTTTTTCAATCCGTACGTTGCTTGAATTAGCCATCTTTGTCTCCGTTCCTGAACGTGAGAGATCATCGCTATTTTCAACTACACCAACTTAATTCTTAACTAATTTGATTTTTTCTGAAGTTTAATACTTGATTCATGAATTGAATCATAAAGGAGTTAAATTAACTAATTTTTGTAAAAAAATATATTAATTCATCTATAATTATAAAGAAAATTATATAACATTCAAATTTTAGATCCGAAAAATGAGTTGAACCGTGCCCAAAAGGCCACATATCTGCTGTAGGGCCGGAAGCCCATGAAGAGCCCAAATAACGACCCATTTGGTAGTCCGAATTTCGATTGGGCTGTGCCTTTGTAAGCTCTGTTACAAATCTACTTATACTGGCTATTGTGGGCCTGACATGCACAAACTCGTCCACGCTCATTACAGATGTGGATCTTGCGGTCCAATTTTCCCGGCAAATTAACATTCACATTATTCCATTTGTGACATGGTTGATCGTTGATTACTCATTTTGTTTGATTAATTCGTGAGGTTCGGAGTTTGATCCTTATTTATAGGAATAAATTATATGTTGTGGCCAGTTATTTATTGCTTTATGTGAACATTCGTAATAAAAAAATTAATTATTGCTATCAATAATAAACACTCCAATTAAAAAAAAGTTATAGTAAATTATAACCACTGACTAATTACTCTGTAATTTTAATAGTATATATTTGGTCACTACAGTATCAAATCAAATTAGTTACATATAATTATAATTAGTTATGAAAGTTGAGCTGACCTTCATCAGATTAGATAGTGGTGACAGTTTCGGAAAATACATAACTACACACTTAAATATATATCATTGGATCAGTAAAAGGGTGACAGTTAGATTTAATGGCTAAGATGAACATTTGAAAATATAATACATTGGAAAGTATTTGAATTAAAATGACACTCTCTCTTATTGGTTTGACCTAGTCTTAGTAGTACTACGTCACAATCTCATTACCTCATACCACGGTGTTAATGAATACTATAACATCAATGTCAAACAATCTCTCTACACCTCCCCGGAACGTAATGATTCGTAAATCATAACACACGGACATGATGCATGTATGCTCCTTCCGGTCCAAACATCATTGTTTTCAAAATATTATTTTCAACTCGTATGTATCATTGTTGTTGCCAGTGTTTGTCCAACTGTTTTTCTGGACACACTCTTTTGGAGCCATTGATCATTGTTGCGGCTCAGTCGACTTATTACCTCCTATAAAACCACGCAGGTCCACCTATGTAAATTTCGTTAACTGTACGTTCACGCAGAGTACAACTAGCTAGCTAGCTGTTGATCCATTTTACCGCTTCATACAAACGCTAGCGACGAAAAGAAATTAGTAATTGAATGATTAGCCTGTCTTTATAATTACTTATATTTCTTCCATGTTTGTCGTTTTCAATGATGGGGAAGTTTACCAGTTGCAGGCGTCACTCTCTATCTTGTAATTTACGCAATGCATTTTTTGTATATGAAAGTGGATACTTGGTTGATTGTTTTTGCACCTTAATCCTCTACCAGTTTGAACCTTAAAAATAACCAGTTCATCACTGAATCTCCTCGTTATTAAAGAGGGAATCTCAATCATTAAATGCTAAGATCCCATTCTAACGCGCCTCCTTACTAAAGTAGTAATTTAAGCTCACCTGCATCATCAAACTAAATCCTTTAAGCTAGCTCAGCGTTTGTTTATAGATGGTTCATGCTTGTGACTTTGCTGATGCTGTCAAGGTAAACTGTAAATGTACAAAAAGTACAGTAAATGTATTACTTTTTCAAAATATTATCATATAGAGTGACGCAATTCAGATTGGATAGAGGAGGGAATCGGCCCAGATTCATACAGGGCTAGGTTTTCAACGGCATCCGCCGTAGAATTTTGGATGTTTTCCCCTTTTGGAGATGCCGTGGACAGTTCATGAATCTGCTGACTTAAACACAGGCTCACTGCCAAACTCCAAAAAAGTCACTGGGTTAGCTTGATTCAGCGAGAGAATGACAGATACGCAATTTTCTTGTATTAAAGCAAACATTATTTGGATTAGCAGTATCTCATATATATGATTTATCGCCGTGGAAAAAGAGATCCCAAAGACTCAGGAGGAGTGGACTTAGCAAGGTGTAAAGATTAGATTCCTGGGTTAGCAACAGTATCTTTTAATTTTCCACCTAACGATAATTAATTCCTTAGCCAGCTAGCCGTGTTCTCACTTCACTCTCCAGTCTCCTCTCCGCCATTTTCCGCTCACTGTATAAAACAAGCTGTGTAAGTGGAAAGCAAGTGGAAGAGAGTAGGTGGTGATTATCATTATACAAGGTAAAGAAAGATTGGGACTTGAGCAAGAATTTCAATTCGTTTGCCTTTGTTGGTTCTGCAGTTGGGTTTGATTTTGAATTATGGCCTATGGGACTAACCCAGTTCTTTGTCTGTTAATCTGTAATGCGACAAAATAAGGTATTCTTTTCTTCGTCATAAACACTATATAGGTTTCCAAGTTTTTGACCTTTCTTCTGGAAAAACTCCAGGTCAGTTTTCTTTTTTCCAGTGGGGATAGAGTGAAAGCTAGTCAAAAGGATAAGTAAGTTGGTTCGGTGTTGATTTGATTTCAGCGGCTCTTTTGTGTTTATATGTGACTGCTGACTTACTGATCAGTGGTTTGGTTTAAGTCGTCAGGGCCGAAATCAAAGACCATAATTTTGCTCTGATCATCCTGGAAAACAATGGAATTCGTATAAATTCTTGCTCTGTAAAGATAGTTTCTTTCCCATTAGATCTCTCCTTTGGAGGTTGGAATTTGCTGGGTTTTCTCTGGTTCTTGGTGTTCTTCCATATTCTGGGCCTGTTACCGTTTCATTTTCTAACAGAGGATAATGAACACAGACATGTCAGAGGAGGACTTCCTCACGAAAGATGGGACTCTGGATCATAAAGGGAATCCTGCTGATAAGAGGATTACTGGAACCTGGAAAGCATGTCCCTTTATCATAGGTAAGTAATCTCATATGTCTGCAAATTCTTTGTTTTACTGGGGTTTGATGATTTCTTACCAGTACTAGGGTTTGATGATTTCTTAGGAAATGAATGCTGCGAGAGGTTGGCTTACTATGGAATGAGCTCCAATCTTGTGCTCTACTTCAAGAATCAGCTGAACCAAAGCAGTGCCACTGCTACCAAGAACAACTCTGACTGGAGTGGAACTTGCTACCTCACACCTCTATTGGGAGCCTTTCTTGCTGATGCTTATCTTGGTAGATACTGGACGATTGCTGGCTTCTCCATCATCTATGTCTTTGTAAGTATCTCTACCCTAACCACAATACCGAAACCAGGATAGTCTCATATCGTGGGTGAAATTTTAAGTTTAAAGGTCAAATTCATATAAAATACTCGGCATGAGCTCAATTTTGTCAATTTTTTCATGGGGTTTCATCACTGTCGAACCAAAAGACCTCCACACCCTGTTCCGCCATTGCCCTACTCACACATAGCTTTTGTACAATTTGCATATGAACTAAAGAATAAACCTTTTAAAGACTTCAGTTGTTTAATAAGACTGATGTTCAAAATCTTGCACAGGGAATGACACTTCTAGCAATGTCAGCATCAGTCCCGGGCCTGAAACCAACATGCATATCAAAAGACAACTGCCACGCCACAGAAGGCCAGAGCGCGGTTTTTTTCGTAGCTCTCTACATGATAGCTCTAGGGACTGGAGGGATCAAGCCTTGTGTCTCATCCTACGGGGCGGACCAGTTTGATGATGCTGACGTGGAAGAGAAGGAGCACAAGGCTTCTTTCTTCAACTGGTTCTACTTCTCCATCAACGTTGGTGCATTGGTTGCTAGCTCCTTACTGGTTTGGGTCCAGGAGAATGTGAGCTGGGGATTGGGGTTCGGGATCCCAGCCATAGCGATGGCTATTGCTGTTGCGAGCTTCTTTTCGGGAACTCACAAGTATAGGTATCAGAAGCCTGGTGGTAGCCCTCTTACTAGAATCTGTCAGGTCATTGTGGCTTCTTGCAGAAAGTACAAAGTTAGTCCTCCTAACGACAAGTCGCTTCTTTATGAGAATGCTGATTCTGAATCCGGCATCACGGGAAGCCGGAAACTTGATCACACCAAAGATTTCAGGTGTGTTTCTATCTGAATCAGCTCATTTATGGCATTGATCTTTGCATATTTTGACTTAGTTAGACACAAAATCTCTTTTTAGAACTAACTGTTACTTACTTTTAACTTCTCTTGTACAGTTTCCTGGACAAGGCAGCAGTGGAGACAGAGAAAGACCACATAAAGGACACATCAGTAAACCCATGGAGGCTATGCACAGTAACCCAAATCGAGGAATTCAAAGCCATAATCCGCCTGCTCCCGATCTGGGCAACCGGTATAGTCTTCGCAGCAGTATACAGCCAAATGAGCAACCTTTTCGTCCTACAGGGAGACACAATGGACAAACGAATAGGAAACTCCAAGTTCAAAATCTCCGCAGCAAACGTATCAGTATTCGACACAATCAGCGTCATATTCTGGGTGCCAATCTACGACAGGCTTATAGTCCCAGCCGTCAGAAAAATCACAGGCCACAAGAACGGGTTCACCCAGCTCCAACGAATGGGGATCGGGCTAGTAATCTCCATTTTCGCAATGGTGTACCCCGCCATCCTGGAGCTGATCAGGCTTAAAATGGTGAAGGAGCACAACTATTACGAGTTTGAATCGGTCCCGATTTCGATATTCTGGCAGGTTCCGCAGTATTTCCTGATCGGTTGCGCTGAGGTGTTCACTTTCATCGGGCAGCTCGAGTTCTTCTACGAGCAGGCCCCCGATGCGATGAGGAGCTTGTGTTCGGCTCTTTCGTTGACTACTGTGGCGTTGGGGAATTACTTGAGCTCGCTGCTGGTGACGATAGTGACGGATGTTACGACTAAGGGAGGGAAGCCCGGGTGGATTCCGGACAACTTGAACTATGGCCATGTGGATTACTTCTTCTGGCTTCTGGCTGTGCTGAGTGTTGTGAATTTGTTGGCGTATATGGTGATTGCTAGCTGGTATACTTACAAGAAGCCTGTGGGGACTCTGCGTTGAAATGTTGGTGAAATGTGTTCTTCCTGGTGTGTGTATATAGATTTCTTAACATGGTGCTTTTGTTACATTTCTTTGGTTTGGTACATTGTTTTCGATGCTTCAAAGTTTGGAAAGAAAAATTTGTCAAAATTCAATTCTATGAGTAGCTAAATGTTATTTGCTATGATACAATCTCTTAATCGTGATAATCATAATCGAACCGGAAAGTCAAATTGATAGTACATAGAGTTTAATATGTTAAATCGTTTTGTAAAATAGTATATTACATTAGAATTATAACTTGTTTTCATAACCAACAGAAAATTAATATATGATTAGTGATTTAAATATTGTAGCAAACGTGTTAAATATTGAATTGGTATCAAACAATGAAACTCACGGTAAAAATTAAATAAATGAATACCAAATAATAAGACTAGCCGTCTTGAGTTACACTGTTGGTCTCGTCGTTTTGTATTAATTCCATGAAGGGGATTTCAGATCACTTGAACTTTGTCAAAGTTCATATCCGGATATTTCAGATTATTTCCCAAAATCACTTGAGAGCCCATAATTTCAAATCATCTCCAAATCACATCTCATTTTCATATTCATGAGTTATTTCGATCGTTTCACCTATCAAATCTCAAAATCAAACAAGAGGATTAACCTCCAATCCCATTCCGAAAACTCTTTTTTTACTGGTTAGGCTTGATGCCCAAAATTCAGCTGAACTTCGCCACAGTTACAAAGGCCAGATAAGCTCAGGCCCAATAATTCACGGTCGAGATCTCATAAACGCAAAAAACAAATTGGAAAAAAGCAACTTGATTCTGACCGGATCGTTGCGTAGCCACCGCTGGAACAATCCTGCAGCTCGCTCTTCTACGATTAACCCCTTCTCTAATGGCGCGCAAGCGTTACCAAGAAGCCAAAACAGGTAAAAAAATCTCACAAATTACTCTTTCCAAAGGCAACACATGTCTGCAGAAAGATCAGGAACGAATAATTTGTTTTCTATATATTTTAATTTTTTTCACTCAACTAGCTTGCCCTCCAACTGTTCGACGAAATGCCTGACCGGTTTTGACCCCGTGTTTTTCACAGGGATCGAGTATCTAAAATCGTTGGATTACGACAAGTACCTGAGCAAAGTAGGCATAGGAAGAAATGACTGGTACTTCTGGAAGCAAATCGGGAAAGCACTAGCCTGCACCTACACGATCTTCGGCCTGGGATGGCTATACAACGAGACATCCCCACTCGGATGGTGGACTTTGAAGCCGAGACCCAAAGAGGAGAAAGAGCTGGCTCATCTATACGAGCGGAGGGAGTTCCCTTACCCGGGAGATGCGGAGGCCATGGAAGAGTTCATCACCAAGGGCGGAATGATAGGCACTGCCATCGGCTCAAAGGCTGGGGCGGAGACTGATAAGGACGCGGTCAATTTCCAGACGGAGCTCCAGAACAAGAAGTTCGAACAGGAGGCGCATAAGCTTTGGATCAGGATGCGGAATGAAGTCATCCAGGAGCTTCAAGAGAAAGGGTTCGAGATCGAGTGAAAAATGTAGTAATCCGTCATTGTTTTCTCCGCTACTGTATTTCGAAACTTAATTCAGTTTGATTGAAATATCACATAACTGTTGGATTCATGCAGCTATGTAGATGATGACTTATGAATAACACTTGCAGTGTTCATGGTGATGGATCCAGCAGTGAATGGTGAAATGTTGACTTTTTGCAGGAATGCTACTGAGAGACTGCAAACAAACACATGCCGTAACCCGTGAGGCCAGCAGGATTTTGAGAATCCGATGCAGAAACCCATAAACAAAGGTCACCTCGTTCCAGAATTTGTCCAGATCTGGTTATAAATGATGTCACAGAGATTTTACTCCCAGTTTTTCACTGGAATGTTTAAGATCTGCAGGTGAAATCTAATCATGGTTAAAAGAAGAAAGAAAGAGGAATAGATTCAGTTCATTGTCCATGTCCGATATGTTAATAATCTCTGCCATCTGAGCAATATGCAGTATTTTGGGACATTTATAATTCTGGGACACATGATGTCAGAAACAGAACCAATAAGTGAGACTGAGAATACCTTGTCTTCTGGATTTTTCAGAGAGATTCAATATCCAAGACAACATATTTATCAAGGAGGAAAAGCATCCAAGGAGGGTAAACTTTACAGAGGGAAAAAATCTCCAGAAACTGTTAAAATCTCTCTATAACAGTTACAACAGAGCTCTAGTGCTCTACACAGTTATGCAAAACAATGTTACAAACTTGGAAAGCAATCAGTCACCAATCCAAATTCCTGAAACAGGAAATCAAGTATTAAGATTTGCTTTCATATATAGAAACAAGACACTAAGATCATTGCATATTTTTAGCAGCTACCTGGTTTTAGTTCAGCAGTGCAACTTTACAATACATTCCTTGTCAAGGACAAAGGGTTCTTTAGCCTACTCTTCCCTGATTTGCTTCTACTGTCAGTCCTCAGTGGTGTCAAGTAGAATCTCATCAGACCATTATCCACATTGTTCGGGCTCGGCGAATACCTAGCGCTCTTATTCCTCGTCAGCATCAGCTGGTCTCTCCTCTGCGGCGTGCTGCCATCTTTATTATTCTCGAAACCGCCATTATTCCTGCCCATGACCACATCGCATGACTTCCTCGCACTAATGGTACAGCTCCTCGTAAACTTCTCGCCATCTTCGCTAGCCAACGATCGATTAAGTACGCTACCGCTGCTGCTGCTCTCTCCATCCCCAAACTTGCTCTCGCTGCTCTTCTTACCAAACATACTCAAGACATTTCGCCATTTCGGCAGCTTCTTCGACTTGGACCCTTTCCTATCCCCACTACCACCATTGTTGTTCCCCCCACCAGTGGAATCAACATCTTTGTCTAGGGAATTAACATTGCCTACCACATTGTAATCTCTAACGGAGTACCAATTTGAATCCCTCAATTCTTTCTCGGTAACAAGCAGTTTCGCCTCGTGGAAAAGTTCGGGAGATACCTTGGCGTTTGATATGGCTTTCAACTCATCTTCTCCGAGCCCTAATTCCATCACCTTCACCGATCCGGATCTCTCGAAGCTCTTCCTCCTACGCGGATCGGAGTAATAGCTCACCGTCTGAGCAGTTCCTCCTGGACTGATTCGTCCATCTTCCCTATTATTCAGATCCCCAATCTGCTGATCCTTATTATTTGCCCTATCATTATTCAGCTTCACATCGTCTTCCACAACAGACACCAAAGGAGTAAACCCTGGATAAGCTCTCCCAATCAAGTAACCGTCCCACGAAGCTCTTGGCTCGTCGAACGAACGGCGGGAATCCTCTATCGACAATCTGCCTCCGTCGATTGAGTGCCGTGGATCCGCATCGCAAGATCTCCTCCGTCCATACTCGCCACCTTCCGTAAGCGTGTCCTTCAATTTCTTCAGTATCCCCTTGTCGTTATTATTATTATCCATCGTTATAGAGAATCCGTCGTCATTTAGCTGCTGCTGTTGCTTCGCCTCTTTCTTTTTCTTCTGCTTCAGATTCCATTTCCCCAATTTCTTGCTGAAAACCGAAGCGGCTTCCCAGAAGCTCCCAGCGATCTCTTTGAAATCCTTACTCGGATTATTGCTCTTCTTCTTGTTATGACATTCGAGATCTATAAACTCCTTCATCGGCTTCAACTCCCCATCCTCCTCCACGAAATCGTCCACGACATCGGGAGGCACGATCTCGTCGAAAACCCTAATTTCATCCCCTCTCATTTCCAGCTCGGAGACGACCGCTTTAGCCTTGGCTATGGCCTTGGCGTAGGATTCGCCGTCCTGGTCGTGGTGGAAGAGCTCGGAGAGGCTGTTGCGGGGTATGACATCGCAGGAGCGGCGGCGAGGCTCGGAGATGGTGGTGTTGGTGGTGGCGGAAGTGGAGGTGGTGGCGGAGGAGGAGGAGGCATTGTTGTTGTTGGGGTTGGAGCTGCTGGAGAAGGACTTGGATCGGCGGAGCTCTAGGGCTAAACGGGTGATGGGGGTTTCCTGGTGGGTGTCCGGGTCGATTCCGGCGAGGCGTTCGCGGAGGCAGGAGGCGCAGAATCCGGTGAGGGGTTTTGTAGGGTGGCGGTGGCAGGAGGGGAAACGGCGGCGCTGGGAGTGGGGGTGGGAGGGTTGTGGCGGAGGAGGAGGAGGAGTCATGGCTGGAGGGAGACGGCAGGAAACATCTGTCTAGGAAACAGAGGAGAGAAGATGCAGAGAGAGTGAGGGTTAGAGCTTCTGAGTGACAGATCTGAGAGAGTGGAGAGCAATGGAGGGAGGATGAGGAAGGAATGGAGTGTAGGTTAGTACTAGAGTGCTAGTAGTGAGGGTGCAGTGAAGTGGTCAGAGATTAATGGAGTAAACTAAGGAAGGAAAGGAAACAGAGAGAGGAAAAGGAAAAGGAAAATGAAAGAAAATAAAACCCCTGATAAACCTCCCGCCTCCTTTAATTTAATTCGGGATTCATTATGTTGGTAATTAATCTTTATTATTTATAAAGAGCCTTTTATTCATATATGGTAATGAAGTAATGATGCTTAATTAGCTTCCTCACCATCTACTAACCACTTTCATCATTAATGATCCTTCCAAGGAAAGTGTTGTATGTTTCTTCTAGTTAGCTATGGACTCATTTGAACCTACTTTTTAGAGTAAATATTTATGAAGCCAGCCATACTTCTAGTTAGATAGAATGTATTATGTCACTATCCCTCCACATTGAAGTAAAATACATAGAAGAGCAGAATGAAGTAAAATTCATTATTGAAGCCATAGGTTGTTGGTTTTCTGTTTTTTTAACCTCACATTTCCTTGTCCATGCGAGGGTGAGCGAGAGCGATGATGTGTTGGAGTTGTGGAGCTGATTCAATTGATCATATTTGTTTGTTTGGAAAGGCTCTCTGGAAATTTTTGTTTTGGAAATGTGTGGCATGTAGGGAGATTGGAGTAGCTTGGTTTTGAAGGCTATCAGGGATTTCCCTGGTGGTTCGGCTGCAGCCTGCTCTGGGAGAATGATTTGGAAAGCGGTTGTTTGCATGATTTGGTATGAGAGATAGTCGAAGGCATACGAGTGAACGAAGTAGTAAAACAATTAAGTTAGCTTGATTTATTGTGAGAGATATTGATTTTATTTTACACAAGTTTTGGAAGTCTATACAAATAAAAGTATTCTCTTTTGATATTTCGTAAAACTATGTCACTTTGATAATTAATACATACTTTTAATAAATTTTATAACAAATATTAATCGAAAAAAAAGAGTGTCAATTTGCAAAGATAGTAACAAAGATCTAAATAATGACGGAATAATAAAAAGTCCTTATTACTTAAAAGTTGTATTAGATCTAACAAGTACAATACTCCACTTCTTTTATATACTTATATAAAGGGCTTCCTTTTATTTCAAAAGTCAGGGTTTAATGTAAAGTACACGATTTTATATAAATATAACCGAATTCTATTTTTATTGAGGTAAATTATATGTTTATTTTCATTATAGTATGCAATTTAGATGGGGCTTTTAGACATGATTTAATAACAAATAATTTAGAAATACACAATTAAACTAAAATAATATTATTTGGTTATTTTCAAGCCCTACATAACGTTGTACAGGAAAGCCTTTTATAGCTACTTTCAAATGGTCGTGCAGGATATGAGAATCAAACAATGTTATTATAGTTTGATTTTGGCTTTTCAAGTTTATCATATATATATATGATGGAAATTTCAATACATATGTGTATACAGTACATTCAATATTAAAAATATTAATTACAAGAATTTAAAACTGAAACAATGAATCCTAAACACTAAAGAATAATGTTAAACTTTTAAACGCTAAATTCTAACTCTCAAATATTAGATAGTAAAATCAAAATTTTAATCATACCTCAAACTCTAACTTTTGACCATAAATCTAAATTAACAAATTATAAAACCCTTAATTAAACTCTAAATACTTACCATTATATCTTAAACCTTAAACACTAAACAAAAATCTCAAAACTCTTAATTTTAATTCTAATATATAATAAAATATAACGTTTACATATATACCAAAATATTGTCCTGACGCATATTTGCGAGCCATCATCTATTAAACCAAAGAACACCCTAGCTCAAGAATATAGTTCAACTTCATCACAAGAAAAGTCAGATTGTTCGTGATAATTGATAAACAAATAGAATTTATAAGTCCACGATTGCGTGGTTCGATGACACTCGGCGCTTTTAGCTTGGAGTTTTGGCACATTCGTTATGAATAGGTTTGGCAAAGAGGAGGTTTGGGGATGGTTATAACATATCCATTATTTATTTACTTTTATGGCGGTTATTAACCATAATCATCACTATTTTTATTTCGGTAATAGACTTTGTTCTATCCCCATACCCACCCGGTTACGATTATAACCGCTCCTTCTAACGGTTAATCACCAATATGCAAGAAAAAAAAAGGAATGAAAAGTCGAAAATGCATACACATTCATTCATCTGAAAATTTTCCAAATCTAATTTCAAACAATAGTAACAATAACATTCTAGAACACTAAAAGCACTTGTTATTTGTTCTTGAAATTAAAAGCAAAAGTATTGTGTTGGGACATAGGGTTAAAATGTAAGTGGGTTGGGACAGTCAGTCAAATGATATTGAGCTTTATTGCTTTAATAATATACGAGTAAATAGAGGGTAAGTTACGGGTTGATGATGGTTATGGGTATGGTTACGGTGATGGTGCGGTTACCTCAAAACCCATAACCTAACCTTACTTATCCGTAGCGGTTAACAGTTATAACCATAAACACAAAATACCCGGTCAACACGGTTAATAACCGTCAAACTCGATGAGGGTACGATCAATGTAACGGTTAAACGGTCAGAATTACCAACCCCTAAACACCTCGCGTGATAAAAAAATTGACCGACGCAAAAACTACTCCGTTTAATGTTACGACCGTCTCGGGAAACTGAAAGTCCTCAAACAACAAAGAGAATCAGAAAAGGTAAAGTAAAACAAACAAAAACAAAAGGAAGCAAAAAAAAAACGAAGACGAAAATGGAGAAGGCGAAGCAGTTCCTCGAGCCGATCCAAGAAGAAGCGGACATGTTATCGCAACTCGTGATCCCCACTCACCGATTCGGCCACGAGTGCAGCTTCTACGAGGACTTCTCCTTACGTGGCATCCGAGTCGACCGAGTCGAGCCAGGCTTCGTTTCCTGCACCTTCACCGTCCCTCGTCGACTCACCGTACGTAAGCCATAATCACAGTCATGCCCCTTCCTCTTTCTTCCTGTTCAATTAGATCGATCATATTTGAAATGAATTCGGGGGGCAGGATAGGAGCGGGAAGCTAGCGACAGGAGCGATTGCGAATCTGGTGGACGAAGTTGGAGGCGCGGTGGTTCATGTGGAAGGTCTCCCGATGAATGTCTCCGTGGATATGTCCATCTCATTTCTCTCCTCTGCAAAGCTCCATGTATGTTTTGGTAGTGTAATTGAAATTGGTCGTTGTCCAATTGTATGTATCTGAGGATTCTGAGTTTCTGACTCTTGGTATTGTGAATTTGGTTAGGATGAATTGGAGATTACATCGAAAGTATTGGGGCGGAAAGGCGGGTACGCTGGAACGGTTGTGCTGGTGAAGAACAAGTTGACTGGGGAGCTGATCGCTGAAGGACGGCATTCCCTGTTTGGTAGACATGCTAGCAAGATGTGATCATCGGGAGGATTGCTAATTCCTACTCAGCTCACAGGTGAAAAGCTTTTCATTCGTTCGAACATTGTGCAAAAATCTCGAGAGAGGGTTGGGAATGGCATCGTAGATTGTTACTTGGCCTTTGCCTACTACTGTGAATCCAGTATTTAAGCAAGTTCTTATGAGTTCTGAATTCTGATGTTCATGTACAGTAGGCGGATTTCATCTTTGCAGCTTAATTCGGGACTGGATATTTAAATTTGTAGTGACGAATGGTGGAAGCAGTCGTAATGGTCACGATGCTGCTTGATTGATCTTGTGATAGTAGCCGATAAAATCATCCGTAAGCATGGATACAGAAACCACCTTTGATAAAGTTCTACTCTATTTGATGAACCCCGCCCGTTCTACCAAGGATCGGTATTCGGTAATCCTCTCAACAATAACACGAAGCATCTTCATTGATCAGCAATCGAAATGACCAGTTCATAATCAGAACATTAGATAATACTTCGGATGATATAGTAAGAGAGTGTAACTCGATGCGATATAGATCCGATTGTATTCAGAATAAAACCTAGAGCAAGTATACATGTCGGAGATATGTTAATAAGACTAGAGCTTATAGAGGAACTCAAATTCCAAATGATATAGATATACACACACAGACAATCATCATATCATCAATTCATCATCGCAATTGGCTTCCTCGATCGATTCGTCCCTCAGTATGCATCAGAAGAGGGACAAAAAGCAGTACTGGCATCAGAAGAGGGACAAAAAGCAGTGGCATCAGCATCATCAAGACCAACTGCAGAAGACATTGGTGAACTAATCGGCCCTCCAATTGCACCCTTAGCCAGAGCATCACTCGAACTCTTAGGCTGCAACAACGACCTAAGACGACCACCCAAGCTGCACATACCGTACAAATCCATCCCTGCCAACGCATAGTCCTAATTTCATCAGGATCCAGTATCGTGAAACATGGGAAAACTTTGAAACTAATGAATGTTAGTGTACCTTCAGCTAGAGCCAAGTTGGAGTAGAGGTCGACGATGTTGGGGCAGGATTGGGAGCAGGATCTGGAGCAGAGCCGGGACACGAACTTATGATTGAGGAGGTAATCTGAAGAGATCCCTACGGTGTTTCTGACGACGCCGCATGCCTTGATGCATTCATCCGACTGGATCATGTCCTTCATGTTGTCCACTACTACCTCTGATGTCTCGCATTGGTACTTCACGATGCCATTCCCAACCCTCTCTCTCGAGATTTTTGTACAATGTTCTGAATTTGAATTTAGTCATATCTCACTTATGTACATCTATTTTATATTTCTTTCATTTTTCTTCTATAAGGGCCTTCCTGTCTATAAAAAAATATTTATCGAATAGAGTAGTAATATCATGGTGTTCCTTTCTTGCTTTCGTGGAGGATCTTTCAATGCTCTAATTACTTTTGTATGCACTCCATGCATTGTAATGTATCAACACGGATATTACAAGTAGAACTAGGATCAAAACCTTTATGGGGATGAAGAAGTATTCTGCACAGACGAAATTTTTTACTTCAAAGTTTGTGTTGGTAAGTTAGAAATGGGAATACAATTGATACATTTTTAGATAATTGGATTTCCTCTAACCCACCTCAAAAATCAACTCCCTTACCACATTTTAATATAGTTTCCCTTATTTTATAGGTTTCAGAGCTCATAATAAATAATATTTAGAATATTTCTTTGTTGCGAAAAATATTTATAGAATCAGATGTTCAAAAAATAGTAGCTATCTCCCTTTTCGTTTCTTACCTTCCTGATCAATTAATTTAGTCACTTTCTCCATTCAGAGTTTTTACGGTGCAATCAATATATCAAGTAGCGATTCTTTTTTTCCTCTCAATTTCATATGCTAGACCTCTCTTTCTAATTGACGATACTAATTGAAAATTTATTTGGAAAATAAATATTACCTCTAACTTAAAATTTTTCCTTTAAAAAATATTTCGAAACATTCTATCCATTAGAGATTATTTAAAATATAGAAAAAAGGAAGTTGATGTAATTTGTCTTGTCTGTAATTTGGAAACAAAAACCATTGAACATTTATTTTTAAATTGCCCTCTTATTTTTCTATTGGGTCAACGATTGGATATTCCTTTATATTTATTAATTCCGGAAAGCGTTGCGTTATCTAGAAAAAAGATAATTTACCAACCTCACGCCATTATGGAAAAATTCATCTTTTTCTGATGAAGATTATGGAAATTTCGTAATAAGATAGTGTTTCATTACATACAAGATCATTCTATTTCCCTTTAAGGATAGTTCCAATGTCAATACCATGAATTTATCAATCATGAAAAGGTAAAATTTCAACTAACTCTTTCAACAATAGTGTCAAATAAATCCCAGGGCGGTACCAAATGTTTCTCGATATGGATGGTGCAACATAAATTCTGATAGGAGGTGCTATTGGCTTTATACTTCGCAATCATCTTGAGGTAGTTTTATTTCAAGGGGGTTAAAGCTTTGCCGATATTTATGATCTTTTTATTATAAAAGCCTTAGCCTTACGTGAGACAATGAGGTGGTGTAGTCAAACGAATATTTTGGAGGTCAATTTTAAAGGTGATTCCGAATTTGTCATTTTTCAAGTATCCCATACAAATTTTGAATATCTTCTTCGAAATTGAGAAGTTAATATTTGTCGCTGTTGTGGATTATGTTATTAATAGAGGCACTGTCTTATTTTACTCGGACCAATATAAAATTGATTTGCTTGGTTGATATCAATATTGGTAAATAATAATAATAATAATAATAATAAAGTCTAGTCAAGCAGTATGAAAATTGTAATAAAATATAATAAAACAGTAAAATTTCCTATAATTTTAACTGTAAAAATCTCCAGTTTCATTATTTTATTATGCTGTGAATTATTTTTTTACTGGGTGACAAAAGACTTTTTCCTAACCTAATATGAGCATGAATCTAATTGCTGAGGATTCATCAATTATATAATCCATGATTCGGGTTAGTTGTAATCCGAAATACTCAACCTGACCTGACTCAACCGAACCACTGGTCAACAACGTCTCTACTCCTGGACCATTATTGATACAAAGCCCACAATTCACTTTTTTCATATTGAATATTTAAATCCAATCAAAACAGAGAAGGACATTTCTGTCATTTACACACTTCCCGGCGTCATAAATACGCCGCCAGCTGCCGTTCTCTTCTTCCCGGTCTTCTAGTCAACAACCACCGTCGTCCCCTATCACTAAACAATGAGCTCTTCCTTCCTCTCGTTCCGTCCACCACTTCCATCATCTTCTCCTACCGCATCATCACAACACCGTAGAATCCTCAATTCCCAGCGTCTAATTTCCTCCCCACTTGAGAATTTGCCGTCATGTTCTTCGCCAAGGAGTTCGATTCTACAATACAAGCTGCGCGGATTGCCCTCCTTGCAGCTCCGTTCAGTCTCATCTTCTTCTTCTTCTTCCTCGCGACTCAAAGCTTCGAAAGATGATGCTGAATTCGACTACTTACCGGACGGCAGTATCGAGCCGCTAAAGCCAAGTTTCAGAGAGTTCATTACCTCGGAGAGAGTGAAAGTGGTGGCGATGCTTGCCCTGGCACTGGCGCTTTGTAATGCCGATCGAGTTGTGATGTCCGTGGCGATTGTGCCGCTCTCGCTTTCTAACGGATGGAGCCGATCTTTCTCTGGTATCGTTCAGGTAATCCTTTTGCTTTGTTAGATGTGAACGGAATTGATAAGCTTCGTTAGTTTGAACATTTGAATTCTCAATTCAATTAAACTATTTGCAGTCGTCTTTCTTGTGGGGATACTTAATTTCGCCGATACCTGGAGGAACCTTAGTGGATTACTACGGCGGCAAGGTGGTTATGGGATGGGGTGTAGCTTTATGGTCATTAGCTACATTTCTCACACCATGGGCGGCAGAAACCTCTTTATTTGCTCTCCTAGCAATGCGTGCTATGCTTGGCATTGCAGAAGGTGTAGCGCTTCCTTGCATGAATAATATGGTAGTAAGGTATACTTCTGGTACGATATATCTAATTGCAAACATCTGTAGAGCGAACTTCTTCTTCCTAATGTGGTGAAGCTGAATTGTTGAAGATATAAACCTTTTTCTTCCTAGATGGTTCCCGCAAACAGAACGATCCAGGGCTGTTGGAATCGCCATGGCTGGATTTCAGCTTGGTTGTGCCATTGGGCTCACACTTTCCCCAATTCTCATGTCCAGAGGGGGTACATTCGGGCCATTTGTTATATTCGGACTATCTGGATTTCTTTGGGTGTTAGTTTGGTATGCTGCAATATCAAGTTCTCCTGAGAGAAGTTCACAGATTTCAAATTTTGAGTTGGGCTACATACAACGAGGAAGCAAAAAGCAGAAGTCCACTCCTGCTAAGGAGCGAACCAAGACGAGCAGGATGCTGCCTCCTTTTGGAAGGTTGCTGTCTAAAATGCCAACGTGGTCATTGATTGTAGCCAATGCCATGCATAGCTGGGTACGATTGACCAAGTCAATTACTACACTCTGCAAGTTTTATGATCTAGAATTCTTTCGTAGTACCATGGCCAGACTCAAACCTCAAGCTTGAGAAATCTCATTTTAAACAAACCTATATTTCGGACTAACTTATGGAAATGTTTTTGCAGGGGTTTTTTGTCATTCTTTCTTGGATGCCCATCTATTTTAATTATGTAAGTCGTGTTTTCCAGGTTAATGTGCTTCATTCTATGGCTAATTAGGCAGCACTGTGCATCAATGAGTTAATAAAGGTGAAGTTTTATGCAGATATATCACGTTGATCTCAAACATGCAGCTTGGTTTAGTGCTGTACCCTGGTCTGTGATGGCTTTCATGGGCTACTTTGGGGGCTTGTGGTCGGACGTGTTGATTCGGGCTGGTGTTACTGTTACTTTGACTCGGAAGATTATGCAGGTACGCTAGTACCTCAGTTCTCATCCTTATCTCTTTGCTTATTTTTCCTATTATCTAAAGCTTGACTCGTACTTATTTGCAGTCAATTGGCTTCCTGGGACCAGCGGTTGCTCTTGTTGGGTTAACGACTGCAAAAAGTCCATCCATTGCTTCTGCTTGGCTAACTTTAGCTGTTGCGCTGAAATCTTTCAGCCACTCTGGCTTTCTTGTGAATCTTCAGGTGGGTCTGCAGCTGGATTCAAAAGCAATGTGCCGACTAATCAAATATTCGAAATTGGTCTAACCTGTTCTGTTATTTTCTACTTACAGGAAATTGCACCACACTACTCAGGCGTCTTACATGGTATTCCTAACTATTCCCTGAGGAGTTTTCCTTTTCAGATATCTTATGCGAATCCTTGATATTGTCAGCTACATGAATTACCCCTGCATCACTATGAGCACGTCTCACGATGATATAATTCGAACCGTATATATTTCCTGACATAAATGTTTTTCATTGAGAGAGAGAGAACTAGATACAATGGACCAACTGCTGCTTATAAACTAAAATCGTAATGTCTAGATATATCGGAAAGCCAAACCGTTGCATTATGGAATTGACAGTTCTGTGCACTTTGTCTAGGCATGTCGAACACTGCAGGCACATTAGCAGCCATTTTAGGAACAGTTGGAGCTGGCTATTTTGTGGATCTGACTGGTTCTTTCAGAGGATTCCTGCTACTGACATCGGCTTTATACTTCCTCTCTGCCATTTTCTATATCATCTTCTCAACTGGGGAGAGAGTGGATTTTGATGAAACGGGTTAGTTATATTCTCATTATCATCTTCTGCATTCATGCCCTTTGATCTTACAACACCTAAAGTAATTACTTCTCGCCTTTTGACAAATTTCAGTAACTGCAACTGGGTAATGCCATATTCGCTTTTAGGGCTCATAAGCTGGTATGCATTTCTGGTTTCATACGTACTGTATATTGCTTTGCTGTGTCGTATCATAGTTTCAAAGTAGTCTCATTTCAGGAGTTGGGTTTTCTTCTCTCTGGCTTCCTGAAGGTCTGTCTGCCTGCTGAATTCATGTTCAACAGTTTCCTCGGAACACGGTTGAGCTTTTAGGAATGCCATTCGCCGGTGTCCTCTCGATGATCAACTTGCAACGGTGGCCGGAATGTGCAACTAGGAAGGAGTGATGATGCAAGTTGCAACACCATTAAGATTACCAGAAAGGGCCTTTCATTAGATGTACAGGAGGGTAAAGTTTTGTTCTTTTTGCTACTCTGAAGCCCGCAAATAGGCAAACTTCCTATCAAGGCTTTAGGTTGAAGGTGACCCCCTTTTCGGCCCCAGATATAGCTTTCATCTACCTGTATCATGTAGATATAATGCTTTTGGTTTGAATTTCTTAGATCTTATCAGAAATGTCCCTTTCCTGCTAACACTGTCAGTAATTAATGATAGTATCTGTCAATGAGAATCAACAAGGCAAGTAGGCAAAACACCACTTGCCTGTAACATCCCATCTTGTGCCGAATTCAAGAGGCTGTAAACGAACAATAGATCCCTTCGTCCTTCAAAAGGCAAGCTACCCGTTTCTTACCAAATCGAAAGTGCTGTTTGGAGAACGAACTTGGCACGAAATCGACTTCTTCGATGATGTCCATCTGACAATGATAACAGTGACGCGGCAGTTGATTAATCTATAATGTACAGAACGACAATAGCTGGAACAGGAACAAGCTTTTGACTCAGTAGTCCGTTGACTTGCTAGCTCCTTGTACAAATTTTTTTTGTCGGTTTTACAATGTTTGTCTTCTAAGATAACACCGACCCAGTTTGGAGATCCCAAAGACACGGCCTTTGTGGTTTGTTTGTTTCTCTGTAAGACCAAGTCCTACACAGATTAAAAAGAAAAGAACAAAAGAAAGAGAATGATAGTATTGACAGAATCATTCATCAAACATACAATTAATGCCCTTCAACTCAACATGTCTCTCCCACGTCTCGAATGTTAGCTCAAAAAGTAAGCTCTTCCATGTTCATCTCAACTATGAAGAAAGGCAGCTCCCGGAAGAAACGAAACAATCATCCTCTTGACAAATTCAACGCCAAAGATTCTCCTTCTCCGTTGATCAAATTCATGAAAGCTGCTGCCGGAAAAGTAGCTTCAGCCTTCACAATTTTCCGGCGGAGTAATCCTCCCGCCGCCGACGTCAATCTCGCCAGCAAGAGCATTAGCTCTGCTGCTGGATCGTACTGTAAGCTCCCCTCCACCAAGACCCATTAACCAGTTTTTTTTCTTTTCATTTTTTGAGGTAACTTGAAAGGTTGTTTACTTGATGCAGTTTCAAGCGAGCTGTCAAGGGTAAGCAACAGCAGCAAGAGCACGTCGTCGAGGTTGAAGTCTTCGAGCTCATACGGATCGTCGTCCACAAGCGGCGGAGGAGTAGTGTTCGGATCGACACAGCAGGGATACTCGCTTCAAGAGATTGTTAAGGCGACCGATAATTTCTCGTCGGGTACCAAGATTGGAGAAGGTAGTTTTGGGACTGTGTACAAGGGAAAGTTGAAAGATGGGTCTTTTATTGCAGTGAAGCGTGCCAGAAAGGTACATACTTTTCTTTGCTATTTGGATAGTATGGATATGGGTTGATTTGATTTTATAGTTTTGGTTGATGGGTTTTGATTCTTGTGGCAGAATTCACATGACAAGCGTTTGGCATTGGAGTTCAGGAACGAGATACTTACTCTGTCTAAGATTGAGCATTTGAATCTGGTGAGATTGTACGGCTATGTCGAGCATCAAGACGAGAGGCTTATCGTGGTCGAATATGTCAACAATGGGAACCTCAGAGACCATCTTGACAGTAAGTTCAATCTTCCCTTCTTGCTGAATGTTTGTTACTTACAGTTGAACAGAACATATACCAATTTTCGAAGTATCGGCTGAATTAGGAATTTTGCTAGAAATGGTACGCTTTTACTCGAATTTTCGCCGAATGCTTGGACATTGCCAATTGGTGTGAATGTGTTTGATGTTCCCAATGCAGATAGAAGAGGAACTATACTCGAATTCGCGGAGCGTTTAGACATTGCCATTGATGTTGCACACGCTATTACCTATCTTCACATGTACACAGACCGAGCGATAATCCACAGAGACATAAAAGCATCAAACATCCTTCTAAACGACAAGCTTCGAGCCAAAGTTGCAGACTTTGGTTTCGCAAGATTAGCCGCTGAAGATTGCAATGACACCCACATCTCGACTCAGATCAAAGGCACAACTGGTTACTTAGACCCTGAATACCTCAGGACATATACACTCACCGAGAAGAGCGATGTCTTCTCCTTCGGTGTCCTACTCGTTGAACTCGTTACTGGAAGGCACCCGATCGACCAGAATCGATCTATCAACGAGAAAGTTACCATCAAATGGGTAATAACTTTGTCCCACACTTCATAGTAAGAAATTTTCAATTTTGTTCGAGGAACAAAGAACTTAATAAGCATGGTTGGTGCTGGAATATAGGCAATGAAGAGACTCAAAGACGGAGATGCGATAATGGCGATGGATCCGATCCTGAGAAGGAGCCCTGCATCGAACAGAGCGACCGAGGATGTTCTGAGACTGGCTCAGAAGTGTCTGGCACCGATGAGACAATTGCGACCTTCCATGAAGGAATGCGCAGAGGTTCTGTGGAGAATACGAAAGGAGTTTCGAGAAAAGGGCGCCCTTCAGTCTTCCTCTGCGGCTTCAGCTTCTGCTGATTTTCCCAGGAGGAATCCTAATCAGACCCGGATTACTACATTCGGGTTGGAAGATATTGGTGAGAACCCCAGGTTCGTTTCCGCATGAAGAAAAAACGCAGGATACTGAGAATTTGTTATAGGGGTTGAACGATTTGTACAAGTTTTTTTGTGCCTTGAAACTGTGCATATTGGAAGAAAAGTTGTTTTTTTCTTCTGGAGGTACAACTTATAACAGGTTATTTAGCAGGTCTGCATGGGTATAAATAGAGTAAATCAATTGCAGTAGCTGATCCAAATCTAAGAGTCACTGGATTGAGCCAAACTAACTTCACTGAAATCTCAACACATTAAATAATTTATCAGTCTTTATGATCATCATTAACAAGCTTTAATTACTACCAGTCTGTAATTTTTCAGACTGTAATTTTTCAGTCTGTAGACCAAGTAGACCTCGCATGCAATGATTTTTCAGTCTGTAATTTCCTTATTCAAGAAGACCAAGTAGACATCGCATGCATCCATCCAGAACTAGCATCCGAGCTAGGAGTCCTCGATCTAGAGTTAGCATCAAGGCTAGGACTCCTCGATCTAGAATTAGCAGCCGGGCTAGGGCTCTTTGAAAAGCTTCTCGAGTAGCTCCCCCTTGAGTACCCGCCTCAGGCTAATAGGAGAAACACTAGCCGAGTAGCCTCTGAGGCTGGTACCAGAATGTCGACTACTCGACAGCAGCCTTCTCTGGAAAGGAGAAACACTAGGTGAGTAGCTTCTTGTCGACCTTGACAGCCTTCTCGGGCTAATAGGGGAAATGCTTCTCGAATCGCTCCTCCTCAAATTTATCCTTCTCCTCGGGGACAAAGGACTCCTCAAATTTATCCTTCTCCTCGGGGACAAAGGACTTTGAGGAAAAGATTGATAAGAGGACGGTGAGCTGTATGCTGGCTCGAAAGGCTTTGAGTGCGATCTCTCCCATCTGTGTGGGGATGGATGTCTGAAGTATGATCTTCTCCGGAAATGGTGGTAATCCGGCAATCGTGAGTATGTTCTTCTCCAGACACTTTTGAACGACAATTGTTTTGGGTTGATCCAGATAGAAACCATGATACAATCCAGAACAAAAGATGACTGTAATAGGGACAGACGATTATCATTAACAAGCGTACTAGCAGTCGGTCCAAATAAGTTCAAGAATAAAACCAAGTTTATTACAATAGGTAAGTACCCCTGCACCACAGAACCGAATCTCTTTCTCCTTATTCAAGAAGATGGAGTAGACTGTGGGGTGACAGACCTAGACACCGATCTAGAGCTAGCATCCAGGCTAGGACTCCTCGAATAGCTGTGTCGAGAACTGCCGTGTCTAGAAGATGACACCCTCTTCCTCGAGCTCCTCTTCGTTGGCGGCGAAACACTTCTCGAGTAGCTCCTCCTCGGGCTACGAGAGACGCTACGAGAATATCGTCTACTCGACCGCCTTCTCCTCGGGATAGGAGAAACACTGGATGAGTAGCTTCTTCTCCTTGACCGCCTTCTCCTCGGGATAGGAGAAACACTGGATGAGTAGCTTCTTCTCCTTGACCGCCTTCTCGGGCTAATAGGGGACACACTTCTTGAATAGCTCCTCCTTGAACTTCTTCTCCTCGGAGGAGGAGACCGAGCAGGACTTTGCGAAACAGAACGATAAGAGTACCGTGTTCTTCCATAACTGTCAGTCGGTGAGCTGTATGCTGACTCGGAAGGGGAGAACGATCTCTCGCGTCTCCGAACAGGAGACCGGCTGTAAGGGGATGTAGATCTGGAGTATGATCTTCTCCGGACATAGTAGTAATCCGGAGATCGTGAGTAGGACCTTCGGCGCCTGGAATAGTACAAAGATCGAGAGTGGGACCTGCACCCGTAACGATAACCTGAAGAGGACCTTCTCCTGCGAGGAGAGAAAGACCTGCTCCTACCACGGCCTGATGAATAAGACCGGGATCTACTTCTGCTCCTTGGATAAGGAGAGTAACCCGGGGATCGTCTCGAAGACTCGCTAATGCTTCTCCGTCGCCCTGCAGAATGAAACGCAAGTCGACCGAATTAAGTAGCAGTAGAAACATCAACTTAAGAAGATTCAGATAAGAGTTATATAAGTGTGTCATACCACGCACTGTGCGGAGCCCCAGATACTTTCCAGGAGTAGGAGTCCTGCCCCTCCGCCTCTTTGCCTACAACCAATCACGAGAAATGAGATCAACGATATACAGAGAGCCAAAATGAGGAGAGAAATTAAGGGCATACAACCCTAAAAGTCTGACATTGGTTGATTTGTATGATTAGTTGAGCTATTTGAGTTTGGAGAAGAGCTGCTACACACAGCTAAACCTGCTGGAACAAAAGCTTCAAGTGGAAAGGAGACAACTTTCAAATCACGTAAGAACTAGAAACAATTCACGCTGAAATCCAGCAAGCGTGTCAAAGCATAAAAGAACAGGAAACAGGTTGTTATACCCGAAGCTGTTATATTGAGAACAGACTGCAGTAAATTTTACCTTTTCAACAGTTATGACACGACCTTCAAGGACAGAGCGATCCAAATACTTGAGGCAACGCTCAGCTTCATCGATAGTGGACATTGTTACAAACGCAAATCCACGAGATTCCCTAGTCCATGGATCAACAACAAGACTAACACCAGTCACCTAGCAATGTCATAATTGTGAGAAGTTAGGTCCGAAGAAGTAACAGAAAGGAGCTTCCAAAAATATGCAGGGTGTTTCCGAAGACATACCTTTCCCTCGGTGGAGAAGTGATCCTCGAGGTCTCTCTTTGTGATACGAGGCGACAGCCCTGTCACATACAGATTGTTGCCAGGGTTCTCGACAGAGGGGCTCCTGATAAACCAAATGCAGACATCACACCAAGGATTCTCTACGTTATATTCCAGACCACCAAAAACAAAAACATCCAATGAACATGCAATAGAGATACAGGTAGTTGTAGATACCTTGATCGGCTTCTTGACCTTGACAAAGACCTTGACATTGATCTGCCATGTCGCCTGTATGGTGAAGGCGATACTGAGTACCTTGATCTCTTCGAATACGACATCTGCAAGGGAGAAAGAGAATCCAGAACTCAATTATGTCATGAATCAGCCGCGTGTGCATCAAGACCGCAAGCATGATAGCATGCCAGCATAAATTACAGCTAGAAGTAAGAATCTTGAACGGAATTTGTAAGAAGAATATGAGACCCAAGTCTAATTGACAGCAGCGAAGATCCAAGTCATAATCGGCAACAAAATTGAAAACCACGGAACCCATGCCCAGCTGCTCCTCTGAGCCAGCCAACGAAAAAATTACAAAGCTTTGACAATCATCATAGACATGGAAAGATCAGGCGGGAAAATTCAGCTGTGGCAAAAACTGCATGATCAAGGTGAAAATGAAATCTATCCTACCTAATCCAGCTAATCCTTCTAATGAACAGAAGACAACGGAACAAACGATTATCAACGCGATACAATCAAAACCGCCATGAATTGAAGGAAGGAGAATCTACCCCGACCATCAGAAAACATCCAAAAGATCGAAGGTAAAGTAGTAGTCTAGCAATGAACATATTAGATCATGAACGTACCGTACTGGCGCCGGGATAGTAAAGTATCGTCAAATTACGGAGATGGCTTACTGGAGATTGGATTGCCAAATTATGGAGAAAATTTGGCCGTGAAGGGAAATGAGAGATTCATATATTGTACACCAAAGGAATTGGAAAGTGGGAGAAATGAGAAGCTTCTGGATGGATGGGGAAAATGACGGAAATAGCCTGGTTTTGTTGACGTGGCTAAGCTTGGAGGTCTGTAGCTTGTGGGCTTTGTGGAAAATCAAGTTTTCTTAGGTGCTGATTTCATTATGATTAGCACCATTACTTGATCCGACGGTCGATGAGGGTTGGATCGGATTTAATGGTCGTGTTCAATTTGTTTTTTTTTACGCCATATATTTTCGGTTAGAATTGGTTTTAGATTGAGTTTTGGGTTACGATTTTGGGTTTTTAATTTTTAAGTTTGATTTAGAGTTTAAGATTTAGGGTCGAATATTAGGTTTTCAATTTGGATTTTAAGTTTTGAGTTTAAGTTTTGTATTTAGTTCCCGATTTAAGATTTAAAGTACAAAGTATTAGATTTTCAATTAAAATTTTAAATTTTAAATTTTGAGTTTAACCCAACATTCAACGCTCAAAATTAGATTCCAACCGAATATTTTTTTTTCTAAACCAAACCCAAAATCTAAAACAAAAAAATTCCAAAATTTAAAAACCAAAAATACATATCTCAAAACTTAATAGAATCAACCCAAACAACAAAATATAATCCTGAAAACAAATGAAAAAAAAAATTAAACACGTTTGACTGTTGGATCTGGTCACATACATCACCGACCGCTTGAATCTACAAATCAGCAGGTGCTGATTTGCACCCAAGCTCTACTGGTGGAAAATCGCAGCTGGTTGCGTAACCAGAGCAGTTTTCTCGATATCATCGATGATTGTCAATTTTCCACCAACATGTAATTCACTAATATGGGCCTGAAAGTTCAAGCCCGCAGAGGCCGACAAACATGAAATGGCACGGAGAACTCTTATGATGGGCTTTGGTCCATACTGTGGACGGGCCTGTATTGATTTCTGGCTTTTTTCCTTTTCTGTTGTCAGGTAAGGCCAACGCCTAGCAAATTATTGATCGCTTGCTTTGTCTAACCATTGTTTAGCTCTTTTTTTGCTTACTCGTTCAGCATCTGGGTACCAATTCATACTAGTCTCAGTTTCACATCAAACGAATATGAAAGTCGTTACATATCCATACGGTACAGCCACGAGAAAATTCACTGATAGATCGTACAACCGGGGAAAGACCAAAATCTGAGATGAGATCAACGGCGGTGGGCCGGAGCCAGAGTTTTTGTCCTCAATTGTCGCTTCTACTGGGTTTACCTGAATCAAAATCAATCTGCAGCAACCAACATAAACCAATGGTTAAGCTACTATTTTACAATCCCACACAAAAACTACGCAAAGGAGAAATAAATCTGTACGTACATTATCAGCAGTAGCAGGGATCCATTCATTGGTAGCAGGGTTTCCCCTGCCTGATTCATGGCTGCTGGTCTTCTCTTGCTCGTCAGGCTCTAGGTGGAAGGACTTCCCATCAGCAGCACTTTCCATCTTGATGAACCCAGTTCCCGTCTGACTCATATGAAGAAAACCAAAGATGCAATATTGATGATTGATTGAACAAAAGGGATGATTCAGAATCATGGCTAGCTTAATTATGATTAATTTACCGTGTGATGTTGCTTGTCAACGCAGTTGAGATCCTTATAGTAGTCCGTCTCCACAAACTCCTCCCTCATCGTCGCTTCTACGCTTCTCCCATCGTATGACTGTAGAAACAGAGTTTGCCCATATGGCCAATTAATCCATGTAAAAACAAAAAAACACAGATGGTTTATTATTACGTAGTACGTACTTCATGAGTGTCGGAGCTCTCGAGGCGTTGGAACTCAACGAGCTCCGGGATAGCGCCTTCACCGCCGCCGGGGAGAGAGTCGACGTATTTAGCTGCAGAAGGGTCACTGCGCTGAGGCTTAGTGTGACGCTTTGGAGCAATGTCGTCAAAGTAGCCTCTAGTTTGTTGCTCCATCTCCGCCTCCTGCTCTGCCGACAGATGGTCGTCGCTCCGGTTCGGCCTCCTGCTTTCCATTTTTTTGTATCAGTCAATACCTTTGGTGCCGTTTTCTGAAGCTGTTTAAGAAGGGTCAGTTACTCAGTGGGTTTAGATATTTTTCGCTCCGATTACTTTTTGGTACGGACGTTTTGGGCCAATGGAGTCGATAGAAATATCTTTAGACAGACTACTGGTAGTGTGGATAAAGAAAATATCTGGCGACTCGATCATCTTATCCGAATTTGCTCACATGTCACATGGTCTTATGGTGTTAGGTGAGGGGATTGTCGGAAGTTAGAACAATGGTAAAGATGTTAAACAGTTTGTAATCGAGTGGTTGCAATACTTGTTTTTGTTCATAAAAATTTTGAATTTAACATTTAAAATGCGTAATTATTTTGACATTCAAAACTAACAATCGGTAATCTCATAGTATATTTAATATTTAATAACCGCATCACTAAATATAATAAAAAAAAAATTAGGGTAGAGAGGCAAAAAGAGTTGGGCGGTTTGGGCAACGATGAAGAATTAATGACTACTTATTTACCCTAAAATATCAGAAAAAGTCTGATATCTGAATTGTGAATGATGAAGTGTGGTCAATTATTTGATTAAATTATATATCGTGGGCTCGTAGATGTGGCTGAACTTAAAGCCCATTCATTATCTGTTAGCACGACACGTAAAGCCCATTCATGATCTGTTTGTGGCCTATTAATTTCAAGAAGGGCTTCGTCTGGTTGACATAATAACAATGAACAGGCCCAAATAAACAAGTTCCAATCCGTCAGCCCAGATTAATGATTGATTTTGGGTGGTTTAGGGTTTTGTATGGTTTTCAAAACCGGATTGCAGGTTGAACCGGTAAGGCTGTGGGTACAGGTTTTATTGGTTCAACTATTAGTTAAATATTAGTTAAATAAAAAATATTATTAAGCTAGACCGATGTTGATAAATAATATAAACTACGGTTGACGTTTCCCAACAATTCCAGTTATTCATAGTTTGAAACTCAATCATTCATGTTCTGGTAGGAGAGCCTTTGTTTGACAAAATGCCCCAATCTATCAATTCAAGTTATTTGAAATTTGAAACATAATGGTTCATGACATAATAATAAGAGAGTCTTCGATAGACAAAATGCCACAATCTATTGCACAAATTTCGTAATCATTTCAATTCGTTGTATAAAATTGTATAAAATTTAGAAAACGACAAGTTGAAACATCGCGAATAGATATTATTTGATTTTTTGTTTGTGGGCAATAATTGAATAGAGGATAATGGACAAACGAAAAAAAAAAGTGGACAAACGAAATAATAATACGTTGTCAATTAACATTATTCTAAGTAACCAACCATAGGATGCAGCCCCCCCTCCCCCCCTTACACAACCCGCAATTAAAAGTAGTGAATAATCTCACTGGGGAAGGCAACAAAACTAACTAGTCCATAATTCATCACTTAATTTTTTATCTTTGACTTGAAATTAATTAATCCTGCTTTTCTCTATAAGCTTACTTTGTCGCTTTTAATTATTGCACGCCAACGTGCTTTGATTATGACCCTCTAGTCTTGGTCCTGGCCCCTTCCACGTTCATTTTTTTGCAGCCTCGCTATATGCACGCTACTAAAGTGTTTCGTTTCGATTTTAGAGTTATGTTTTTGAATTTCGCCCGATGGATTTTTTGAATTTTGTTATGTGTGTTTCAAGCTCGCCTCAAATTTTGAATACTGCATGGGGTCCCGTCCCGACCATCCAGCTAGTTCCGCGATTGGGGGGGTGGATGATCATATCTCGATAAGATGTAAAGTATGCAATGCTACGAACTTGGTGTTGCAATAGATGATTGCAAATGCAAGCAAACAACACTAACAGCAAGCTAAGGGACATGCATGGCCTCTGAGTGTGAGAGACATATATAGTGGTAAGGCATACTGAATCCTGTACGACTATGCCAAATACTACCAGACAGTGAGCCATCTTGTGGAGGGGAAACAAAGAGATACTGGACTCAGGACCCCATATATGCTTGGGAGATAAGAATCAAAAACTCATCAAACCCCACCATGAAATTGCAATGCATACACTCGTATAATATTGGTCGTCGTTAGCAACTTAGCAAGTCATGCATTTCAAGTATTCAAACAATTATTTGTCACAGCCTTATCTTCTAACACTCGTAAGTACTGAATTGATTCGACCATCTTACACCCCCTATACCATTGCAACGTTAAGGTTCTATTTGGTGAAGTATGTAACAGAAATGATCATCAATGCTAGATGACAATTCTATCGCCACTGAACACAACTTGTAGTTGTAGAAAGGTAGATCGGAAAATCTCTGTGAGTTAAACCTATATATGCAAGTTGTTGGCTTCTGTTCTGTGACCCTGGCCCAACCACTCAGAACCGAGCCCAGTGGTCCGCTCGAGTACGGTCTGACTGGAGCAGGCTGCGACCCGGTCCAGGTCCAAACACCAAACACAGCGCAACATGTTAACGACTAAGCCAACCTCTCATCTGCCGTCAAGAACACTGAGTCTAGGGTTTGTGGAGTCGCTCTTGTTGATAATTCAAGCCTGTCATATGGGCTCTGTACTCGTCTAATGTGATGCAGGTCTTTTGGGCCGCATAGACTTGAAGAAAAAAACAAGAAACCAGCCCAAACCAAAGCACACTGACGCGTGTTCCGCACTAACCCTAGAGATCATCGAAATCATCGATACATCGCGGGAAGCTAGCAGCAATCGGAGTAGCGTGGTTCTTACAACCAAGAAGTACGGTCTACAGAGAAGGAAAGAAGGAAAGAAGGAAGCTTCGCCACTCGACATCCTCGCTAGCAGATGAATCGAATGGAAATAAATAGAAGCTGCAACTGCTCGTGAGGAGTGCGCTTAATCGACGGGACAAGAAATCACGACCAGGCTCACAGGAAATCAAGAGGGAGATTGTACGACTGGAGCTGGGGCTTTGGATCTACTAGTTGCTGCTGAGTTGCTGCTGGACGCTGTGAAGACTGCTGGAGCACAACTGGACAGACAGCAATCTGCCGATCAAAGACATTCGTGTGCTTCAGGTTGTTAAGTTGCCAAATTGTTTATCTTTGTTACTTCATAGTTAGAAATACAATTAAGCCACTGTGAATGAATTATGAGCTGGAAGCTCTAAAGTACTGTCTGTCATTAAACTCTTCTAGCACAACTTAAAACCCAGATTTTAGTTCATGAAGTCTTTGTGATCATTCTATCAGATACAATACATTTGCTCTCATTACAGGGATCAGTCTACAACAAGTGGTATCAGAGCTGGGCTGCTAACTGAGCAAAGCTCGACTAGCAACAACTCCAGGTGAATTCTGATCCTCATTCGTTAAAATTAAGGTCTTTGTTATTGTTTTGAACAGAATGAACGATTCACAAACTGCTGTGTTCCTTGCTGATGGCTTTTCAGCTAATCGTCCTCCGAAGTTTGAAGGAGCACACTTTGGCTACTTGGAAAAATCGCATGGAGTTATTTATCAAAACCGTCAATCCTGTGCTATGGGTACTTATCGTCAACGGACCACAAGAGGTAAAAGCAAATCTTGATAAGTGGACTGATGATGATATTAAGAAAGTTCAATTGAATTCTCAGGCCATAAATCTAATGTACTGTGCTCTAGGTAAAGAAGAATTTAATCGTATCTCCACCTGTAAATCTGCAAAAGAAATTTGGGTTAAGCTATGCATAACTCATGAAGGAACTAATCTAGTTAAGACAACTAAAATCAGCATGCTGAAACAAGAGTTTGAAATGTTTAAAATGGAACCTGGTGAATCTATAAGAGATATGGCTGATAGGTTTCAAAGTATAATAAATAGATTAGAAGGACTAGGGAAAATCTACGATAATGAAGACATAATAAGGAAAATCTTATGGTGCCTACCTAGTCAGTGGCTTCCTAAGGTTACAGCCATAGAAGAAACTAAGAAACATGCTGATATCATGTTAGATGAGTTATTAGGATCACCGCTTACTCATGAAGAAATCCTAAAACGAGATATGGGAACCGAAACTGTTAAAGAAAAGAAAGTTATTGCTTTTAAAACTAATCTGGATACCACTAATAATTGCTTAGATGAGTATGATGATGATGAGCTGGCCTTGTTATCAAAGAAAGTAAGCAAAATGATACGGCTCAGAAAGCAACGAACAAATCTAAGAAATAAGGACTCTGATAAGATTGATGAATCCAAGAAAGTTCTATCTACTTTTAAAACTGGAATCAAAACTAGAAAGGAAGGTGCTGCTGGTCCATCTATCTGTTTCAGGTGTGGAAAGGCGGGACACTATAGGAGTGACTGCCCTACAAAAGAAAAAGCCTTTCAAGCTACGTGGAGTGCAAGTGAAGAGGAAAGTGAAGCAACTGATAACGAAGAACATGCGTTCATGGCGATAACTGAAGAATCAAGTGCTGACCACACGAATATCGAAGCTTCAGTAGAAGAAAAGGCTGAGGTATCTTCACTTACACTTAATTTTGATCATAAATCTAAGTGTTCATCTCACGAATCAGACATAGGTAATCTCTCTGACAATGAAGACGAGCTTTTTGATACTATAGAAGAGATAACCTCTGAGTTTGCAGAGTTTAGAGTTAAATACCTAGATCTAAAAGAAAAATTAAGTAATGAAATTAAGGAAGTAGAAAAACTGAAAGGAAGTTCTGTGCTAGTTAGACGAAGTTTAGCTAATGTAAAGAACAATCTCAGAAATGTCCTCCGACAAAATGGAGTATTAAAAGGTGAACTTAGAAGATGGCCCTACTATCGTCATAATTATTTTTTACCTAGGTATATAGAGCTAAGGCCCTTTTGTCAAGCTGCTGAAAACTACAATACTTGGTGTGACATATGTCAAACAAATGAACACTCTGTAGCTGAATGCATGTTTCATGCTCATAAAAATTCTGCATCCAAGGTAATTTGGATGCAAAAAACCAAATGACTATTATCATGGCAGGACTGCTATCTAGCTGATGAAGGGAGTCACAAATGGGTGCTGGATAGTGGCTGCTCTCATCACATGACCAGAAATACCACTCTCTTTTGTAAGTTAACCTCTATACAAAAGGGTAATGTTAGTTTTGGTGATAACAGGTCCTGCAAAATCTTAGGAGTAGGTAAAGTTGGTAGTGGTGATACAGTTTACCTTAAGGAGGTTTTCCTAGTAAAAGCCTTAAAATATAATCTGATGTCTATTAGTCAAATTTGCAGAGATAATCACAGGGTTATCTTTGAATCAAATATTTGTAGAGTAGAAAATGTGAACACTGGAAAAACCTTATTTAAAGGATATAAAAAGGGAAACATCTATTTAGTCAATCTAAACAAAATCGATAATTTTGCCGAACTGTGTCTCATGACTATGGAAACAAGTGATCAATTTGCATGGCATAGAAAACTAGGCCATGTAAGCATTGGCATTCTAGCTAAACTTAGCAATTTAAATCTAGTTAGAGGCCTACCTAAGCTAAGCTACGCAAAAGAATTTTTCTGGGATGCTTGTGCTAAAGGTAAACAAAGTAGAAGCAGTTTTAAATCAAAAAGGGATGTTACGACCTCCCGAATTTTAGAACTAATACATCTAGACCTCTTTGGGCCTGCAAACTGTATGTCCATAGGAGGTAAATACTATGGTTTTGTTCTTGTGGATGATTTCTCTAGATTCTCATGGGTCTATTTTCTTGCGTCGAAGGATGAAACCTTTCATAAATTTAAAGTTTTTGTAGCCACCACTCAAAATGAAAAGCAATTAAAAATAATTAAGATTCGGAGTGACAATGGTGGCGAATTTGTGAATCAAAAATTTAGTGATCTTTGTGAGTCTCTAGGGATTGAACACAATTTCTCAGCCCCAAGAACTCCTCAGCAAAATGGTGTTGTTGAACGAAAAAATAGAACGCTAGTAGAAATAGCTAGAACCATGCTAAATGATTTTGGCGTAAGCTCAAAATTTTGGGCTGAGGCAGTAAATACTGCTTGCTATGTTACAAACAGAGCTTTAGTTCGTTCCAAATTTGATAAAACTCCATACGAACTCTGGAAAAACAGAAAACCTAGCATAGGATACTTTAAACCGTTTGGTTGTAAGTGCTTCATTCTTAACACCAAAGATCAACTAGGAAAATTTGATGCCAAGTCTGATGAAGGAACTTTTCTAGGTTATTCAAATCATAGTCGAGCCTACAAAGTTTTTAACAAACGAACGAGCAAGGTGGAAGAATCTGTTAATGTTATTTTTCATGAAAATTCTAAACCTTCGGATGAGCTGCAGGGGCTTCATGATGATCTACTGGAGTTATCATACACAACCTTTCCAACCAGTAGACAACCCCAGCAAAGCTCAGCTCAAACAGAAGAAGGGCAGAACGCTGATCACAACATCTCAGAAACAGAGGAGGAATTCTCCCGGGCGGCGGTGGGTAACCAAAATCAAGCCCCTCAACATATTCGAAACGACATCCGCCTACTCGGGTAATTGGAAATCTCAACGATCGCTTGGTTACTCGTTCTAAAAGTTCTCACTCTGCGTTTGTCTCGACTTTAGAACCCAAAAATGTTAGAGAAGCTCTACTAGATGCTGACTGGAATTTGGCTATGAGTGAAGAAATGGTTCAATTTGATAGGTTGTGTGTTTGGAACTTAGTAGACAAACCTCCAAATAGAACAATTCTAGGTACTAAGTGGGTGTTCAGAAACAAAACTGATGATAAAGGAGTAGTTATTAAAAATAAGGCGAGGCTTGTTGGTCAGGGTTATGATCAAGAAGAGGGTATTGATTTTGATGAAACTTTTGCTCCGGTTGCCGAAATTGAAGCTATTCGTCTTCTATGTGCTTTTGCCGGCATCAATCGCTTTAAACTCTTTCAAATGGATGTAAAAAGTGCATTTTTGAATGGTGATTTAAAGGAAGAAGTTTATGTTTCTCAACCTCCAGGTTTTGAAAATCATGCATATCCTCATCATGTGTATAAATTGAACAAGGCTCTTTATGGATTAAAACAGGCTCCCAGAGCCTGGTATGACAAATTAAGTTCCTTTTTAATTACTCATGGCTTCACCAGAGGATCAGTGGATAGCACACTTTTCACTAAAATAACAAATACCTCCTTTCTTCTCGTGCAAGTCTACGTGGATGATATCATTTTTGGATCACCACATGAAAGTCTCAGTATGAATTTTAGCAAAACAATGCAGAAAGAGTTTGAAATGAGTTTAATAGGAGAATTGTCTTCCTTCCTAGGACTGCAAATAAAACAAACAAAGTCAGGAATGTTCTTGAGTCAGTCAAAATATTGCAAACAAATGCTTACAAAATTTGATTACGAGTCGGTAAAAGCTTGTGCTACACCTATATCCACCTCGTGAAAATTCATAATGACTCCTCTGAAATCTAGTCAATGAGAAATTATATCGAGGAATGATAGGCTCTCTCCTCTATCTCACTGCTAGCCGTCCTGATATTGCATATAGTGTAGGCATCTGTGCACGTTTTCAAAGTAAACCCTATGACATTCATATAAAAGCAGTAAAACGAATTTTCAGATACCTTGCTGGAACCCTTGATTTAGGTCTGTGGTATCCTGCTGAAGGATCCATTGACCTTGTAGGGTTCTCTGATTCTGATTTTGCTGGCAGCATATTTGATCGAAAAAGTACATCTGGCACCTGTCAGTTTCTTGGCAATTCTCTCATATCTTGGTTCAGCAAAAAACAGAGTTCTGTTGCTCGTCCACCGCGAGCGAGTACATAGCTTGTGCGGAAGACTGTTGTACTCAAATTCTCTGGTTAAAGGCACAGCTTAGAGACTTTGGCTTAAGTTTGGCTACTGTTCCCTTATTGTGTGACAATACCAGTGCCATCAATATGACTAAAAATCCTGTCTATCACTCCCGAACTAAACACATTGATGTTAGACATCATTTTATCGAGAGACTTAGTAGCTAATCAGGAAATTAAACTCGAATTTATTTCTACCGACTCTCAACTAGCTGATATTTTCACTAAACCGTTACCCGTTGATCGCTTTATTTTTCTACGTAAGTCTCTTGGAATTATTTCTCTCTCTGATGCATCGGATATTGAGGTACGTTCCTAATTAGCAATCTTATTTCATTTAATATGCACTCTCCTGTTTAGCGTAATTTTCCTTCTTTTGCTTTGCACGATTTTTTAATTTTATTCTTCTGCCGCCTTCTACTTGTTTTCCTTCTAGGAATCGGAATTTATCCTCTCTATTTATTTGATGCCCCTGTCTTCCTCTGCACCTCATTCCTACCCTTGTCAGCCTACCATGAACTCATACAACCTTTTGCTAGTCTCCTTAGCCCGTAGTCATGTCTTTTATGTTAATGATCATATGCGTAGCTGTGATCATCACGCTGTCTTTCTTGAGTCCTTCGCTAATCGCCCTGTTCTTCCTACTGTTAATATCGACCATTCCGCCTTCGATCGATATGGTCTCAACCCATCTGCTCTCATTGGAAACTTAGGATGGGGCTCCTTAACCCTCAATCAGCGCTACCATTACTTTCCAGCTGCTGTCCGTCAGTTCTATGCAAATCTGCAGTTAGAAGGGTCGCTTCAAAATGGACGATTCAGCACCATTGTAGCTGGATATCGCATCATTGTGACTCCTCAGCTTCTTGCCTCAGTTCTAGGTGTTCCCTCAGGTGGTATAGCAATTTTTGATGAGTCCGACCTCCGCAGAGTACCCTTTGATGCATCAATCGTTCTGGCTCGTTGGACTAACACCCCTCCCACAGCTCGCCCTCTCTCTATCATATCCATGCTTCCTGACTACCTCAAAATTTTGCACTTCTTTATTTCAAGGGTCTTCCTTCCTCGTTCCGTTGGCAAATTTCTTGTCACTAGTATGGACACCTGGATCATGCACTGTGCTATTTTCAACTTTCAAACTGATTTTAGCTGCTTGATGTTTGGTACTATGGTCTCCTATGGCAATAGATCTTTTCCTGGTGATCTTCCCTTCGGGCCTGCTATCTCCTACCTGCTCTATGCTCTTGGCGTTCCAGTTCACGGGAGCCTTCTCATTGAATCTCCTCTGCATAATCTTCGTCCTAGTCAGGTTCTCCGGAAGTTGGATGGGCTCACCTACGACTCGCCACTGGCTCAGGGGGAGAAACTCTCCATGATCTTAACTTCTCAGATGATGAAGTTGACGATCTTGCTGCTGAGATGGAAAGACAGTTAGAGATCCAGAGTAGTCTTGATGTTGCTCTTGATCATAGTCTGTCTCTGTCTAGTCACTCTCCCAGTAATGCTTGATATGCATTTAGTTTTTTAAGTCTATGTCTTGTGTTCTGTGATTCAAGAGATAGGTCTTTGACTGTTAAGTTTTCAGTTTTTAGTAGGCTATGATCGGTTTTTGAATATGTACTTGTTTACAGTTGAAATTTTAATAAGACTAGTGGACTTCTTTTTCATTACTGAGAACATACTTTCACATAAATCTCTTGCATGATGATGATCTCAGAACAGGTACGATGTCTCAGCAAAAGAGACGAGCCAGCCTCAGGCTTAGGGGGAGATTGTTGATAATTCAAGCCTGTCATATGGGCTCTGTACTCGTCTAATGTGATGCAGGTCTTTTGGGCCGCATAGACTTGAAGAAAAAAACAAGAAACCAGCCCAAACCAAAGCACACTGACGCGTGTTCCGCACTAACCCTAGAGATCATCGAAATCATCGATACATCGCGGGAAGCTAGCAGCAATCGGAGTAGCGTGGTTCTTACAACCAAGAAGTACGGTCTACGAGAGAAGGAAAGAAGGAAAGAAGGAAGCTTCGCCACTCGACATCCTCGCTAGCAGATGAATCGAACGGAAATAAATAGAAGCTGCAACTGCTCGTGAGGAGTGCGCTTAATCGACGGGACAAGAAATCACGACCAGGCTCACAGGAAATCAAGAGGGAGATTGTACGACTGGAGCTGGGGCTTTGGATCTACTAGTTGCTGCTGAGTTGCTGCTGGACGCTGTGAAGACTGCTGGAGCACAACTGGACAGACAGCAATCTGCCGATCATAGACATTCGTGTGCTTCAGGTTGTTAAGTTGCCAAATTGTTTATCTTTGTTACTTCATAGTTAGAAATACAATTAAGCCACTGTGAATGAATTATGAGCTGGAAGCTCTAAAGTAATGTCTGTCATTAAACTCTTCTAGCACAACTTAAAACCCAGATTTTAGTTCATGAAGTCTTTGTGATCATTCTATCAGATACAATACATTTGCTCTCATTACAGGGATCAGTCTACAACAGCTCTGGCCTTTGTGATCGCTGGATTGTCGTCGAAGTTCCTGTCGCTGCTTCGAGACCTCAGCGGAAAGCCTCTTTCTCTGTGTGTCGCTCCCTGTATCTCGATTCTCAGTTGATGTCCTGTTTGGTGTTGCTTCGTTTGAGTTGTTCGTTGTTCTTGTAATCAAATCCTTGCTCTGTGATTTAGTGGATTTCCTAGGCTGAATATCTCCTCCTGAGTCTTTGTATATTATAAGGATCTTTGTGGCCTGAACTGTGTGATCATATCTTGTGTTCTTTAAGCTTTCGCTCGATTTGTGTTGCGCTTACACTTTAGAGCTTGCGATCTTGCTCCGCTCATATCCTTGCTCGCTTAAATCGTTCACCGAGTCAATAAGTCATTGAAAGCATTCTTGATGCATAGTCCAGACTGACTGACTCACAATCAACCCTTTATATAATTCCTGTATGGCTTACGGCTGGCCAATCCAAACCTAACCCTTAAAAGCAAATTAAACCCCTTCCTCTTGTCCATGCATGCTGCTTAGCTGCAGCTTGATTTGATACATCGATCAATGAAATAATTGCACATTACTATCATGCTTAATACATATGCACGACGTCCACTCCCCCACTTGATAATCAGGTTTCTCTCTGTGTATATATAGTTCACACTTGATCATCATCACTTCAAACTCCAACACACAATCCCTCCCCTGAATCCTCTGTTCCTTCACTCGTCCATCATAACCATGTTTCCTGGGATCTTCCTCTGTTCCCTCAGCTCAGACTGTAAAAGGTATAATTTTACTCGATCGCATTGTCTAGATTCCCCATTTTGATTGATTTGAAAAATGGTTAGAATCAACGATTAAAATATAAATGTAAATGGTTTAGTACTTGTGTATAAACAAATGGAAAAATTATCAACCATCACCTTCATGGGAATCCTCTGTTTATTAATGACACGCACCCGATGCCACGTGAGTGCAACTCCCAATCTCCCCGTTGTTAGATGACTTAGATCTTGTAGCATGAATATCAGCGACTTATCTTCGACCACGTGTACAGTGGATATAGCCGAGTTGAGACATCCTCCCTTGGGTTCACTTCCACTATATTCTTTGCCACTGAAACAGCTTACTGTTGACTAATGCAGCTGTCTTGCATTAACCTTTTAGAGCTTGTATTACGTACAGGAAGAAGCAGAAGGGCAGCGGCGCTGTACTGGACGACGACGACGACTTCAACTCTTCAAATTACTCCCTCCAGTTCGACAGAGATCCAGCCAGATTCTCTCTCCGGTCCTACAACCTTCATTGCAGGTCATCGCTTTCCCCTCTCCTATTTCGACTTCGTTGGGGCATTTAATCAAACACCTTCTCTGCTTCATCCACAATCCACCTTGGGAAATAATTATTTGCGTCCTTGTCACACCCAGTACAATTTTGTTTAGCTTTCATTAAGTGGGTCAGATCCGGAATGGGGCGCTCTGACAGTACAGGATAAAGTTTTTAAATTTCCTATAATTCTTAACTTTTTTTACTTCTTGATTCCTCCAGGAACAGAGAAGACGTCAAGGTAACGAACAAGAAGCGAGAAATGGGTACCAAGGTGTCCAATTTCTCCGACCTGATTCAACGAGTAGCCGCTTCTTGCTTGCTCCACCCTCTCGCCGGCGTTAAGCATGATCAGTCATTGACTAACGGATCCGGCAGCGAGGAAGAGGATGTTTACCAGTATGAAACAGATGACGGCGAAGAAGAAGTGGAAGAGGAAGAGGAAGAAACTGAGGAAGAGGAGACAGAGGAGGAAGTAGAGGAACTGGAGAGCAGGAAGAACGGGGAAATTAGGGCTTGGAAGCAAGGTGGGAGGAAGAAGAACCAGCAGCGGAGCGAGTCGGATATGGTTCCGATTGATCGTGTAATGGAGGTGGAGATGCTGGTCAACGAGGTTTTCGACTGCGTCTCGGCGATGAAGAGGGCGTACGTCACCTTGCAAGAGGCGCATTGCCCGTGGGATCCGGATCGGATGCGGGTCGCTGACGTGGCGGTGGTCGGAGAGTTGAGGAATTTGGGTGTTTTGAGGGAGAGGTTTAGGAGGTGCGTCAAAGTTGGCGGGGGAGGAGGACGGAGGAAGAGAGGCGGCGGATGCGGAGTTGGGATGCTCAGAGAGGCGGTGGCGCCGTATGAGGCGGCGGTGGATGAGCTGAAGAAGGAAGTGAAGGCGAAGCAGGCGGAGGTTGAGAATCTGAAGGAGAAGCTTAAGGCCGCCACGTGTACCGGTAAAGGAGGGAAGAAGAAAGGGTGGTCGTCGCAGTCGAAGCGCAAAGTCAGCTGTAGTCATGGCTCCCAAGGTGAAACTTGAATTAATGAATTCTCCCTTTTGTCCCTAATACCTACGAAAATTTTCGAAAATAACACAGCCTCCGTCGTTGTTGATACAGTGGCGATGTCTCCGGCGCCGGAGCTGTTCGAGGGAACGATGAGTCAGGTGAAGGAGACGTCCAAGGCATTCACATCCATCCTCCTATCGCTGATGCGAGCAGCGCAGTGGGACATCCCGGCGGCCGTCCGATCAATCGAGGCCGCCGCCGCGAACACAGACGGCAACGTCACCACGATCAATACGATCGCCTCCACGGCGGCGACGCACCACGCGAAGTACGCGCTGGAATCCTACATATCCAGGAAGATCTTCCAAGGATTCGACCACGAGACGTTCTACATGGACGGAAGCCTATCGTCGCTGCTCAACCCTGACCAATTTCGCCGCGACTGCTTCGCTCAGTACCGTGACATGAAAGCCATGGACCCAGTGGAGCTGCTAGGGATCCTGCCGACTTGCCATTTCGGGAAATTCTGCAACAAGAAGTACCTGGCGATCGTGCACCCGAAGATGGAGGAATCCTTGTTCGGTAACTTGGAGCAGCGGCAGCAGGTGGTGGCGGGAAGTCATCCGAGGAGTCAATTCTACGCCGAGTTTTTAGGATTGGCTAAGGCGATTTGGTTGCTTCATCTGCTGGCGTTCTCTCTGGATCCAGCGCCGAGTCAGTTTGAAGCGAGCAGAGGAGCGGAGTTCCATGCTCTGTACATGGAAAGTGTGGTGAAGTTTTCTGGAGGTAGGATTCCTGCTGGTCAGGTCGTTGGTTTCCCCGTTTGCCCTGGGTTTAAGCTTGGAAATGGATCAATTATCAAGGCTAGGGTTTATCTTGTTCCCAGAACATAAGTTCGCCATTCGATTCTTGCAGGCAACAATTCGAATGTATCGAAATAATATGATGTAAGTTCACCGTGTTTGTGTTTTGTGTAATGTAATGAGGTATGACCAGAGTTTGTAATGCCAGTTATGATAATATTGGAACTATTCTGGATTGAAAAATCAGATTAAATTGGTAGAATCACAGAGCACAATGTGAATTGATACAGAGTGAAGCTAAGATCTACTATATATCTGCAGCTCCAGTGGCATGCAATTTCTCTCTGCAACTAGTGGGAAGTAACCACTGAAATTATTAGAGTTCCATGGAAAAGAAGGGTGTTTCAGCAAAATATGAAGCTAGCTAGCTAATATACCAGGAAAAAGCTATGTACTCAATCGTAGTATACTTCTCTGACGAATAGTTTCTTCACCTGCATAAACACAACATAGGAATACAATGAGACTTTAGCAGATATGAAGATTTCACATAAATGATGGATTGTAGATTATGATCTTACTTGCTCTAGTGTCAAGAACATTATAACATTCCAGGATCCAAGCCGACCGAAATTGGGAAGGAATCCTTTGTAGAAGGCGAAAATCCCCTGTACGCAAACATTACGGTATCAACACAGTGAATCATTCAGCTAGAGCAACGAGCTGCATCAAGGAGAAGGTATAGAAACAGGAAACTTAAACCCACCTCGTTCTTCATAGTCTTGAGAAAACAGTCTACTGTGCTTTTGTAGGAAGAGTCTCCCATCATTCTTGATTTCACCTGGAACATGACAAGAACAATAGCTACAGAGTGAGGAACTTTTCCAGCTTGATCACAGCTTCGAGACCATTTGATGTGTTCATGTTTTCTCATGAGATGAAGGAGAGGATACTCATCCAACAAGGATTAGAACTAACATAAGCATTTCCTCGGTTCCTCCAACTTTCTCCTACTGGTAAAAGCTGCTCCTAGCTATTCCTTTTGGTTCGATCAAAAAGTGTCTAACAATTCTATGCCACGAGATTCATAGAAATGCTAGAGTCAAAATATGGTCACTTACCACATCAATGGGTGAACCAATGCTCACAGCAAAGAAACCAGCACCAAGGCCAGCTAGAACGTGAGTCAAAACATTATCCCTGAACCCTGGAATTTGCAAAATTGTCTGCATAAGTATAAAGATGTCAAGGAATGGTTGATCAAATACGTTAGCCAGTTCAGTATTTATAATACACAAGAAACAATTTTTAGTCTAGATGCTATATATCGTAAATCACCTGCTTTATTTCATCGTAACTGGCAAGCTCAGCAGCATTTATGATAGCATTTCTTGCTATGTTTGGCCCAAGTCCAGTCCATAATGCAGCTAGTCCCTCCTGTTCATACAATCGTCAAGTAAGCTAAACCACCAAGAATGCAGTCATCATCCACAAACTCCATCCTTAACGAACCAACCTGCTTCACTATTGTTAGATAAGCATCGAAAGCTCCAGCATATCGCTTAGGTACACCAGGTGGTAATTTCCCTTCAGCTTGCAGTCTGACTTTGACAAGGTCAGTGGGATTCGCTACAATTATAGCTATTCCACCTGTTCAATGTCAAAACTTCACCCCTTAGGAACTCACCACCGAATACAAGTAAGCTTAGGCTTGGTTTGGCAACAAGAATCATGATTCTAAGGAAAGTTTGCTTCCACAATCCCTCCCAACTCTAACTCAACTTTCCAAAGAATCATGATTCTTTTTGCCAAACCAAGCCTTGATCTGTTGATAATGTTTGTAAAAAAACTTGCCAGTTATCAGAGCTGCAAGGATCTTCTGGTATAAAGGGATAACTCCACCAGAATCACTTCCAACCAAAAGTGATTTCACCTACAGTAAAAAAGAAATATCTCAATTTCTACCTACCAAAGATTAGCAGCAAAACCTATATACTATCAAAATTGGCTCTATTATACATACCGGTTCGTACAATCCGATCCGCAAGCCACCGTAAATGAACTGGCGATGCAATCCAGCAGTAACACCTTTCCAAAGTGCTGATAAACCTTCCTCCTTGGCAATTGTGACCATGGTACCCAACAGACCTCGGTACTTTGGTACACCTGCTCCATCCCCAGGGGTTGCCTTGCGCTGGAGCTGAAGCCTCACTTTCGCTGTGTCTAATGAAATTGTACAGAACTGCAAGTAATTGATACCAATGCAATCTTCAATTAGCAGGTATATATAAATTGACTGTGAAGCTGCAACGGACTATTTTGACTTCAACAACTCTGGCGAATCAATCAAGCAGATGAGCTCAAAACTTCCGATCCAAAAGCAGGGATTCAACTAAGATTGAACTACAGCAAGTGAAACAAACCATACCTCGGCGAAACAAGCAGCAAATGCGCTGCAGAGGAAGACCCCAGCGAACGAAATGTCGGATTTGGGGTGGAGATCTGCCATTGCTGAATGGAAGAGGAAGGAAAACGTGATGACAAAATACAAAGGGGGGGAAAAGGGAATGGTGGGTTGGAGTGAGATTGCAACAGAAAACAAAATGGTTAAATGGGTCGGCGTCAATCACTCAAAATTGAGGAAGAAATGAGTGATTTAGAAGGAAAGTGAAACGCAAATGAGCGAGCTGCGGCTGGTTTCGCTATCGGCTGTGATTATTGACGATCACTGTGCAAGTCGAAGCCAGCTGCAACCTCTCCGCCGTTGATTTGCTTGATTCTTCTTCCCTTTTTAGTTTCTGGGATTTCAAAGATATTTCATTCGATTCTTCTGTTGAACCCAGATACCGGAAATGAAGAGACTGTATAAAAGTGATTAAATTAACGAATGCATCAATGGTGGTCGAGGCTGTTGTTGTTGGTTAAATCGACTTTATCATGTTGAAAAGGCTGGATGAAGTCAGACCCTTTCAATTATGGTTATTTTAATGTGGGTTTGGTTAATTATCCAAATAAATTTGATGGCAAGATTAGATGTTTATTTACGTTTATTAATTATTATGTATTTGTTAAGAAACTAAAAGAAGAAGAGCAAGAATATGAGAGGAGAAGAGTATTTTTATTGATGTGTCTCAAACATACAAGAGTGAGCACTATTTATAGGCTCATGATACATAACCCCTAATGACTAACATAATTACACTTGAATAGGAGATAATGGTATTGATTCCCATGGTTAATGTATAGGTTACACAATGGGCATTCATGCACCATAATAACAATATTCATAACACTCCCCCTTGAATGGCCATTGGATAAGAATATATATTATGTTCTTCGAGTACAATATTGATATTGTCTCATTAAAAACCTTACCAGGAAAACCTTACCAGGAAAACCCAGTGGGAAAAACCATGGTTAAGGTAAAAAGAGTACAGTTGCGTATTGACTCCCCCTGATGATGACATCCGTTAATATCCTTCACATCGACTCCCCCGATGAGGATATCAACTCTCGCTCATCATTATATCGGTTGAGATCATTCGATCACCAACTCCAAATTTTCTTCCCAACAGTTGATGCGAGAGAGAGCTTTAGTGAATAAATCAATCAAGTTATCACCTGAGCGCATTTGTTTGACAATAATTTCAACTCATTAGAGTTTGTGTGTATATATAAGGTATGCGTCAATATGATCAATGGTCATCCATAATCAATATTTACAAAACACTCCCCTTGGATGACCATTAGATGAGAATATGCCTCATTAAAACCTTACTAGGAAAACCCTATGGGATAAAAACCTAGTGAAGGAAAAAGAGTACATAATCATCACATCACGTTGCAACATTTTCTTGCAACTCAAGGATATATGCAAAATAAATATCATGCATGATTTATAAAATCATCTCGTGAAATGGTGGTGTAGCTTTATAAGTTGGGTTCACAACCAACCAAGTGATAAAATTACCACATGAGACCAATTTATGGTCAACCAACACAAATATGACCAAGATTATTACTACAAAACCGAATAGTTCTTGTGTCCGAATAAAGGTCGATTAAAATGGACATAGAGTCACATGGTGATCTTACTACCATCCATGCATTGATAGCCATGTCATATCCATATAACTTTTTGTTGGATATAATTAGTATATCCTTGATGATACATGAAAATCATGTTCGAGAGAGATGCACAATTGGCAAGTTAGTGGTAAATCTTCCACAACTTTCATCTCGAACTCTATATCTAATCAATAGTTGATTGCTTTGAGAAACTCTTTACGAGCTCAATAAAGTGTATGTCATCTATGTAACAAAAGATGATCACATCCAATTATGTCAAAATAAAAGAAACACATTTTAAAATATAAAATTAAATTAAAAAAATTTTGGTAAGAATTTTGAAACCATAAAATATGACAAAGATGATTTTTCGAAAAATCAACTTGAAATGAAGAAGAAATTATATGCATAAAGAAATGTATGATATGCTAAATGTACCATGTCTCTCAATCTTTCAATTCATATGACGTCAATTGGATATAGTTGAATATCGTTCACGCGAACTTGAATTATTTGATTATAGAAAAATAAATCCTCGAGGGAATTTCATATACACATGTGTATTCTAATTATGCAAACCATACATATAGGTTGCAAGGACATCCATTAGGGGCAAACTCTTTCCCTTCACAAATTGCCAGACTAATCGAATAATAAAAAGTAGTTGCATCCACCACATGAGAATATATTTTCTCATAATCAAAATGTTATAGGTTTGTTGTACAAAACCTTTCAAAAATGAGATGTTTTATAACTTCTCATACTCATACTTTACATCTCAATGTATAAAGACTTGATGTCTTAAAACTTTTCATTTCTCTTGGGAATTTTAATTTGCCTCAAATTGAAATTTTTCAGCCAATCATTTCTATCTTTGTATGCATTTTGGCTAATGATCCTCATTTTCAACTATCATATTTAGCGTTGCACTATACGAAAAAATTTCGTCGACGTTGACTTCATTGGGATTCCAATATTTTCCATCCAAGATATAGATAATCGAGATATATATTGATATCTTTCGAATACTCGATACTCTTCTTGAGCACATTATTTATTTCTCTTGGTGGCTTTGTTTAAATAATCTTAACCTCAATTTGACCATCTTGATATATAGCTCCATTCCACTTTTGAGGATTTTTTTTTCTTTGGAACCGAGTGATTTATCATGCGTCATGCATGTTTTAGACACATTTGTAATAATGTTGGGAAGTTTGAATATAGACCTCCAACGAGTCATCAAATTCTCCTGACAATGATGTGATATTTTACCATCGATGAACTCATAATCAAAATAATTTCTCAATCTTCATTGCGAACCCATCATAATAAAATATGGTGGAGCAATTGAGATGTGTATATCCATATATGCATTGATGGGCAATGTATGGTTTGGACCCAAAAACCAAATATAATGGAGGAATTCGTGATAATTTCTTGGTGTAATGCGAGTTTGTGTTGTGCATGTAAATGACATGTTCACAATAGTATATTGGTTTTCAATGACACATTTTCGTTATTGGATAATCATGAAAATATGCTCATAATCAAAATAGTTGAGCTAGTAATCTTGCAAGCTCTTGATTTCTAGATACATGTGACCATCTAGTTGATGCATCAATTAAGATAATTGGTCAACATGTCGGGTGTATGGATCCATAAATATCACCCTTACTTTTTGCGTGTACGAGAAATGATCTTACTTTAGTTGATGATTATCCAACAATCTACTCTATTTGAGAATAAGCAACCCAAATATGAGTTTTGTTATGTTGGAGATTTACCCAACAATGGGTAACGGAAAGGTCAAAATGCTTTCCTAGAAACGAAATCTTGTTGACATAACAGAAAATCGTTCGTGTTCCCAGGAAGTAGGGGAGTCACAAGGACTACTTAAATCCCTATAACCTTAGGAATCATTTCTTTAGAATACCCAAGTTGAGACCATCATGCACAACAATCTTCAATAGAACATACACTTTAGATCATCGAATCATCAAAATTGACCATAGAGGTACTTATCGATTCGCATCATGATTGAACCGGGATGGTCTCACCGGTTATGCCAAATAATAGTTGTCATGACGAGTAAACTTATAGTTTACATTTATATGTATCTCAATCACAATAACATATGTGTAGTACAAATTGGGGGATAATATTATTGATTCAATAATTATATAGCCATACACCATATTATTGTTCCTCTCTTCATGCTAAACAAATTGGAATACGGATTTTGTTCTTTCGTGAACAATATAATAGCTCTATCTAGAGCTTGAGAGAAATGTTGTACTACACCATATATCTTGGTGCACTATCGATGTGCTATATATCACAATTAATTATGGTGATTCTCATCATAAAATACTCATTTTGTCATGAAAATGGTACATAGTTTAAATGATAAATAGAGATATTTCTCAATCATCTATGTCACCAATTAATGGATCAATAATTCTCGTATAACCACAGTTGTTATGTCCATCCGAATAAAAGGGTTCCGCATAATTACATATGCTTTCAAAAATAGTGTAACATATGTGTTTATGCACATTCACTTTGAGGGCTAAATTAGTATCATTTGGGTATTATCATCAAAATAAAATTGATGGTTGTATGACCAAAATCAATTCACAACACCCTTTCATGGGTAGAGATACACTTCTCAAATTTCTATCTCATAACCAAAATAATAGGTCTTTTTCTCCGCTAGTGTATTGACTTTGTAGGAATATATATTGTCTAATCACTTTATGGACATATGATTATATCCACTCACTTCATAGAGTGATATTTTGTCTCATTGGACCATCAACATTGGAGACATAAGATAACCCGTTTCTCAAGATATGTGTCTCGTGGGACATTCAATCATATCGGGCTTTTATGAGTATAATCAATCACTACAAAGATTGATATTTTGTCACTTCGACCTTCAATATTCGAGACATATAAAATATATGTATAGCTTTGTCCTTTCGATATGTTGTGCTCTTGGTACTCATCTTTCGGCCTATCATTGAGATGATAGCGAGTAAATAGCAAAGCTTTAGCTTTATCATGATAAGATGTGCATTATCGTCTCGTTTCACCAATACCATTATATATGGATTTTAGCCTCTAACGCCCATGAAGAGTAATTCTTGCCCGAAACATCAAAAACCACATACTCAAATTTCAAAAAGTTTGACGTAACTATCAAAATAAATAAATAAATTACATCACATTATGAACGAATTAATAATGACATGAATATACTATAATGAAATTATAATTAGCAACATATATAATACATTTATTTAATCCGTAAACGTAACTTACGATTCCATTAATAATGACATGATCATTAGCCATTTAAATATTTAATGACAACCGTTGATGATAATTGAAAAATAGTAATGTAAACGTAATGTACTAATGTGATGACCAACGTTACAAAAATAATGGTTATGATAATAATCAGATAACCACCAATCTGTTTTCTTTTGACAAATATGTTATAATATTAAGTAAAATAGGCAAAAATTAAGGAAAAAAATACATATGTATATGCATAAGATGTCTATTACTGTTTGTGTGATCAATAAAAATTGAGCAGTAAAGATAAGCTATCAAATATTAGAATTAAGTCATAGACATATATGAACACAAAATAAATATAATACTTGTTACTAGGTGAATATTCATATAAAAATTTTGTTACTATATACCTTTGGTGGGGTATTAGTAGAAAACAAACAAAAATGAAGATTGAAGAAGTAAACATATGAATTAGCTAATAGCCCACGTTAATGACCTATTTTTAAATAGTAACAATAGCCTTATGAAAAAGAAAGAAATGGAAATGAGAATCACAAGATTTTCGTAGTATATGTATTCAAAACATAAGACAAAAGAAAAAAAATAAGTAATATTCAAATGGGTAAATACTTAATTTAAAAAAAATTGATGTGATGATATAATAAGCTAAAATGTAAGGAATCGGGTAAATCAATGTAATAACATTTGAAATCAAAAACTAAATTTAGTTTTGAAAAAAAAGAAAGTAGGTAGAAGAATAAGAGAATCGAGCAAATAGTAATCAAATAGCAATCTTTGTAAACTTTCAAGAATCGAGCACTCGTTCGCAATAATAAAATTGCAAAAACGGGCATTAGGAGCATAAACATGAACTCACTGGCCATATGTGTTTGTATGCACTTGCTCATCCCACAAGTAAAACTAACTCTTTGTCGCATTACAAGAAGTTGCTCGACGGCAGAACTTCGTGCTGATAACGTGTTAAGAAACTAAAAGAAGAAGAAGCAAGAATATGAGAGGAGAAGAGTATTCTTATTGATGTGTCTCAAACATACAAGAGTGAGCACTATTTATAGGCTCATGATACATAACCCCTAATGACTAACATAATTACACTTGAATAGGAGATAATGGTATTGATTCCCATGGTTAATGTATAGGTTACACAATGGGCATTCATGCACCATAATAACAATATTCATAACAGTATTCTCTTTTTTTAGAATTTTTAGTGTTCATGTTAGGAGTTCTTTTATGTTTCTCTCCGTTAGGTCGTGTATAAATTGGTTGATAAATTTGTTTATTCGTTGATTTTTAGATATTTTCTCGTTAGAGTGACAACGAATTTCATATTTTGGAGATTTTATTTTCTTGATTTAATGTCTACCTTATGAATTTTTGTTGGTAAGAAACCCCCTTATTTAAACCAACTTTAATCTCTCTCACCGACCCAATTATAGGCTTGACAACGGAAAAGTTCGGGGATGGTTACCCATTACCCATCCACTTTTGTGGCGGTTATTAACCATAACCATTACCATTTTTATTTCGGTGATAGATTTCGTTCCATCCCCATACCCACCCGGTTACGGTTATAACCGCTTCTCCAAACGGTTAACCACCGATATGCAACAAAAAAAAGAAATGAAAAGTCGAAAATGCATACACATTCATTCATCTGAAAATTTTCCAAATCTAATTCCAAACAATAGTAACAATAGCATTCTAGAACACTAAAAGCACTTGTGACTTATTCCTGAAATCAAAATACAACCCAAAACTAGCAAGGGGGGAAGGATCGAAGCATTTAAGCAATACTATAAAACATGAATCTCAAAATCTTAAGTACTGAAACACTAAATAAAATGAAACTAATAATTGAAATAGAACAATCGTTCCCTCTTCATATATAACTAGTCTGAATCCGATTAATGATTTTTTTATGAATGATGGTCGATGAATGAATTTATGTTTTGCGATTCTGAAAAACAGAGTTAAGAGATAAGGTTTTTTGAAATTAAAACCAAAAGTATTGAGTTGGGACATAGGGTTAAAATGTAAGTGGGTTGGGACAGCCAAATGGTATTGAGCTTTATTACTTTAATAATATACGGGTAAATAGAGGGTAAGTTACGGGTTGGGGATGGTTATGGGTATGGTTACGGTGATGGTGCGGTTACTTCGAAACCCATAACCTAACCTTACCCATTCATAACGATTAACGGTTATAACCATAACCACAAAATACCCAGTCAACGCGGTTAATAACCGTCAAACTCAATAAGAATACAGTCGGTTTAACGATTAAACGGTCAGAATTACCAACCCTACCCAATTATATGAGCTATTGACTTTGGCATAATAGCTCAAGCTAGGAAACGGGCTCAAAGCAATTTTTGACACTGTTTGTTTTCTAAGAAAGGTACATGTTTTGCAGACGAGTATAAATATGTGTGGCGGTTGTGACGTTTGCTATCGACCATTGGCAATAGCGAAATAATTTTTTCATCCACGTATCAACAGAGATGTGAAATAAATGAATACGATGGAGACGAAACTAACTTCTGCTTCATTTTTTTTTTCTTCGATCTTCTTCTTTCATTTCATTTGGCATTTGCTTTTAATGTTTTTTATTGCCTTTTAATTTATTTTTATATCTGGTAAAATCTAGAATCGGTTTTCTTTGTGAATAATAAGAAATGCAGGCAAAAATAAATTAATGAGTTTGTAATTGATTAGTTTGGATATAAATTTATTTTCTCCAGACTGCAAATCATTAGCTTCAATTTTATTAATGTCGGCCGCATGGAAAGCTGTCAAATGGGCGGGTTAAGTGGGTTACAGGTCGTGTTAATCGGACGGGTTTATCGGATTGGAGGTTCATCAGGTCACAAATTGATGGTATTATGGTTTGATTTGTTAACAATTCACTTAATTTGCAAGCTTTATGAAACTCGAAATCGATGGCAGCGACCAATGAGTGTCAACAACAGTGTCCTTAGACGTTTGTTTTGAGATAAACGAACTCCTTCACAAAGGCCACTTCCCTTGTCGAATACAGTTTCACTTATAGTCCGTCTGCAGATTCGCCAGTTGTGATTGACTTACAAGCTTGTTGTCAGATGGGCTACATCAGCAATTGCTTGGCTCCCAAGGCTGAAGAAGATAAAGAGGAAGAAGCAGATCACATGGATGATCATTTCTGGTCTTGATCATATTTGTACTTTCTGCAACTTTCCCGAAAGATGCTCACATGCATTATGTCCTGGACTGCTGCATCCGATAACAGTTTGGGTACGTCATGTGCATAGATTGAGGACTATCAAGATCCGAAACGAAAATCACTTGGTCATTAAAGGCTCTAATACCAAATACGGTAATGATTCAGAAACTTGTACTTTCTTATTTCTCAAATTAGTCTAACTCTCTACTCCTCCGAAAAATCACATTTGTATGAAGTGTCTACTGTTAAAAAATAAGAATGCCGCAGCTTGTTTTGAACCTCTGCTACACAAAGTATGCCGCCATGGCTTTCCACCCTGCCAACAGAAAGCTCAGCTTCTTTGTTCCTTTCTTGTTCCAGAAACAGACCAAGCACAACACAGCAGGTAGCAATTTCTTGTCTTTGTAAAATGTCGGACGAATAAATGAATTCACGACTTGGCTCTTTTCTTGGCCTCATTGTATAGGATAACACCAAACACAGTCACACTGTATCCCAACATTCCGGTCACCGACACCGGATTCCTGAATATCAGAATAGACAGTACTACCGCAACTGCACCCTTTGCATTTCCCAGCACCTGCAAAATTAAGCACAAAATATAACACAAGTTCGTTCCCTCAAAGATCTTCAATTTGATGTTGTAATTAAGAGTACCTGGAGAGTCAATGCACTGGTGTGCTTGGTGACGAGGAAATTGGTCAAGTTAACCAGATAGGAAAGGGAAGCATTGAAGAGCAGGTAAAATATGAACCTCTTGTCGTCTTTTGCTTGTGCTATTGTGATTCCGATGACGTTTGTTTCCATTATCAGAGCTGTCGGTAGAAGGAAAGCAACTGCTACTGGTGCCATGTACATCAGCAAGTTCATCGAGTGCAGCTTCTCCCTGCAGCCAAAATAAAATGAACAGTTAGTTCTACATGACTATGGCTGTTCATGAACCGAATCGAGCCAAATCTCAAGTTAGAAATTTTAGCTCGTGTCTAGCTTGACGAGCCATACTCGAGCTAAAGAATTTTAGCTTATGTCGAACTCGAATCTGACTTGTTAACTGTCGTTGACGAACCAAACTCAAACTACAAAAAAATAGCTCTTGTCGAGCTGGGGTTGACGAGCCAAATTGAAGCTGGAAAAGTTTAGCTTGAGCCAAACTCAAGCTAGAAATTTTTATCTCCCGTCGTGCTCAAGTCTACCTTGTTAACTATTGTTGGCGAGAAAATTCGAGTTCAACTCGAACTTCACTCATTAAAACCCCTTGATATGAGTTTAATTTGAGCTAAATTTGACGCGTGTACATTAAAGAATATCACGAGTCAAGCTAAAAATCTCTATACTAAAATTTACAAATTCAATTAAAATAGTTAAACGTAAACAATGTACCACTTGCATTTTCATTAGTTTTATCACAAGTTAAATATGATTTTATCGTGTATGGTAACATTTTGTATTAGTAAGTCTACTAACGTGTCATATAGCTCTCGGTGCCTCTTAAACTCAATCCAGCTCGCAAGCCTACAAGCATTGTCTGGCTCAAATTTGACTCATTGAAAATCGAGCCGAGTCACCTACGAGCTTTTTTCAAACTCGCGAGCCGCTTGACTAGTCAGGACATAAAGCAGCAGGAGAAAAACCTGTAACAACAAAGTGAGAGTAATAATACCCTTCAGAAGACAGCAGAATCCCCTGAAGAACAGTCTTGAGCGCCCTTGCAGCAGTTGCTCCAACGCACATTATGAATCCAAATAAATGAAAGCTCGGTTCCCCCTAAAAATCATATGAACAACCCATTTGTAAAAAAAAAGCAAGAAATCTCTGAACAGAGACTGAATTTGAAAAAACTGGGGTTTTACGGTTTTACCCCGCTGGCAACGATGACGCCGGAGACGACAGGGACGAGGGCAGCGTAAGTTAGGAACCCTTCCTTCTTGCGGGTCATCAGGTAAGCCAAAACCGCGGTGAAAAACGGCGTCGTGGCGCCGATTGCCTGATTGAACGAAACAGGGATGTACTTAAGGGAAACGTTTCCGGCGACGATCGAGGAGCAGAAGATCAAGCTGAGGGCGGAGATCTTGAAGAACTGCTGCCTGGAGCGGATCGTCTGAAGGGGGACGATCTTGAGCCAGGTGATTGAGGCGTAGCTGAGTAAGGAACAGGCCAGCATGTGGCAGAGGGTTAAGAAGATTGGGTAGCGGAAGCCGTAGTTGCTTAAGAGGTACTTGTTTAAGATGATCACTCCGATGTTCGATGAGTACCATATTGAAATCAGGCCGATCGTGAACAGGCGACTGTTGCTGCTGCTCATTATTGAGGAATGTCTGTCGAAATTGGGGATCGGGGGGAAGGAATTCGGTGTCGAGGAAATTAAGGTTGGGGATTTTGGAGATGGGAAATTTTTGGGGTAAGTTTCAGGATAATTGGGACGTAATCAAGGAAGAATGAGGAATAGGAGGTAAATCCTGAGAAAGGGACGCGAAACGGAGAAGAGTTCTGGTTAGGTTGGGTGTCTGGTTTTTTTCTTCTTTTCAGGTGATATTTGCTTAACTCATTTGTTGTTTTGTTGCATGAGAAATAAGAGTTCTGTCGGCATTGTAACAATCACAACTCACAAACATTAATGAACTTTATCCGTTTTTTACACTTTGCAACTTTGTCCAAGTGGCCGTGGAGTAGCGTTATCGGCAACTTAAAGGTATCGGGTTTAAAGTAAATTACGTTTCACACAAAGCGATATTGTTGCACATATATAATGTTTAACTTCTTTCTATCTTCTTATTTTCCCATATCGGACAAAAAGAAAAATTATCAAACTTTAGTGATTTGTTTTGAGCATGCAAGATGAGGACTTCTCAAGCGGTTTACCAATTTTGCATGCTTAAATTTGGAAGGATAATAAAAGTCCATCAAATTTTTTTTGTCGAAAAAATAGAAATAAATAAATATTATATTTATGTCGTGTGCTGTATTCGAACCTAAAATCTTCGCGTTTCAATCTTGTCATTATTAGGATGGGATTCGGCACATTAGAATATCAAGTGATCATATGAAATCATGACAGACAAAAAATCACAAGTGTGATCTTAGTGTAAGAATTAATCAAAGGTGCCTCATAGGTTATTTAATATTTGTATACATAGTTTGCCTTGCAAGTTGTAGAAATCTGAATGCTTGTATATCAATTGACTAGTTTACTTTTTGATGAATGCATGTATGATATCCATCTCTACAAGCCTAACTCTGATAAATTCCGCAATTACCGCCGTAATTATAGCCCAAATTGTAGCATCTTACAAAGTTAATCGGAACATGTTCTTTGTGAGGAAACAATCCAGCTACGTGTTTCGATTCTTTACCAACCCAACCTACATATATCAAAGCAACAAAACCAGGATGCAATCAATTCACTGCTCAATTGTTCAAAATAGCACACTTTTTTCGACACCTTAATATTGCGACTGATCAGATCGATCTCCAATCTTCTCCTGCGTAAACCATCTGATCCCCGAACTCTTCCTCGATCCGGAGCAACTGACAAATCGAATGAACATCAGCAACAATTTTTCCAGTTAGTAGTGGGTTCAGGAATTTAATTTTGTACCTGATTGTACTTGGCCACACGCTCTCCTCTGCAAGGAGCTCCGGCTTTTATCTGACCTAACCCGAGCCCTACGGCTAAATCGGATATGAACGAATCTTCTGTCTCTCCGCTTCTATGAGATGCCACTACTCCCCAGTGGGCGTCCTTAGCCAGCCTCACTACCTCGAACACTTCCGTTACGGTTCCGATCTGATTGACCTGGTTGTAAAATACACTTAGTGCCGGTGAATATTGGGTTGTTGAATTAGAGACTGACGTTAAATTGAAAGTTTAGCATGGTACCTTGAGAAGAAGAGCATTACAAGTGGATTCGCGTATGGCTCTCTCTACTCGTTTTGGATTCGACATTAACAAGCCATCACCTACCACCTGGACATATCAATACCGTCTTGATATAATTATTTGTAGTTTTTACAATTCTACCAAGCATCAAGCATGGAAGTTTAAGGACATCCAAGAAACAAGAAATTTTGAACAGCAAACCTGACACAGTCCAAGGCTAGAAAAGTATTTGATGTGTTCCCAGTCTTCTTTGTCGAATGGATCTTCAACTGACACAATTTGGTACTCTGTAATTTCCAATGATAGAATCAGAAAGGGGAAGATGAACAGATAGTTAAGGAGTCTGCATTAGGCAAGATGGATATAAATAAGCAAATGTGAGAGTAGATACAGAGATTTGAGCTATATACCAGCACATAGCTCTTTGTACATCTCAATCATATCCTCCCCTGACTTGAAATTTTGCCCTGATTTGTTAGGAGTTTTGAAATCCAAATCATACTTTGTGCCTGCATTAACAGGGAGAAGATTCAGATCTAACATAGAGCAGAGCATTGTTCTGTATTAAGTAACTACTACTCTATACCAATTATTCTGAAACGGCTTCTCCTCATCAAATTGGGCAAAATAGCAAAAGTTCCTTATAAATGAAGTCAAAACCATACACATGGAGTATAACCAAATGGAAGACTAAGCATCTTTGCACGAAAGTTCTTGAGGAAATTCATGTTCAATATAATGGTCAAGGTGATTCTGACGCTAAAATACGCCTCGGATTTCAGAAACAGGAAAAAGAGCTCAGTAACTATCTATTTGTTACATGTGTTAGAGATGGTAGAAGAAAATGGTGCCAGCAATAATCTTATTACCTATGCAAAAGTCAGTGGCAGCAACATCAATTGCTATCTTTATCCTGTCTTTGTAACCTGTTCTGTCAATAGCCTCTTTAACAAAATCTAAACCTTCTCGAATGCTGCCAGGAACACAGTCATACAATTAGAAAGGCCCTCAATGCTTTTGCTTATAATTAAGAACATTTTTTATGAAAGGGCCTGACAGCCAAAGCATGATAACAGCACTACTTAATGCCTTGAGGTATGGTGTCCTCGTATATGGGAAACAAATACTTGCCTTGAGATGTTTGGAGCAAAGCCACCATCTTCACCAACATTGCATCCATGTATGCCATATTTTTCTGTAATAACAGCCTGTTATATTTAATACAGAAATTACAATCAATAAATGGGCAGCGAAGAGCAGCCTGTTCATAGAAAACAATCCATTACAATGAAAAAACAGGACAAGAAAATTGCATTTACGTAATATTGAAATCAGATTTGAAGATAGAAATTACCATGTACTGTAACTGCATATTCCAAATCATCTTCAGGTTATTTTTTATTCAATAGAAAAGAAGAATCAATTGGTGTCTAACATGAGTTACCATGGTCTACAACAAACTGTAATTATCAAGCCCACACCACATTTCTTCCTTTTTCAGTTTTTCTACCTCAGATAAGTTGCTTCATATTCCAAGTATTTTAACTTGCAATCCTTAAAGGTGAATCTATGCCAGATAAAAGCTCTCCAGTTTCAATGGTGTTAGTTACTTCACGTTCAGAGTCTTCATAGCTCATTCAAACTTTTCAAACTCCAGATTCAAAGTTTGGAGAAGAGTAAATACAGAAGAAAATTGAGAGATTAAGTCTCAGAAATGAATGTAATGACTAATGAGACAAATACATTAAAGAAGAAAAAATAAATATCAGAACGAGGGATCACCTTTAGATGATAATAAGTCTCAGAGCCCATCTGCAATGCCTCCTCGAATCTGTTGGCTCCAATTGGAAGAATCATGATATCCTGGTTTCATTCAAAGCCTAACTTTATGCAGTGCAAACAGACGAATAAGGAATGAGATGCTGAAGAATATGCACTACTTGATGAAAGCATCAGAGTTCAAACTGGCCAATAATTCTCCCCAATACTCTTGAGGAAATGTGACATCAGAGTTTGCTGATTAAACCTACTGAGTCGAAGAAATGTGACAATAATTCATCTCGAGGATGCAACACGCAAGTGCACCATATAATGCTCTATAATGCCATTCCAATAGCAGCAACAGGAGTACCTGAATGGCCAAATTATTTCCAGCATGCTTTCCACCACTGATGACAGTGAACGCAGGGACAGGAAGTGTCAAGCTGGTGTTACCAAAAAGCTCAGCAATATGCTTGTAGAGTGGAAGCTGAGATGTAAACGTCAGATCCGTAAGTTGGAAGAACAAAAATAATTGAAAATGTGCAAAACAACACAATATCAAGACTAAAACAAGACATGCCTCTCTTTCAGCAGCCCCAGCCTTGCAAGCAGCAATTGACACTGCTAATATCGCATTTGCTCCAAGTTCACCCTGCATATGACTGGTAGTGAGAAACGAGTATCTCCTAACATAATCCTATATATGGCCAATTAAATTGTGCGGTTGCAAACGTTCTAAGAAAATGCCAGAACTTATTACAGTTGCGTCTCAGACACTGACTATAAGGGAATTTAAACTGAGAAGTTAGGATTCTGGTATGCTACCTACATATGCTATTACACCATACATACCAAAGTTTCCATCGTAGATAAAAAGAGGAGGCATATAGGTGTAGCAATCCATAAAAGAACTAATTCCATGAATTGAAAGCAGCAATCATCCTGACCTTCTTTTCTGTTTTGTCCAAGTCTATCATGGCCTGATCAATTTGAGACTGCAGTGTTGGATCCATACCAACCAATGCTTCAGAGATTTTCTCATTGATGTTCCTGACAGCTCTCATCACACCATTTCCAAGATACACACCTTTGTCCCCATCACGTAGCTCCACAGCTTCATACCTGTGACCGGAAATTCTCACAAAGATGAGTATGAGGTTATGGCACCAATTTGTACATTAATAACAGAAAAGAAGAGCTGACGAGACAGACATAGAATACTTCTTCAATGCAACAGAAAATGGAATCAAGCAAAAATGGAAACCGTATTAGATCCTTCCACCTTCTATCTCCTATTAAAGAGAACTGGAGAGCTTTCAATTGAAGTTAGTGAGGAGAAATGGATCACTCAAAACGTCAGAACATGGAGCTCATTCAACTTCAACGGAAACTAATTACTTACATTCCAGTAACATCGCCGCTAGGAGCAGAAGCGCGGAACATGCCTTTGTTAGTGTACAAGTCCACTTCAACAGTTGGAATCCCTCTGCTATCGAGGATTTGCCTCGCTCGAATCTTCGTTATAACTGAAGGAACCGCCTTCTTCATATGATTCGACTGTCATAACCAAACAAGCAATTAGAATTCCATCGCCGAAAACAAAAAGAGAACTAGGAGGAAGCTGGGGAAAGGAAGGTGGGAGATGGAATTACGATGAAGAGAACGGGATCGGGAGTTTTCGCCCTGACGGCGGCATTGACGGCGTCCTCGATTTTCCGAGACAGCATGTGCTTTTCCAGATACTCATGCACTGACATCTCTTCCCAGATTGAATTCGTTTCTTCTTCCAGCTAGGCGATCGGAGATTTTGAATGAAGAAAAGCGACTGTTTACCGTCGTAGCTCGAAATGGATCGTCCGAACAGGATGCTTAAACCTCGATGATATGAGCTGGTGGAGACTTGCGAAACTTGCTCCGCTGTCCATAGACTTGCCTCCTCGAGTTGGCCTCTGTTAGTCTGTTACGCCGACGACGAGACACGAGCCAGTGGCTGGACCGGGCCGGAATAACTTCCCACCGGGCCTACTCGAGCTACCTCCTGAATTGTTTTGCTCTAACCAGGTTCACCGCAGCCATGACACTTGTAATGTAGGCCCAAATCCATAATATTCTTGCTACGGTTTCTTTTTTAGTTGAATTATGAGAATGTTTCTATTTAGAATGTAAATAATAATACAAAAAAAGTAAATGTTATATTAACCTTTTATTCACTCATTTATTCTATCAACCTTTTATTCATGTCAGTCAAAACTAATGAGATTATTGGATGGTCCACACCACCAAAAAGTTGGGTGAAGCTCAATGTTCATCGTAACAACTTGGATACAGATTTGAGTATATCGATAAAGGAGTCATGCAGGAAGAAAACGGTTAATGGATTTGGTGATTTTTGTTGATGGATTGGCTCACAAAGTATCAATCAAGTTTAAGTTGCGAGTAATTTGTGGTGGCATTGACGGATTCAGAATTCAAAATAGCACGTTGTCAAATTTAAAATATTATTAGATTGGATAAAAAATTTGAAATATTATTAAAGAATGCTTTAATATGAATGTATGATGAATTTGTTGACACGTCAATAACATTGTAACCACTAACCACTGTTAAGTAAGAAAATCAATAGAAACCACCAACCACTGTTCAAAAAAAATGAACAAATTTTCAAATTTTGAATTTCTAACCAGGAAAACAAAAGCCACTTGTATTTAACAAAATAAATCCAACAGAAATCCCCCACCATCTGACGCCCTTAGCCAATACCAGCCGTTGGATCAGTTTACATCACTCGTAAAAAGGTCCTCGACCGACGTCTGAGTTCTTCCTAGAACCGCCTACTCACCTCACCGCCCCCACCCGAAAAATCAAATAAAAAACATTTGATTAACCTTTTCTTTGATTAATTACTAAGAGGTTTACATTTTACGCTCTAATTTTTAAATTAAACAACGTTCTAAATTTCGTAATGACAAAACTATTTAAATTTATTTATTTGAAAACCTCTTTCACGGTGCGTTTCTCCTTACAATTCGATAAATTTTAGTGGGCGAGATCGAAATTTCGGCCGAAATACCTCCCAGCCGGCGGCAGATTCTGGCCTGTCGGGGCTGCACTACAACCGAAATCCACCACCGGCCGAGAGGCTTGTCGGCCAAAATTTCGGTCCGGCCGGGAGGTCCTCCAGCCGAAATTTCTGTCCGGCCGATTGAAGTGTAATTTTTTTCTATTTTTTAACGATCTCCTTTAATAATTTTCAGGTAATCACATTCGTCACATGGTTTTAACGTTCGTTGGATGCACGAAATCGTCATGAGCAATTCAGTAAGTGGTCGTTAATTTTGTTGTATAACTAATTGAATTAATACGAAATTGTGTAGATAATTGATAAATGAAGCGTATGTTTTGTGCGTTTATAATGTAGGGATATTCATCGGTGAGTAAGGGTGATGGAATCAATTACAACGAGGAATTTTTATCCGACGATGTTTACGATACTGTCGAGGAAGCTTGTGAAGCTGCAAAGCGAATTGTCCATAAACTTAATTTCAATTTGACTAAAGGATCCAACAAAATAAACAAGGCAGATCGAAAATACAGTGTATATTTTTGTATTGCTTCGATGTCTCATGCAAAAATAAGTGGAATTGCACCTCTACATAATAATGGTGCTTCACATAACATCTTATACCAAACTCTCTCGATGGCCTCGACTTGAGTAGTCCTCCTTCCGCATGGATGTTGCGGCCTTGTAGGGATGTCTTCATCAGTTGGGCATCAGTCACAATTTTATTTTCTCATTGAACTCACATCTTGAGATATACTAGGTAGAATTATAGCCATGTTGACTTGTCCTAGGCTTCTATCTCACTTCCCTCGATAATTTTTCAACTATATCCATAGGTAGGCTTTTTGTTAACGGAATCGATACATCATTTTTTGGTCTTGCATAATTAATCGAGATAACTCCACTAAAGATTAGTTGCCTAACAATAATGTTATATCGTCGATGTATGTGTTGATATTTATCATGGTACTGAACACTATAAGATCTTCCAACACCAACTTACTATCACAGTACACGCTTGTATGAGTCAACAGTATCGGCCAGATCAGAATATCTTCTAAGAAATGAGCTCAGACTCTATTGTAGAGTGGGCAATGCACGTCTGTTTAGTACACTCAAGTGCATTGCTCCCCCCACCAATAGCCAACGTATCCATTTGTAGATTTTCTTTCAAGTGATCCAATTTGAATCACAATAGCCTCCAATAGCAACATTAACATTCTTATAATGCAAGCCGAACAGTTGGGTACATTCGAATATATCAAAACACGTGTCATGAGTATCTAATGTGAAAGCATTCATATTACTCGTATATTGACTCAGTTTACTCATTCTATATCATGTTGAGTATGATTCATGATGTACATTAAACAACCTAACACTTGAACGTAATTATTTTAAGATTCACTTACAAGTTGATTAGTTGAGAACCAGCTCACATTTGCACTAAATTTTTTAAAAATTAACAAAGTTTTTGAATTTGTAACCGCTAAACCAAATGCCAGTTATAATTTAGAATAAATCTTAATTAAGAAATCTAAAAAACAAAATCCCCAAAGCACCTGACAGTCTAAGCCATTTTCAACCGTCAGATCTCATTCGGCCAACCCCTAGAACTCTGAGCTCTATCCTCAAATCCGCCAACTCAACCCGCCACCAATTTCCAGCGCAACCCCCGAAAAACAAAAAACAAAAATAGAAAAAGAAATAAACAGTTTCTAAAAATTTCAAAAATTAGCCGTTCAACAATTTTGCCCGCTCGCTGCTCTCTCCCCCATTTATATCTATTTAAAAGACAAAATCCCTCTCTCAAATCTCATTTTCAATTCAACCACCAGCTTCGCTCACTTCCTCTCTCTCCATTTTCAAATCCAGAAAACCCTAGAAGCAAGCGAGCCAAACTTCTCCTCCTCTTCCTGCAAAGATGCGTGAGATCCTCCATATCCAGGGCGGCCAGTGCGGCAACCAGATCGGAGCTAAGTTCTGGGAAGTCATCTGCAACGAGCACGGAATCGACTCCACCGGCCGCTACGACGGCGACTCCGAGCTCCAGCTAGAGCGCATCAATGTGTACTACAACGAAGCCAGCTGTGGACGCTTCGTCCCCCGCGCCGTCCTCATGGATTTGGAGCCTGGGACCATGGACAGCGTCAGATCTGGTCCTTACGGCCAGATCTTCCGGCCTGACAACTTCGTCTTCGGCCAGTCCGGTGCTGGTAACAACTGGGCCAAAGGTCACTATACCGAAGGAGCCGAGCTCATAGATTCCGTTCTCGATGTTGTCAGGAAGGAGGCCGAGAACTGCGACTGCTTACAAGGTAATCCTAGGGTTTCGTTTATGTTCGTTGCTCTTCATTTCTTACTGATTTTTAATGGTTTCGGTTATTTGAACATTTCCTTGTCGTTTTCGCTTAATTAGGGTTTCAAGTGTGCCATTCGTTGGGCGGTGGGACTGGATCTGGTATGGGAACGCTCCTAATCTCCAAGATTAGGGAGGAGTACCCTGATAGGATGATGCTCACCTTCTCGGTGTTTCCATCTCCCAAGGTTTCTGATACTGTGGTTGAGCCTTACAACGCAACTCTGTCTGTTCATCAACTTGTTGAGAACGCCGATGAATGTATGGTTCTTGACAACGAGGCCCTGTATGACATCTGCTTCCGCACCCTTAAGCTAACAACCCCCAGCTGTAAGCCCCTTATCCAGATGTTGAATTGTTTAAGCTATATGTTGTCTCCTTAGCTGCGATTGTGATGTATCTGCTTGCTGTTGTATTGTGTGCAAACAGTCGGTGATTTGAATCATTTGATCTCTGCGACCATGTCTGGTGTGACATGCTGCTTGAGGTTCCCTGGTCAACTGAACTCCGACTTAAGGAAGCTTGCAGTCAACCTTATCCCATTCCCACGTCTACACTTCTTCATGGTGGGATTTGCTCCTTTGACATCCCGTGGCTCTCAGCAGTACCGAGCCCTCACTGTCCCTGAGCTCACTCAACAAATGTGGGATTCAAAGAACATGATGTGTGCCGCAGATCCACGCCACGGCCGCTACCTTACTGCATCAGCGATGTTCCGTGGTAAGATGAGCACCAAGGAAGTTGACGAGCAGATGCTGAACGTCCAGAACAAGAACTCGTCCTACTTTGTTGAGTGGATCCCCAACAACGTGAAGTCAACCGTCTGTGACATCCCACCAACAGGGCTGAAGATGGCATCCACATTCATCGGCAACTCGACTTCCATTCAGGAGATGTTCAGGAGGGTCAGCGAGCAGTTTACTGCCATGTTCAGGAGAAAGGCTTTCTTGCATTGGTATACTGGTGAAGGAATGGACGAAATGGAGTTCACCGAAGCTGAGAGCAATATGAATGATTTGGTATCGGAGTACCAGCAGTACCAGGATGCAACTGCAGACGAGGAAGGAGACTATGAGGATGAAGAGGGAGAGTTCCAGGGTGATGAAGAGTACGAGTAGTTTTTGTTTGGTTTGTAGGACCTCAACTTCCAGTTGGTGGTGGTTTCCTTGTTATCTTTCTGTTGTAGCGTATTATCTGAGATTGAACTTGCGATGACAATTAGCAGCCATGGATGAGACTCTTTTGCTGCAATTTCAACTGCCTTTAGCTGTGGACGAACATTTTTTTACTAATTTCTGTCTAAATTGTACTGGTTTCTCTTGCGTATGTCTACTCTGTTAAATCAATCTCTTGGTACGATCACTAGTACTGTAATACATTATCTACATCATGCATTGATGACCCTGAATGCCTACATGAAGTATTTACCAGATGATTTGGGTGCTTCCAAGCTTTGTCTAGCTCGAACATAAGTTCGTGTATGAGTGCATATTGTAATTCCTAATGAGCTTGATCTTATGGCCCAACACAACATATTTCAGTAGTTCTCGAGGTTTTGCCTCGAGAACTACTGAACTAGGACTTTTGTTGCTCATGTTTTAAACAGTCTTTTTTGCATCACCTACTTCTAGTTGTCCCTTCTTCTGAGTGGTTCGAAAATGTTATGAACTATATAAATATACGTTGACTATTTGCAATGTCACAAATTCTTTTGTTTACAATATCTCGTCCTCATTTCTTCAATTGGTTGATTAGATTTGAATACTCTAGTGAGTTGATTCATTTTATAATACAACGGAGGGGTGGTTTGGTTGCGGTGAGAGAGGGAGAGGCTATGGTCTTGTCGAAAGCGACAAGCTGGATGATTGATTTAGGTCACACACAGATTATGTTCGAAGGTGACTCTCAAATCCTGGCTGTGTCATTGGCGAATGCGTGAGATGAATCTCATGAAGTTTGGAGAGATTATGCTACTGTGTTGGACGTTCGGAATTTTTTTGTTTGATTTTGTCTAAAGAGAAAGCAATACGATTGCTCACATTTTATATAATTTTATATTATTTTAATATAATTATAATAATTTGAAGCTATAATTTTTTTTTCCGACGACAATTGAAGCTATAATTTTTGTTAGCTTGCATATTTGTAACTTGATTAGTTACTTATAATAAAGCTCTTATATTTTTTTATTAAATAAAGCTTCCAACTGTTAAGAGTAATTTTTATTCATTATTCATTTATTTGACTATTTTTATCATTCTTATTCAGTTTCCTGAAAATTTCAAGTTTCATTGGAGGGTTTTAGAAAATAAGAACAGGAAAGTGAGTTAAACGCATCGTCGTTTCTACCAAAAGAGAAAATCCAGCGCCTCCTCTTCCCGTCCTCCAATCCCAAACGCACGGCAAGGTAGAGAGAGTTGCAACAATGGCGACTAGTTTGGCGAACAGAGCATCTTCCACTAATCAAGTCCTATGTTTCTTCCGATGCGGTTTGAATTCAATCAGAAACTTGAGCACTTCTTCTACTCCGGCTCCAGCTCAAGCCCCATCTTCCGACTCACCTGCCAAGAAATCGAAGCGGCGGAAGAAGAAGAACCTCTTCGAGGTTGCTCAGTTCTTGCCCAAATGGGGACTGGGATACCACTTGGCCAAATCTCACTGGTCCAATGTCTCCTACGAGATCACCAAGATCAATCTCTACAAGGTTTCCGTGTTTCTGTTTAGGGTTTTAGGTTTGAATCGTTTGTCCGGTATATAATTAGGGTTTTTGATGATGGTTGGTTGTTTTGCAGGATGGTAGACACGGGAAGGCATGGGGGCTTGCTTACAAAGACGGTTAGTGTCAGTTGAACTTCTAGCATGTTTGTATACTGTGATTCCTTTGTTTACTTCCCTCTGTTGATAATGGTGGTTGGTCTGTTGATCTCAGTTGAAGTTTATGTTTGTAATTCCAAAACCTTGTTGCAATGGAAGGCCTGGTAAAACAATCTAAATTGGAATTTGTTTCAAGTTGATGTTGTTAAAGGGTTGTAATGGATTTCTTTCAAGCCCTGCAATTTGAGTGTTGATTGCAAGTTTCCAAATAGTTTAGTTTTGAGTGTTACTTCTATTGGTGCATATACCAAAATAGCTCTCAGCTGAACATGGTACAGGCAATGTGTTGAGTTGTTGAAGAAAACTGATCAAGCTCCTAGTGAATTACGTGAGCAAAAATAGAATTGAGAAAATTGTGTAGAATATTTATCTGCACGCTTGCTGTCTGATGATCTATTGAATATTGATTCTGTTGAATGGAATTGATAGTGTTGAGTCATAACTGGGGAATCGACATTGTTGTAAACTGGAAATAGGTGAAAGAGAATTTAGGCTGCAGATGAATGTCTAGTCTATATTATCTTTCACGCAACATTAGCGTTTAACATTGGTTAGTCTTGAGACATGAATTACCTCAATTAGGAGTAGAAGAGTTGGTTACTGTAGTATCTGAATGTGTCCTGTAACACTCAATTGGATTGTTATTTTTGTACAAATGACGCTTCTCTATCACACTTGTATCATCATTGTTCTTATAGACGAAGTAATTATCAGATTTAGAAAGACCATAATTGATCTTTTAGTGTCTTCTGCATAGCCAATATACCCTCGTTCAAATCTGTGGAGATTAATGCCACATTCTGTGATCTGGTCCTTCGACATTTTCTGTACGATCCATCTTCGTTTGTTATTATCTATGTCTATCTCACTGGTGGTTGAAATGCAGGATTACCTGCAGCAGATGCTCCCAAGAAGATCAGCGGAGTTCATAAGCGTTGCTGGAAATATCTACCGGGCTTAGAAAAATCAAATCAGAACTTGCTAAAGTCCCCAAGTCCAACAGAGACCACTGCTCCTCAGGCTGAACAAGTTGAAGCTGCCTAATGCCTTACTCTCCAGCAGCCTGTAGCCTGAACGGATCTAGCACAGAACTGAGTTTAGCAGTTCCAAAGGTGTTCCTGCGTTTCTGTTACATTAAGAAGAATGGTTTCTGAAGTTAGGATACGTTGAATAGTGTCATTTCTTTTGCAGAAATGATTGAATATCAGTTGAAATTTTGCTCAACTTTATTTGTTTCTAATATATCCAAAGCTCTTAGCTGATTTTGCTTGGACTGTGATGTTGCTGTCAAGTTGGCGACGTGAACTATGTTTCACCTACGATTACGTGTTGTGTGGTTCTGATGTCTTTTACAGTTTACAGACGGCAGTCATTTTCTCCGCAGATTTGTCCTTTCTATCACTGCGTTTTTGAGCTTTCCCTTTTTCACGAAGTTGTGATCATCATCAAACTTTGAACGGTATTCTTGGGTTGAACGTAGACGGCTCTTTCTGAAGTTGGACACGACCCTCCATCGATTACCCACTGTTTATTTTTCTTTCACATTATGATCATTGGTAAACTCTCCTGAAAACAACCTGATCAAATAGCAGACGACAGTAAAAACAAACATGTCCGTTTGCCTAAGGTGGAAGTAGTCGTTGATGCCGTGGGAGTATTCAGAAGTTTCCACGTGTTCCTTGTCCAAACGTATGTACAAAGTAGATCAAGTGTGAATTCATTGAAGTATAACTACCGGTCTAAATGGAGTACCATGGTTGGTTGCGTTTTCTGAATAAAGAATATTCGATACGATTTCCTGTCTCGTAAAAAAGGGATATAACTGTATTATTATACTACAGAACATCCGATACGAACATTGGAATAGCTCCAAAGCATCATTGTATTATGCATAGTGCATTGGTTACAAAGCGTATAGAGTGCATACAAAAAACAGAGCATTGAAAGATCCGCCACGGAAGCAAGTTCACCAATGTGAAAATCATTTTACTTTTTTATGTTGATCTGCAAATTCACCATCTCCCCACCTGGGTTTTGACTCATAAACTATCTATTTCCTCTTTGTCGTTGTTCTTCTCCCCCAACTATATATACGTTACATCCTCACCTTCACATTCTCACTTCGCATCTTCCTTCTTCCTTCTCTTAGCAATCCTCACATCACAAATCCTGAACTTGCCAAAAGGAAAAGGAAGAAACTAAAGATGGCTACTTGTGTCTTCAGTAACATGATCACATTCGTCACTCTATCGTCTCTTCTCCTTCACGGAGTCCTCGGTATGCAAATTTGTAGACTACTGAACCATTACACTCGACATGGGTTTTTCACGATGTATCTAAATGTTGACGTTACATGTAACAGGTGATCTGGTATGCGAGGAACTCCCAGTGGAAATGTGCGCCTACTCGATCTCCGGATTGGGGAAGAGATGCGTGATGGAGAACTACATATCACGAAATGGTGTCGTGAAGTACCAATGCGAGACATCAGAGGTAGTGGTGGACGACATGAAGGACTTGATCGAGTCGGATGAATGCATCAAGGCATGTGGCGTCGACCGAAAAACCGTGGGGATCTCCTCGGATTACCTCCTCACACGTAAGTTCGTGTCACAGCTTTGCTCCAGGCCCTGCTTCCAGTCCTGCCCCAACATCGTCGACCTCTACTCCAACTTGGCTCTAGCTGAAGGTACACACCTACATAGATTATAAGTCTCAAATATTTCCTAACATATTTCGTGATAGTGGATCCTGATGCAATTAGGACAATGTGTTTGCAGGGATGGATTTGTATGGAATGTGCAGCTGGGGTGGTCGTCGTAGGTCATTGTTGCAGCCTAAGAGTTGGAGTGATGCTGGTGCAAATGGAGGCCCGATTGGTTCACCTATATCTTCAGCAGCTGATACTGATGCTGATGCCACTGCTTTTGGTCCCTCTTCTGATGCCAGTACTGCTTTTGGTCCCTCTTCTGATGCATACTGAGGAAGCCAATTGGGATGATGATATGATGGTTTCTCGTGTGTATATATAATAGCATTTGGAGTTTGAGTTTCTCTATAAGGCCTTGTCTTATTAAACATATCCTACATGTATAATTTCTCCAGGTTTTAATCTGAATACGACCAGATCTACCTTATACTGAGCCACACTCTTACTATATCATCCGAAATATTATCTAATGTTCCCATGAATGGTTCTTCTGTTCTGTTTATACCATTGAAATGAGCAATCTAACCTTGATACTTCAAGTTTGGTGTAAATGTGCATGCATGGAATCTCAAATACTACATCGTACTAGGAGTTCAATCGGCTAAAAGCCTAAATGTATGTGACTTCATTTTTGTAATTTACTAATCCCGAGCTAGTAACAAAGGCTGCTGCAACACCTTAAACCAGTGGGTTAATGTTTTGTTCCAAAACGCACAGCAAGGGTGAAGAATACCACATGTGTGGTAAGGGGAGAAAGGAGGGTATTAACCTTTAAACATTCAACTCATAAGGTCTTGCTTACAATCTAGAATCCAATAGTCTAACTACTTCCTGTATTCAAAAACGAATCATCCAGCAGTCATTAGCAAACTCTAACACCTTCCTCGCCTGGCTCTGACCACAAACAGCTATGACGATGCATGATGCAGCATGGACCTATACTTCGGAGTAACGAAGCAAAGCATACGAGCAGTATAAGAGCATCACATCGAGGAGGCCAACTATACCAGTATCACTGCACATTGTAGAACAAATTTCACAGCTGAAATGTAAGGAACACAGATGGACTAATTATAGCTAAGTTGTTCTTATTCTAAGAGTGTCAAAAGACCAAAAAGGACATCAAAGTAGAGTTCATATATAATTGAACAATGATGATTGATGAAGTAGTATTAGCTAGTAGAAAACATGCATACTTACTGTAATATATACCTGTGCACTAATGGGGACAGGAAGTTATCGATCTTTACGGATTCATCTGTATACCAAATTGGTAGATTTATTTTGTGTTGCAGAAGAAAAGCACAGCAAACATCGATGGTTTGGGGAGAAACAGATGAGTGTATTACCCCATAAATGGTCTCAGGGCTTCAATCAATATAAAGTACACTCGTAGTAGCTTTGTTGTGGTATACCCCTTTGAGACTAATGATATGTGGTTCAATTGCTAAAACTGTATGTAAACCGTGGTTGAACAATAACTATCGAAATTACATCAAACCATCGTAATTATTCATTCATTCCTGACCTGGTTCCCGGAACACCCGAATTAACTCGGAATAACTGCAAAGCAAGGTTGTTTAATTTAATGGTGTGATATTAACAGAGAAGATGGAACAATGCGTAGAGTTAGAGTGCATAGACAAAAAAAAAACTAAGAGCATTGACAGAACCGCCACGGAAACAAGAAACACAGTTGACTACTCCATCTATCTGCTCCACACCTTCTTACAATGTGAAATCTTTGCTTCCAAATTGTTTAATCTGCAAATTCACCATTTCCCCACCTGGGTTTTGACTCATAAACTATCTATTTGCTCTTTGTCGTTGCTCTTCTACTCCAACTATATATACATTACATCCACACCTCTGCACATTCTCACTTCACACCTTCGTTCTTTCTCTCTGCAATCCTCGCATCACAAATCCTGAACTTACCAACAGGAAAAGGAAGAAATTAAAGATGGCTACTCGTGTCTTCACTAGAATGATCACTTTCCTTGCTCTATCATCTCTTCTCCTTCACGGAGTCCTCAGTGCGTAAATTCATACACTACTTAACCAGTACTCGACATGGTTTTTTCACGATGTATCTAAATGTTGACGTTACATGTAACAGGTGATCTGCTATGCGAGGAGCTCCCAGTGGAGAAGTGCGCCTACTCGATCTCCGGATCAGGGAAGAGATGCGTGATGGAGAATTACATATCTAGAAGTGGTGTGGTGAAGTACCAATGCGAGACATCTGAGGTAGTGGTGGACAACATGAAGGACATGATCGAGTCGGATGAATGCATCAAGGCATGTGGCGTTGACAGAAACACCATAGGGATCTCTTCGGATTACCTCCTCACACGTAAGTTCGTGTCACAGCTCTGTTCTGGATCCTGCTTCCAGTCCTGCCCCAACATCGTCGACCTCTACTCCAACTTGGCGCTAGCCGAAGGTACATTCATTAATTAGTTTGAAAAGTCTTTGTAACATGTTTTTTAGTGATACCGGATCCTAATACAAGTACAACATTGCGATCATGCGTTGGCAGGGATGGATTTGTATGGTATGTGCAGCTTGGCTGGTCGACGTAGGTCGTTGTTCCAGCCTAAAAGTTCGAGTGATGCTCGTGCTGCAGCAGCAGCAAATGGAGTCCCAATCAGTGTCCCGATTGGTTCTCCTATGTCTTCAGCAGCTGGTCTGGCTTCTTCGGATGATGATGTTGATGATGCCGCTGCTGCTTTTGGTCCCTCTTCTGATGCATACTGAGGGAACATGAAGCCATTTAGGCTGATATGATGGGATCTTGTCTTGTGTATATATATGTGTCATTTGGAATTTGAGTTCTCTGTAGGTACAGTCTTTGATATATTACATGTACCTTCTCTAGTTTTATTCTGAGTTCATCACATCTGCCTTATATATTAAAACACACTCGTACTGTAGATATACAAAATATCATCCAATGTTGTTTTTTGGGCGAATATGCATCCAGGTTAGCATTGAAATCACTTGCGGTAGAGTTATTGACGAACCGAATCGAGCTAAGCTTTGCCTAACTCGACTTCTGCTAGAGCTCGTATAATCTAAATAATTAACTAGCTCGAGCTCAAGCTCGGCTCGTTTGTAATTTTTAATAATCCAAGTTAAATTTCGAGCTTGATTCGGATAAATTTATAAAAAAATACAAGATTAAAAATGGACACGACTCGTATAAGTTTAAATAAGTAAATAAACGTTAGGATGACATCATTCATCACCATATTCTTATTTTTCTACATAAAAAGGGATATTTGAATCATTAAAATATATAAAACCAATTCACGAACTGCATTAATCGACCCAACGAACGAGCCTTAATTGAGCTGTCACTCGAGCCAACTTTCGAGCATTAATCGAACTGGTACTCGAGTCTCAAACGAGCTAGGCTCGTCAACCTGCCGAGTCGAGTCAAGGTCAGCTCGAGTTTGGGTCATTAAGATCGAACCGAGTTTCAATCAAACTTTTTCCAAACCGAACAACAAGCTGATGAACGATTTAGTTTGTCAACTGCTCTACTTGCGGGTCATTCCGATTATATGGTTAGCTTTACCACTAGGAGTTAAAAGACCAGTCCATAGACAGGACAGCCCCAACCACCAGAGTAACTTGGTGGGTTTTATTCACATTTCACAATCACGAAAGTTAAATTATTGTTTCTTTTTTAAGGTTTAACCCATCAGCCAAGTTGATTCAAATTCTTGAAAACAGTCGAAAAGTCAAATAAAAAAACGTAAGTAAGTTACTGAAACGATAACAAAAGAATGAGACTTGTCGTGGAAAGATGTCGTCGTCGGTTTTCTGGAGGATATTTTGTTGCAGAAACAGCCTAACTTTGTTCTTCATTGTCTGTATCTACGTTGGATTGGGGAGTCCAGCAACAGTTTGTAAACACTTCACATCTGATAAAGATGTCTCCTTTTTTGTAACTTGATTATTGATCAGCTAAGAAACCATTTAGATGGCTGTAAAGAAAGGCGGGTTAATGGAAAACAGGGGAAATATCACAATCAATCAAGTAGTAAGTGGCAAATTTGCATTGTGATGTGGGTAGTAAATGCAGCTGGAAGATTAGTGGATTGTTGAGTGAAGAATTTTGATTAGCTTTTTTTAACTTGAAAAAGATTAGTTAAAGGTAAATTTAGGGATAGGATAGGATGGACACTAATGTTAAGAATCGTTATATTTTAATAATTTTAGTTGTTGAAAGAGGATTTTGATTGATATTATTCAATAACACGCCCTCTAAAACGAAGGCTTTCATAAGAGTTGTGGTTTGCACAACTTCGAGAAATCATGTGCACGGATTGGTGGGTGCCACCGGGATTCGAAAAGAACCTCTCGGTTATACAAGACCTGATACATGTCAAGAGCCATTGCATACCAATAACTCGAGTTGTTGGGATAAGATTCTGGTTGATATTTAAATTGTTCACTAATGGTTGGTCTAATTGGGAGATGGTAGTGAAATCAGTGGCGTGAATCATCAATGGCAGAACCAAGGAGGTTGATTTGGGTTTCTATCTAGATTTCTTGGTTACAGATTGATGAAAGTCTATGTAAAATTATCAAAACTGAAATTTTGTCCAAAATGCTTGAAATTTTGCCAGCATCTCCAGCCATCTAGTTCTGATATATTGGTGTGATTATCTGGACTGGTGTCTAATCATAAAATAAGATAAAATTTGAGTTTTTTCTGTAAATAAGAGTCGAAAATGGAAGTTGTAATGAAATTTGGTGCATTTATGCTTGTCATGGATAAAATTAAAAATTATTGTGTTTGGGTGTAGATAAAAGATGGTTACTAAAGTATCCACAACAAAAATCATTTTCGAACTAGAATTGTCTTTTTTTTGTATGAATATTGGATTATGGGGTATGCGATAATAAAATTGTTAAAACATGATAATTTGTCAATGATTTTGCAAGTGACATATATGGTCCAAGTGAATCACATGCTATAATGCTATCCTGTTTTCCAAGTCTTGTTCACATCACATTGTGACCAATGTTACCACAATGCCTTGGTTTCCAAAACAATGTAACCACCTACGAAAGGAAACAAAAAAAGCCCTAAGCACCACACGAATCCTAACCACTTTCCTTAGGAAGAATTTATGAAAGAAGAAACTCTCTCTTGTTCCATCAAAAGGAAAAGAAGAAAAAGAAAGAAGAAATGGAGGGGTCAAGTGTACTCAAGTGAGTTACATCACAAGGGAGATAATTCATAATAATCATGCTAATGAACAAATTACAAAAAGGTGGCTTGTGGTGGTGGGGATTCAATGAAGAAATTTTTTTATAAAAAAAGATGAACAAATAGAAAACAAACAAACAAACACCAATGACTAGATCAGAGAAGAGAACTTCTCTTCTCTTTTATTTATAATAATTAATTATTATTAAACATTAACCAGCGTTATAGTACAGCCACACACAGAGACACAGTCCCACAATTGTGCTTATGCTGCTGCTTCTGCAAAGTCTGCTGCTCCACCAACACAGTTTCCATTTTCTTCCCAACAAGAAACCAGAAGCAGAAGAAGAACAAGAAGCAGAAGAAAAGAAATACTAAAATAGAGCCCCCAATCCAAAATCTGTACTTTCCCCCCCCCCCCCCCCCCCCCCCCCCATTTCTATCCCATTTGTTTATATCTTCTCCTTCTCACATGAACAGCAAAGAAAGATCCAAACCATCATTACCACCTAACCAAAACTCCACTTTTCATACCTCTTTTCTTTTTGAAATCCAGGTTGGTCAATAAAATGTGTCTTAACTCTTAAACCCTACTGAACAATCTGGAGAAAGTCTCTCTGTTTTTCTTTAATTAGCTTGCTTCAATCCTTCCAAAGCATCGAAGATGTCGACTTTAAGCAGTACCCAGTTGGAAAGGGAGCAGCTTCAGCATCATTTCAGCCCCAGCAGCAGTGACCTGTCGTCCTTCTTTGGGGCGAACCATAGGAACTCCACTGCCTCTGATTGCCTCTCAGATTTGGATTTGGAGAGTGGGGAGTTGGAGCTCAAGGTGCATTCTGCTGATAATAAGACTGCTCTGAGTAGTAGAGATTGCAGGATTTGCCATTTGGGTCTACTGAGTAATGAGCAGGAGTCTGGTGTGGCGATTGAGCTGGGGTGTTCCTGTAAAGGGGATCTGGCTGCTGCTCATAAGAAGTGCGCAGAGACTTGGTTCAAGATCAAAGGCAACATGTAAGTTAAAAATCTTTCCTTTTTTATACAGATGCTGTTACTAGTAGTCTGTTTTGGTTGGAGATTTCTGGATTGGAAGTTCAAGCACTAATCTTTTTTGCTTGATCCAAAATACCAAGATCAGATCATCTGTCTTTAATGATGATGGTATCATCATGAGGATGTTGTTGAATTTTTTTTCTTTGTCTGTCCTGTGTAATGTACTTCTTCAGCAAAAAGTTTTCCCTTTTTCCTCCAACTGAAAAACTTAAAGTAGAAAGCAAAGCACAAATGTTCCACTATAATAAAGTAGCTTGCTTGTCACACAAAAACCAGACTCCTATTTATAGCTCCTACAGATCTTATGGAATCTAATAGACTAATACCCCATTTCTTGTTCTGTTTTCATGTTTCCTCTGTTCTCAATTGCTCTTCGTCTGCTGCCAAGAATGGGAATTCTATCCTTGATAACCAAACCAATATTTCCATGTGCTTGAGTGTGATTAATTGGCCTGAATATAGATAGGGGTTAATCTCTCTAGTGGAATTTCAGTTTTTCCATAAGTGAGCAGGCATGCTTTGTAACCGTCCTATTATGGATGACATTACACTACTCTTTATCGTATGTGTAGTTGTAGCTTGTAACTGTTGTTAGCTTTAGTTTCCCATCCTGCTACGTTTCATCCGTCCTTATCTCTTTTGCTTCTTTGTGACAGATGAGGCAGAGGGGGGAATTCTGTACAGAATTTATGTAAAGTGAGAGTGTAAAAAAGAAAGTTAGGACCTTGTGTCATTACTGAGGACTCTAGCAGCTTTTCTCCTTTGCCTTTTCTTTTCTGGAATCGAAATGTGGAATGCTTTAAAGCTTTACTTGTTTGGTTGCCCTTTTCCCATGGAGAAGGATGTGTTCATATTCAAGAACGAGCTACCCTTCTTTATTTTACCACTTTTCAGAAGGTATTGAGTGCACTGGTGTCCAATGTAAGCCGAGACATTATTCAGAGTGCAAAGTGCTCTCATCTAGTTTGTTCTGATGTAATCAACCCTCATCCAAGAACTTCCAAATGAATCAGCTTAAATGCTTCTCCTTTCTAGGCCAAAGTTCAAATCTTTTTGAACTTGACATGAGCATGCTTGACTGAATCCAGCTTAAGACACTTTACAAAGTGTGTGGAGACTAAGACATGAACTGGCCGGAAAGTCTGAACCAGTTTTGTCTGCTAAAACTAGATCATGTATCTGATATGTTTTCCTCTGTTTCTAATTTCTGTCTCTTGTAGGGTATGTGAGATCTGTGGTAGTACAGCAGCCAACGTTGCAGGAGAGCAAACAAATGTGGCTTTCAATGCAAATGCAGCAGCAGCCATAGCTACACCGGCAGCTCCGATGATTCTTGTGGAAGCTAGACCGGCATGGCACAGCCGCCGAATCATGAATTTCTTGCTTGCTTGCATGGTTCTTGCCTTTGTTGTTTCCTGGCTATTTCACTTCAAAGTTCTTCCCTAAAAAACCAGACTGCCCCCAAAAGAAGGGTGTTTGAGTTTCAGTTACGTTTCTGTATCCGCATTGTCTCCTTACTATTTGCCAATTTGCGCCTATAATTCTTTGCGAGGGAGTAGTTGCAATGCATCTTGTGTATATTGTTAGCGTGTATTTATAAAAGGTTGACGGAACTTTGTACTGCTTGTTTGTATAAAGGTTTAGGTTTGCAATTCAAGATTCCAGCACACTTCTCTGACATTTGATTTCCTAGTACAATTTGCATCACTACATGAAAAATGAAATCTGGAGACACATAGCTTGGTATCTATTCGGAACATCAACCAATATGTAAAGATGAGATTCAATTTGAACCACTGTCTGTTTCCATCTCTGCGGAATTCTTCGCTCTAAATTCGGCAACAGCCTTGTCCACAGTGTTATTTACATGCTGGCACATTCGCATCAAATAGTCACATCCATCCTTCAATACCTCTCGTGCAGGTGCACCTACAGAACTCACAATTTCAAAGCAAATCATTACCTATCATGCAACTGAGATTCGCAATGGTTGCTCATATCGCCATTCATGCGAAAAAATCCATACGGCACCAAAAGAGTCCTGAGACAAGCACTATGAAGTACTACTTCACCAGCAAAGCTACTTGATCCAGAGTGAGATTCAAGCACAAACACAGTAATTCAAATCTTCGACACACGTCATCAGATGCAGAACTCTTCGAGCTAATGTGATTGTGAAAACCAGGATAAGAGTTCGTAGCAGGATTCTAAATTTGTCTTGATGGAAACATAGAGGAAACCCAAAACGTAAACTTAATCGAACCGATGTAACTTCATGTTCAAGACCAATTCACAAACACTGAACTTCTACCATTCTAATGAAATTTAGAGAAGAGGGAATGTCGGTATAATACCTGTAGTCTGGATTCTAATGTTAACTCGAGCATCAGAAGGATGAGGTATGCTGTATCCACAGAATGACACCCTTGGACTGCAACGTAACAAGTTACAATTTATTCATTGCAGAAGAAGATAAAAACACTACAACTTTTTAAAAAATAAAAGGGAGCAGTACACAGACTCTTGATTCAAGCTGAATCTGACAGCATTTGCAAGCGTGTGGTCCTCGTCAACAAAAGTGAAGGTAGCCTTGCTTGGATCGTTCAAAGAGCCGTGCTCCATTTCTCCACAATTTCCTGTCACGCACATAACAGAGAAAAATAATTAATCGCCGTCAAAGAATCCAAACAGAGTTTTAAGCTCACCAATTACCGCACACCCAGCTCAGAAATCCGAGAGGAGGAGTAAAAGAGCGAACCTTTCTCGCTGGAGTTATCGTCTGCCGTGTTCAAACTTCAAAGCTCCGCTTCCTCCTCCTGTAAACCCCTCCAAAACCCTAATTTATTTGAAAATCGCGATTGAGCTGGATTTTATTATTTTAGGGTTTTTATCTTCTTTTTTCTTTTTGTACAAAAGCCTTTAAGCTACGTGTTACCTGAGCTGAAGCGCACGTTAGGCCCACGTTCAAGGGGTAGAGTCGTCATTTGAGCACTTTGTCTCTCGAGCTGGCTAAAACCCTAATCGTCGAGGGGTTTGGAGATTGTAAATCAAATCGACAAAAGAAGCTCTAAATCTTTCCATTCTTGCCGACACTCGAGAATTAGGTTCCGATTGAATTTTTCAGCTTCTCTGAATCTTGGTAATAGCTGTATCTCGATTAAGGTTTTTCAGTAGCCTCTTTTTCTGGTTGTTTCAGGTTCTAATGGCTGCCAGCAATACCGGACTCCCTGCAGGCGTCACCAAAGAACAGGTAGGTCGTTTATAGTTCCTTGCTTGCTACTCTTTCTCATTTGTGTCTTCACATCCTGCAATTTCTTAGCATGTCCTTCGTTGTTTCACGATGAAATAGAATCAAAGGCGAAGTGTGTGTGTCAGTTGCTTTCTTTTTGTGAATTTTGATGGAATTAGGAATTCAGCTCATTAATTCGGTTTGTGGGATGTTTGAGTTGATTATTGTATCTTTTATGGACATGGGTTTAGGCCTTTGGCATGGCAGAGACTGAGATGGAGTACAGAGTAGAGTTGTTCAACAGGTAAGCTTCCATACAATTTTATGCATTCTCCTGATGCAATTGCTCAATAATGATGGATTAGTTGTCGAATAATATTGTCTCTTCCTGAAATCTCTGCTTGAATATGTACGTTTAGGATTTAGATGATTGGCATTTCTCTTCACTTTCCAGCTCAAATTTCTTCTGAACTTGTTGATTTCACTGATCCACTGGCGAAGCGCTGCATGTTTTTGTAAACACATTGAAGTTTTTAGACTCTTATTGCAATGTATGATGTACAGTTTGGCCCTTGCTTTAGTTCAGTTATTATTCAAATAGTGAAAGCTTTGAATTTTGACTAGTTGCAATCTACTAGTCTTTATGGCTTTTTACCCTCCACTCTTTAATTCATACTTCATAGTGAGTAGTCCTGTCACGCTCTTTATGCATTTTTCTGATCCAAATAAGATTATCTCGTAAGTAATGGCATGTATTAGCATGGCTCCGCAATTTCCAGCTCAAATCCTTTTATGTACTTGTGGTAAACGACTTGTTGATTGCATTGATCCTTTCATGCCTGACAAATATTTGTATGTTTGCTGAAGATGTTGAAGTTCGTGGACTGTTTGGCAATGTTTGCTATGATTGTTTGGCCTCTGCTTCGTGCAGTTATTATTCAAATAGTGCAAGCTTTGAATTTTGACTTTTTGTAGTCTACCAGTCCTTCTGGCTTTTTACCTTTCACTCTTTAGTTCATAGTGAGTAGTCTTGTCAAGTTCTGTGTATCATTGGAAGGCTGAATCATTGAGTGGTGTATTTTTGCTCTTCTATTGGTTCAGGCTCGGTCAGACTTGTTTCAACAAGTGTGTTGACAAAAGGTATGCAGTTTTGAATCTGTTATATCTATATATTCATTTAGAGCATTTCCCTAGTTTGCATTTAACACTGGAGTGCTTCCCTCTGCATATCAGGTACAAGGAATCTGAGCTCAACATGGGTGAAAACAGCTGCATCGATCGCTGCGTTTCAAAATATTGGCTGGTATACTTTTATTATTTTCTCAGGAACAGTAGCTAATCTACTTATCTTCTACCACCTTGCTTATGTAGCAATGTCACTTGTTGGACACTTTAACGGTTGTAATGATGATCTGTTCTGCTAATCTCTCAGGTGAACGGTCTGGTAGGTCAGATGCTGAGCGCCGGTGGTCAGCGCCCCATGTGAATGAAGTTCAGATCTCCCTCTCGAATTCCTTCTCCTTCGTGGAGTTTGTCCTAAGAATACTGAAATTTTTGTGCTTTTGATTTTGCTATGTTCCAAAGTTTACCAGTGAACCAGTTTCTCTGGACGATCATTTTAATGTCCTACTTTCTCCATGAGAATTAAGTGATCATGATCTTTGCCAAGATTTAGTTGTTAATTGTACTACAATCAAATATATATCGCTACTTGGCTAAGGCTGTGCTTGTCCTTAGGAACATTTGTAGTGGAATTGTATATCTGAGGCTTTTCTGCTCAGAGGCTGTCAATTATGGCTGGAATTTCCAAACCCAGTGGAATTTAAATTCAATGGAAAATCAGGACCTCTCTAAACGGAACTCAGAGGCTGGAATGAGGCTGACTTAAACCCCAATTCCAGCAGAGTTTTGGATGCTGCTCTGTGCTGAGTAAAACATATATGACGAAATTGGTTGGCCGCTCCTAGAATTGACCACAAATCTGCAGTGGAAAACAGGGCCTCGATGTTCCTCCGGTCGTAGATGAGGAGGCTTCATGGATTTACAAATCTCAATACTCTCAGAACTGGTTCGTAAAGAGATTGATTCAAAGCATGAGAAGCTAAATCAATTAACTGATGTAGTTAGTAGAAGTCAAATAGGAAAACCATTTGGATACTATATACTCTGCCTTTGCTCAACAATAAAGAGATATTTCGGGTAACTTTGGTGGACGGGTTACATATGTAATCCAACATCTCTAGCCCATAAATAAAGATGGCCACTGTTGGTGCTTCAAAGATTTCAGTTCCATATAAGTGAAGAAACCTTGAGAGATCAAACTGCATGATTCTATCTCATCATCTGAAGGCCAAAAGTAAAAATAGAAAAAAAGATATACACTTTCTTCTGGTCTTTTGTTCTTCTCTTAGGAGGGGTCTCCGTTTCAGTTTCTGCTATGCCTCTTTGCTTCCAACGAAGCACTGTCTTTCAAAGTCTCGTGTGCATCGTGTGTGAACCGGTATAGCCTACTGTCGCTCTGAAATGGAAAGTAAGGGTCCGTACTAATTATTGAGTGATGATCTTTTTCCTGGCCACTATAAGGTACACATGATCATATAAAAAGTATTCAATATATAACACATAAGGCTACTTCTATATTCTAACTCTTATTCATATTTTATTTGGGATTCCGACTCGCATATGCTGACGATCCATATACATGTTAGTGGCACCAAAACGGGCCGCATATACAGTTAGTGTGGCTCCTACCAAGGCACACAGTGACATTTAGTGTGGGGTTTACAAACGCCCACCGCGTAGCTGTAGTGCAATAAACACAATCGCTATCATATGAGTCCAAACTAAGTAATCAACCAATTACCGAACTTATTCAGAAATTATCACTACGGTTCAACAACATATATTTAACCAAATATATCAGCAGAGTAACACAATATGTATCACATCAAATTGCAAGTAAAATAAATGACCACATATAAGGTTGAGGTTAAACGACAAATATCCTAACATTTGTATAACAAACAAATAATGGAATGGCTAACCCGGTCGGATATGCAGGAGACCATCACCAGAAATAACCCTTAAGAAAACCGATAATAACTTCCGAATTGAGATCGTACGTAATTCGAAGGACTTGAATTATGAACCAAGTATGATGCACTAGCTTCTATATTTCCTCTATTTAAGTATACTACACCAAGTATTTTTTTAAATGAACTACTGTGCTATTTATAATGGAAATGAGTGGCATATTTTCTCTTCACCGCCTAATAGAATCAAAAAGCCAATTAACTTAAATTGTCTAGGAGTAATTTATCCTTATTTTTGGTACCTGGACATTTCATGCATCCTAATCGTGCTCAAGCTGGGTTCGAACTGGAAAAAGATGCCTAATTTCTCAGAACAATAACTACCATCATCAATCATCTTCTTCTGAATATATGAACACCAAACACCATCTTTCTTCCACTGCTTCCACCACCAACACCATCATCCTCTTCTTCATCTTTAAGCTCGAAAACACAAACATCTCCGACTTCCAGAGAATTGTCCGTTGCGAAATCGCCCCATCCAGAACCCAGATTGCCGCGACTTTCTTTCAGACTTCTTCGGATCCTCACTCTCCAGCATTTGGCTGCTGCCCATAACTCTGCGGTCGCGGCTCCACCGTAAACTTCCTCGACATTGTCCATGAACGATTTTGGAATGGTCTGCATGATTTCGAAAATGTCAAAAGTGAATGATGCATTAATTAAAAGGTTCATGAACAAATGTTGGTTGAAAAACTTAACCATCCGTATTAGTTTGATTTAGAAATGGATTGGAAGTTCAGAGAACGAGCAGAAGAAGGAAGAAGATGAGAATGGAGTCTGAAAACTCTTAACCTTTCACTCTGTTCTGGTTGGGTTTATATACTGACCCAACGGTAACAAAACAGTAAAACTGAAAAGTGAAAAACGCGGGTAAAACTACGTGTCAAGTTTTAATACACAGAACGCCAAATGACAAACGGAGAATGAAACGCAGCGTTTGATTTAAGCTTTCTTCTCTTCTTCCTTCACCGTTGACTAACGGTCTTCGTCTTTTCCCTTTAACTCCGTTTGTTCTTCAGCTCTTCATCGTCGTTTCTGCATTTCATAATCCGTCCCAGGGATAGATTAGAAGCTGTTACAGGAACTTTGAAGAACGGTAGGTTCGAGGTGAAGGCACTAGCAGCTTTAGAAGCAATTGATGATACTTTTCCTGCAATACATGATGCAGAATGGTTAAGAGAATTCCATTGGAATAGTTTTACAAGTTATACAAACAGTGGGGCACTTGTGTTTTTTGCCAAACCATAGCCAGTTCTTGCACAAGACGATGTCGAGTCTTTCTTCGTTTCGATACATTCGTTCGGTCCTTGGTATCCCGAAAAATGATCACGTTGAATATAGACTTGGTGCCGCCTTGCACCAGCTCGAATGCACAAACAATCACCGACTTCCAAACTGTTCTTCCGTACAAATGGAATCCAAGATTTGGCGGTAAAAATTGCTGTCCTTGGTAACACGATACTCAACATTCCAGACACCTCCATCAAGAACTCGAAGGCCAGTGACCCCATGTTTTTCCTTGAAATTGATCCTAAAAGAAATCGGGTGAAAGATTCTGCAAAGAAATGAAGGGACCAAAAAGAACCAGATTATAACAATGGAAACAAAAGGAACGAAAGGAATAAACTCATCACGCTAAACACAGGCTTTTAAAGCCCCCCAAAAAAGAACCAGATTATACTTTGGAGTAAAACTACGATTTTCGTAGTGGCGACGTATGATGGCTGCATAACAATAAGGAAGGAAGGGTTTTCAGATTTGAATAGAGCATTAGCTCTAGCAAGCACTCCAGCTTTCTCAGCATTTGTCAATGGCTTTTGCTTCCCTAACATCGCTTCTTTAGCTTGGTTATCTGCATGGAAATTTGATAAACTCTCGTACATGTACTGCTTGAAAACAACTGCAACTTATCAACCAAGATATAAGAGGAAGAAAACCAGAAACAAACCTGAAGTATGATCACTAGGCATAGCCCTTTTCCTTTGCTTAACCACACTAGAACCGGAATCACAGCATACTATAGTCTCAGAGTTCTCATTTGTTGTTCTTCTCAGCTTATGAGGCTGGAAGATATTAATAGTGGTTTCTCTCTTGTCTTTCAGGAAAGGAATTGATCATTTGAGGGAACATCAGAGGAATCTACTACTCCACATTATAGCTTAACAACTCTACTGGCTTCTTTAGTCTTGTAATCAATTTCAGTGGCAGACATATTAAATATAAGCACACGGAAATTACCAGAACTATCATACTGAAAAACCAGAAACTGACCGTAAGCTAGAGAGTTAAACTTGGCAAATTCTCGCCAACCAGAATGGAGCCAAATCTTTGAGCGGCCACTTTTGATCACTCCGACTTTCCATTTTGAGCCATTTGGGAGCTTGAGAACTACTGTGTTGGGAAGCTCAGCTCCATACTCTTCAGTATACGCCTCTGGAATCCTCTGCCATTGTTAACGAAAATATCAAATATAAGCCGAAACTGAGAGTAAAATGTTCATTGAGGACTTTCATCGAACAGGTGGAAGGGCGAAAACGAAACACAACAGATTACCGAAAAAAATAACAGATGAAAGACATTTACACATACCAGCTTTCCAGTACGAGCTGTGTCATCCAAGATAATCTTCGCGAAACGAGGGATCTTCGTCTTGAACATCAGCATTCCAGCTTGTTCCTCCACTTCTTCTCTCCGTGGTGAGAAAAACAAAGCTACAGAGCAACAAAAAGCTTGTTACGAAAGCCTTTTCTGAACTCCATTATATGGAATGGCAACAGCAATGAATTTAACTAGTGAAAATCACATCAACGTCTTGTCGCCCGTATTAATTTCTCTGCAGATCTCCTCCCACAAGCATCCTTCTTTCTTTTATGGCGTTGAAAATGTGCTCAATTACCCACATCACATCGCCGATTAGTCTCTCAGACTCTGAGACATCCATACCCAGAAGGTTTCTGTCCAGTCTCAACTACCCTTCTTCAATTTTCTTCAATACCCACCAGCTTTTCTCCATTAAAGCATTTCTCCCGCCTTTCTTTGTAACTGCAGGTGAACTGGTGAAGCAAAGACTTGACCAAGTTTGAATATCAGCTCATTTATACCGTTAGTCCGTTACGGCTTCAGAAATCAGAAATCAGAGCTCGGATCCCTTTTACTTTCTATTTAGGCCTGATTTACTTAAGTCTGCTTGTTAAAGCCCAAAGCTTATGTTGGGCCTTAAAAGCCACCAGCAGTTGAATAGGTATCAAGTTCAAACCCAATTTCATACACCGTTAAATTGTTACCCTCTTTTCGAAAGATAAAAAATGTGTAACTCTTCAAAGAAGGAAATTTCTAGACGTGATTTTCTTCTCATCGAGGTCGGTTCATTCTGACCTAAATGGCTAGACAAATAGCAATCCTAGTTCGAGGTATTGAACGAGACAGCTAACAACTATACTTTTGTTTGATTTTGTATCGTATCAAATTTCTATAAATATCATATACAAAAGAACGGTACAAACCGTCTATGCTGAAAAAAAGGTACACAAAAATTTATGTGTCGACCCAAAAGTAATTGTTGTGCCTTAAAAGCTACCAGTGACGGAATTCGCATGTTCCACTTCGAGATAGGTATCGCATCCAATTCCAACATCCAAATGAACTGTTAAATTATAATCCTAAATGATTTATAAAAAAAATCCTCATTTTCCAGCAATACAAAAATTATACTTCTTCGGAAAAAGAAATTTCTAAACAGATATCTCCTTGTCGAGGTCGGTCAATCTGAACCTAACTAGTTAAGCAACTAACAATCTTAATTCGAGGTATTGAATCTTTGTGAATATCGTTTATAAAAAAGAAGAGAACAAACCCTAATCTTCAAGTATGTATACACAAAAGTTGACTCACCAAAGCTATTGTAACACATATTATCAAACCTTAACGATCCATATTTTGAGTCAACCAACAAAAATAAAATATGTTATGGTCAATCATTTGCCACTTTGCACGAGCATACGAGAAAAGTCCTAACATTACAGCTACACCAAACAAAATCAACAAAAGCAAAAGGACCATTTCCAAGGGGACTAAACTGGACTGGTACTACCGTTACCTTCTGATGATATGAACACTTAGCACCATTGTTGTTCTCCCGCTGTAATCATCATCAACTTCACCCTTCATAACCTCAAAAACACAAACATCTCCAACTTCCAGAGAATTCCCCGCAGCAAATGCACGCCATCCTGCACCTAGATAGTTGCTATGTCCGCCTTTGGGTGTGATCTTTTTCCCGATTCTCACAGCCCAACTTTTTCCTGCAACTCTTAACTCTGCCTTGCTGCAAACTTCCTTGATATGGTTACTACTGAACGCCATTTGTATTGTCTGCACATCCCAGCATTTTGTGGGAAGAAATTTCTTAAATATCAACACTGGTCGGATGCAAATGCATTAACATGTTGATGAGCAAATGTGGGTTGGAATCGTTACCATCTGGCCAGAAGATAGATAAGAAGCCTCAATGAACACTCTGAAGAATGGTCTATTAGAGGAAAAGGACTCGGCAGCTTCCAAAACACGCGATGATTCAGTCGACAGCAGCTGGACACCGTTGTTTGATCGATTGCTCGGATTTCCTGTGAAACACAATGCAAAAAGGGAAGAGATTTGTGTTCAGTGCATAGTTTATAATTAACGGAGGTACTTATACTTTGTGAAACTCATATACCACTGGTACTTCCAGGAGAACAACCATTTATATTTCGGGTACTGCCATGGTCAATTCTTCCAGGAAATAATTAGCTTTTCTTCGGCTTCACTGCATTTAGCTCGAATAGCAATTGTTGGAAGATCGTGCATAGCCCGGAAAATGAATACATTGAATTTAGGCTCAATGCCGCCTTTCACCAGCTCGAATGCACAGACATCGCCTACTTTTAAACTGTTTTCACGGGAAAATGGAGTCCAAGATTTGATTCCAAAGTATGCTCTGTACCCAACAGTCCATAGTCTTCCATCAGAAACTTGCAAGACTATATCTCCACGTTTCCACTCCAAATTTCTCACAATGAAACTTTTTGTTGCAAACTAACGTGTATGGATATGGTGTGACATTTACTACCCGAAAAGTTATATACGACGGGTATTACTCTAGCCCGAAATTTTAACGAGTACATCAAAGATATCAATTATTCGAACCCAAAATTAATGGTTGTCAAGCTAGCCTCCTTCAATTTTAACTCTCTAAATCTCTTTATACAATTTTTCGGGTATGGATACGGTATGACATCCACTACCTTAAAGGTTATATATGGTGTGTAACAGATATCACTATCCGAACTAACGGGTATGAATATGGTATGACATTTACTACCCGAAATGTTATATGCGACGGGTATTATCCGAACCCAAAATTAAAACTGATGGGTAACGAATATCAACTATCCGAACCCAAACCCGACCATTGTCAAACCTACTTCAATTTTAATTTGCCTCTAGATCTCTTTATACAATTTTTTAAATATAATTTTCCAATTAACATAATTACAATCTATTTTTATATACGCGAATTTTTACTGTTTCATATACATACAATCTTTTAGTTACCATCTTATATGTATATTTGTATAACTATTTATTACTTTATGTACGGATGCGCAATGTCATATCAACTTTAATTCAAAATTTCACAACATCGTACGACCATTTAAACTAGTAAATAAATAAAACATCCATAAATTACAAATTAGTACATTTTTACTATTATTATAAATTACATTACAAATTAGTACATCGATCGGGCAGGGCTTGGGGCTTGGGGCTTGGGGCTTCCGCGGCAGCAATTCCCATCTACCAAACAACCTCTTTAAAGATCAATCTACCCTTTTCACCTTCACCACATAAAAATCTCTACCCTTTTCATAATAGAAAGAAGCATTTCCTTTTCCCAGTCTCCCCGGGGGGCTGCAAAATCACAGTTTACAAACAACAAATCATAAGAGAATTGAAACATCATGTAAAGATTTGGTCTGAAATTACAACAACAAATATGTATATATATGTTTTATTACCTGGACGATGGAAAGGAAGTATATAAAACGGTGGGTACCTAGGATGTTTTGAAATAGGGATTGGAAAGGATAACAAACAGAATCAGAATCAAGTAGGCCAAGTTTTTATTACACAAAAGAAATATCAGAGCACAACTTTACCTAAAGGATGAGGGATCTCTGCCGATGTTTCAATATAAGGTGTTGAGGTCATCAAGCTCGTCATTTCTTTCCATTTGACAAGAGCGGCCATATAGGAGTCGACATCTTCGAAATCCGCTTCCTTGTCATCAGGAAAACGAGGCTGCTTCCTTTCTCTTATAACCATCCTGTGGATTTTGTGCAAAAATTTCTCTTAAAACCATCATGTGGATTTTGCGCGGAATAGTCCAATGTTCGTATTATCTCACTTAAACAGCTTAACTTTCAAAATTATTGTCATTTCTAGAACGAAAAAAATGTTGATCACAATCCTAGCCTAAACTATGGGTGTGTGTGTTGCCCCAGATTTTCCATTGCCAGTTAGAGACAAAGTTTTCAAAGTTTGGGTGTTGTAGTGGTAGTTGCTCTATTATTAAGCATACGAAATTAAACTCAACAAAACCTTACCCGGATGATCAGGAAGCTCTGCCCACGTTTCACACAAAAGTCCCTGCTCCACTTCTTTCGGGTTGCCAACAGCGGCCACATAGGATACAACGTCTTTGAAACCAGCTTCCTTGTCATCAGCAAAACGAGGCTGCTTCCTTTCTGTTATCACCATCCCACCGAGTTTGCGCTTCCTACTCGGAACCACCATGTTCCTAGTACAGACACTTTTGATAGAGACTGGAAAGGATAACCCAACACAATTAGAATTATCTCCACTGATACATACTAACTTTCAATCAACAAAACCTTACCTGGAGGATAAAGAAGCTCTGTCGACGACGTTTTGCACATCACTTCTTCCTTGTGTTTGCCAATAGTGACCATATCAGCTTCAACAAGTCTCGAAACAGTTTCTAGTTCATCCAATTCCTTGTCATGTGGAAAACGAGGCAGCTGCCTTTCTCTTATAATAATCTCATTGCTCATTTTCTTCTTCCTCCGCTGAATGATTTCAGCCACTATGTCCAGAGTTGCCTCTTGAGTGACGTTTTTCATATAGTCCTTGTAAAAGGTTGATTTCATAAACTTGCTGTGAAAAGAAAACCAAATACATAATCAACTAATTACCAACATAAAAAAAGGACAACTTTCTTTCTGACTTCTTCTCATTAGTAAATTCATCGAAAAGAAGTGAACTTTACTTACCAAATATTGAGCAAGGGAGGGACGGAGTGTGTTTTTTATTTTGATTTACTGGTGCTCTGAACCCAAAAGCTGTAGCTTCCATCGTACAAGCCTCGCAACGCCTCGTACCTTGGAATTGGAGTAGCCCAGCAGGAAACCCTTGGCTGGAACACCTGAAGGCAACAGACATCAGGCTTCCCTTCTACTTTGGCGAAGAACTCCACCTCTCCTGTTCTCAAGTCGCAGCACAATATAGCACTCTTTTCTTCAGAACGAAGCGGATTGAAGAAGACAATCTCCGGCTTATCTGGATGCAGAAAGGGTCGATAAAAGCACTCAATTTGATAGTTACCACACTTTGATGTCTCGTTCACCAACCCCTCATATTGTTTCCTCCAAGATTTACGGTCTTCTTCGAGTCTCCAGATGCTTGCACGAGCAGGTGCAGTTTGATTTTCTAATGCAATTACGTGCAACACCCCTTGTGAGCTTGAAATAAACCAAAGTGGATACACACGGAATGCAGAACTATCAATGGAAGTGGGAGGCTTATCTAGGCGGAAAGGGTTAAACACAGCCACCAAAGAATTCCGAACCTGCTGACCCCAGCATAGATTTCATCCAAAACAACTCCCTATTGCAGGAAATTACACCTTTTAATCCTCTTTTAATTTGAAATTTATCAGAGACAAGAGCTTCTTTGGTCCATTGTCCAGACTCGGAACAAAACATGTCTAGCTTAAAAGCTATGTACGGTACAGCGACTTGATAAATACAAACCACACGGAAGCGATACTCAGAACAAACAAATGCTGCTTATTGGTCGTCATCTCCACCACCTACATCAAGCTTATTAGAAATCCGGGGTTCACAGACTAACCTTGCGGCCGGTGATACATAACCCACATGCTTCCTAGGCGCTAAAGGAAGAGCGATCCACTGTTTCGTAAATGGATTGCACACCAAGTACGATCTCCCACGTTCCTTTTGTGCAATCAATTAATAGAAAAAAGAAGTAGCAAATCTTCTAATTATTCTCAATAAAGATTCAACCCTTTTAACAATATTTACCCCATAGGCACTTGAGAAATACCTAGCTCCCGATTTTCAAATTTTTTTCCAACCTTGATATAAGCATTGTTGCCACAGTAACAGAAAGCATCAAGATTGGACTCAACAACTTGCAAAGAAAGAAATTATATAGTGGAACTAGTTGCTCAAAAGCACCATACCCCCCTAACGAATCAAACTCCACAACAGTGAAATCAGGACATGGAACCACCCATCCGAGAAAAAGTCCCGAAATTCAATCGGACTGAACATCGATGTTTTGGTAACTGTTCATCCCAATACCTTATGGATTTGCGTGTTGTGTGTGATTGAATAATAACCTAGCTTTTCCTTCATGGTTGAGATGAGAAGAGTGTGGCTATCGGATACTGGTTTATCGTGGTGTAAATTTGCTTCCGGCTCTCGGTGAATTTAGTGAGTTATGTTGTTATGGTGAGTGTTGGATTTATAGTAGAAGTCAATGATGAGTTGATGTCATTGTTTTATCTGATTCTGCTGAGAGGGTTCCAACAAAGAAATCCTTTTGTTCTTTGTTTCTTTTTATTGTCGTAACAAATGTTTTATCATTTATGCTCCAACGAGATCTTTTTAAAGGGATTTATAAGAGCAAGAGAGTTAAATTTGAATCTACAAATTTCTGTGCTTTTCGTTTTTTTTTGTAGACAATGCTATTATATTTGGAAAGTACAATTTAAAAAAGACGATTGTCTTGAAAAACATTTTAGATAATTATTGTTATCCGTTTGGGCAAGCTATTAATGTTGATAAGTATGCTCTCCTTTTCTTTGTAAACTCTTTTGTTGATAGAAAGCATCATAGGTTTGTCCATTCCCTTTAATATTTGCTCGTTTCGAGATTGGTTTAGGAGCGTCCAACACACGGCTAGCATATCCTAGCTTGCTAGCTCAATGAGCTTGGCTCTCAACCCAACTCGTTTGAGGCTTGATTAACGACTCGATTTTTCAACTTGACTAAGGCTTGACATCTCGATTTCTAACTTGAATGAGGCTCGTTAGTTAGTTCGATTAGTATAGCTCGTGAATTGGTTTTAGAGACTTATTTGTCTAAAATAACAAGATTACAACGATGAATGATGTTGTCTTAAATAATGAACAATTATTGTAACACCCTCCTACTAACAGGTTCATTTTAAAATATAACAGCGGAACAGTAATAGGGGTGCTACGCTACTTATGCCATATATATCATGTAAAATAGTTTATCAATTCAATTTATTCCCCAAAATCTAGAATTGTACTTATATATACCCATAAGATTGATCAGTCAACATAGAAAATGCTCACAATGTCATATATGACTTTTTTTATTTTACTTGATACAGAATGCTATAACAGAAGTTCGTAAGGACACGTATACATATAGAACAGAAGTCTCGAGCTCCACAGGCTCGGACCAGAGTAACCATATACTTGCCCTTAAGGCCACTATATTTTATAGAATCATATCTCGCATTGTACTAGTACAAGACAACTCATAAGATATGCACATGATGAGAGTAAAAGTCTCAAACGAGTTTTAGAACACGAAACGACGATCAAGACACAAACTTCGATATTTACCTGCGTCGTCGCCATGATGGCCGACCTCGGAGTTTGATGATACCATTTAGTAGATTTGCAGTGTGTCCATTCCAAGGCTGATGAGAGCAGCGGCTTCGAGATAGAATGCAGTGGGCCACTCAGGAGACACAGCTTGAGCTTGCATAGCATCTCCAAGAGCCTGTTGTGGCATCTCACCTGCTAAATAGCACAGGCACCGCCTCGCAAACACGGTCGGGGAGACCATAGTCCCGCCATCAATGAACTAACAACGAACATGGAAGAAACAGAAAAAAGAGTCAAGACCACTGTTTGATCTATCATAGGGATGTAATGAATGAAGGGGCGTGCTTTTATGAATCAAAGCATCAAGCTTTTTTACTTTCATTGGTTTGTAGACACAATTTCTCTTTCCCATCTTAATGAGACTGAGTAAATGAACTTGGTACTTTGGACTGTAGTTTTGGAGGAGCTGCTACTACTTACTTGTGTGTAGGAGTGGATGGCTGTCGAGAAGTCCTTTGATCGGAAAGCAGCATCGCCACGCTTCTTAGAGTTGAGTGTTTCCTGTATTTGATCTGTCCACATCTGGAACGAAAGCTGCAACTTCACAAAAGACTTTAGATTACAAAACAGATAGTACAATACTCGGCAGAAAGTGTCATTTATTGTCACTGCCGATAAAAAAGAAGAGGCTTGAAGATAAGAAGCAACAGAGTTCCTTTTTGTTACGGTTCATGGGAAATGTTGGAACTTTTAGCATCCCAATATACACATACCTCATTTGCAATACCCTCATCATCTTTGTATCCAACCTTTTCTAGTATTTCATGAATGGCAGTAAGATCCAGCCTTGAGCAAGCTTCGCCTAAGGGTGACAGCGATATTGTTTCCTCCGAGGGTTGTGTTCCGTGTGCAATACCCATTAACTCATAGGAAGGAACCTACGAACGTTCATAATATCCACTGATCTTAAAGACTGTAATAATCATGTCATAAAGAATAACATTACGTTTCAACTTATGTGGAAGATCTCTAGTTAGGGAATGCATACATACCCCTGTTTCCTTCTGAAGGGGAGTTAGACCAATAACAAGGGACTTTGCATTAGGCCTTTCACGAGGTTCAAACTGTAAGCAACGCGAGGCTAGTAGCACTAACTCAGTACCATCGTCATTTGAAATGTGTTCCTCCAAGCACGAATCCATCAGCATAATAAAATTCTTCCCCCGTAAGAGATCGAGTGCCTGCCATTACCAAAGTATATATATCCTTAAACCATACAGATTGTAGAAGAAGCACAGGGAAACTACAGTTCGACATAGACATCCGCATAAGAGAGTAAATTACATGGCTTGGCGGTATATGCTTCCCACTAAGAAGATCAAGCAGCAGGGTTCCAAAGCTGTAAACGACACTCTCCGGAGTAACCCGTCCTGTCCATTCGTCCAAACAATGCAATACAGATGAGAACCAACTTGAAACAGCAAAAACAAACCTACACATAGCTTTATACAGATGATGAAACTCACCAGTCCGCAAGTACTCAGGAGGAGTGAATGCCAAGTTCGTACTGTAACTCTTCCCATCCCTACTGTTCTTCATCAGACCAAAGCATGAAAGCCTTGGATTACCCTCCTGAAACATATGCACAATCTCTCTCAACACATGGAAGTACAAACAACCATATCAAAAGAAGGTGAAACAAAACTGAACAGAATACCTGATCAAACAAAACCCTATATGCGTTAAGATCATGATACAGAGCTCTCCCTTTGCTACTGCAGTAATTCAAAGCCTGAGCCAGATAGAGAGCCACCCTCAACCTCATTGGCCATTTCATCGGCTGATTTTCCCCTGCAAACCCCCAATTTTCCACACAGATTAAAAAAATGCGTGACAAAAATTAGACAAGTGGAAAAAAGAAGCTTACAGTGGAAAAGATGCTTAGAAAGAGTCTCATTAGGCATGAACTCAGCAACAAGCAATCTCTCTTCACCTTCACAGCAACACCCTAACAAGGTCACCAGTCTCTCGCTCCTCAACTGACCTACAGCTTTCGCCTCCGCCTAACACATTTATTATCCCCCCATTAGCTATTCATAACAAGAAAAAAGTAGAAATATCCAAAAAAAACACAAGATTTGGGGGAGGAGCTAGCCGTACTAGAAATTGACGAGAATCAGGCCAAGCAGACTTGTTGAAGCGCTTGACAGCAATCCACCGCTCGTCGGAACGGAGCTTCCCTTTGTAAACCACATTCGGAGCTTTCTCCCCATGCTCCGACACTATGTTGTCCGGACTGAACCCCGCCGTCGCTATCCTCAACTGCTCTAAGCTGTACTCTCTAAACCCTGGCAGCTGCTCGCCATTCGCTACAAAAAACAGAACCCAGAAAATGTTTTTGAGAAGTAACCCAGAAAAATCTAGCAGCCCATTTCCGGAAAATGTGTTTGAGAACTAACCGAGATCGGAGAAGGCGTGGAGGTTGGTGTTGAGATTGGAGGAACGGCAGCAGCAGCAGAGAGGCAACTTGGAGCAACGAAGTCCCATTTTTTAAACTTGAGCTTCAGAAATTAACAATGTGGGATATAATGGTGAGTGAGCTTCAGAGCTACAGAGCTTCAGTAGTACAAACACAGGGTGCAAGTTCTCGAGGAGTGGACGAGCGTTTTAAGGGGAAAAGGGGGAAACAACACTACAGATAGGCAAGCGCAAAACGTTGTTTGGCAAGCAAGAAAGTGGAAAAAGGGACCAGCTTTTTCTCCGATCCAAAAAGTTTCTATGAATGTCTCTCTCTCTCTCTCTCTCTCTCTCTCTCTCTCTCTCTCTCTCTCTCTGTGCTTTCTCACAAAAAATTTCATCGTCCTCTGCTTCTTCATCATCATCATTCTCTCGTTTTCTTCTGCTTCCTGTTTCTGTATTTTACCAAAAATTAATTTGGCGCGTTCAACTCAAGGGTGGTGATGACGTCATGGTCAAAGTCAAAGGTGGTGATTTTGCGAGTAGTTTTTAGGGGTGGTTTGTTTGTCTAGTTTGATGAAATTATGTACTTGGACAAAATATGTAGGGTGTGATATATAGAGGCCGTTTGGAATATGTGATTTAGATGAGTTGTGATGGTACTGAAGTATGACACTATGACTACAAAATGGTTGAGTTTTGAGAACTTCTATTTTAGTTTGAGTTAATGGCGTAGTCAGAAATTCAATTAAGTGGGGTTTTAATATACAAAGATAAACAAAAATAAATATTTATAATTTCACTTTTTATAATATTTCTTAATGATTTTTTATTTTCATGATAGTTACACTTAGTGGGAAACCAGGATTGAAACATGTATTAAGTTTGATTTAAAACGAATGCTTGTGTATCGACAACCAATAAACAAATACATTGTTTAAACTTCAAACCTACTACTAAATTAAAATACATCAAAGCATTCGTTGTACTGTTTGTAGTTAAAACAAAATTAAATGTGTCTTTGGTTAAATCTTATTTAGGTATATGATTTGGTTTTTCATTAGTTACGGTCTTATTGTGATTGTCGGATTGATGAATGGAGTAATGCTATTCTAATATTTTATTTCAAAAGTTTAAGATGTAAGAGTTTCAATTTAATTTAAATAGGGTCCTAAATTCGAATTAGGTTTTAACGTAAAAATATACACTAGTTTATTAATATTTTTTTTGACCAAGTGGGATCCTAGGCACCCGCTTGACCCTCCTAGTTCCGCCCCTAATTTGAGTTGAGCTTTTGTTTTAAGTTCGAGTTCAGCTTGAGAAGTGAGCAAAGAAGCACTTTGATTTATGAAGGTACAAAAGAAAGAAGTTAGAGCAAAGTGTATGTGAGACTAGAGAGAGTATTTATTGTTTTTGGATCACCATCGTCGTTTTTAGTAATGTTGAATATGTATTTTAATTTTTTTTTAAGTACATACTTTTCATGATATCCAAAATTACTGTGTTTTATCATACATGACAAAAATAGAGAAATACAAATACATCCAATAACTTATAAAAGACCATTTATTGATGTTACAGTTAATGAGCAGCTTCAATATGTATACGCTAAAGTCGATGACAAATCAATTGAAACGAACAACTTGCTTTTTTGCCAAGACATAAAAGAAGAACTAGTGACTCGAGGGGTTGATGGTAGAGACCGTCAACTCAACTATAATGTAAGGCATTATCACTGAATTCACCATCTTAATCATAATTTTTCTAGCTATCATCACTTGCTTTCGTATGCACTTTTGATATAACTTAGTTGTAAATGCTATGATATTTCAAGAATGTTACATTTTCATTACCAAATAGCATATTGAATAATTTATTTATCAAACAAAATAATTGCCGCAGTACCACAAACCTTTTGTATCTTATAAATCTCACGTTCTCAAACAATATATCATTTTAATAAAAAATACCACACATCCAAATCCCCCTATAAATTCAGCCTCTCAAGTCTTTCTAATTACATCGCAAGCCATTGAGTTTCTTATTTTTCCCTTTGTTATTCCAAATAATTTAAAAACATATCTTTTCAACCATGGTTACAATAGAGAACTATAATTTAAGCATGTCTATCTTCAAATATCGATGAGACAAAATTTTAATCATGTTTCATGACAAATTTTATATATATGCTTCATTCACTATCGTCACTAATAATTATATATAGTACTTTTTGTTGGTCAAGAGTGGACGCTCAAAAAAACACAACCTAAATTCATTAATTTGAAATATTCTCTCGATCAATTACAAGCTATCTCTCAACAAAAATACACTCAACTTCCACCATTCGGTACCGATCTAACCTCTCACATAAACTTTTCACCGCCCGAAACCTTACATTATTGATAATAAACCAAAGTTTCTGCAACATATTTCCACAGTAGGATTGCGTGTTGAAAAAACCCACGGAATCGTACCATAAACCGCCATTAAACACACTGACGCACTCTGATGAGCCATTAACAGAAGTGATTTGTCGCAACTGCCATCTTGTTCATGTCCCACTTCCCTGTTTTTCCTGTTCTAAGGAAATTTTCCATCTTTATTTAAATCGAACCAAACCAGCAGATTTATGGTGCTTCCTTTTTGCTGGCAGCAACAAACATCAGACTCTTGTTTAATTTAATGTAGTTTAGCTTAATTAAGAAGCCAAACCAGACTGTCTTCTGCTGAAAAAAGGGGGCAAATCCCAGTGCTTAATCCTGCCTCGTTTTCTGTGACCGTTTCAACTTCTCTTTTTCCCCGTCTCCCCAGCTAACACTACAAGAAACTGTCCGGATAACAGCGAACTTTTTCATACTCGTCACTGATCGTATGTTGGACTATCGGCGTAGTTGTATCAATTAGAGTACTATGGTAAGATGTTCAATAGTATAATTAGAGTGTACAGCAGCATTAGCCACAAATAATGGACCGGAGATCTTCCTTTTGACCTGTCAAGCTCCATTGTCCCCAAAAAGATGACATCTTTGTTTGCAGGGGGGAGAAGTGAAAGCATCTAATGCCAGAAGGGAAACAACCGTACACATACAAATGGTCTCCCTTTGGCCAGTGAAGGGCACATGGCCTAATGATTCTATGCAAATACACAATCAGGATGCTACTGATCAAACAGCCTATCAGCAAACGAAGAATAGAGAAGCTGGGAAAGGGAGGAAAAGGGCTCTACTTTTTTATTTCAGTTTTACTTTACAGTTTCATGTGTTAGTGATTCTAGCACAAGTTCCAAAATGTGAAAGTCACAAGTAGTAGAAAGGACCACTCTTCTGTTTTCACTTTTCACTCTCAACAAAAGAAATGCCAGACTTTCCTGTTTATGTTTGTTTTCTCTGATCAAAAGGACCAACTAAGCAGAATACATCCCCAGATACAACAAATGGGTTGCTGCCAAAAGCTTTACTTTCAGCTACTTTTGCTGCTGATAATCAATCTTGATATTTGATATGTTTTGAGTTTGTAATGGAGAGTGGAGACTAGTGAGTCAAGAACAGAATACTTCATGATGAGTGGTTTTATCAGCCTTTTTCGTCGCATCTGACTCAGAATTTTCACTGGCCAGTCTTGCTGCTAATGATCAATAATTGAGGGGGGAAGCTTTTATAGGTGAGGCAAGAACAGAATACTTTGTACCGAAGATTTCTATCGAACCTTACTCATCAGATACGACTAATTTTTTTGAATTTTCACTCATAGTTGAACATTTGAGATGGTCACTATCATGAGCAAAGACCTTAGCATGTGATATCAGGAGCAGCTATATGTCTTCCAAGTCCCAAGTGTACAAACAAGAAAGAAGGAAAATTGAAAGCAGAAATGTGGGGCAGATTCAAGAAGCATAGAATTATAGCATTATTATGTATAGAATCTATCATTGCTCCATCTGGCCCTCATGGCTTGCTCTCAATCACCAATCAAATCACATGCATACCTCTCGACTTTCGTCATAAACTCATAAATTTTATGCCAGTAGCCTAACATTTTGTCCCTGATGAACAACAATGAGGCTCAAGAGATCCACAAGTCTCATCGCATCAGGTACTGTCTCAGCGGCAAAGCCATCTTCAGCTTCTGCAGATGCCTATATGTACAATTGGACCGCTGAGTTCGCTCGAAAACTCGATTTTTTGCATTCTAATTCGTTCTTTCTTTACCTAGACTCTGAACCTCCAACGTGTTTCAACTGTTCGAAAGAGCCTAAATGGACTAGGAAGACAAAACTGCGCTAGCTAGAAAACTCAGCTCTGCTCAATCTGTTACTTCAACAGAAGTCACGCCTAGTAGATTCTGATGCTCTCTGTTCCTGCTATCCTTATTGGTCTGAGGCAGCAAAGGCAGGGATGTGACTCCCGGCCGGTCAGGTAATTCTGCAACGAGAAAAATGGTAAAGTTGAAGACCAGATAAGCAGATAGTACTTCTAGATGCTATATAAGAGCAAGATAGTACTTTAAGATGGTAGGATTCCAGACATTCACACTTGAAAGAACCAAACTAGCTAATCAATTGTTACAAAGAAGAAACTAAAAATGCTAATATCCATGAGATATACGCTAACCTGTTAATTTCCGGTCGAGAAAGAACATGACTAAGTTTACTGTGTACCTGAATAAACATTAAACATCTGAATGTCAAAATTGAAGCTCGCAGGAGGTTGTACAAATGAAAGAAGAAGGAAACCTCGTCTACCATGCAACGACTATATCAACAGTGTAATGCTTGCGAGATGCCAGAATAAGAAGGCTTTGAAGAACAGCAAGCAACCAAGCTAAGTGTTTTATGAACCTGTGAAGTATGCACCAAAGAAGGTCAGTAAACTGAGAATAGGTTGTACATTCGGAGATGTACAAAGGGCGGACTAGTATCTCTTTCATTTTTTTACCTTTTCGTACCATACCGGTAATATGTTCGTACAAACACGATGGTAAATATCATGTGCGAAGAGAAAATCAAGTCACCGCATCCATTGTTTACTCCTCTGGAAACTGCACAGTAGTGTAACCAAAATGAGGCTCAAAGGGTGTAATTAGGTAAGATGGGATAAGGATGATAACTTTTCAAGAAACATGCACACATAAAAGTTTAACGACTTACAGTTGATAACAAGCAATTCAAAAGCACTCTCTGGAGGGGGAATCCTGGCAAGTTTAGAGCCCTGTAAGAGAGAGTTGTACCTGATTGTAAAAAATTACTTCAATCACAAGTAGCTAAATGACTGAAACTGATTCTATCGCATAAATCCTGATGATCTTTACCTCACGACAATGATAATTTGGACCAGGAAGCTGTGTCGAATAGAATGTGACAATACGGAGAACCTGACAAGCCTGAAAAATGAGATTTTTAAGCAGCAGCCACATAAGGAGATGTCTAACAGCATAGGCTTTCTATTGAAGTCAAAATCACAGAAACTCTTTTCATGAAAAAACATTATCAAGTGACCAAATGTAAATTTCTTATTATGTCCTCCACCAATAAGGACTAGACCATTGGAGAACTTACCCCTAAATAAGCAAGAACTCTGCACCATATCAGAACCGTATAAATTCTTTTGCTTTGCAGAACGAAAGGGTGAAACGTCCACTGCGATAAAATGACGATAAATTGAAGAACAAGGCAAAAAGATTACAGGTTAGCATTGATAATCATATCCTCTCAACAAACTGGTATGGCGAATATGGATCCACTCAAACCATCCTAGTCACAAAGTCACTGACACTAATGACATTTGCAACAGCTAGAAACTTCAAACAATCACTAATTGCAAAAACAAGGAACATATATGGCACATGAAGGAAACAAAAGCTTACCAACACAAAACACACAAAGATGAATGTAAATAAGGTCTCACTAATGTAAGATTTCCCCGGACCAAGTTCCTGAAACCAAAATAAAGAACATCTTAGATTCAATGCTCCTCTCTAGAACACGCATTTGAGAATCTGAATTACATTTCGGTGGACAATACAGACCGGAAGAAGGAAAAAGCCAGTATCTTGGAGCGTCGGCCCTGGCCGATGCAGGTAATGAATTCCATGAGCAGCTAATCCGTGTAAATACTGCACAAGAACCAACAATTAGCTCAGCCCGTAAGACTCTCCCAACGGTTAAACATCCAAAATGGGAAATGAAACTATAAGATGATCATCTTTAGCATAATTGCATAAATCACTAAGCATTGATACGAAGGGCTGGGATTGTTCTCAAATTTCTCAACCTAAATGCAAGCAACCACCTCAATGCCAATTGGAATTCCGCCAAATTTGAAGCAAACCCAAGAAATGATTAAACCGACCTGAAGAAAGATTCCGGCAAGAAGACGCTTCCAGTTCTCGGCAATGAGGGACAATTCTATCGACGTTTCCGCGGAGAGCTTCCTCCATAGCTTTCAATTCGGAAACAACATGCCCAAGATTTCAACTCAGGATCAGGATTTGAAAAATGATTGAAACTAAAAGGGAAACCCCAAGGGAGGGAAATGAGATGAACCTTGCGATCAACGTAGAAGAAGAGCATTTTAGGGAATGGGAGGTTGAGGAAAGGTCCGACATTTAATGGGCTTCTTGTTCTTCTTGCCTCATCTTCCCCCAGAGCACCCTTTTCCCTCAAATTGAAAGCAAGAACTGACTTTCAAATACAATAATTTTCAGCGGCGGCAAAGGAATGAACTTCAGCGCGCAGATGATTTTATAACGTGAAGACAGTATAAAGAAGAATTGACTTTCAAATACAATAATTTTCAGAACAAACTCTCCTCTCGATTGTTGTTGACAGTAAGAACGTGGGAAAGCTTGAGAAACAAAATTTCAGAAAGGGATTGACGGAGTTTGGAGATGGAGGAATTGGCAGTTACCAAAACTGTTCCAGACTGTACGGCTTCCATTGCCGTTAGGTTGGCTGCTGCAGAGCCTTGCCTTACAATTCGGGACTGTAATGGGCCTACCATCTTCGCATGTTTGGGCCGTTTTGTTCAGATCCATGTGACTTTTGGATTCTAGTTATCTGGGCCCACAAATTCAAATCATAAACCGCTTATAAAGAACCATAAGGGCATGAGATATCTGGCTTAAATTCAAACGACCATTTGGTGTAAAATGTTCATGCTATTATTTTTGGCAATTAAGTTATAGTTTTTTTCATTTTGGCTTAATTTTTTTGTCATTTTGTGACGGAGAATTTAAAATGTTTTATTTCATTGGTAATCCAACCCTCTTCAAGTTAGGTTCAAATGTTGAAATTAGTGTAAGAAAGTTGAATTAAAATTAGTGAAAGAAAATTCAAATGAAGATATCAAATGGTATTGTGTTTATCAATTTATTCAAAGGAAAACTAAACTTCCTTTAAGAATCCTTATAAGTTGTATCTTCATATTATCGCAACCCCTTGATTAGTCTCAACTCAAATTTCCTAATAACCTGGGTGTAAGTTAGTATTTTGGGGTTTGTCCAAGTTCATCATGAAGTTGTTGCAGTCTGCAGCAGCTTCACGCCAAGTCGCCAAAGCATATTTCTCCACACCAACTCTTTCTGCTAAGTTGGTGTGTTATTACTTGTTCAAGCAATACACTTTGCTTTCACCACAAGGCACATGACAACCATTACCAGTACAAAACAAAAACAGACCCTGCAGATGAGTAACCAGGTACCAGTACGCCAACACGAAGCACCATTACTTCAATCATTCTGATATGCACACTTCACTAATATGATGAAGCCAGCAACTACATCGACGGAGAAAAGGAACAACTGAAAGAAACTAGCACAAAATACAGCAAATCACCTTCGTAGGAGGGAGCCAGCATCACCCATTTTTGCACTTATTTCTCCCTTTTTATTCTGCCGCACAAATGCAGGTACGCTACTGCAAGTTCCGAGTTTTACTTCATCTATTTATACGAATGTTCTATATGTACCGCAACTGTGTAATTACGAGCATCACATTATACCCTTCCTGCTGGAGAAACCGGTGGATATGGGATGTACCGTGTAGCGGGAACCTCCTCGTTGCGAGCTATCATGGCCTCCAATGTAGCTTTTTCCTCAAGCGAGTTGCAGTTAAGTTTCTTACCATCTACAGCTGCAATGCAGAGGGAGAATGCTTGCAGAGTTGAAAGTGAGGAATGAAACTCAACCGTGTGGATACCATCCTTAAAAGGTGTCAGGCTGAACACAGGCCGACCGTTACCTTCTACTCCCTGTGTAGAGTAAATTAAAATGGATGTTAGTTATCATGAGATTTGTGGAGTTGTTCAAAATCCAGCATATGAACTGAATCAACTAATAACTTTACCTGAGGGATGAGCTCAAATTTCTCTGCTGTGGAGTTAGGCTCGGACGGTGCACCTGGATTGTTGGCTAGAATTTGAAGCTTACAACCCAAGTCCCAACCTCCGCAATCACACGATCCCCCAGATCTCCAACGTTGAAGCAAGGATGAAGGCCCTCCTTTGGTTGGCATTGAATGTACACCACTTGGAAGTACAGCAGTGGTACTGATGCCGCTTTCATTCTCCATCATAGGCTTGACGACAATAGCAGCAAGCTCGTCATTTGGCTGGCAATTCAACGTTTCGAGCTGTTCAGTTTGTATCAAGTCGACAGCAAACAGAACAAACTCTCTGGCTAACCGAGTGCCAGAAGCTCTGAGTTGGGCTACAACAGTGTGGATATACTCATTACCTTTGCCCTTTCCTTTCCCACCTTGATTTAACCAACCCCCATTCTTCTTCTTTGATTCTTGAATTGAAAAGAAAGTATAAACGCAACTATAGTATTCACTCGGTGAGGTACTTAACTTCTTCACTGTGGCAGCGAGGATATCAGGTTCATTGTTAACAGCAAATGTGAAAAGAGGCTGCCCGTTCTTAACTGCAACTCGCAACAAAGCCTGATATGAAGCTGGTTTCTTCTGAGTATTTATAGTCCTGTACTTGTTCGCATCCAAGCTTGCTCTTCCAGCTTGTGAACTACCAGATGAAGGGAATGCTTGCCTATTAGATGGCTTATAGCATGTCTCTACTGAAGTAGAATCTCTCGTTGTTGGCTTCAGTAATGGATCCAGTAGTCGTCTCAAAGGGCTTGATCTTGACCTGCCTCGACTGGTAGCATTTCGTTTGTCGTAGCTTGAAGTTTCCTGTCTAAGAGCCAGACCATCTTCCACAATTGAGTTTGTAGACTTACTAGTTGCAGCCTCTTTTTGAATCGGGCTTCTAGCTAACTTTCCCATACCTATACTAAGTCTTCGGAAGGGAGATGTGCTCCTTATCTTTTCTGGAGTCGCCACCTTGCCCGGTTTCAGACCAGAATTTATTTGCGGTTTGGTAGATTCTCTCACCTCCAAGATGTTACGACTATTGCTTACATTCTCTGCATCCCTTAAGCACCTCCGACTCTCAACGTCTCGCTCACTTTCAGTTGAACTGACCACTGTATAACGTATTCCACTTTTCTGCAGGGCACTGCTTTGATTTACTGATGTTTGACCTTCTTGGATTGTTGTTGACTTCGGACACTGGGGAATCCCAGAGTGAGGATGATTCTTTGGAGCATCTTTTGGTAGAAGAAGAACAATTGGTTTACCCTTTTGGAAGCTTTCCTGGCCTACAACGTTCACCTTCCGTTCCTGCATCTTCTCAGGTCTCCTTGTGCATTCCTGGTCCGTGTTCTTCATTTTTTGTTCCTCGACCTTTCGCTTCCATTGTTCAAAATTCATTTCTTGAGGGTCACGTGAAATAGCTTTGCTTGTCCTGAAGGTTGCTTGTTCAGTGACAGTGTTAATTGTCTTCAAATGATTTTGAAGTTGAGAACTTCCATTAACTTCAACACAACTCCCTATTGCTGGAGATGACGACAGTTGAAATTGCAAAGAAGGACGCCGCATCCTTTGACGAGAAGGAGAAAACCTCGGACCCCTACTGGAACTCATAGAAGGTTCACCTTCCGATGATGCGTAGGATGAGCACGGATTGCTGTTACTCGACACTGAAAACCTTCTAGGCTGCTGGTTGCTGTACTGCCACTTTTCGAGACGACTCCAGTCTAGCACTCCAACATTCAAAGCTTTCTCTTTTTGAGCTCTACCTTTCTCCAGATAGCTTGGCAAATTTGACATGTACTTCACAAGCTCCTCTTCTTCAGTTGCTGCTGCTTTCTTATGTTGCCTCTTCTGAGCCCCTACTATTCTACTCGGGATCTCTTTCACACTCCCCGTGATCTGATGGTGAAGATCAGAATAAGACAGATGCTTTTCAGGCTTGGATCTCTCAGGATGATTCCTTAAATTTCTTTCAAGCTCCAAGTGATCTTCCATTACATCTTATTTCGGCGTGTCTTCTTCAGCAAGAGGCCACGTCAACTTGACAAACATAAAACACCAGACAGCTGCAAGCAAACATACTCCAATTTAGCACATTCAGCTTACCATTTCCTGGCTAGATGATTAATGGACAGGGAGGAAAGCCGTAAATTGCTACCAGTTGGTGCCAAAACTCTCAATTTCGTCAGTCGGCAGAATTTGAAAATTGAAATTGGATGCTAAAGAGTAAAGGACAATAAGCATCAAATTGCTATAATAAGGGACAAAAGACGCAGAGAGCTACTGCAATTCCCAAATCAAAAGCAAGTGGTCCACAAAACCACCCCAAAATTTATTGGGAAACTTAAGGGAAGATCGAAATGTCCCAATCCTAGATCATATGGCCTCATTGTAAAGGACAGACATCCCCAGCTAATCTTTTAACTCGTTTCCAGAACAACTGTTCGGGTAAACCTCATTTTCAGAACCACCTAAACCACCATTCATGTTGGTTCTTCGCTTAAAATAGAAAGAAGATATGAAGGGCAGACAAATCAAAAGCCAATTCACTTGAAGGAAAAGCCTTTTCACCCTTTTCCCCCTTCACAAACCCACCTTCCCTTCCGCCTAATACCAACATCTAACACCCTCCCCCAACCATCAGCTTTAACTTAATCAAAAGTAGCCAAAATAAAATTCCTTAATGAATATTAAACAAAAATCCCAGCTAAGCAATACATCGAACACTTGGTACGCATATACTTGGAATCAAATCCGCAACTTTCCAAAAAAAACCCAAGATTCGTCTAGGAATAAAGCAGAGAGAGCAAGTTCACTCGCCTAGCTAAAGAATCTGGCGGAAAATGAACAAAGGGAAGAACCACCTGTGTCGGTGGTTGAACCGGAGCAGGAAGAAGGAACCGGAGCAGCAAAAGAAAAAGACAAATGCAGGAGAGCTTTTGTCTCTGCAAAAGCGATGAAACGGACGAGAAAGCTGAAAGGATTTAGCTTTGTAAAGATGGGAGAGAGAGAGAGAGAGAGAGAGAGAGAGCTGTGTGTGGATGTGACTTCTGGGCTGGAAAGGAAGAAGAAGAAGAAGAAGATTTTCACTCCTTTGTTTCCGCTCGCTCGTTACAGAGACTTACAGTCAAAACTGTTCACAGAGCAGGAGGGGGAGAGAGAGAGAGATTAAAGGAGGGAGATCAGGATTTGATCGGACGGTGGAGAGTGAATCAGGTGGTCACACTCTGAAGATGGCGCGTAATGGTTGTTGGGGCCCACTTTATATATTGGTTTTTTACGGGGTCGTTAAGATTCATTTATTTATTAATTTGATTAAGGTACGATGGGGGTTTATTAATATTTTAAATGTGTGTAGAAAAGCAGGAGACATTGATGACCAGTGAGAACATATCTGAGAGCTTCTGGGTTAAAGAAATGTCAAATGGGAGTGTTGGGTTTAGTGAAGTTTATGATGACACGGATTCACTTGTGAATCATTTGGTCTTCTTGAGATCTGATCATGGAATCTTTATTCGTTCATGTTCTTGAGATCTGATCGTATGACCACAATGTTTGAGGGAGGGGTCCAAAGTAATAAATTTCGATTGACAAGTGCATACATATGTGGTTTGATGTTCGAGAAACATCACCTCAGTACCATTGTCCACAGCCTACCGACGGCGAGTGTCGATTCCGATGGCCTTCCCCACCAACAAGAAAATAAAACGCTAAACCAAAACATTTCGCATTTAATTACAAATGGACCGATTTCTATTTTGCTAGTAACCCACCGACTAAGGCCCCATATGTCCCGTGACTCGAGGCAGCAGCGCACCCTTCATAAAACTAATGTAGCTTGCTTTAGACCAAAGCTTTGTGTTTTACTTCTTTTGTTCTAATTAGAAAGCCATGAATTATCTGATTATCAATTTAATATCATTTGGATTCATATTGGTTTGGGTCCATACCAGCGGCGCACGGATATTGAAAGAAGAATGTATGGCGCCGGCACAATAATTTGTTTAATGTCCGTCATCATCAGGCTTTTTAAAGCGTCTGCGAGCATAAGATGTCAGTAACTGCACCACTCCGGATCACAGTGGCGAATGCAGGGGGTTTTCCGGGTCTCGGCCTTGTCCATTTTCGTGATAAAATTAAGTCTATTTCCTCGATTCCATTCTGTTACATTTTGAATCAAACGAAAAGCTGGTTTTACATGGCCAAGTAACCAAGAAACTTTTCAGCAAAACAGCAGAATATATGTAGTTTGATATTAGTTCTTACTAATTAATGTACCAACCTTTGTTGAATCTTCCATTGACGCTGCATTCTGCTCTGTTACACCATCACATTGCCGGCGATCTGTCAGTGTTTTTCATACTATCCACCGTCGTCTCAACCGGATGATCGTCACCGTGCAGAACTTGATGACATGATTTCTCCAGTCATGGTATGGGAAAGAACCATCCAATTGAATTATATAGAGAGAGCGACGACTCTAGAAGAGAAGGAAGATGCGTTACAACTCTGAAGTGTTACTAGCTACATGATATTCTTCTCCTCCTATAACTGTCTCAAATCTCACTTGGTTAACACCGTATATAAAGAATATAGAGACTGCGATTGTAGGGACTGTTGGGGTCAAACTCCCAGTCAACAGCAACCGACCTGCCGACCTTTCAAACTTGACTCTGTTTCTGCCGCCTTTTTTTGTTTTTGTTTTGCATACTTGATCCTTGGACTGTCATCAGAGAGGGAAAAGGTGATACTTGGACTCCGACCAGTCCGTCCAAGAAGCGACAGACAGTATACGATGCTGGCAGCCGGCAGGCCTCAGTATTGATTTTATATAATTTATGTGCCGTGGTTTGACTAGATAGAGAAGGGTATGGGACGGTACCTAAAACGACAATGATTGCAGTCATTGGATCCGCCGTGGGGTTAGGATCTTTGAAATGTTTTCCGTTCTCCGGCCGTCTCCGAAGGATCCCTGCATGTACGACAGCTACTCGACACAAAGCTCAAAGCTCCGTGGCATTGTAACCGTTGATTACCGCTTGGGCTCAGTATGCCAGTGCTCACAAAAAAGGCTTTCAGCCCAACTTGGTTTAAGTTTTCCACACATGGGCTTTAATGGGTGTTAGCCCAAGAAGTCCTCCAAAATAGCCCAACCTTATTTACTAAGAAGTCTCCGGTGTCCCGGTACTCTATTTTTGTAATACCGAAACTAGCCTCATTTGCTTCCCAAGCATTTTCACTATTTTCACTACATTTGTGACTTTTTAAGTTGCTTGTTGAGGTGTTTAAGGGGAAGTATAGAAGTTAATTTACCAGATTTATTCAACAGAAGATTACAAAAGATCCCACATTACATTGTAGACATATCAGTAACAAAATCCACACTCACTTATTACTTCGTACCATACATTGCAGTAAAACCCTCACTCCCGACCCACATACATCATAGTGTACTATTACAACTCACATTTTTTCAACATTACCCAGCACAAGTAACACCACGTCCCCTGAACCTCCATTGGAATTAACCAGATATCTCAATGGCCTTGACTTCAGGCTTCTTCACCTCCGCCTTGGGAACCGTCACCGTCAGCACGCCGTTCTCCATCGCCGCCTTAACCTCCTCCATCTTAGCATTCTCGGGGAGCCTGAACCTCCTCATGAATTTCCCACTGCTCCTCTCAACCCTGTGCCACGTGTCGTTCTTATCCTCCTTCTCCACGTTCCTTTCCCCGCTGATCTGCAGCACCCGATCTTCCTCCACCTCGACCTTAATCTCCTCCTTCTTCAGCCCCGGGAGGTCCGCCTTGAACACGTGCGCCTCTGGAGTCTCCTTCCAGTCGATCCGCGTGTTCACGAAAGCAGAGTTCTCCCCGCCGCCGAGGATCAGAGATGAGGAGGGGAAGTTGAAGGAGGAGAAATCCCTAATCGGATCCCACATATCCAGGGCGGAGAAGGGGTCGGATCGGCGGTTACCGAAGAAGCTTGGAATCAGCGACATCTTCTGAGGATGAGAATTAGAAAGAGCTTATTGATTTGTAAGAACTGAATTAGATCAGAGAGCTGTTGATTGTTTTCAGGAATGAGAATATTGCTGGAGCTTCTGCTTGAATTGTGAAGCTGGTGATGTGTATATTTATAGCGATTGCAAAAGGGGAGGTGTCATCTTCTAGGAATTTCTGGTGTGTTCTTTTACACAACAGTGTCTCTGGAGTGGACTGATGGAGTTTTCACGTCTGGAGTGGAGAAATTTCTAGCGTAGTCTGGAGGATACTTACTGGGCCCGGCCGAAGTGTTTCTCTACTGGCAAGATATGGCTCTGGTCATAAGAGTCCAGACAGTTCGGCCCTAACTCCGACCCGCTCAAACTGTGGATTACTATTCATCGTTCTATATTTAAAAAAAAACAAACAACAAATTCGAATTTCACACGTGTAATTATACGAATACTCTTTAATCTTTGTGTACACATCAAAATTCGAAGTGATCGCCAGAGTTACTTTAATAAATTTCAAAATTGTGCTGTACTTTTTCTTCACATGTACTTGTTTTTATAGACAGTGCGCATACGTATACACAATACATATGCTTGTACTTATGTACATATACTATATTGATTGGCGGCCAGAAAATTTGGTGAATGCAACATATGTGATCTTTGTAGCCTAACATTTGAACTGATGCCAATGGTTGGGGTGTAGCCAGCACCTTCCAAGTTCCAACCAAATGTGTAACACATGTCGATGAAACATACCGGCTACAAGTCTTGAAACTATCGTCTTAAAAATTTCGATTGCAATTCTGTAGACTCTGAATGTTCAATTTTGGGTAAGTTACTTCTACACTATGTTTCGAAATATGAAAATTTTGGCAAGGTCAACTTAATAATTTCAGTGACTTTGAGTCATTATTTTCATAATTTCACTAAAAGGAGGCTCTTGAGTGTGTTTTAATTTATCGAAATTGATCATTGGTGATCACATGGTTTAAAGAATTGTTTGATGAGGTGATATGTTATTTTTGGATTGATATTTACTCATACGGGAAGGGATTTCAATAAAAAGGGTAAAATACAACTCATGTCATTATAGTATTGAGTTACTCTACCAGATGTTATTATATTTAAGATTTCGTACCGGATATCATTATAATAATGCTTTATATAATCTTATCTATTATTATTAATTTTTTAAAATATAACAAGTCACCAAATTAAAATAAAGATTCTTGCTCCTCCCCTCACTCACTTTAGTTCTTCTCTAACCAATCGTTGATAGTGGGAAGTCTGAAATTCGACAAGGTCGTAATTTCCTCAAACATAAAATGATCGGCTTTCTTATAAGATCTCTATCTCTACACTCTTTTTACTTATTTCTTTCCCGCTTATGAAAAATTGACAATTCTTGCATAAATTCCAGCACAGTTAATGCCACTTTTTTTTTATTCTTTCTCGCTTGGCATTGATTTTTTTGTTTGGGTTGATTTTCTAGTACTAATTTATGAGTATTAAAAAAATCATAGTTTATTTATAGCAGACTGTTAATATTGGAGGAAACCCTTGTGCATATTTTCATCTTTGAAGGAAATGTTTTGACTCATTTTGATAGAATTTGATTTATATAAAATATTTCATATTCATTTTGATAGAATACATGATACATCCGATTACAACTATTATTTTCCATACACCAACACACATTATTCTTACAGTAACGCAGCCGAAACACACACACACAAACCAGAGCCACTCTGCTTCACAATACTCCGTCTAACCAGATATCTCGATGGCCTTGACTTCAGGCTTCTTCACCTCCGCCTTGGGAACCGTCACCGTCAGCACGCCGTTCTCCATCGCCGCCTTAACCTCCTCCATCTTAGCATTCTCCGGGAGTCTGAACCTCCTCATGAACTTCCCGCTGCTCCTCTCAACCCTGTGCCACGTGTCGTTCTTATCCTCCTTCTCCACGTTCCTCTCCCCGCTGATCTGCAGCACCCGATCTTCCTCCACCTCGACCTTAACCTCCTCCTTCTTCAGCCCCGGGAGGTCCGCCTTGAACACGTGCGCCTCTGGAGTCTCCTTCCAGTCGATCCGCGTGTTCACGAAAGCAGAGTTCTCCCCGCGCCCGAGGATCAGAGAAGAGGACGAAGGGAAGTTGAAGGATGAGAAATCCCTAAACGGATCCCACATATCCAGGGCGGAGAAGGGGTCGGATCGGCGGTTACCGAAGAAGCTTGGAATCAGCGACATCTTCTTAATTAGGATGGAAATAAATTAGGAAGAGCGAATTGGATTTGAAAAGGATTAATTTAAATGAGAGCTGTTGAATTTCTTCAGGAATGAGTAATGCTTCTGCTTGAATTGTGCAGCTGGTGAGGAGATGCTTATTTATAGGGATTGTAACCGTCTAGGAATTTCTGGTGTGTTCTTTTACAGTGTGGAGAATGTTCTTGCAACAGTATCTAGTGAGAATTTTCTAGCTGAGTTTGGACCGGTCATGGGCCCCGGCCCAAGTGTAGTTTTAGCTGGCAAGGTGGGTCTGGTCACCACTCACCAGACAGTTGGGCCATAATTCGGACCCGCTTATCCCTTTTTTAAACCGCTATCTGTCAAATACATACGTGGTCACTCAAGTTCTTATATGCTACTTCGAATCTCATTCGTTTCCCGAATCAAACCATCACTCGAGTCCAAAACCCACGAATGCTGCGAGTATGCGACACGGCCCACATTTTTTCGATTTCTGCAAGTTTGCGACAGACCTGTAAACCCCAATTAATTGGAAGTGATTTCAACCGTTCAACGAGAAGCGCAGAAAAGGTGGATTCTTCAAGAAGGAACTTCACAGCATGACTATAGTGTGTAATGCGATGTCACCAATTCGGTTGAATGCTTGGTTGGTTCCAGAATTAGGTGTGCGGTGTACAATACTAATTGTTGGGGTGACATTGGAGTATGAGTGTATGCATTGGCGGAGCTGGATGAAGAGTCCGGGGGTCGGTGGAACCCCCTTGGAAATTGGCTGACCCCATTGTATTTGTTCATTGTTTGGCCATGCAAAATTATTTACACCAAATAATGAAGGCTGAGTATGGAAGCCTCACTTATTGTTTAATTTGAAGTTACAACAGAAACCGTTAAGCTACAGGCAATATGTGTTCACTTATTTTGGCCACATATACATAACTTATAATCAATTAATCAATGTAAATCACTATGGTTTTAAAGAAATATCGCACTTGAGAGAGTGGTCGCCTAAACAATGCTTTTAGTATGTGAAATTTTCTCATGTTTTGTTGTAAACAGTGTGTGGTTATTGTACGGATATTAATTATTAAGTTGTTCACTTCTACTTTTTTTTTAGTTGATTTTTCTATTATGCGATCAATTTTGTATAGTATGGGCTCGGTCCTCAGAACCCCTTTGCTCAATCTTTTGGATCTGGCATTGAGTGCAAACATATTCACACAAGGATATGTTGTGCTAACGGTACATATTTAACGACGGATTATAATACGTTGCTAAACATGTAATTTAACGGCGGATGTTGGTTAGTTTAACTAGAAACGATTTCGATAAAATCCAGCGGCGCGCCAACTCCCGCCAAACGTAAACACCGTCGTCATGGCTCCATTTAACATGGAGTTTTGCTCTTTTTAACATCTGATAAAATCCGCTATTAAAAAAATTACTGTTATACTGAATCGGGATATCCAACAGCAACTCATAATCTCATTTGTTCAAAGTCTCGAAAAATACAACACCCAAAAGTTCCACCATATTTACAATCAAAAGCCGTCCCACTGCTCGCCGCCTTCCCCTCCATCACCTCCTTCAATCGATTCTCAACTCAAACAAGTAAGTATGATTCAAATTAGGTCAAATATTAGAGAATTGGCATTTTTTTATTTAAGTTAGAAATTGGAGGTTTTGATTCAATGTTATGGGTGTAACACCTTCTAAAGTTTAGAATTTAGTGTTAAGAGTGGATTAGGAATCTTTGAATTGGGGATGTTCGAGTTAAGAGTAAATTAGGGTTTTTTAAAATTGAGGTTCTTTAAATTGATTTGAAAGTTTTGGGTTTTGATTTTAATTGATCTTGTGTAGAAGTTATTCCGAAGAAATCAATCACACATCGAGTTTTATTGGATTAGGAGGATCTAATTTGAGGTTCATATTTTTTGTTGCTATAAAGAAATTTAAAATTTTGTGTTATATGTTTGATATTTATATATTAATTATTTGTATTTGGTTGACCTTGTTGTATTAGGTGATTTTAAAAAGAGGTCTTCCAAATTCATCCATTAAATTTTAAGTTTCTTTTAATTTAAGGTTGGTAGTGTAATGATATTTTAGAATCTAATTTAGTGAACATATACGATGAGCTTTTTTAGTATTATACATCGTTTATAAACATATATTAACCCATATTACATGTATTTGACGATAGTTAGGGACTTAAGATGCATATTAGAACGTGAGTATGCTTTGTTAATGAAATGTGCTTAAAAGCTTGCCTATAAAGATAGTAGTGGGTAGTGTACTTAATTGATTAGAAATGTGATTCCTTAGAAATTAGTATATAGTAAAATTTTATTTTTATAGATTGAAGAGTATGAGTATACAAATATAAATGAATGGGTCATGTCGAAATGTTCAAAGCATTCAAAGCAGCTCACAAAATCCTTTTTCTCCTCGACCAATTCAAGCCAAGGGCCTGACAATTTGCAAACTTATGCTTGCGAATTTCAAAAGCAAACCGGTACTTTTTCCCCCCAAGTTGCAAGCGATGACTCGAGTATTGGAAGGTTCCACAACGAACTTATCTGGAGCTTCCGGATCATCGACAGCTTCCAAAGGAAAAAAGACACGACGAGAATAGCCCATCATTATCGACGAGGAGGAGCAGGATAAGAATGAAAACAAGTAGGTTGCTATGTAATAACGATAAAGTTTAAATAATATAAATTTATGTTTATTTTGTATATGTGTGTTGATATAAAATTTGATTCATATTCATTAGGATAGAATACATGATACATCCGATTACAACTATTATTTTCCATACACAACACACATTATTCTTACAGTAACGCGGCCGAAACACACACACACACAAACCAGAGCCACTCTGCTTCACAATACTCCGCCTAACCAGATATCTCGATGGCCTTGACTTCAGGCTTCTTCACCTCCGCCTTGGGAACTGTCACCGTCAGCACGCCGTTCTCCATCGCCGCCTTAACCTCCTCCATCTTAGCATTCTCCGGGAGCCTGAACCTCCTCATGAACTTCCCGCTGCTCCTCTCAACCCTGTGCCACGTGTCGTTCTTATCCTCCTTCTCCACGTTCCTCTCCCCGCTGATCTGCAGCACCCGATCTTCCTCCACCTCGACTTTAATCTCCTCCTTCTTCAGTCCGGGTAGGTCCGCCTTGAACACGTGCGCCTCTGGAGTCTCCTTCCAGTCGATCCTCATGTTCACGAAAGCAGAGTTTTCCCCGCCGCCGGGGATCAGAGAAGAGGAGGAGAAATCCCTGAACGGATCCCACACGTCCAGGGCCGAGAACGGGTCGGAGCGGCGGTTGCCGAAGAAGCTTGGAATCAGCGACATCTTTTCCTGTGATTGAGTTGAACTACTGATTGAAACGATTGACTGAGACAATTGTTTATTGTTTGTTTGTTTGGATCACTGCTTGCTTGGATTTGCATTGCTGAGGTCGGTATTTAAAGGAAATGCAAGGGGTTACACGCGGCAGTTGGCGGTGCAGTCTGGGGATTTCTGGTGTCTTCTCTTCCGTTTCGGATGAGAGTGTTCTCGCAGTCTCTAGACTGTTGTAACGTTCATCTACGGCGTTGGGAGAATTTTCTAGCGGAGTCTGGAGTTGTGGACAATCCTTGGAGCTCTGTTAATGGGCCCGGCCCAATATTTTCTTCATGGGCGAGTCGGAGCTAAATTCCAATACGGTCTACGTCCTTGCCCAATGCCCATGCATCCCAAAACAATGGCTCTAAATCTAACCACCGGCTAAGTATCCTTTACCATGTTTTCACAGGTACTCAATTTAAGAGTTTTTAGTATAAATAAATTTTATTGTTTAATATTTTGGATATATGATGAAGGGTTTAGAGTTTAAGTTTTCATTTTAAAATTTATTAATTTAAATTTGTGGTAAATATCTAAACATGTAATATGGTTTAGAGTTGGGTAAGGGTTTATGATGTAGTATTTTAGGGTTGGAATTTAGTATTTAATGGTTTGAAATTATTTTTTGATGTTTAGGGTTTATTATAAAGTGTATAATATTTGTTGTTTGGCTCTTAAATATTAAAAATATAAATTTTTAGTATTGAGAATACTCAATTGTCAATACCACTATAATCACAAACAACAAAATAAAAATATATATCAAACACTTACAAATACTATATATTGAGGTCATAATGTATAATAAAAAAAATTTATGCATATTTAACGATACAAAATCATAATTACATAAGTACACAAAATATACATTTTGAATTAACATTCCTCCCAGACACCAAAAACCATCCCACTTCACACAACTAGGAGTAGAATGTATTAACAAGAACCAATAAACTCAACCAACTGGTTCAACCCGTCAAAACCGGACCCGCCCTCAGCCAAACTACCCAAAACCTTCTTCTTCAACTCCAAAGCATTCTTCCTAATCCCTTCACCATCTGCATCCACCATCAACCTCCTAATCACCTTCTCAATCTCCTCCTTCCCCATATCCTTCTTCATTTCAACCCCAACTCCCCACCCATCAATCACCTGCCTGGCAATCACCGGCTGGTCGGCAAACCATGGTCGACACATCATTGGAACCCCATCTGCCACCGCCTCCAACGTCGAGTTCCACCCGCAGTGTGTCCAAAACCCTCCCACCGCAGCGTGTCCCAGCACCTTCCTCTGCGGGGCCCATTTCACCACTTTCCCTCTCTCCCCTAATTTTAAGGATGACAATTTAACCGTTATTATAAATATTCAACAGAATCTAGGTCGATCAAACAAAATAAAATTTAAGTTAATCGAATATTTTTAAAATTATGGAATAAATTATAAATCAAAACTTGTTATATGTGGGTATGGTTTGGGTATGGATATTGAAGTATCCAATCCAAACGACTCAATTAATGGTTTATTAAAATATTTGTTAATGCGAGCTTTATAGATTAGTTAAATTTTATAATTTTAATAGTTATGGTGTATAAAAAATTATATATTTGAATTATATAGTTTAATATCAGTCTACTACTGCACAAATTTTAATGGTTTAAAATATAATATAGTTTTTTGAATTTTTTTTCAAATTTTAGAACTCTTTTTTATTATAGGTATAATTGAAAATGGATTGATATGGGATTCATTACCTAAAAGGTTATATAGGACATATATTATTCGAACTTGAAACTACAATAGGTGGATACATATATCAATTATCCGAACCTGTACCTGACTCTTGCCAAGCCTACCTGTTTTCTCTGAAAACCCTTCCGGAAGAAGCGTATCGGTCGTAGCCGAACCAAATACCAAACCCGGTCGGACCACCCAGAAGAACCGCTGGCCGCTGTTGGCGATTCCCCAGGCCATTTCTTGGAATTCGGCTGGGGTGACGACGGCGACGCTTCCGAAGCTTATGTAGAGGACGGATTTGGGCGGTTGTTGGTCGAGGAAGGCGAGGGCGGAGGTTTGCTCATCGGTTAGGGTTTCGGTTTTGGGTTGGAGGATTTGTTTGTGGAATGGGCCGACCGGGAAGATGGGGATCTGTGGGACGGTGTGGTTTTGGTGGATGATGGATAAGGATGAGGATTCGAGGGTGGTGGATGTGTTCCAGATGACGGCGGTGGCTGATCGGGTCTGGCGAACTGTGGCAAAGAAGTCTAGTTGGGCTTCTATCGGCCAGTTGGTGGTGTAGGATGGGAGGTCTTTGTATCGGAGGTTTGGGAGTCCCGGCACCGGCTCCGACGACGTCGAATCTGCGGATGGTAATATAACAGTACAAATGTCACTTCAGTGAAATATGAACAAGAAAATTCCTGATTATTACGTTTATCGACAAGAAAATTCTTACAATTAGTCCCCAATTATTTGAACACACAACAGCATATTAGGGCGCAATCGCCAATGGGCAGGTTTGGATCGAAATTTCTTTTGGACATGAATAATATTTAGTGATGTAACAAGCAGGTAAATTTTGGAGTTTTTACCTATCGGTTCAGGTGACACTCTCACCGATAATATCATATATAAGGGCTGAAATGATTAGGTATTTCAAGTTTTAAATATCAGTGCGTACGCAAATGCTAAAATGGGAAGATTTGTATTTTTAAAAAAATATTCGTTGAGCGACTAAACATAATGGTTGAACTGTAAATTAAAACGTACACCATGATGGTTTTTAATATATGGGAAGATATATGCATATGGACTGGCACATAAATCCACCCCGATCTATCGGTCTAAACTCGTAAATTTTTTAAGGATATTCCCCGTACTTATCCCACAATTTGACCAATGCAGGCATTCTTTTCGCATTAAGTAAAACCCGGTTATATTCCTTTATGATTATTTTTAAAAAATTTATCATTCATAAAAAAAATAATGAATAAACATGACATTAGTATTAATCAAACACTTACATTGCTCAGGAAGATGCCCCTTCTCACGAAGCTGAGGGAAAACATGGTACGTCAACAAATTAGCAGCACAACTCGTCCTCAGAACCAAGCTAGGAATCCCCATCTCCTTACCCACACCTTCAGCAAAATACATCAACCCATCGTATATCACACAAGGCTTATTACCATCTTCATCCATCATCTTCCCCAATGCTTCCTTAAACGGCGCAGGGCAGTTGGCCGCGAGGAGCTCGACCACGCCCCCCACGCCCAGCGTGAACAGGTGGTTGCTGCGGTCTGACACCCCGTCCGGCTGCAGCGCCACAAACTTGAAATCCGGATGGTAATCCGAAGGGTTCGGCGCGTTGAGGACCGGGTGGGCGATTGTTATGGGGAATCCTTTTGAGTGCAGGATTGTTGCCAGCTGGAGCATTGGGGTTATGTGTCCTTGGATTGGGAATGGGACCATCACGAGTCGCCGTCGTTTTCGTTGACCGGGAGACGTAGACGGTTGTGGGTTTCCGGCGTCGGTCGGCTGCAACATTTTTGTATGTACGTGGGTTAATTTCAATGGTTTCTTTGTCGTTGTGAAGATAGCTCCGCGAGAAAATGGGCATATAGAAAGTGGTAAAAAATGGTTTTCTTGTTCTTTCGGTTGGAGAATTTGGTGCTTATAATGTGCTTACGTAAGGTGGATTGGTGATTAATTAGAGGTGGAGAGTGATTAATCTGGTGAGTTTGACTTTTTCTAAATAAGGGTTGTTTGATTTGCGACATTGAAGCTCCTCGAAGTAATTTGTTTTGATTGAATCTTTGGATATTGGAAGAAGATATTGTTCTTTCTTTCATGATATTCGAAAGTCCATTTTGATATCTCGTCACGGTTTGTTGTAGGCGGCGTGTGTCAATTATTGTTTTATAATCATACAGATATTTGATATTTTTCTCGTTTAAAGTTGACTTTTCTATTACGTAGTTGCTTTTATTTTCTACAAAAGGAAAAACACTCTCTTTGGCCAAATTACGAACTCCGCCTCTGAATTTAAGTGACCGCCCGTACGGAATTTTAGAGACTGTTGTTCTATACTGGTTTTCTTACTCGGACAGCAACGAGGCTTCATTCATGATCATGGCTGACGTGGTAAGGTTTTCTGGGATTGGATTCTAGAATCATAGGTGTCGCGAACGGAGCAGAGCAGTCAATACACGGCAGTTCCACATTTGGCAAGGACCATGCAGCTGGATCTTAACAAGCCAATTTGCCAACTGGTTCCAACATGGTACATTATTGAGAGCCCAATATTCATTTTGCGACAGTATCTGAGTGCCTCTGTAGATATATATGACAAAGCAATACTGGTGACAGAGCCGGCCATTAACCCTAGAGGGGTCAACGTTTCTCAACCGTTGATTTCAACCAACTCATCCAACTAGATAAAGGTCTGGTCCGCAACAACAACAGAACCATAACTCACATGAGCAGGTGAGCTGTCAGAAGAAGGATCCAAAGATATGAAACACACGTACGTCGATCTCAAAATCCAAATTAAATACAGATCAGTCCTTGTTTTCCAATGACCTAGCCAGAACTTTTGCATGCCCCCACTAACTTCCAAGTTCCAGCGCTTGTTAGTTCTTTTCTACGTTGAATTAGCACATCCACTTACCACAACGTGCCTCCATGGATATCCACTGGACCAACATGCCAAGATTCCAAACTAGAAACAATTGTTCATCATGCATGCATGTCACCAACGTTGATTACAAAGAAACATATGAACAACATATATATATCCTAAATGCAGACCCTACTCCATTATGGATAGAATGGTCAGCAAGCATGACACAGTGGTCCCCGATCGACGTCGTTTTCTTCATAACATGTGTCACAGATTGGTTGTTGCATGCAACAGATCGAGCAATCAAATCAAAAGCCATTTATGGCAAGGGACTACGTAGTTGGAGCTTATCTAACGACATAAATATTTCCCCAACATGTCAGTCGGACTGACAAATCACCCCCTGCGTCGGCAACTGGTTGCAGAATGTGCTTCCATGTGTAGTTTGCCAGTCACCGTATATATTTGTCTTTGTTGGGGGGTAAGCTTAGCCTTGCAGAAAGGGACGATGATGGAGTGCAAGATTTGACATCATGATTAAATCCTTTTCTTTTTGTATAAAAAATGTGCTGTTAGTCAATTTCATAGCTAGATAGGGTCCCCAAAATTAAGGATTGAATGGTATTTCACCAGTCGATCTAGAAATTTAAGATTCGAAAATCGGGATGGACATAGGTTGTGCAATTGGTCATCCATCAATTAGTAGGTGGGTTGGATTGGATGGCGGGTAACCCACTCTTCCACCCGTATTTATACTGTTTAATTTTTTTTAATAGAGTTTATACTCTTTAAGCTAAAATCCATAACTTTTTGTTGCAAACTGGAGGGTGTTTCGGTAGCTGCTTTATTTATGAAAGCTGTTGTTTTGTGTTAGGAGATTTGTGGATATGTGTTTGAGGTTTGGTGTACTGTTTTTTTTCCCACTTTATGCGTATTTTGTAGACATATGTTTTTTTATTGTTTGGTACAATTGTCTATTTGTAATTCTTTATTTGGGTTTCAGTACCGTTATAGATTTGAAGTTAAAATTAGCTAATTTTTCGTACTATTTAAGGAATGATTTTCTAATTTTTATCTTTGATTTGTTAGTAATTTGTGATAGAAAGTTCAATAAGAAAACGGTTTGGCTCGAAGTTTATTATCATTTTATACTAATTCACTAACAATCAAAACTCACCCATCACCTACTAATACCCAGCCACATTCACCCACTGTCAATAAACCAGTGGATATAAATCATTTAAACAATCTTATACTAATTAACACGTAAGTTGATTTTTTAATCAAACTCAACCTAACCAACTCAATGCTCACTGAAAAAGTGAAATCATGATAAGTGAAAACAAAAATATTAGTTGAGCAATTCTAGTTGGTCGGGGAATTTTTCTATACTATTTTTTATGACGGTGTAGGTTGTTGTGGTGTAATTTTTTTTGGAAAATACAACGGAAGTGGAAAAATATCGTTACTTAAAATTAAGTGATTGCTAAGTTATAAATGAAAGTTAGATGGCTACTCTCTCAAAATTAGTTGCACACCTGTTTTTCTTACTCCAAAATTAATGGATAAACTAGGATAAGTATTTTGCGGGTAGAATTGGGTTGGATGATAAAATTAATTTATTTATTATTTAATGTGTCATTCATACCCGCCTATTTATTAATAGTAGGTGGTTACGGTTGGGTAATAATAAATGATAGATAAATTTGGGTGGGTTAGACGGATTGGTATCAACTTTATTAAAATATGAAATCACATTAAATTTTTAAAAAAAAATTAATAACGCAAATGTGTCTTATCTTTCATCACTCATGAACCTTGAGATGTATTCTCAAAGCTAAATAATACAAAATTGTAGGTTTCCCTACCAACATGGCAGATGAGTGGATTAAACGAGTAATCCATCATCTAATTCAAATCCACCCACAACACACACCTATTTTCAAACAAGTTAGGTTACGGCGGGTGGGTTTGGGGATAACTCGACCCGATGGGATAAAACTAGTGTTTTGTTAAATTACAATGATGGGTAAAATCTGTTTAGTTGGTTAAAGCAGAGATCCAACATTCAACCAATAGACAGTTCACATAATTCAGCAACTGTTCAGTGAAATTGCATACCGTACGACAAACCTGAATTTCGTACTCATATAACTATAATCCAGAATAACACATCTTATCCAAACAAGCCCTTACAAATCCCACTGGATTAGATTATTCAAATTAGACAGAACCTAAAAACAAAAACAAAAACATCTTCTGCGACAGTGGCCACTAATCCAAGCCACCAAACTAGAACGACCGAATCATGTTGACCAACTCATCCAAATCCTTAACCGACGACCCTCCTTTCGTCGTCTCAACCTCCACTTCCCCCCTAACCTTCTCTGCTCTTCTCCTAATCTCGTCACCTTCTTCCCCAATCATCAACCTCCTCAAAGTCCCACTCACTACTTCTCTCTCAAGCTCATCACCTTCAAGCTGCAACCCAACTCTCCACACATGAGTAACATACCTAGCCGTCACCTTCTGGTCCGCGAAATTCGGCCTGCAAACCAACGGCACCCCTTCCCCGATACTCTCCATCGTCGAGTTCCATCCGCAGTGGCTCCAGAACCCACCTACAGCATCATGTGACAGAACCTCCTTCTGAGGCGCCCATTGCACGATTCGGCCTCTGTCCCCCACGGCTTGTTTGAACCCGGTTGGAAGGGCGGTCGAACCGCGAACCAGACCGGGACGGACCACCCAGAGGAAAGGGATGTTGGAGTTGGCTAACCCCCATGCCATCTCGGCTAACTCGGTCTCGCTTATGCACGCCAGGCTCCCCAAGCTGACGTAGATGACTGATTTCGGTGCCTGCGAGTCGAGCCATGGGATGCAGGTGTAGTCTTCTTTTAGTAAGCTGGTGGAGATTGGTGGGGAGAATTTGTGCATTGGTCCGACTGTAAAGATTGGTACTTTGCATTGTTGCTTTACTTGGGCTAGTAGTGAATTCTCCAGACAGTTCATTGTGTTCCATATCACGGCTGAGCTCGATCTCACCTCGCGGAGATTGTTGACGATTTCGATGAAGTTCGTCACTGGCTTGAAGATCGATATCGGAAGGTCTTTGTATCTTAACGGGTAATGCTTTGGGACCGGTTGGTCTAGAATTGAATCTGCAGATTTCAAGTGAGCATTTTTAGCATTAATTTGAATCATTTGGAGGAAGTAGAAGGATTTTGACAGATACCTTGCAGTGGGACTCGACCTTGGTCGATCAGCTTCAGAACATGATCACGAGCGATGAAGGTCGAGACGGTATTGGTTCGCAACATGACGCTGGGAAGACCAAGAGATTTCGCTACAGCTTCAGAGCAGTACATGAGTTCATCATAAATGATGCAAGCTATGTCACTACTACTTGACTTTTCACCACGCATCATCATTCTAGCCGTGAGATCCATCAACGGCTTGCCACAGTTGGCGTTGACAGCTAACAGGATGGCTGGGATGTTCCCGGAAGAAACGAGCTCGTCGGGCAAGCCATCTGGTATGGAAATGAACTTGAAATGAGGGTGGTTTCTTGGAGAAGGGGAGTTGAAGTGAGCGTGTAAGATGGAGATGGAGAATCCTCTTGAGTGAAGTATGGTGGCGAGCTGAAGCATAGGATTGATATGGCCTTGGTAAGGACATGGGACGAACACCAGATGACGAGGGTAGTACTGTTCATCACTTCCCATCTTTTTCTGCCTTGGAAAGAACTGATGAAAAAGATATCAATTTCTGTGTAATGAAAATTGATAAGGGTACATGTTATATAGCAGTTAAAAACTCAAAACAATAAACGTTTTCCGGTAAGACCATGTGGATATTCATTCGCATTAAAGTAAAAGGCCAAGGTGGATGTTATTGACCCTTCCAAAGATCTTGCGTCAGATAAACAGACACCTCGTCCGATTGGGCAAGAGAAAAACATTATGGATGCAGCCTGATATGACAGCTACATGTAACTGGAAAGTTCAGCGATGAACGAAGTTATGGTGAAGAAAGCAATGGACCCAAATTCAAGAACCCTGTCTGCAGAGGTCCCCCATTTCCCTTCCCCAAAATAAATTTCCACTACAGTTAAGCACGTGCGAACAATTACTAGTAACAGAGTTTGCTGTTGTAAACGACAAGCCAGATAACTAACTATTCAGTGTTTAGGGTTTAGGGATGCTGAGACAGAGAGATATTCTGAGGACGATATTCGATTTGACAGAATTAGAACCCATCATGAAAATATTACAAACACAGGTTTACGAACTATCTTCTGCAGGAAACTAGTGAACAAATACGCACATGGACATGCCAGTAAGACTTTAGATGGTGAGATTTCACTTTGACAGGTACAGGTACTTATTGGTACTGGTTACTCTTGCATAAATGGATAGTGTATAAGCAGTATATTCAAGAGATGGAGAGAGGAAGTTTACTTACAGGTTAAGCAGAGGTGAAAGTTGATATAGGCATCAGGTTTCCTTGCGTCTGTCTTTGGCTCTGCGACCTTCAGCATTCTGGAAACTCCTTTCCAGTCCAAAATAAGAAGCTCGAGAGTAGCCGGAATCAACTCCATAAACAAATTACAATTGTATGAAAGGTACAAAAGAAAGCAAGTATAAAAACTGAAACCAAATGAAGAACCAAGGTTACATTTAACTCATCCTTATTCCTCGCAACCAAACTGATAAATTCTTATGTAGAGCAAGCGAGTAGATTGTAACTAGTAACTACAGACTTAATACATTCACAGATTCGTCAACTGACAGGAAATTCAGCAGAATAAAATGGCATCGTTAAGAAAATAACAAAACTATACATCGGATAACGATAAAATATGATTGCAATTATGATAAACAATCAGATACTGTTATGCTCCATCATCATCCGACCACAACAGAGTGACAAACGACAGGGAAGAAGGACTAAAATGACCTAATCATATCAAACAGATTTTCCAAGTCATTGAACGAAGAACCACCTTTTATGGTGCTGTTTTCCACTGCTTTTCTGAGTTCTAGTGCTGTTTTTCTTATCTCCGTCCCTTCTTGTTCGGTCATCAGTCTCCTCACAACTCTTACTACCTCATCTCCTTTCAATTCGTCCTCTAGGTGCAAACCCACCTTCCATACATGAGTCACGTATCTTGCAGTCACTCTCTGGTCCCCAAACGATGGCCTGCAAATAAAGGGAACCCCTGCAGAAATACTCTCAACAACGGAGTTCCATCCACAGTGGCTCCAAAAACCTCCCACTGCCTTGTGTGCCAGAACTTCCTTCTGTGGAGCCCATTCGACTATGCATCCCATGTCTCCAACTGCTTCTTTAAAACCGCGAGGCAGAGGCGCTTCCCATTTTGAACAGGCAGCAACTAGACCTGGTCTAACCACCCACAGAAAGGGAACTTTACTGTTCAAGAGTCCCCATGCCATCTCACTCAATTCATTCTCACTTATGCAGGCAATGCTCCCTAAGCTAACATAGAGGACTGAGCTATCGGCTTTCTTGTCCAGCCAAGACATGCAACTAAAATCCTCTGCAAGTAAGCTGCTCGAAAGGCACGGAGCAAACTTGTGCATCGGCCCTACTGCAAAGTTTGGAACGCTGCAGCGTTGCCTTACTTGCTCCAATAATGAATCTTCAAGACAAAACATGGTATTCCAAATGACTGCTGAACTTGATCTAACGTCACTTATCTTGGTTACGATTTCCTCAAAGTTTTGAGCTGGCTTGAAATGCGAAACTGGCAGATCCTTGTACCTGAGGGGATAGTGGTCTGGAACCGGTTCTTGCAACAATGAATCTGTACAGTTTATGTCATGATCAGGGGTCTCGTAACGGAAAAAGCGAAATCTACATCAATCATCAGATTATTCTATAGATTTTACAGGTAAGTAAATGCCGAATCTTTGGGAAGATAAATACCTTGTAGAGGGACAAGACCGTCACGCATCAGTTGGAGAACAAGGTTTCGACCAAGTTGAGCTGAAACAGTATTGGTCCGCAGCATTATACTTGAAAGGCCTAGAGAGTTGGCCACAGCTTCAGAACCCCACATGAGTTCATCATAAATGATGCAAGCTACCTTCCCACGTTCCTTCTCAGATTGCATCATTTGAACCAGGCAATCCGTTAAGGGCTCATGGAAATTGGCGTTGACTGCAACCAAGATAGCTGATACATTCCCTGAAGAAATAAGGTCGTCGGATAAACTGTCTGGTAACGATATGAACTCGAAATCTGGATGATTCTCGGAACTAGGAGCGTGGAACTGAGTGTGAACAATCGATATGGAGAAACCCCTGGAGTGAAGTATGGTGGCAAGCTGAAGCATCGGATTGATATGTCCTTGATAAGGACATGGGACTAACACGAGACGGATTCGAGTCTGTGCTTGCTTTTCCATCTCTCCCCCCTTTCAGTTCTCGCTTCCTGAAACTGAATGTCCGTGATTTGCTTGCTCACTGTCATGGTTTTAAACACCTGCGGTCAAGTGGTGCCATGTGAGATGAAGACATCAATCAACTTATTAGTTAATACTAAATATTGATCGACGGCCCTCGATCACCATCGCACGCTTCCTTTCCTTTACAAAAGGACAAATGTATAGCTAATGCATCAAATGTTTAAGGCGGCCAACCGTGATCAGTGTGCGGATACAGCCAAAGAGAAAAACCGGATCAAACCAAGGAAATGACAAGATTCAACAAAGGTGGCATACCCATTAGAAAATATATTACTTCCCATAAACTTACTTGTTTATGCTGGTAGGGATTAGAGAGTACGCAATGGCTGACGCAAGGAGTGGCACAATAGACAACCTGTCACGACCACCGTGGCGTCAGGATCCTCCAGGTTACCGGGTAATTTGAAATCTGTATCCTCGTGTGATGAACTGATGAACAGTTTTGACACGCGGCGGTTTCAGTGAAACTCCGGTAGATGACAAGCAACTAAAAACCAGAGGAAGACGTCCGAGTTTCTGGAAGTGAATCCAAAAATCATGACGGAGGTCTCTCGATGCATACAAAACCAAGTCCCGCATTCCGGATTCGCAGGCACACAGGCTGATTAATCTCACAGAAGAATATACACTATGAAATCGGTAGTGAAACTGAGAGATGAAGGAAGAGCGGAAGTCTCTTACCGCTTTGAGGGCTGAATTTGAGGGCTCATAAACGTTATGAGTGCATGATCTAATCAAATATAAAATGTTACAAAGATTAAACTATTAATGAACCGAGCGGTTGAGCTCGATAATTTGTCATAATCATTCAACTTGCGAAATATTTGTTAGAGTGGTTATTGAGACTCTACCCAGACGAGTAGACCACAAGATGGTGAGTACTATAAATTCATCACTGGGAAGTAATTATATATATTGATTATCATTAATTCATGATGCTCTTTTATCTCATACATGATTGCTCATATGATTCGAGTAGTTCTTGATAATTAAGCTATGATATATTCTTCTATCGCTTTGTGTGCCATAATTTCCTTTTGTGATGTTGATTGTAGTACACATCTTGTTTCACCTATCGATTTCTTTTTTAGCCGACGATATCTAGACTAACTTATTCTTACCTAAAGGGAGCTATCTGAATGGTGAAGATATGAACCTAAACTTCGAGTGATTTTTAAAACTATGAGCGTGGATGATCGAAATGGCAAAACCCCTACATTGAAATATTGTCTCCAATTGAGGCATCGGTTAATATATGACCCTGATCAATGTCAATTGGCATCTCACATATGATACGTTTTACAAAAAAGGAAAATTACAAGTAAGGTAAATGGTAAATTCATCCAAAGAAAGTTAAAATTTACTGTTGGCATTCCACATATAGCCAGATCCGAAAATCTGTACATTTACAGTCAAACATCTTTTCCACTGTACTGCAAAACAAAGTAACCAATGCCATCATTTTTTTACCGTATAGTACAGTACAAAGTACGACCAAAACGACGACCCAGCAGTACTACTGCGAAATATAACCATGCCGGCCGTCGGCAGATTAATTATACAACCATTAACCCCAAACCCTAATCGCCCAATTAATCTCAATTTCACTCTGTTCACATTAGTATAAAAAAAAGGGGGAAATTACGATGAACCATAGCGATCATCACATGCCGCCGAGCATGAACATGACCGGCGGCGGCGGAGGAATGAACGTCACCCACCAACGGAAGATGATGATGCACATGACCTTCTACTGGGGATCGGAGGCCCTGATTCTATTCAAGGGATGGCCGGGGACCCAACCGGGGTTGTACGCTCTGTCCCTGGTGGTGGTCTTCGCTCTGGCGTTTCTCGTGGAGTGGCTGTCGGGTTCTCGGTTGATCCGGAAGGGGACGGGTCGGGTGGCGGCCGGGTTGATCCGGACGGCGATGTACACGGTCAGGGTGGGACTCGCGTATATGGTGATGCTGGCGCTGATGTCGTTCAACGGCGGAGTGTTTTTGGCGGCGGTGGCGGGTCACGCTTTGGGGTTTTTGGTGTTCGGGAGTAAGGTTTTCGAGAAGGATGAGGTGGATAGAGAGTCGGAGGATTGCCGGGATCTGCCTCCGATGAGATGTTGATTCGGTTTTTATTTGATGCATCAATCGGTCCAATTGTTATCCACCTTGTATAGGTGGGTGATTGTATTTGTTGTTACATAAAGGTCAGAGATGTCTTTTCACTTCATCAAATTTGGTGGCTTAATAAGTGATTAAAAAATGAGAACCTGACTGATTAACAAGCTGTTACTGATTAAAGGTGTTTCAGAGTCCTTCTCGTCCGTTTTTTGTAAGACATCCGAATAGAATCGGTAAGAAAATACGTAAGAAGGGGTACAGCGTGTAAGTGATTGTGAGAAAGATATAAATTGAAGTGATTGTGAGAAAGATATGAATTGAGAGGGTTTATAAAAATATTAACTTAAGGAAGATAAGTTAGACAAAACGTTTAAACTTAAATAAAAGCAGAATTGACTTTTTATTGAACATGTATTTTGATGTAATTCCATTTCTTCAATCTAAATTGATGAAAATATCTTATGAGCTACTTTATAAGATAGCACAAATAATTATCCAACTCCAATAATTGTATTACACGAAAAGAATTTGTCTCAATCTTGGATTTTGGATAGGCTGGAAATATCAAATTAGCATCTTATGAGTTATGATGAATATTTTTATTTAACTTCAATTATATTCACTTCATATTTCAATTAAATGATTTTTATATTTTTACACTAATAAGTCATAACTGGGAGCTGATCTGTAGACAATGAAACTAGCGGCCCATTTGTGATGAGCCCGAAGGCCACGTTAAAAAACTTAAAAGTCCGGCCCCCTATTATGGGCCAAGGTAAAAATATAATAGATAAATATTTGTTAAATTTATTTTTTGTATTGGGTAAAAATCCATGTCACAAGTACGTATTATAGTCTAGTACGAATTGTACTACTAGTTCTCATACTTCTGTGAAGCATAAGTACCAGTCAACTTGAGTCTTAATCACAACACGGCATGTTTAGCATCAATAATCAGCATCATAACTATAATTTTAACTAAATCTAAATTAGTTTTCCTCCAATAATAGCCACACAATTCATATTTCTCTGAATTTTCCTACATTCCTCGAATATCTAGTCACCACCAGTGAGTCAACGTCAACGCTAAACACTTTATACTTCACACAACTCAACAGCCAATCTCATCCGTCCGATCCGTTAAAAGCAACGGCCCATGATCATCTCACCACTCTTCCCCTTTTCCGCACCGTTATCAACATTCAACCGCCACTCCCCTACTAAAGGCCAAGACATCCCCGCCCCCAACGACAATTCACGAAGCTCACAAAATATCAGCAGAGCAAAAAAATACCCAACGGCAATTAATGGACCACGGCGGAATGCCCGGCATGGATGGAGGCGGCGGCGGCATGCCTGGAATGGGCGGCGGCCCACCGATGAGCGACGCGGCGGCCGGGACGATGGTGATGGATCACATGACGTTTTTCTGGGGCAAGAAGGCCGAAATTCTATTCTCCGGATGGCCTGGATCTAGGTCCGGGATGTACGCCTTGGCTCTGATTTTCGTATTCGCGTTGGGCTTACTCGTCGAGTGGCTCTCTCACTCCCGATTGATGAACCCTAACTCGGGCAGTAAGGCAACAGGTCTGGTTCAGACGGCGGTCCACTCGGTTCGAGTCGGGATGAGTTACCTGGTGATGCTAGCGGTTATGTCATTCAACGGCGGCGTTTTCTTGGCGGCTATAGGTGGGCACACACTGGGCTTCTTTCTGTTTGGAAGTAAGGTTTTCAAGAAATCTGCTGAGTCTCATGGTGATGGTGGTAAAACTTCCTCCGATGATCATATCCCTTTACACCATTAAAGAAGAACACTGTCACTGTGATGATTTATTGGTTTGTGAACTTGTACCTGTGATGTAATCTTTCATATGCTATAGAGATGATGCCTGTTTTCAATAAAATACCTTTTCTCCAGAGGAGAACAAACATTACATAATTGTTCATTCTTTGTGTAATTGAACTCAAACTCGGTATCTCCAGACTCCAGAACTATCTGAGATAGATTTCAAACAACTAGCAAAATTGAGCAAGAATTATAATGGGTTCCTACTGTAAATAAAAAAAAAAAGTGAGTTTGGAAACCGCGTCAGTTCGGACGATGGACGGTGAGGATTGTGTTGAATTTTCCGAGGGGGGTGTGTTTAATGCAAAGTGACAGTGATGGGGCTTTGCTTGTCCGGGTGCTTGTAAAAGAAGTCACGGGTACTATACCAAGGGTGGATGTTGCCAATATGTTGGGTCGGATATGGTTAATTAGTTATAATAGTGGGAAGGCACGTTACACTGGCAGTTTTGCCCACGTAATCGAACACATACCCATGTTAATAATGTATTCGGAAAAATATATAACGTCTTTTGTTATCTCAAAGTAAGCCATGAGTAGTTTGTGCTCCGTCTCCACGCTAACTTTAGATGACGTTTGAATTGAAGGTCGTCTCTGTTTTCGTAGGTCGAACAGGTAGAGCAGGGAGAAACAAAACAATATTAATGGATATTAAATAGGTAATTAATTGATAAAAAGTTGTGTACTCGTAATTTATATGTATCGTGTTCAAATCTAATTATGCGTATATTACACAGCAACCAAATGCCAAGTAATTGCTATTGTTGATGATTGCTGGTGTTATTAATTCTTTATCATTAAGTGTGGGAGATAAGTGTTATTCAATGGCCTTCTTTGCATGGAATTGGCCGCTGCGTGCTAAGTCCAAGTCGTCGCTCTCGCCATTAATAGAGCTTCCGTGGGTCCCAATCGTTATGGTTTTGGTCGGCCTGTGGAAATTTGCCACTGTACTAGAAAGCCCAGCCCAGGCCTCTTCAGATACGGTTTGCTGGAAAACGAAGCCCAATTATCCATCACATTCGGGCTAACCCAAGATGACTGAATGTCAATTCTTTACCAACTGGCATTTCAGAGTAGGAGGTCCGAATTAGGAGAATAACTTCGAGTTTGGGATGAATTCTAAAACACATCGAGCGTAAAACAGTAGGTAAAATTTCAATTTTGACAATTTTATATAGAATTTCATTAATATGGAGTTTAAAAATATTGGTTCTTCTCATACCCCACAATAGCAATATGATAATGAACGTGATTGCCCTCTCTATCATCACACACCGCGTAATATCTCATTAATTTGTCATAGATAATTATTTAATTAAATATTCACACAAAATATAACTTGCTAGACCATTATTCATTAATTAGTGATTGCTCACATTCATAATACATCATACATAGACGTTGAAAATGACCAACTCGAAGTTACATCAAATACATAATCCAGTGCGGTTAGCATCAAAATAACAGACAAAAATAACGCTTATAGTTACGTTGTATGTATCCAAGTTGCGATAATAGGTCCATATGAGGATGCAAGTGACGATGACATTTGAACACGTACAGCATGCAATACATATCTCATCTCTGCCGACAAGTCCCCATCCATACGATTTGACATCCACCACTTGTCCACAAAACCAACCAGGGTCGACCTCTTCAAAAACAAAACACGAGTGACGTTACAGTGACCCAACCCGAAAGAGGAGGTAATTATCAACTTGAGTCATAAATCAAGGGGCGAAAAAAGCAAGAAAAGGAGGAGTTGATAGCTGCAGGGTGGGAGGGATCTGCACATGGACAAGCGTGACGACATGCAGCATCAAGATTCAGTTTATCCAATCAGATCCCACAATCTCAGCCCAGGGGGGGTTGGAATCTTGTAGACCATTAAAAAGAATCCCCAACTAACAGTTGCCAACTAACGAGTATAATAATTGGTCCCTAAGCTGGTCCGCTCTGATTCCCGCTCTGTTAATTAATATCACAATTATTGTTGTTTTAATTTGCAATTATATAACTCAGCAACCCCTGCTGCCGGGCCGGGGTCGGCCACTTTTCCCTAGTCGGTCATTCATTGCTATAACGTCACCACCAACTACTTACTGTCTCAAACTAAAAATAACTAGGCAAAGTCAATCTACATCCTTGATGGTTACACGAACATTTTACACGATATTTACCAAATGAATAGTGATTTATAAATTGGGATCGATAATTTTGATCCGATTACATGAAGAGAATCAAAGCTACAGTATTACCTAATTTGCAGTCTGATTGGCGGATGTATGGCGTCTCCCCTAAGCATCAATATGATCCAACCCATTTTCGTATTTTATATATATAATTTTCTATATGTACTCTTAGTGTATTTTAATTTCTATATGATCGGATCCAGTGTATTGAACAATTCTGAATTCATCGCTGCTTATCGGTAGAAAAGGGAGGATGAAGTTAGGGTTTCATTGAAGAGAATTTATTTGGAAAATTAAGTATTTTTTACGAGGTATTAGTATGTAAATCTACTCAAAATTGATTGTTTAATCATGTATAAACAACCGACTAAACAAAATTGTGACTATCATTTTAGTGGAGTCATAAACTTACTTTCCCTAAAAGAAAATATTTTTCTTATGATTTAGATGCTATGATTACAAGACATTTGTATATTAATACAACATGGTTGAACAACAATCTCCGAACAGAGAGTGAACACAATCTGAAGCTTGACAAATGGTGCCGGCCGACATCATGCGAGTGTTTTGTCCTCGTGTACCGGACCCGAAGCCTACAATGTTCCGTTACTTTATTGGGATCCCACGACTGCCGGCGTACGTTATGGCCGGAGCCGGTCAGTGTCCCATTTGGTACTTTGGAACTTGGGGAAGTCAGGCAGCAGACCCTGACCAACCAACATAAACAAAATGAAGCTGTGTTCTGTCTTGATTATTCCAGATTTATCTGAACCAGAAGAAGATTACTACAATCACACAGTAAACATAAATTGAAACGAAGAAAAACATTATTATTGCAGCTCATACTTATACACAAACTGACGGCTGCCGATCATTTATTACATTTAACTGACTTTCTTAACAAAATCGAAGCCAAACCAATAACACCACCTAGCTAACCTAATGAATCATCCGATCGATCCTTCTTCTGTTCTTTATTTGACTATTTCCTTCTTCTGTAATTCTTCACACAGAGTTTTAATAAGTCCACTCCTGCGGCAGACCCATGTCTTGATATTGATGATTATGATGGAGGAGATTCAAATGACGTTGATTTGCCGGCTTCGTCGGGGATTGACCTTTCTGCCCTTGTAATTGGAATGCGTACTTCACATCACCCGCCACTCCATCTACACGGCATTAATTATAATTAAGTCGCTAATTAATCAACTTTGATGACGTGGAATGCGAAATTGGCAGAGAGTAATAATACCGTGTTGAAGAGGCACGGTGACGGCAGCGGCGGCTGCGGGAGTGCCGATTTTGTCGAAGTGGAGTTTCAAAGCCTGGACCACTCTCGCCGGAATAAAAACGGTGGAATATCCTGCGTTTTCAAAAAGATTGAGATTAGTAGGACCCATGGAGTTTAATTAATTGGTCAGTCAACCGGTTTAGTGGTTGAGCAGGTAAGGAATCTACGGGCAGCAACCGAAGAAAAAAAGCTGCTCCCACCAGATTCCAACGACCACCGTGACTTTTACCTGGTTTCTTCCGTGATTCAACGGAATCAGTGGTGGTTGAAGTAGTACTGTTCCCGGCGACCCTCGGCAAGAACACGCCGGTCCCTGTCGTTGATGCTTTACCGGAATCGCCTAGGAAAACAGCCCTCATCACCTCCGGACATCCTCCGCCGACGCCGCCGCTGTTTCTTATGCTCTGCTGCTGTTGCGACCACCATGACGGTTTCTGTCCCTTGTTGTTGTCGGTGTTGTTGACCGGCGGCGGAAACCCGCTGACCAAAGCTCTGTTCTTTCCTCTGTTTCCCCTGCCTTTTTTGTTCCCGTTATTGCTCTGTTTTCTTTCACGCTCTTGCTTCAGCCTGTTAAGCTGCCGGAAAAATTCACGGAGTGAATCAAAATTCAAGAACTGTTAACTGAAAATTTTCCATAAACGGGGCAGTAATTTAATTTTGACTCACCTGGACAGAGCGGATTTGCTCGTCAATCAAAGCTTGCTTCTTCTGGAACTCGGAAACAGGGTGAACTTGATTTCGATCAAGTGCTGTCGATTTTTCCTGTTGCTTCAAATCATCTGTCTGGATTGGTTGGGACGTAATATGACAAGGGTCGTCGAAATCCTGGAGCATGTAGTGAGCCATCTGACGAGTCAACTCGGCAATGTAATCGTCACTCTCCGACTCAGTGGATGAATCTTGGGAAAGGGAAGGAGATGATGACCAGTTGGAGGAATCTTTGATGGGTTCTTCGAAGGAGGAGGAATCTGAAGAGGTGTGAAGGTCAACAACAGCCATCGTAGAAGAAGATTCAGAGGAGAAAAAGCAGAATGTTTGATGAAGAAGCAGAGAGTCGTGTGATGATGAGGTGGGTTAAGTTGCTTCACGAGCTGGGATTTCTTCCGATTGAAGGAAGTGGGGGTTTTAAATTAATTTAAGTTTGTGTGTGGGATCTGTTGATGCAGACACCACCGAAGAAAAGATCCCTCACTTGATTAAACCTGGTTATATGATAAACGGTGGTTTGCCAGATGGGGATATATAGATAGTAGACGTCTCTGCAATAGTGTTTTTTTTGGCGGCAATGGTTTCATCTGGGCTACAAAATGACACCTTACTTCCTGCAGTTCAATTATTTGAGGTGTGGCCATTGGAGTTATAAACTTATAATATGTAATGCAATACAAATTGAATTAATCAAGTATTTGTTAACAATGTTTTTTTTTTATCTCCATCTAAGAAATTGGTTAATAATTTTTAATATAAATTTTATCGCAGATCAATAACTTTAACAATTAACGCATTCGATAATTTTTAATTATCTCCATCCCACTAATTGTTTAGCAATTTCTATCTATCATATTTACAAACAAACATAATTAAAATGAACCAATGAAAAATCATTAGCTATTCTTTATCTTCAATTTTTTTATATTCATAAATACATTTGTTAGAAACTTATTCCATTTTGCCTATGTAGCATTGTTAATTGACTTGCTATATTAAAAAACTTGTTAATTTAACAAACACTTCTCAATCCACTAGATCAACTAATGATCCTCTCAAATTGAGTTCAAACCTTCATCTTTTTTCTTAATAAAGTGGGACAATCGGGTAATCCCCTCCATAAACATAGGCCGAATGTGAGGCTTATACCATCTGTTATAACCTTACAGCTAAAATCTTGAAATTTTGAAGGTTTAAATTGTTTAACTATCCAATCTACGAATATTTTTAACTATAATCAAAGGATCACAAGTACTATTCTATAACATGGTGGAGCAAGGCAATAAATTATTTTTCAAATACCTCATTTGTTTAGTGACTAGTAAACCTTTAATATTAATATATTATACCTTCCTCAAAATTCAATACCTCAATTTAATTAGTTATTTCTCATACAAGTTTTCCGAAATTCATCAAATTTTACGTTTATGAAAAGAACATTAAATTACTTCGATAATCACACACAAGATAAATAATAAACCTTAAAAATGATTTGGGACCGAGATTAGAGACCATAGACCTAATATAGTTGTCGTAAACACTACATTTGTATCGAAATTTCAAAATCAAGTGGACCGAATGACATAACATCAACCCTTTTAGAAAAGCAGTCGATGGCTATAGGTTAAAGGAGGAAGGTTTGGGTGGGTGAGTGGGTGGGTGGTTAGTTAGTTGGGTTTGTTAATCGGTCGTACATGATTTGTTGAACTGTAACTCTGAGTGAGAAACCCACCTGCCATTTCGGTTCCTTCAATTTCAAAAGATGTTGTATTCTCCCACTTGACTTATTGAATCCCAGGAGAGTATGGCTTTGGTTGGTTACTCGGTTTAATTTAGTTAGGTTGTATTCTCCAACTCCAACATATTTGATAACATATAATAATAGCTCTAGTTTATTATTATTATTATTATTATTATTATTATTTAATAATAATAATAATATTGTATGCATTTGTTGGAGTTGTCGATCGGTTGAATCCAAAAAGGAGTTTGATTGAGCTATGAAACCAAAGTGAAAGAGAGAGATGTGATTGGGTGTTAGATTCTAAATTGGGAAACCGATATCATGCATATCTTTGTTTTAGTAATCTGGTTACACCTTGTATTTACCATCATTGTCACCCAATAAGACTATTTGATCATTTCTTAATTTATCTCCATCATGTTGTAATAATCGAGGCTACCAAACAAGGCATACGCATTGGTAATAACTTGTGTTTTATCGTTTCCCTCATGTGATTTCCTGCATCTGAATTTCGAGACTACTCGTAATAACAACAATAGCATATTCAAAATGATTAAGCGTTTGAAGTTGAATTTATAAAAATTAATTCGATCACAAATGGAAAATATACAAATTCTTAAACTTAGAAATGAACTAAATCGTGATATGAAAAATAACAAAAATTGAATAGCAAATGTCACCTTAACTTTCATTTTACTTTAACAATTGTTAAAATTTGAGCGAGTTGAAATGTCCGGGTTTGTTGTTGGGGTGGCGTTTATTCTACGAAAGGGGTGCTGTATAATTGTTTTTATAATTGGTTGTTAACAATTGTTTCCGTCAACCGTTGGTTGAATAACTTAATTAGACATTTCAGAGAAGTTTAAGACGTTGTTTATCGGCTTAAGCACTAATATAAGTTTCCATTATCATTTTATTTAATTATTCTCCTCAGGGGTTGGTTACTTGGTGTCACGATTTATTAGTACTAAGCATTCCAATCTTTGGAGAAATCTCAGTGGAGATATTCAATTCATCATTTTTTCCCTCCATGGTTTGTCACCAAAAAAATCACAATGCATAATTAAATGGTATGTATGGAACTTGTCACCGTCTTAGATCACAAATAACAATGTACATTATTATATTTTTTATCCTAGTTACAAAATTTAGAAGATCGTGCTCCATTTTATATCTATTACTATTAAGATCAGGTTGATCCAAATATACTCGATCAAATTTGTCATTCTCAACTTAAAAGTACGAAAATAATTTTTGATTCATACTCGATAAAACCACCATAAAATTAGGCTTGATAATGGGGAGGTTCGACGACGGTGGCAATGCCCATTACTCATCTGCTTCTATGATGGTTATTAACCACAACCATCTCCGTTTCCATTTTGGCGATAGAATTAATTCCATCATCATACTCATACAATTAACGATCATAATCACTCCCAACAGTTATTCACCGTTAAGCAAAAAACTGAAAATCAAAAGTTCAAACTACATCTCGAAGAGCGACAAATGGTTTATTAATTTCCCTCATGGTTCATGTACATTTGGCTTAAGAAGTGGATCCAAATATGTAACTAACAAATTTTACTAATATTTCATACTAAATAATTTTTTTATAAAGTTTCATTTAACATCAATATTTTCCAATATCACATATCAAACGAGTCCAAAATAAATTTCAATTAAACAGATCATGGATTTACACTAGCGTTAACAACAAACGAAGTCCAAGGATGTAAACAGAAAAGCCCAAATATAAGCCCAAACCCGGCCTGATAAAAGTACCCGAAACCAGCACCCGACTCCAATTATTTAGAAGCTCCATCGCCGTAAGTCCCAGCTCCGACCAGAGCTCGCATCTGAGCCATCTGTTCCTCTCTGGGAGGAAGAGTTTCCTTCACCGCATCCATTTTCAGAAGCTTCCACATCCACCTAACGAGATCGATAACTTTTTCCTCAGTTACAAGTTGCACTCCTGAATCAACTCAAACCAGTACGCCATCATCAGCACCACACCGTCCAGCATCCCAATCGCCTCCCCGCCGAAGTATTCCTTCCCGTCTAGCTCCTTCTCCAGAAGCTTCAGCTACCGATTCAGTTCATCCATCATCTTCCCCAATTCGTCCATGTCCCTCGTCTTGGCGCACTTCAACGACGTCGGCAAAATCTGCGTGAAATCGGAATCACAAAATTGGAATCGATCAGTTTACGGTTTCGTCGACGAATTTCATCCAGAAGCGGGCGGTGGATCTGGAGTGGGGATCTTTGTGGAGGAGCGGGTTGTGGTTCCATGTTTCGTCGATGTAGTGGAGGATAATTAGGGATTCGGAAATGGGGTTTCCGTTGTGGATGAGGAGGGGGCTTTTGTTGGAGAGGTCTTCTTCTCTGAATTGGAAAGGTATATATGGATTTGAGTCGCAGGGCGAGCTCGACTCTGGCTTTGTATGGGCTCGTCCAAGTTCCCAGTTGCTTCACTTCTTCTTCCTCTTCGCCTGACATTGTTATTGATTGTTTCTTTTGTAGAATCGAACTGGAATTGAGCTTTTATGCTTTCTGGTTGGGATCTAGCCGTTGAGTGTGACTATCTGTTATCTATTACTTGGGCGTTAAGACTCAAGACTTGAGAGTGATCGATGTGCAAAAGGATGAGGATGGGTCCAAAGTCAACGCTCTGATACACAATACATTCAACATTTAAAAAATATTTTTAGGCTTAATTTGAGAAAACTATAAAAAATATAGATTTGGAAAGAACTCGGCAAAAATGATGAGTGGTCGTGACTTAAGGTAGTTATACTTTTCAATTCATCTATGAGTACATTGTAACGTGACCTATAAGTCAATAATGAATCGGAAATGGATAAACTATGCATATCTAATGGTATGGCGTGCCCAACGTTAGCAAGATTATCTGCTTCGTGATTTTCTTCTCTATAAATAATAAATAAATTCGACTTTTCACGTTCCAGTACTTGAATAAATTCAATCTCCCTACTCCAAATTAACTTTTTAAAACTAATATAAAAAAAAGTCGATTCGAAGTAGGGAAAAATTGTGGAAGAGAACTTGAATTAAAAATTTAAAAATTGTAAGAGAAATTGAATTTCCTAATCCACTCAAATGAAAAATAAAACTTTTTTTTAAAATTATTTATATCTCTTAATTTCACATTATTTTCACAACACCCCTCAACCTCAACCTAATCTAATCTCTACCTCCATAGTATTCTTTCAAAATCAAGTTAATCGTGCAAGATCAAACTAGTATGGCTAAACAGACATTGGGCTGGACTGTTTAATAATATTAGAGAGTTTCTTCAAGTTCGGCCCGCCAAACATTAACCAACCATTTCGCGAGGAACAAACCCAAAACCCAACCCAGGCCCGTATACTTCTAACCGGCAGCAAAATAAAATAAGTATAACAATAGCCAAGAGAGCAGTAGGGTTTCAAGTGCTTCTTTTGTATCTTCCAGCCGCACCAATCCGAGGTAAAACCCCAATCCTTCTTGATTGATCCTTCCATTCCGACGCATACCTCTCCCGGGAATCATCTCTGAGCTCTCATATTTGTTTCTCCGGCAGGGAAATGGCTCCTGCTCAGGCGAAGAGTGGTCTGTTCGTCGGACTGAACAAAGGACACATCGTCACCAAGCGCGATTTGCCGCCGCGTCCTTCCGATCGAAAGGGGGTAAGCTTTCTACTACTTAGCAGTCTCATTTTAGATCCTGTCTGATTTAGCTCTATATACCTTGTGTTGCTTCATGGATTCTTATTTTCTGTCTTTCTCTGTTGGTTTTGTGTTCTGCTGCGATGCTGTTTGAAATAGAAAACTAGCAAGCGGGTGCATTTAGTGAGGAACCTTATCAGGGAAGTAGCTGGATTTGCTCCGTATGAGAAGAGAGTTATTGAGCTGTTGAAGGTGGGAAAGGATAAGAGAGCTCTGAAACTTTCAAAGAGAAAGCTTGGTACCCACAAGAGGGGCAAGAAGAAGAGAGAGGAGCTCGCCACCGCACTCCGCAAGATGAGGTCAGCTTTTTACATCAATCCTATTTTGCTAATTATGTTCATCTTGTCTACTTGTTTAGGTTTAGCTTCTTGAACTTCCCTTTAATCATGGTCTGCTATATCTATGCATTGCTACTGAGTAGTTTAATCAAATGAGTCGGCCCTGTGACTTACGACTCTTGCATGTTCATATTTCACAAGCATGTATGGACCTTAAACTAGATGCATACATTACTGATTATTGTAAAAGATTAGCCTTTATTGTAAGGTTTTGCTGCTGTGCTGAAGATTTGGTGATACTGTACTGAACATTCACTTTTGTAACTTGACAACAGGGCTGCAGGAGGAGGCGAGAAGAAGAAGTGAGGGTTGTAAGAGAGCCAGAGCTATTTGGGTTAAGTGACTACTAGTTGTTAGACGCATGGTTGGAATTGTTACCAAATAGAACGATGTAATTTGAAGGTTTTGATGCCCATTTGTGGTTCGACTTCTGCATATTGAAAGGTGTGTTTTTTGTTGGTAGTTTGGTCCCGAATCCTTTTATCTTTCTACTGTGATTTCTGGGGAGCAACAGTTCAGTTGAATCTGCAATGACAAAAGGAAAATTTGATTTTCATTACAGGCCTAAACTGGTTGTTGTATCCTAGTTTACATTTCTGCAAGCAAGAAAATCACCGTTCTTGACTAAAATAGAGAGAACATTCTTCACCATTCGTCTGGCTTGATTCGATTTAGACTCTTAATAAGTTCATAGAGACTTCTACTATCATCCGTCGTCATGCGATTGAGCCGATCCAATACCAAATAGGCAAAACCATTATCAACGCAAGCCATTCTCAATTCATTCTTTTTACAGTTTTTCATTTAACCAACTAACACAGTTACGCTACAGCCCAGGCCTAAGGAACATGGGGGGTTCATTAGTTTTCCATAAAGCTTGTATACTTTATCTCATTCCAGTCTCTGTATTTGCTACACCTCAAAATAGCAGGCATAGATGCATCACTACTCTTTCAATCTTGTATATACGTGCACATCAACACTCACTTGAACTGTCAAACACATCAAACTCTTTAGTGCTGATAATTGAGAGAGTGGGGGAAAATAATGTCTATGGGGAAAGTTTCAAACTTTGATCTCATTTTGTTCATCATCATTCTTCTTACCGTGTCTCTTCTCCAAATCAGCAGTGCCTGTGACGTTTTCAGCGCCGAATGGGTCTTCGACGACTCGTACTCGTCAACAAACGACTACTCATCATCTTGTCCATTCATCAACAAAGCATTCGATTGCCGCAAGTATGTTAGAACTGATAATCAGTACTTGAAGTACAGGTGGCAACCGTTCCAATGCAACTTGCCTAGATACCTAACTACTACTACTAGTACTACTCACTCATTTTACACGTTGTGTTTACTACTTCTCACAGACTAAAAAACTTAGAATTGTTGTGTAATATACGGCATAGGTCCAGCGGCATTAGTTTCCTACGAAAGATGCAGGGGAAGAAGATTATGTTTGTGGGAGACTCGCTCTCCGTCAACCAATACAATTCATTGATTTGCCTTCTTCATGCGACTGTCCAAAACGCGAATATCTCAGCATCAGCAACCAATATCTGGTCGGTTTCTGTCACAGTCACTGTACGTACATGACCATTTACTACTCGAATATAGTTGAGTTGATGCCCAACTAAATGGTTTCCTATTGCTTCTTTGTGTATGATTATGCATTATTCCCTAGCTAAACAAATCAAGTCGTTTGAAACTTTGTGATCAGATGGGATCATATGCAATACGGTATACCACCATCCTCAAGGACATGGACCGGAACATCGCGCTTAATAGAGAATAGCAAACTTGGAGGCATTGGCTCGACACCGCCGTCAACGCTTCCAAGACTTCCGTTTTCTTTGAGGAGATAAACGCCGTCCATCACCAGTAATAATTTCAATCAGCTTGCTTTTTTTTTGTTTTTGACAAAAATTGTTTTGTAAGTAATGTTGTTTGAACATTTTTTCGCAGCGGGATCAAATGGGGCAAGCCTGATCGGAATGACTACTCGAGGGAGACGATGCCACTGTCGGAGTGGTTGAAAATGAGCTGAAGAAAGTGAAGAACCGCCGGTTCAACTTCTTGAATGTGACCACTTTGTCTGAGTTGAGGATAGATGGGCATCCGGCAAGTTACAACGGCTTCGAGCACCGGATGGATTGCGTACATTATTAATTACGAGAGAACATTTATTTATAAGAAAAAGTTCAATCGATGAACGCAAATCTAATAAATATCCTATTGTAACAAACAACAAAGGTATATGTTATTACATGACAACATCATATTAACCATTAGATCTATGTAAAATCTTATTGTTGGAATGAAAAGGGTAAACAAGTTAATCCTCAAACCACCATTAGGGTTTCCATAATTCCAAAACCACCAAAATAAAACATTCCTTACTCCTCTCTCTATTTCGGTAGTGTTAACCGCCCCTCTCCCGATGAACCTCCTATATGTTTGGTTTTGTAGCAAGATCTGGATTATTTGAAGCATGCATACGTGTTTTGTTTATTTTCCTGTGATTTGGACTGAATGTCTACTGATTTAGGTACTGGTTTAGACTGAAGGTTTGATAATGTTGTTGATTTGGACTAAATGTTTGATGCAGAGTAGGTGCTGGTTTTTGCAGGCTGATGTTTAATATATTGCTGGGTTTTTTTCCAGCTTGATGTTTGATATATTGCTGGTTTTTTGCAGGCTTTGTAACCCAGATAGGATTCAGGCTTTTTGCGTTCAAAGAATGTAACACGGTAAAGGCTAGACATGCATATTCCGCTGGGTTTTCGAAGTGTCATCCTTGTTGAGTTTAACTCGATTTTTTATCGGAATTAGGCATATATTTGTACCACTATTTTTTAATGGTATCGAATTTTTGTCTGAGGTACCAAGTTTGGTTAGAATAGACATAAATGTATAGAAGAACTCATTCAATTTGTGGTACCAAATTTTTGAGTTTGTGATACAAAGTTGTGTATAGCAGGTATATGAGTTTATGTGTTTCACATACATACATTAATACTACTATATAACTTCTTATACATAGAAACGTTAATTACAATACATAGTCGTATTCTAAATTGCATATTTCTGTTTCGGTTAAAATTTGAGGTACCCGATGTTAGAAATATTCAATGTAAGACAACTTGAAATTAACCTTTTTCAATGACGAAACTAGCAAGGAAGGAATTACTAAAAGGCCAACAAAATCATCAAAAAAAAGGAATTCTCTGAAGAGTCGAGTACATGTGAGTTAGCTTGAAGCGACTCGCCCAACCTTCTAAAGGCGTAAGCTTGGTGAATCATCGGTCTATCTGTTATGGAACGATAGAATGAACGACTACCACCCTTCCGTTCTCTGCTTGTTTGTGTTGTTTTGTTTGAACATTTTAGTGTTTTGGTTTTGCTGAACGATGGTTCTATTTTATTTTGATTTCGAAACTATTATCTTGAGTGGGGTAGTAGTGATGTTAGTCTAGTGTGTGTCGAGCTTAGAGCCGATCATGATAGCGGAGATTGAGGATGTGAAGTGCTTTAATTACTACTAAAATTATTTGCGCGATGCTGCAGAAAGTTTTAGAAAATAAATGGAGATATATGAACTTTTCTTTTGTTATAAAAAGCGTTTAGCAAAATGAAAGCGCGAGAAAATTTAAAACATGTCAATTAAAAAATGAAAAATACCACAATACCTATAAAAGGTAATATCTAACCTCAAAATAAAGTCTCTGTAAACTCAAAATAAAGCCCCAATAGACTTAAAATAAAATTTCAGTAAATTCAAAATAAAATCTTCATAAGAAAACCAAACACTATTATTAAAGTAATATTCTCTTTTTATAGATATAATATATAATTATATGCTTCTGTCTTGTAACCTTTATTACGAAATGCCTCCCATTTGAAACATTGAACCCATTCCCAATTTTTGCTTTATGAATGGAATGATCATTTTTTATTTGTAAAAAATAAAAATATTCGACAAGTTTTTATTGTGGATTCTTTTGAGTAAAATTTGCCAAATATTATTAATCAAGAGTTACATCATCCAACTTCAGGTGGAATAAATTTGTAAAACAATACCACAGCTCTTAATTAGATATCAAATTCTTAGCTTAATTAGCTTAAATACTGAATCTGAATCAAGCAGATCCTGCAGCTGCAGCTGCAGCTGCTACAGCGATTCGACCACGTATGAACTCAACATGCTTGTCCCTCGGAGGCACGACCTGCCCAACGACGTTGTTTTTGTCTCCGACCTTCTCCATCCACTTGAACACAACCGGAAACTTGTCCTCCGTGATCATCGGCTCCTGCTCTGCCCCCTTTGCTTCCTGCATAACTCCGACCAAATTCAAGACGAAGAATGCTGCAATGTCTACAAACCCAATTTTCTCCCCTCCGAAATAATCCTTCTTCTCTTTAATGAGCTCTCCCTCCAGCATCTTCAGCTGCTGTGAGAATTCTTCAATGGCGGCCTCCTCTTTCTCCTTGTCTTTCACCAGAATTGCCTTCCATACCGCTGGCACTACCTGAGGAAAAAAAACATTTTTCATTTGCTAGCACCAACCTTAACCCGTTGAAATGATCTACGATTTCCCTAAAATGAAGGCTATGTTTTTCGCTCCTTGACCTCCAATTTCGACCGGAGTCCCAAAATGAACTCGAATTCGGATCCAATTCCAAATATACTGGATTTGGAAATTGCGTTTCGATCTCGAAATTTAAGGCTGGAATTGGGCTGAATTTAGCCCCAAATCCGATAGAATTAGGGATGTCGTTTTGTGATTACCGAAAATGTATCTGACGGAATTGATCGATAAATTTTTTTCCCTAGTCCAGCCAATTCCGCCTTCAATTTGGACATAAAAAACTGTGACGAGCCCGAGTTAAAAGGAAGGAGAGAAATGTTACTTGATGAGAACAAGGATCAATGAAGGCCCTTAAATCACTTATTTAAAACTCAAGACCCCATGATCTAAAGGCCCAGATTAAACGAGACATATAAGTCATTTTCTAATGTAGTTTTTTACAAAATGTCGCAGTAATTTTTGGTGGCCGGATCCGAAGCTTCGATGATCATATCATTGAAGGTCGAAGCTCCGTTGACTTTTTGTTGGCCGGAATTTTTTTGGCAGGGTTTAAAAAGAGCTTCGATTCAAAACGAATTTTCACCTACCAAACCTAGCCTGCGACCGTGTATGGCTGGGGTTGGGGTGGTAAATAACATTACTGACCCTATAATCTACACCGTTAAATTCTGGTGATAAGATCTGACGGATACTGTTACCTTGTCATCGAAGAACTTGGCCCAGAAACGAGCGATGGCTCTGTCATACGGATCGTCAGGAAGGATAGGGTAGTCATTTCCCCAGGTTTGGTCGATGTACTCCATTATGACGAGAGATTCCACGACCGGATTCCCGTTGTGGATCAGAACAGGAATCTTCTTGTAAATCGGGTTGGATTGAAGGAGAAGATCGCTCTTGTTCGAAAGGTCTTCTTGCACGAACTCATACTTCAACCCTTTCAGTTTCAAAACTGCTTCTACCCTCTGGTTAAAAGGACTGGCCCAGACGCCAAGTAGCTTGATTTCTTCTTCCGCCATTGTTGAGGATCTGGTAACTAATGGAGTTTGGACTGCTGCTCTGCTCTTAGTTATATAAGCCAAGAAGGAAAGCCTCTGTATTTGTTTATTAATGGGGTGGGATTTACGTAATGGCTGACGTGATCAAGTCTGCAACAGAACAGAACAAAATCTTTTCATGCAATCATCGAACAAAGACTTGTGCATATTGTTAATTAAGAATATATAATTGCATAAGAAAGTTGGATTCCTTATTACTATAGTTTTGTGTGTCCTGTCTCGGGTCGTCAATTGTAACGAAAAATGTACGGTCTTATGTTAATGTATTCTTTTGGGTCATAAATTCCAGTAGATGATATTTCGGATGTTCTCCCTCGTAGATATTATAGCAAATAGTGGCTGAATAGGCTGCTTTGCCGATGTTGTTGGACGAAATGGTTATATTGAGAAAATAAAAAACATAAGTAGTGAAATTATTCGGAGGTCTAAATGAAGAGGGTAAAATCGAAAGACATTCAGTCCCGTTGTCTACACTTACCAATGTCGATTGGTTTTCATTAGAGAGAACCTTGTTATGTTCGCGTACAACAAATGGTGCCTTGTGTGCATAGGACTCATCGCCACTTATGTTCTATATGTTATATGTTGAAACACATACTGGTCCGATATAGATTTCGACGATGTCGCAAATTCGACGAAGACAAAGAAGAAGACTGTAATGATCATCATGAAATTTGAGTACCTAATGTTTTTAATATTCACATATTCAACTTAAGGCGATCAAAACTAACGGTCTTAAAATCGCCCAATACGTTTTCATTGTGACAAAATCTACGAAATATTCAATCTCAAAATCTATGAACTCAACATGCTTCTCCCCCGGAGGCTCGAGCTGTGCAACAACATCATTATTGTCTCCGACCTTATGTTAATCTACTTTTATGTTTCTTATTTGGTCATAACGTCATTATTTGCACGAGTTGAAGGTTTGTTATTTATGAACATGCTTCGAAAGTCTGTAAGTTGAATGAATCTTTGTATGGATTGAAATAGACTCATAAATAGTGGCATGAAATTTTTGTTATTGACGATGTAGTTCTCTCGTGGTTTTAAAAAAAGAATGAAAGTGACAAATACATATATTATAGTCGTGAGAATGACATTTTCACTTTCATATGTTTGTATGTGGATGATATGTTATTATTGGTTTCAATATTCATGGTGTTAATGTTGTGAAAATCATGTTTTGTGAGAACTTGATTCGAAAGATCTAATTGCTAGTATTATTCTAAGAATACAAATTATTATGATAAAAAGGGATTTTCTCTATATCATTCTAATTACATAGAAAAGATCTTGAAGAAATATTATTATTTTGACTATAAACATGCGTGTACATTTGTTGACGCTAGTATAAAACTCGATCTTTAAGAACAGTGGGCAGTGTAAGACAATCAGAATATACTAGCATAATTGGAAGGTTGCAATATGCAACTGATTGTACTAGACCAGACATTGCATATGTTGTGGAGTTGCTTTGCAAGTTACTAATAGTCCTAATTTAGAGCATTGAAATGCTTTTGAAAGGGTCATGAGATACCTTAAGAGAACACCAAACCTTAGATTTTACTATCAAAGGTTTTTCGGCTATATAAGAATGGTATAGTGATGCGGATTGGAATACCATATAGATGACTCCAAGAGAATTAGTGGTTATATGTTTTATATAGCTTATGGAGTTGTCTTGGAAGTCTAAGAAGCAAACAATTTTGTGACAATCAACTAACGAATCGGAGGTGGTAGCACTAGCAATTGTTAGTGATAAAGCGAGTTGATTAAAAAGATTGCTACAGATTCCCTTATGGGAAAGATCGGGCCCCCGGTATTGATTCATTGTGATAGCACGGCAGCTATTGCTAAAATTGAGAACCGATTTTTACAATGTTAAGAAACGACAGGTTTGTCGTAAGCACAATACTGTAAGAGAGCTCCTATTGAAAGGATTAGTGGGGGTGGATCTTGTTAGATCTGAAATGAATTTAGTTGATCTTTTAACGAAATGGTTGGCTAGAGAAGAAGTCCATAATACCTCTATAAGGTATGAGACTTATGCCTTTAGAACGATGGATTACACATGGTGCAACTCGACCCAATAGACTGGAGATCCCAAGAAATGGATTCAATGGGTAATAACAAGTTGTGTGTAAATGGAACGATCATGCATTATGAAGCATGAAATCCAAGAGTAAAGAGGTTGAGATAATAGTAACTTTTAATGAGATCTATACTCCATGTGGAGTGGAGTATATAGTTTTAGGAGAACTCTTGATAGACTGACCTTTGTGAATGTGGAAGTTGGGCCGATTCCTATGAAACTTGAGGTCACAAGTTTTTAGAGCGTTCACTAAACCGGGATAGACGTGTAGCCCCTTTAATGCACGGGCTTGTTTGAGAATGACACTGTGAAAAGACTTGGCGTGCTACATTGTCTGAGATAGAGTTCAAGACCACAAATCACTTTTATATAATCGGTCGGAATTGTAACCACTACAATAAGGTTCAAATCGAAAGATACCTTAGTTTATACCTTGTCTTATACTTTATGTTGATGCTCTATAAAATGTTTTTCAAATATTCAAGTGGGGGATTGTTAGGGAAAGTGTGAATAATTCAAAAGTTCTCGATACCATATTTAGTTCAGTTTGACTATGTAGTAACCGGTTAATCGGATTGGATTAGATGGGACTTTATATTTGAAGAAATAATTGTTAAATTATCTTTAAAAATCCACTTTCTATTCTTAATTTCTTGATTTGTAATCATCATCTCCTTGATTTCATAATCACTTAATTTTCTCCTAACTGATCATCTCCTCCTTGATTGCATAATCACTTGATTTGCTCTTAATTGTAAAATCCCTTGATTTGCTCTTGATTGTAAAATCCCTTGATTTGCTCAAATTGATCAACTTGTTATAGAAGCCATATGTTAGTATAAATAATATAGAAGGCTAGCCCAAAAACGGAGATAGGAAAAGAGAACAATAACAGAGAGGGAGTGTATTCAGAGATCTTCTCGTATCGCACAAACGAGAAGAAAATATAGAGTGGTTGTTTTATCTTGGAGGCGACCCGGTTGATAGTCTGCTGTGCGCGATTGAGCAATCGAGGCAGTGCCGCGAACGTCTTAAAGAGAGCGACCTAGTCCGCGACTCAGCCAGATCAATAACCCTGATTTTTCTGTTCGATTTCTAACATTTAGCAATTACTAAAAATGTAGAGATGAAGATACTTTAAGTATGAAAAAGCCCGACCCGACTAGAGCAGGGAAAATCGAATCGAAAAAAGTATAAGAGCCACTCGACAAGTATTACAAAATTATTACAAGATTCTAATTTGAATAAATAGTTTTTTATTGTTTTGAGAGTAGATCAAGACTTTAGGTTAATATAAGATAAAAAACAGAAAAATAATGGAATATTGTATATAATGAATTTTGAAGTAATGCATCATGTGTTTGCGTTTATACAAAAATTTGATATAATCTATTTAAACTCTTGAACAATACATACTAGTCAGTGATGAAAAATCTGGTCACACACTCATGCTTGATCGGGATTTGATAAACACAAAATCTCTATTAATTAGACCATTCATAATAGTTAGCCAAAATACTGAAAAAATCATATTTAACTTTAAAATATTTTATAATAATGAGACGAAAAGCTAAAATATGTATAAATGTTAAAATTATGAGTTAAATTTAGCTACATATTTGACAAAATACTAAAATTTTAGCTAAATAATCCAACAACTAACAATTGTATAGAGGAATTTTTGGATTTGTGATTCATTTTTATCTTCCTTATCGTTTTTATTTTTGTCATAACTTATTCATTTTTATTTTGATTCCAATAATTTTCATACTAAAATTCTTATCTTTCAAAGACGAATATAACAAAATCGGATTTGATGGTATCTCAAAATCTTAAAGAATACATAAAAAACAAACGAGTTGAAAAAAATTAAAAATTACATCAAAATGTTTATTCTAATTAATTAATAATCATTTTAAAATAAATTATTCAAATAAAGTTACAAAATTAACACTTAATACGATTCTAATAAAAATTAGATAACTTCAGCTCTCACACCATTGTAACAAAATTATTTTTACAAAGTTAAAAAATCAAAATTAACAAAAAATTAAATTTTACCATTATAGATGATTTAAGACATAGGATTAGATTAGGCTCGGATTTACAAAATATAAACTTTCCGATTTTCAGATTTATCTAGAAAGCCCAGTTTGACCGATTGACCCGATTTACTCCCCTGTCAAACACTAAAAGCTTCAATGCTTAAAACAGAATGCTTTATCTTAGTTTACCTTTCATCAACGAACTTCGCCCAGAAACGAGAAGCAGCTCTTTCGCAAGGATCTTTAGGAAGGAGGACTGGGTTGTGATCCCATGTCTCATCGATGTACTGTATAATGATTAGCGATTCTGAAATCGGCTTGCCGTTGTGGAAGAAGACAGGGATCTTCTTGTGAACTGGGTTGGAGTTGAGGAGAAGCTCGCTCTTGTTGGAGAGGTCATCTTCGATGTATTGGAAGTTTAAGCCTTTGAGTTTGAGGACTAGTTCGATTCTCCGGCTGTAGAGACTGGCCCAGGTTCCAAAGTAGCTTGATTTCGTCTGCCATTTTTTCTTGATTTTTATTATCATCTATGGAGTACTATGGAAGAAGCAGTATATATCTGATGTGCAGGAAGGAATCGAAGTTTAGTGCATTGGAGCTAAATGGGGAAATGTCATGGCTGACATCAGAGATCTTATGGGACCTCTGAGATCTGGATATTCTACCTTATCCCTTTGCGAGATCGATAATGCCAATCACACTAGAAATTTTCAAAAAGTCGCACATTTTGCCTTGGTTCTCGTTCAGGCAAATCGTCGAACACCTTGTCTGCACAACTTATGAAATTTATTCCAGAGACATAGGTAAATCACAACTCAGTAATTTCTTATTCGCATATGATTAAAGCTGTAGACTATACGGGGGGAGGTGTGTTCCACAGTAATGGTGTTCCTAACAATTTTATTTTAAGCCGCTTTGGGTTTAGAAGAAGCTTCCTCTGTAGCTGCACGAGCACGACGAGCTCGGACGTAATCAAGATGTTTCTCCCTTGGCGGCAGGCATCCTAAAACGACGTCGTCATCTCGAACCTTCTCCATCCATTTGAAAATTACAGAGAATTTCTCTTTGTTCATCAGCTCTGGTTGTATAATTTCCTGCATCACTTCAATCCAGTGCAAGATGAAGAACGCGGCAATGTCCACAAACCCAATCCTTTCCCCTCCGAAATATTCCTTCCCCTTCAGCTCCCCCTCCAGAAATCTAATATGCCGGGCGAATTCCTCAATCACGTCCTCTTGTTCTATCTCCTTCGCTGCGTAAGCCTTGAACGCAGTCGGCAAGACCTTGAAAAAAAGGAGCATTCCATTTCCCAGAGTCAGACCAGAGACATGGAACGGTGAAGAGATGTTAGAAAGTTTCTTACTTTTTCGTCAATGAACTTAGCCCAGAAGCGAGCAATGGCTCTGTCATAAGGATCTTTAGGCAGGATTGGGTAGCTTGATCCCCAGGTTTCGTCGATGTACTCGATGATGACGAGGGATTCCGCGATCGGCTTGCCATTGTGGAACAAAACAGGGACCTTCTTGTGAACTGGATTGGACTTGAGGAGAAGATCGCTCTTATTGGCAAGGTTTTCTTCCACGAGTTCGAACTGTAAGCCTTTCAGTTTGAGGACTAATTCAACCCTGCGGGTGAACCGACTAGCCCACACTCCAAGTAGCTTGATTTCTCCTGCCATTTTTGAATCTGGGTAAAGTTGGTCAAACTTTGTTCTTTATCGTTCTATGGAGTGATGGACTATTTTGACAGATATATATTGGGATTTGGCAATTCGGATGGAATGTCATGGCTGACGTAAATTCGTCAGAAAGTCCGACATTTTGACCGGAGTGTTGCGTCGTCACCGTCACTGTCATCTCGTTGCTCATTAGTCATTACATTTACACCATCCCAAATTGCTTCGATCTCGTTCAGGCAAATCGTCCAACACGTTCTCTGCACAAGCGGATGATCGAGAAACTTCGCGGTTTCATTGTTTCGCAAATCATACACAAGTTTTAGCACAAGATTAAGCTACAGTAGGAAGGCATTACACTAGTGATAGTGTCCTAACTTTTAAGCGGATTTTGTTTTGGAAGCAGCAGCTTACAATAGAAAAGCACGAGTAGCTCGGACGTAATCAAGATGCTTGTCCCTCGGCGGCAGGCATCCCATCACAACTTCATCATTTCGGAGCTTATCCATCCATTCGAACATTCCAGGGAACTTCTCTTTTGTCAACAGATCTGCTTCCGCAACTTCCTCCAACGCTCCAAGCCAATACAAGATGAAGAACGCGGCAATGTCCACAAACCCGATCCTTTCCCCTCCGAAATACTCCTTCCCCTTCAGCTCCCCCTCCAGATTTTCCACTTGCTAGCATGAATTCCTCGATCGAATCTTCTTGTTCTTTGTCCCCCTTCCCTATGTAAGCCTTGAATGCCGTCAGCAACACCTGCAAAAAGCATCCCATTAGTTAGAAATCTTCAGATAAATGAATGAGACGGATAGGAAGAGAGACGACACAAATGATTTTGATTTCTTTCCTACTTTTTCGTCAACGAACTTAGCCCAGAAGCGAGCAATGGCTCTGTCGTAGGGATCTTTCGGCAGGACTGAGTAGCTTGATCCCCAGGTTTCGTCAATGTACTCGATGATGACGAGGGATTCCGAGATTGGCTTGCCGTTATGGAATAAGACAGGTATCTTCTTGTGAACTGGGTTGGAGTTGAGGAGAAGATCGCTCTTGTTCAAAAGGTCTTCTTCCACATAGTCGAACTGTAAGCCTTTCAGTTTGAGGACCAATTCGATCCTGCCGCTGAACGGACTAGCCCACATTCCAAGTAGCTTGATTTGGTCCCCCATTTTTCTTGGATCTCAGTACTACTAATGAGGCCATTCGCATTAAATGCCTTGGCTGACTGAGTACTGCGCAAGTAAATCTGCATCTGTCATGGCTGACGCAAATTATTTTGATTTGGTTTGTGGAGAAAGTCTTGGATATTGACGAGTTAAAAGACTCGAGATTGTTCCGACGTCGAGAAACTCCTTTCATTTCACCGGAAAGACTGATCTTGATGTCGAGAGTTCGAGGCTCTCTCACCTCAACGATTACTTTCTTACAATTTGCTACATTCTTATTTCTCACCCAGTTTAAGGAACATGGCATCGGCCATACCAAATTAATGAGCGTCATATTACAAACAATTATAATCTATTATTAATATAGAGTTCATCGATTAACACAATTTTAATTCATTTTTGAATTACCTTCTTCTCAAATTAGTCATCACCAAGTAGCCAAGTAGGGAGTTTTTTTTTACCAAAAAAAAAAATGGGGTTTCTTATCTTATTCCTTTCAGCATGTACTAATATTTGGATAAAAGTTGTTGGTTTTGTTGATTTAATGCGTATAGGTTGTCGATGGGCTAATCGGATCAAACGGATCAAATGTTCTCTTATGTATTTAGCGGGTTTATTTTTATTTTTTTTTATTGATTGCAACAAAATTATCCCTCTCGTTTGTTAAAATAACAATTGAGTCCGGATTTGGGATTCCATCTAAACAGCTGTTAACTCGGTCGACATGGCAGAGCTGAATCGACAACATCGGTCCACGTGGCACTTTATACCACTTAGCTAGCGGGCTAATTATGGAATTGTTAGAGTATACGAAACGTCTACCAAAATCCTTACATTTTCTTCAATTTTGGTGACGGATTTGGGTAATGGTTCATTCGGTTTAAATGGGGAACCACTAGCTAAGTGGTACAAAGTGCCATGTTGACCAATGTTGCTGACTCATCTCTGCCACGTCGACCAAACTAACGTCCGTTTAGACGGGTGGCCAAATTCGGACTTAATTGTTATTTCAACAAACGAGAGGAACAGTTTTGTTGCAATCGATACGAACGAGACTAAAATGAACCCGCTAGATATATAAGAGACAATTTAGCCTGATTAACCGTTGTTGACGAGCAGAGTTGAGCTTCATCAAATTTAAGTTGCGCTTGTAGTATTTTTAACGACCTCCAACATCAGATTTATGAAAAAATCACAAATAAAGCATAATCTAGCCGTAAAATATATGATTTGCCCGATAATATCGACAGAACTTGACTCAATTTTCAAATGAACTTAACAGAATAGGATCAACTTTGACATTAACCGTTAGAATTCACGTAAAATACGATGGCATGGAGAAATGCTTTTCTGCCACGTAGGACTCCACGTCAGCAAAAAAAAACATTTCTGCGGCTGTAGAAACTGGCCCAGGTTCCAAGTAGCTTGATTTCCTCTGCCATTTTCTCTTGATTTTTCTCATCCGTGGAGCAAAGAAGCCTATACACGTGCAGGAGTCGAAGTTCAGTGCATTGGAGCTAAATGGGGAAACGTCATGGCTGACATCACAGATCTTATGGGACCTCTTATCTAGATATTCTACCTTATGCTGTGCGACATCAATAATGCCAATCACACTACAACTCTGAAACCGACCCGAATTGCTTCGATCTGGTTCAGGCAAATCGTCGAGCACATCGTGTGCACAAGTTAAGAAATCCTAACAGAGAAATCGGAATCAAAACCACGCAACTCAGCAATTTCTCATTCGCAAAGCCAACATAATCTTTATCACAAGATTAAGCTACAATAGGAAGGTATTACACTGGCGATGGTGGTGTCCTAACTTTTAATTAAGCTGATTTTGCTTTGGAAGCAGCAGCTTCCAAAAGGAAGGCACGAACAGATCGGACGTAATCAAGATACTTATCCCTCGGCGGCAGGCATCCAATCACAACGTCGTGGTCTTGGAGCTTCTCCATCCATTTAAACAATACAGGGAACTTCTCTTTGGTCAACACATCTGCTCCCGAAACTTCCTCCAACGCTCCAAGCCCGTTCAAGATGTAGAACGCGGCAATGTCCACAAATCCGATCCTTTCCCCTCCGAAATATTCCTTTCCCTTCAGCTCCCCCTCCAGATACCTCACTTGCTGGGTGAATTCCTCAATCCCGTCCTCTTGTTCTTTGTCCCCCTTCCCTATGAATGCCTTGAACGACGTCTCCAACACCTGCAAAAAGCATTATTCCGTTAGTTAGAAATCGCCAGATAATGAACGAGGAAGAGAGACGACACAAATGATTTGGATTTTTCTTACTTTTTCGTCAACGAACTTGGCCCAGAAGCGAGCAACGGCTCTGTCGTAGGGATCTTGAGGCAGGATTGAGTAGCTTGATGATCCCCAAGTATCGTCGATGTACTCGATGATGACGAGGGATTCCGAGATTGGCTTGCCGTTGTGGAACAAGACAGGGACCTTGTTGTGAACTGGGTTGGAGTTGAGGAGGAGATCGCTCTTGTTGGCAAGGTTTTCTTCGACATAGTCGAAGTGTAAGCCTTTCAGTTTCAAGGCTAATTCGATCCTGCGGCTGTAGGGACTAGCCCACATTCCAAGTAGCTTGATTTCGTCCCCCATTTTTTCTTGGCTCTCTCAGCTCAGTACTACTGATCAGGACTCGCTTGCACTTTGTTTTGCGGTGGAAAGGATTGGCAGATATATATTATTTATTTATACTGAGCCTTCAGATTAAATGCAAAGGCTGACTTGAATACTGCACGTCCACGAGCATATCTGCATCTGCATATGTCATGGCTGACGCAAATTTGGACCTGGCATTTCAGACTCCCGAGCAGTTTTTGGATCGTCTTGGATTTTGAGGATTCTCCTATCAGAAATCAGGAACAAACTAACAAAATAATTTATTTTTTTGAAAAACTCAAATAGATTGTGACAACAAAATTTATATCGGAAAGATGGTTATTATTTTCGAAATATAGTCAAAGGTTGTGACAATTTAGAGTTTTTTTGTCTATCATATTCTCTTCAACATTTATGAATATATATTTGGATAAAAGTGATTGATTGAAATGATTTAACACGCATAGCATTGTTGAATATATAAAATTTCAGCTCCGGTCGTTGTATTTCAGGTGATCACCAACTTGAATACAAGCTGGAAATTCAAGTTTGTATATTACTCGAGCGTGACTCATCAACTATTTTTCACGAGCCAAAGTTTAAGTTCAACTTGATTTCTATTATATTAAAAAGTCTCCAACAATACCAATCTGGGTTCAACTTGAAACGTGTATACTATAACATGTCGATAATTAAGTCAAGCTCATAAACCAGTCATTTTAAAATTTACAAGTTTTACTATTTTTTATCATGCAAAAAATTCAAATAGTTAATCCTAAATCATGTATTACTTGTATTCCAATAGCACAATCATACATATATGATATGGAGTCTATGGTATATTGAAGAAAAAATACATATTATATTATTGTGCCTATCAATGGTCAATATAGTGGACTCAAGCTATTATACGAGTTGATTATAGAACTAGTACTGAAAATGACTTATAAGTCTATCGAGTCTAGTATATCCTGACTATGCCGAGTGACTTTCAAACGAGTTTTCATTTGAGCTTAATGGATTGGCTCACAATAATAAAGATTTTCGAAGATTTTTTATTACAGAAATTTGAAGTACTTTTATGCCTTTATTTATAAACTCGCAGAAGAAATTTGAAAGTTAAAACCCGCACAAATCTAGGAAGCGAGATAGATATCGATCCGGTTGATTCTGGATCGGCCCAATGAAGTGGATACAAACAGTACAAAGAAGTTGCCAATGGGCTTGAAGCCCAACATCAAAACATAGTAATCCAAATTTCTTCCTTCAGTTGTTTCCAGTGGCGAGCGATATCATCATCGCTCTCGGATTCCGCATAACCGTCAGCCTTCCTCCGCCGTCTCTCTCGCCAGAGCTTGGAGCTTCTTTCCCCCCGGTCAGTCACTCGTAGTAGACTGTAAGTCGCTGCAGACTTCTTCTTTGTCGAGTCTCGTTCCACCGTTTCCTTTAAGGTAGAAATAGGACTTTATCTGATTTCTTACAACCCCAGAATGGAGCAACCACTGGTCAAGTCCAAGTCTGATAGAACAATAATCAGCGAACTTCCCGCCGATACAATTAATCGTATTCTTACTCTCTTACCCATAAAAAAGCCGCCAAAACAAGTCTCTTCTCTAGAGAATGGAGGTATCGTTGGAGAAGCATTCCTGACCTTGTATTCGATGGTGATTTTGCTACAATCCCCGATAATATTGATGACCGAGAATCCGTGTGGCACAACAAGGTAATGCTGAAGATTTTCCAACTTCTGCTTGTTCACGATGGACTTATCAACAAGTTTGAGCTTGCAATCCCTAGAATGAGCCAGTGCCCTCAGATTAACCAGTTGGTCGATCACCTTAAAATGAAATCCGTCAAGGAACTAGCCCTCGTCATTCCCTTAGGCGAACTCGGTGCATTGCTGCTACCTTCCTCCGTTTTTGCTCTTGTTCTCAACAGTCTGAAACTCACAGGTTTCACGGTTGTAGAACCACCATGGTTTGTGGGTTTTGGGATACTTTTCTAGAATTGGTAGAGCTAATTCTACCCGTTAATTTCTTTGAGACTTTTCTTCCAAAGTGTCCTCTGCTTGAAGAGTTGAGAGTTGTGGAATGCAATGCAGTATCTCTCGTGTTCGTTTCTCCTTCACTCGAGGTGCTCTTCCTTGAATGCAAGTTAAAGTCAATTTGCTTCAGATATACCCCACTTCTTTCAGTGCTAAACGTTCTAGGCATTGGTGATCAGAGATACGTCATAGACAACTCTGAGACACATGGTTCAGATATTGTTGCTCTGTTTGCTGCTCTTCCAGCTCTTCAGCGGCTGGAACTTGGTATTGAATTTCTGCTAGTAAGTTACACACAAGTGTTTCTACTTTCATTTTTTTACCTCTGGCTTCCATATACTAGTTCTTAAGCTGTTATTGTTTGTAGTTGTTTTTCTCCAGTTCCTTTGTAAGGACATGTCCCCTAGAAGTTGCCTGCATCTCTCCTCGAATTTGAAAGTTCTCCAAATCCCTCGTATTTTATTTGGCAAGCTGCCAGAGATGAGGGTTCTTGTTTGTCTCATCGTGAGTTCACCCAACTTGCGGAAGCTCGCCATTGTGGTTGGTTCTATATTTTGTTGTCAACTCAAGTTGTAGCTGTAAAGTGTACATGGTTAATGCTCAAGTATGACTTTTTCCTTGTTGCCTTTTTGCAGCATGATGATGACGATGAGAGTCATCCTGAGTTTGAAGTTATCGATAGCCTGCAGATGTTGTAGGAACCAGAGGACCACAGTGGAGTCAGTAGTTGTCTTCAATGCCTTGAAAAGTTTGGCATTTACAATAGTCGTGGTACTCGGGCTGAGCTGGAACTGGCAAGGTTTGTGCTAGCCAATGCGCCAGTACTTAAAAGGATCTTCATTGTGCCTAATGCTTTCCTTGTTTTTGTTGTTAACTTCTGTTACTACACTGGAGATCTTGTGTGATGACTCGTTCAGTCGGAAAGGTCGTAGTTGTTAAGGATTAAAAGGTGTAACGATGACTGATATGAAAGTAGCATATTAACAACATGACTAGGCCAGACAGTTCGGTTTAACCGAATCGTGTAGCCGAAAACCGAATTCAAGATTTAATTCAATTTCGAATTAAAAAACGATAGGAGAATCTGAGGCCAATTCGAATTCGGTGCGGTTTAACCTGGATCGGCCCAATGAAGTGGACACAATCAATAGAGAGAAGTTACCAATGGGCCATGAGCCCAAGATAAAACTTAGTAATCCAAAGTTTGTTAACAAGCCCATAACCCATTTCTTACTTCAGTAGCTCCCAGTGCTGATCGACATTACTATCCTCTCCGATTCCCCGGTTACCGTCTGCCTTCCTCCGTCGTCTCTCTGTACTTCATTCGTCTTTCGCCTGAGCTTGGTGTTTCTCTTCTCCCCAGTCAGTCGCTGCAGAACTCTTCTTTTTGAGTCTCGTTCCGTCGTTTCCTTAAGGTATATAGACTTCTCTTCTGCGGCATACTTTTCTGATTTGTTAGAACCCTGGAATGGAGCGACCACTTCAGAAGTCCAAGTCTGATAGAACAGGAATTAGCAAACTTCCCGCCAATATAATTAATCGCGTTCTTACTTCCTTACCCATAAAAGAAGCCGCCTAAACAAGTCTCTTGTCTAGAGAATGGAGGTATCGTTGGAGAAGCATTCCTGGCCTTGTATTCGATGGAGATTTTGCTAGAATCCCTGATATCGATCGCGAATCCCTGTGGCACAACAAGGTAATGCTGGAAATTCTCCAGTTTCTGCTTGTTCATGGTGGACCCATAAACAAGCTTGAGCTTGCAATCCCTGGAATGAGCCACTGTCCTCAGCTGAACAATTTGGTCCATCACCTTAGAACGAAAACTGTCAAGGAACTAGCCCTCTGCCTTCCCTTAGGTGAACTTGTTGAATTACTACCTTCCTCTGTTTTTGCTCTTGATCTGGACCATCTGAAAGTCAGAGGTTTCACGGTTGTAGAACCACCATGGTTTGTGGGATTTGGGAACCTTACGTTTCTAGAATTGAAAGAGCTAATTCTACCCGTTAATTTCCTTTAGACTTTTCTTCCAAAGTGTCCTCTGCTTGACGAGTTAAGAGTTGTGGAATGCAATACAGTATCTCCTGTGTTTGTAGCGCCTTCACTCAAAGTGCTCTTCTTTCACTGCCATCTCGAGTCAATTTGCTTCAAGTATGCCCCACTTCTTTCAGTGCGAACAGTTCTAGATAACGGTAAATACGAATACGTCGTAGACGACTCTGAGACAACAACACAGGATACTGATTTGGTCGCTCTATTTGCTGCTCTTCCAGCGCTTCAGCAGCTGAAACTTGGTTTAGAATTGCTACTAGTAAGTTACACACAAACGTTGTTGGAACCAGAACCAGAGGACCACAGTGGAGTCTGTTGTCTTCAACGCCTTGAAGAGTTTAGCATTCATCGTAGTCGTGGTACTCGGGTGGAGCTGGAATTGGTAAGGTTTGTGCTAGCCACTGCACCAGTACTTAAAAGGATCTTCATTAGGGCTAAGAAAGGCTTATCCGCCGAAAATTTTGCGAATTTTGTGGTGGAGTTGACACAGTATAAGCGCATATTGAAAGAAGCAGAGGTCAAATATGCATGGACGAAGCCCGGTGAAGCATGAACATTTACGCACTGTGCCTGGGAAATGTACGAATGATGTGAAGATGCTGTGATTCAAGTGTTCATATGCTTAAACTCCGTTGATTGGATTTGAAAACAAACACACTATTAAGTAAAGAAAGGTTACTACTACAACTACTACATACCCGAAACGTTTACATTCTGATCTCAGCTGCTCACTACGGAATCAAATAAAATCTGATCGAAAACCCTAAATTCAAACTCATAGAACGTTGATTCGACAGATAAAGATCGAAAACCAAAATCAAACCAAGGTGGCTCTCCGAGCATCAAGAGAGGACTGATCAGACGGGGCTGAGGAGCTGGTACAGCTGAGGTTTTGGTTCAGAGTTCATGCCGATGTAAATGATGAGAGGGATGAAGCCATAGTGAACGGCGACTTTGGCCTTGTGCAAGCTCCAATCTGTCCACTCCTTCAAGCTCTCCGTCCTCGATTTCTCGTCACTGCGTTTGCCTTTCTTGCTGCTCTTCGACCCTTTCGTCCTCAGCGAAACCCTAGACGCCATTTTTTTTCTTTCTTGCTGCTCTGCTTTCTGACGGTGTTCAGCGCAGATCCTACTTTGGACAAGTTAGACTTTTATACTCCAATCGATGGAATCATCGCCAAAAAAAAAAAAAAAGCAGGCTGGTATTGGGCTTTTGGCGGATCGTAGATTAACTGGACCAACGCATGATAGACCCTGTCTTTTTGGCCTGTAGCCCGCTCTTAGTGAGACCAAGTTGGCCCACCAAAAACGTCGAGTTTTGGTGAAAGATAAACCTACGCCGTTGCCGGGGATCGAACCCGGGTCACCCGCGTGACAGGCGGGAATACTTACCACTATACTACAACGACCAGATGCTGTCAAGCTTTGATTCTACGAATGTGGATTAAACTTTCACAACAGAAGGACTGGAGTATGGAAACCTGCCGGAGTTCTGTTATTGCCTTCGCCGGCAAGGCACGCAACTCTCTCATGAAAGATCTCAATCCCAAAACCTAACCTTGTTCTCTCCCCCCCCCCCAATTCATCCCTTTAACGCAAAGCAACTCCAACCCATTATCTCCACCACCATATTCCCTCACAATCATGGAACACCCAATTCAAATCCCGAAACAATGGCGCGATCCGCCACCACTAAAATCCACGTCACCGCCTTAGACGGGATCGTCAACGTCAACTCCCTCTTCACACTGGCCCTCTTCGTCGGCCTGGCACAACCGCTCTCTAGCTCCTCCGCCCTCATCTCCGACTCCTCCTGCCTCCCTGGCTCAGCCACCGCCGAAGACTTCGTCGTCTTCCACGTCTACGCCTTCGCCTCCTTCCTCTTCTCCAGCTTAATCGCTTTGGCTCTCAAGCAGGCCATCACACTCTCTGACAAGACCGATGCCGCTACCCCAAACACTACTAGTAATTTCGCCAGCCTGATTGCTGATTTGGTCGGAACCGGTTACTACGAGTCGCTGGTTCATATTAATTTGAAGGCTTTGAGGGTTGGGACTTTGGTTTCAGGGCTGGGTTCGATTATGGGGTGTGGATTCTTGACTATGGCACTTGTCAATTTGGTGCAGATCAAATTGGGGGTTTTGAGCTGTGGTGGATTGTATACTATATCCGCCATTGCTCCTTTGGTTACTTTGGTTCCCTTGGCCTCATTCATCTATGTTTTCCTCCTGCTTCATGCCTTTACTCGCTAGGATTTGGCTGCAAATGTGCTTGTGAATATGTTACATCAATAATATCTGTAAGTAGACAGAAGGAATATCTTGTAAGAAATTCTGGTTTTTTATTATGAGTTCTCAATTCAGTAAGATTCCTGTTCTTAAATGCTTCTGACAAGCAAGCAAGCTGTTTCCTTTGATAAAAAGTTGTGAACTTCAAGCGTCTGTAACGTGCCAATTTGATTATTGTATTGAGACTTGTTGGATTAGTTTCATAAGTTGATCAATGTGCGCAATATAATATTGCGTTGCTTACCTAGGGAGCGGCTAAATTTTGCCTCCCACGTAAGTTTGATCTGGAAAAAGTCAAACTGGTGATGAGATTTCCAAAAAGTCAAACTGGCTTTCTCTCTTTCTCTGGCTGTTTCTTCTGAGCTTTTCTGAAGATTATGGATTTCCTTGTTGGATCATAAAGCTTGTTAGGGTGTTCATTTTGGATGGCCAAGGATCAAATGGCTATCTTCAGCTTCCGTTGCTTCTGCTTCAGTATAGTTCTCCTCTCTGCAATTTCATCCATCTCATTCCTCTTCTGGTGTCAGTGTTCAGGTTCATGTTATTCCGAAACCCGGATGACATTCCAGAAGCAAACCCAAGCTATCAATCTACTCTCTCTTACTTCAGCTTGGAATCACCTCTCATTCTCTTCAGAACCACCTCCAAGGCTCCTGAAAATCGCGCTCTTTGTGAAGAAATGGCCTCACAGGTCTCACGCAGGAGGGCTCGAACGCCACGCCTTGACCCTTCATCTCGCACTCGCCAGAAGAGGCCACGAGCTTCACATCTTCACCGCCTCAAACAACGGCTCGTTCCCCAGGTATGACCAGATGAGCAATCTGTACTTTCACCTGTCGAAACCCACTGCTGCGGGATATTTAGACCAAGCCACTGTCTGGAAGCAGCTTCAGTCTCAGAATTTAACCGCGAGGCCTTTCGATGTGATCCACACGGAAAGTGTGGGACTGTTGCATACACGGGCACGGAATTTAACCAATCTAGCAGCCACTTGGCATGGGATTGCTTACGAGACGGTTCACACAGACATCATTCAGGAGCTTCTCCGAAGTTCCGAGGAGCCCCAGTCGTATGCACTGGCCGAAAGAGTGATCAAGGTAGTTGAAGAAGTGAGATTCTTCCAAAACTATGCTCACCATGTTGCTACAAGTGATCATGCTGGAGATGTGTTGAGAAGGATCTATATGATCCCGGAAGAGCGAGTTCATGTGATTCTGAATGGAGTAGATGAAGATACTTTCAGGGTCGATCCAATGAGAGGGACGGAATTCAAGATGAAGTTTGGCGTTTCAAAGAAAAAATCTTTAGTATTGGGCATGGCGGGGAGGTTGGTTAAGGATAAAGGTCACCCTTTGATGTTCGAAGCGCTGAAACAAAGTCTAGCCGAAAACAAAGCTTTCCAGAATGATGTCGTAGTCCTGGTAGCCGGAGATGGTCCTTGGGGAGCAAGGTATAAAGATCTTGGAGCGAGTACCATAGTTTTGGGACCGTTGGATCATGCTCAGCTTGCGAGTTTCTACAATGCGATCGACATTTTTGTGAACCCGACACTTCGAGCTCAGGGACTGGATCATACGCTGCTCGAGGCGATGTTGTCTGGGAAGCCGATGATGGCCACACGAGTGGCCAGCATTACAGGGTCTGTGATTATGGGTGGAGAAATGGGTTACACTTTCTCACCGACGGTGGATTCGCTGAAGAAAGCTTTGTTGAAAGTGTGGAAAGATGGAAGAGGAGTCCTGGAGAAGAAAGGAGAGAATTGTAGGCGGACTGGTTTGCAGCTCTTCACTGCAACAAAGATGGCGGCTGCTTATGAAAGGTTGTTCCTTTGTATAGCAGACCAAGATCAGTGTTGGTACCCGACTGTTAGTACCCGTTTAGCTTAGATTTAGTCGTATTATCGACACAAAACTTAGCTCGCAAGAGATCTCCATGGTAGTTGGACTGAGTTATGTCACTAGTGAAGTGATTGTGATCGAATAGGGTTCATTCTTGCGTTTACTTAACTTCGATAAGTAACCGAAATCAACAGTGATCAAGAACAAGACAATTTAGCGTATGCGACTCTTTGCTCTCAGACTGTCATCCAGCAATTACAAAAGCACTGCTGCCAACCCTCCTCACCAGGACTTCTGGTGTTAAAAACGGTTTATTATAATTTATGTAGTTAAATGGATCTTTGTAGCAGGGAGTTCAAGTTTTGACAAGTCAAGAAACCACCCAATAGCCCCGATACATACAAAACTATGATTCCGGAAAGACTGCTGTAAGTCGGCAGAGAATGCCATAGCTTTGTGGTCCGAAATTCGGAAGGAAAACCAGTATCTTCTCGGTGGTTTTGTTCCGCAATTAGGCACCCCATCATCTGGACTGATCTTTGAGCTGTTGCAATATGGAAACTAGAGTTGGATCGGTTGAAACCTGCAATTTGAAGTTAAGGAACAAATAAGGTTGTTGGCATGTAACATTTGTGTAACCACAGTAAACAGAGTCGAGAATGCAGCATGAATCTTGTTATGTCTCAATTCGTATATTTCATATAGGTGATACTAGCTTCAAAGGAAGAATTCATGGTATATATTAAGCGTTCTCATCGTTCTATGATCAGACAATTTAGAATCCATATTCATAGACGAAACTAACAAGTTGGGCTATTAGCAGCAAAATCATTTAGGCACAAGCAGATGGCAATTATCAAAACAAGGCAGAGTTAGAACTCCCAATGCCACAAACTGCAAATTTCTTCCGGAATCAGAGCCATGAGGATAATTGGCAATGAACTACCTGTCTTAATTGGAATAAGGTTACAGTCAGTCATCAAAATGGTTCAACATTCACAAGCTTAGGTATTCAGTACGCTAAGCTTCCTATCCAAATCCAATGCCGCAACTCGATGAAATAACATATGACATAGAGTAGCCAATGCATGTGACAGACCTCAGTGCATGCCAAATATCTCTTCTGGAGGATCAAAGACATTCTTCTCGGGAAATAACTCTTCGTAGTCTTGCTTAACTCTGTTCCTCAAAAGCGGGTGCGGCAGAAGGCCCTTCAACAAAATCCTGAAAGGCAATTCCTCCGGAGGATCAGGCGATTCCTTCATGTCTTCGTACACGTTCATCGCATCAGCAGGGGATCCATCCCTCAAGAAACCCCTGATGACTTCAGTGTACATTTGGGAATCAGGAAAAAGACCCTCGTCCCTCATAGACTGCCACAGCTTCATTGCTTCATCCATTTTGTTGGATTTCGTTAACGCAACTATCAGGTCCTTGTAAATATAGCGATCCGGCGTGTACCAGTCTTGCTTCTGTATTACTTGAAATATCTGCAGGGTCAATATAATAATATATTACTAAATAACTTGACGCTAAGCCATGAATAAAACGTTTCAGTACTGGTTAAAAGACGATTGGACATTCACGCAGGCATTTCGTCGAACAGTAGGTGGGCAAACCAGATCCGTTCAGGAAAACCCCTTGAAAGGTGATCAAACAAGCATATTTGACCAATGAGACGCAACATTCAGTATTTGACCAATGAGACGAAACATTCAGTACCTTAACGGCCAGGGTGACTTCATTTTGGCGCTCGAGCTCGCAGACGACAGCAACCATGTCCACCTTCAGCAGTCTGTTAACATGCGTTTTGATGAACTTGTCGAGCTTTTCTTCTTCGTCCTTGAAGCGCTTTAACCCCATTATCACAAAGAGCGCCTCTTTACCTATCAGCTTCTTGCCTCTCCAGAGAGGTCCTCTGGGTCGGCCATCGTGATATTGCCTGAGCCCGGAGAGTGAACTGGTAGGAACATTCGAGTCTAGTGATGGAATCGGGGACTCCACAAATGCCGGACTTAGTTCTGTAGGATTATGCGGCGTGCTCTGAAAGAACGAAGCCACGGCAGTCCGCGAGATTCTTGACCTCGAAAAGGCGCGAATCGCCATTAAAGCGGTTTGGAAGTTGGAATTTGCCCTCTTCTGCTTTACATTAGTTTTCCGAAAAATGTAATCTTGGGATTATATGTTTGCGTTTACGAAAAATGTATTTTCGGCCCTCCTATTTTGTAAAACTAACAAACTAGTCCTCCATTTTCAAATTTAGTATATTAGCTTTTTTTCATTTTCTGTTTTAGTATATGATTCTTGTTGTTTGCTCTTTAGTTACACGATTTGATAATCGGGTGTTGGGTTGGTTCATAATTCTCAAAAGTAAGTTTTGATTTTAAAAATACTAAATAGAGAAAATAAACTTCATCACAAAATTTATAAAATTTTTTAATTGTATTTATATTGCTATATCAACAATTTTAATAATTAATTAATTCAATAATTTCTAATCATCTTTATCTTACAATTCCTTCAAAATTTCTATTCATCATTTATTTTTTCTTACTTAAATTTTTTTTCATAAGCTTCTTGAAAACAATTAAAGTTACACATTTTTCTCTTCATGTATGTGAGTGATTTGAAAGAATTTTCCTTTACAATGAAATGTTGAAGCAATGAAGCTATGTATTTTCTTTATGTGTCGTCTACGGCAAAGTGTAAAGTTGAAAACATATCTATTTATTTAGTTAAATATTTATCTTTACCAATTATGTAATTATTTATTTTCAAGTCATAAATATATTTTTTTAAAAATGGGTCAAATGACTTATATAATATTGTTAATTGACTTTCTAAATTAGTAAGATTGTTAATTTAGAAAGTATATTCACATCCCTAGCAATTGCTAAAGTAGTACCATATCACCCTCCACCTCACTTTAGCAATTAGATCATCCCCATCCCATAAATGGTTTAGCAATTTCTAATAGGAATTTTATCGCCACATTAGCAACTGTGGCAATTAACTCGTTCAACAATTTCTAAACACCTGCATCATAGCAATTCGTTAGCAATTTTTTAAAAATGTAAATTTTATATAAAAATGGTTTAAAGTGCTTATATGGCATAGCTAGCATAAATACATTTCTTAGAAAATTGGTCCAATTATTTATGTGGCATTGCTAACAAAATTTCTAAATTAGCAATTATCCATACATCTTTAAGAATTGTTAAACTAACGCCACCTCACTTTCTACATCACTTAATAATTGTTAAAAAACTAAGAATGTAAATAAGAACTTTTTTTCATTTCACTAAAGTCATATTAAATTATGACTTATGATAGCATGATATGTAATTTTAAATTATGACTTATGATAGCATGATACGTAATTGTGCGCAAACTAAGTGTTTTAATGGACAACTCAAATTTTAATAGATATTTTTTTTAAGATAGAAGATATGAAATAAATTGGTATTTCTTTTATGGGGTATATTTGATTCAAATTCAAAATTTTTGAATAACCAAATAAACATTCTATCACTGGAGTAACTCCACTTGACCTTGAACGAACATCAAATCATATGAACTATGATGGTATGTGTGATACTCAAATGTGAGCAAATGAGGTATTTGACTCAAAATATAGATGTTTATTTGATGGAACTAATATCAAAGAGGTGATGATGCAGTTGGCTAGCGCGTAGGTCTCATAGTTAAAAAGTCATCCTGAGGTCGAACCTCTTTCATCCCAAATATGTATTTTGCCTTATAGCTAAAGAGTGATCATGAAGTCGAGATTTGAGATTCTCTCTCACCCCAAACGTGATTTGATTAGTATAATTGGGTCACCTGGTTGCCAGTAGGCCAAGAGCCCAAGATCAAAACATAGTAATCCCAAAAGTTTTGCAGTAAGCCCAGAGCCCATTTATTCCTTTCAGTAGCTCCCAGAGCTGACAGAGATCACCATCCTCTCCGACTCCCCGTCACCGTCTGCCTTCCTCCGTCGTGTCTCTGTACTTCATTTCCCTCTCGCCTGAGCTTGGAGCTTCTCCCCAACCCGGCCAGCCGCTCTAAGTCTCCTGTAAGTCGCTGCATACCTCTTCTTTGTCGAGTCTCGTTCCGCCGTTTCATTAAGGTATAGAGAGACCTTGTATTCGATGGTGATTTCTCATCTAGATTAGGCGTTGTTTGATTCGGATCCAACATTGTGCTTAATTCTTCTTGAAACTTCTGTGGCGGTAATGAATTTTAATTATACATGGGAACTCGTATCGGTGAAGACGATTGGTGATGGTTTTAAATAATTGATCGGCTCTTTGTTTCTACCTTAATTGGTGCAGAAAAGCCACCTCACATGAATCTGAAATTTTCTGATTAGATTTGCTGCTCTTTCTCTTTCATTTCTGCGCTCAACCTGGCTTCTATTTCAGCTGCCCTTCTCTTTCTTTCCATCTTTTTGGTGATTGAAAGCTTTTGGATTGTCCCTGAATAGAAAGAAGGAAACGAAAAGAAGAAAGCTTTCCCATTGGTGACTGGCTGGATCAAAACATGGGTTGCCCAAACAGAATTGAGACTGATCCTGCTGATAAATGTGCGAGCGAGGCGCTGTTGATTGCTACTATGTGTATAATTGGTCTCCCTGTCGATGTGCACATTAGAGATGGCTCCGTCTACTCCGGAATATTCCATACTGCGTATGGTGATAAGGACTATGGTGCGCGTTCTATCTTTAATTTTCTTCCCTTCCATGATTGAGCTTCAGTTTCTTGCAGTAGTAGGCTGTTATGTATCATCAGAATTGGATACTTGGTTTGTTCAGAATCAGAATTAAGATTTATCTTTTCTGCAAATGTCTCCCGAATTAGGCAAAGTTTAGATATTTTTGTTTATTGACTGGGTAATGTGTCTTCTTTGCTGTAGGGGTTGTTCTGAAACAAGCCAAATTAACTAAGAAGGGGAACTGCAACGTAAACACGGGTGATGGGAGTATGATAGAAACTCTTATAATCTATTCCAGTGATCTGGTTCAAGTTGTTGCCTGGGTACATCATCATTCTTCTTCAGAGTGTGCTCTAGTTGTTTTGTCTGTTTAGTCATTTCCTGATCCGTCTAACGAAAGATGATTGGCATGTCTCCAGGGGGTTTCATTGTCGGCTGAGGGCAGAAATGGTAGTGTCACCGATTACCATGTTGAAGCGTCTGTCACCAATGATCCTTCTGGGTTCACAGCAAAGGAACTTAAAGGATTGCCTCTGGATAGGCAAATTATTGATCAGAATAGGTACATTGCTTTGTTAGCCGGTTGTGACTGAAACTATGGCTACCTTGCCTTTATTATACTCTTTATTGAATTTATGAGAGGAAGCTTTTCAATAGTATTATGATATATGGGATTACATAAGGGGTACATGGGTTTATATAGAGTTAGGATAGGAGAATCCTTCCTCAACTAGGAAAACTCTTATTACTATTCCTATACTAATAAGGAAAAATATTGAAACTTATTCCTATACTAATAAGGAAAATATAATATTTTTCAACACTCCCCCTCAAGCTTGGTGTAGATGTTAATTAACCCAAGCTTGGACGATAAGTGGTCAAACACATCTTTTGAAAGAGGCTTCGTAAAAACATACGCGATCTGTTGCTTCGTAGGAACATATTCCACTCGAACCACACCGAGAACTAACATTTTCGGTTATAAAATGACGATCTACCTCCACATGTTTAGTTCGATCATGATGAACGGGGTTGCGGACTATGCCGATTGATTCGCTTGACTATCACACGAAAGCTGGATAGGACCATCGATCTCAATCTTCGGCTCATTCATGATGCGCTTCAACCGAGATACTCTCACATATTCCAAGTGCGAGAGCTCGGTACTCGGCCTGCACCGCTTCTAGCCACAACCTTTTGTTTCTTACTTCGCCATGTCACAAGATTTCCCCGGACATAACTACAATAACCGGTTGTAGACCTTCGATCCGTGAGTTCACCAGCCAACTTGCATCGGTATAGACGGTAATTCCCCGTTGAGCGGTTCTCTTGAAATAGATTCCCTTTCCGGGTGAACTCTTCAAGTACCTTAGGATTACGTAAACCATTCCCATATGTTCTTCATTAGGACGGTGCATGTCTTTGGTGACAATCCCAACTGCAAAAGCTATATCGGGTCGAGTGTGAGCTAAATAAATCAGTTTCCCAACCAATCGTTGATACCGACCTTTTTCAACTGCAGGAATATCCTCCTCCCTGCTAAGAGTTTTATTCGACTCCATGGGAGTGTCGATAGGCTTACAGTCAAGCATTCCCACTTCCTTTAGTAAGTCCAAAACATATTTTCGTTGAGAGATTACGATACCTTTCTGAGATCTCGAAACTTCCATTCCTAGGAAGTATTTAAGGTTTCCCAAGTCTTTGAGTTCGAACTCTTTTGCCGGTTGATCCTTGAGTCTCTTAATTTCTTCTACATCGTCTCCGGTGATTATAATATCATCCACGTACACAATGAGGATGGAGATCTTCCACGTAGGTGAGTGCTTCACAAATAAGGTGTGATCGGTCGACATTGGTAGTATCCTCCTTGCTTCGCGGCCTTGGTAAATCTGTCAAACCGGGCTCGGGGAGATTGTTTCAACCCGTACAAGGCCTTGCGAAGCTTACAAACTTCCCCTTCTCTCGGATTTTTCACTCCGGAGGAAACACCATATAGACCTCTTCTTCAAGTTCTCCGTTAAGAAAGGCATTCTTCACATCAAGTTGATGTAACGGCCAGTCCAGGTTTGCTGTCAGAGAAAACAACACCCTTATACTGTTGAGCTTTGCCACTGGTGCAAAGGTTTCATCATAATCCACGCCGTATGCTTGGGTGAAACCTCTAGCCACCGGCCCTAGCTTTATATCTTTCAATCGATCCGTCCGCTCTATATTTAATGGTGAAGATCCACTTACAATCAATCGTGTTCTTTCCATTCGGAAGGGAGACAATGTCCCACGTATTATTTTTCTCCAAAGCTCGTAACTCCTCCATGACGGCACTTCTCCATTTTGGATGTTTCATAGCTTCTTCAATATTCTTAGGTATTTGTTCCTCGTCGAAGCGGATATAAATGCTGCGTGAGAATTGCTAAGACCATCATAGCTGATTTGTCGAGCAATCGGATATTTTGTGCAATTTCTTATACCTTTCCTTAGAGCAATAGGAACCTCTAGATCACTCAAATCATCACCCTCTTCTTCAATCTCTTCAATTATCACTTCTCGATCAACATTCGTAACTCCCCCTCCACTATTTTACGTCTCAAGAGTATCATCTTCAATCACAATATTCTTTCTTCTTTGATAAACAAGAAGAGGTTTTTCTAATGATTCCGTCGATGACATTTGAGACTCCCCGACTTACAACATCGGTTGGGAGCTCCCTCGACTCACAACTTCGGATGGAGTGTCCTCTTCCTCTAAACAAATCGTATCCACGAGGGTATGGTATCATCATTATTTGTTTGCTCCCCCTGAATCACGGTAGTAGGAAAGTAGGTACGTGATTCAAAAAAGGTAGCATCCCGAGTGGTGTAAACTCGTTTGGTCGGAGGATGGTAGCACCTATAGCCCTTACAGGTTGAAGAGTAGCCTATAAACACGCATTTCAAGGCGCGCGGATCTAACTTGGAGCGGTTGGGTGCTTGAGTTGTGAATGAAAACCGTGCAACCAAATACTCGAGGAGGAAGATCGAGTGAGAACCGGCAAGATGGGGAAAATGCGCGAAGAACATGTCGAGGAATCTTGAAGTCCAAGACCCTACTTGGGCATGCGATTGATTAGGTATGTGGGTGTTAGAACGGCCTCTCCCCACAAATGCTTCGGAACATTGTGTGTAAACATGAGTGAGCGAGCAACATCGAGTAAGTGTCTATTCTTGCGTTCGGCAATGCCGTTTTGTTGAGGGGTGTCGACGCACGAACTTGCATGAATGATGCCATGAAGGTGTAAAAAAGAGCCGAGGTCTTTGTTGAAGTAATCGTGGGCATTGTCAGTTTTCAGAACCTTGATGTGAGTACGAAATTGGGTAGCTACCATTTTGTGAAATAGCTGAAAAATGCGGACCGTTTCGGACTTTTCTTTCATTAAGAAAGTCCACGTCATCCTTGTGTGATCATCGATAAATGTTATGAACCAACGAGCCCCATTGATGTTCTTGACTTTCATAGGTCCCCAGATATCGCTATGAACTACACTAAGAGGTGTGGTAGGTCGATAGCCGATTCTAGGATAGGAAGAACGCGTATGCTTCGCAAGTTGACACACATCACATCTCAAATCCTTTGAACCTTTATTCGAAATAGTGCGGGTAGCAACTTTTCAAGATAAGTAAAACTGGGATGACCAAGACGGAAGTGCCATAACATGGCTTCATTCTCAATGTGTTCAATACTAGAAACAACATTAGCACTAATACTACTATGGGCTTTACTTGGAACTAGCCTCATCCCGAGTTCCCTTGACAAGTAGAGACCATTACGCATTTCACCACTTCCAAGCATTTTCCCGAGTCTTCACCTCCTGTAACACACAATCGGGAGAGCGAAACTTAGCTTCACACTTTGAAGATCATGTGTTACTTGATGAATAGAGAGAAGATTGCGGTCAAGTTTAGGCACATAAAGTCTTGGACATAGAGTAAGATCCTTAGTAACCCTAACAATGCCTATTCCTTCCACCGGTGCTATTGATCCATCGGCAATCCGGACACCGAGGTTCTAGGGTAAGGTTTTAAGTGTTCTATCAACTCCTTACAACCGGTCATATTGTACGTAGCTCTCGAATCAAGGATCCAAATATTCGAGAATTTTGACTAGAAGTGTAAACGTAGAAGTACCTTTTTTGTCGAACATACTAGACATGTAAGATTTCTTGGGGTCGGCTTTCTCGGTATTCATGATTTGTGCAAACATTTTCTTCGAGTCTCCAATGACCGGCTGAAAACCGTGTCGTATCATCGGTTTTGGTGGCGAGTTTGCGTTCGCACGAGACTTCGCTTATTCAAGTTCGATCGGGTCTCCATCCTTGTGGTCCACCAACTATTTCCCAGCACTCCTCTTTCGTATGAAAGGGTCGTTGACGAGATCACACCATTTTGAAGAGGCGGCGAAGTAGGATTCTCGTTTCCCTTTGGCATGGTTGTTCTTAACAAAGAGAGCCGTGGTTGAGGTCTCGGTTTTCGGGGCTGAGCTGGGGTTCGAGGTTGTCTTCGTCTACGTAACCATCGGATGACGCCGACCTTCTTCTCTCAAAACCTCGGCAAACGCCTCCTTCGGACTTGGAAAGGGTTTCGTTCCCATAACCACGCTTTTCACGGCATCTAGGTCTTGATTTAGTCCAAGAAGCGGTTGAAGCTGTCCTCTTCTTGTCCATGAATGTCCGGAATGTTTTTGCATCATTCGGAGTATCCCACTTCGAGCTTCATACAAATCAAGTTGAAGCCGAGGTTCGGACCCGCCCGATTGTAGTACTCCGTTGCACTCAAGTTACCTTGCTTGAAATTGTAGAGTTTGGACTCAATTTCGAACAAAGCGGATGAGTTGTCTTGCGTGGAGTAGGTTTCTTTCACATCATCCCAAAGCTCCTTTGCGGATTGATGTAGAAGATAGTTGTCGCCGATATCCGGTTCCATCGTGGAGATGAGCCGAACCGAACTTGATTGTCATCATTGTCCCACTTGGTGAAGGCGGTGAGTCGGATTCTTCTGGTTTGCTTGCAATACCAGTAAGATATTCCCCTTTCTGTTTCCCAGTGATGAACATCCGGACTGACTGAGACCATTGGAGGTAGTTGTTACCATTGAATTTCCTAATGGAAGCTCCTCCGAGCCCGGTTCGATCCGAAATTGTTGTTGTTGTTGTTGGCTGCCATCTCGGTTTCGGAGATGACGGAAGAAGGATGAATGGTGGAAGAAGACGAGTGTTTTGGAAAGGAAGAAGGTGAAACAATCTTGTTGTCCGTGGTCATGATGAACCAACGGTGAGATTAACACCGACGGCAGCGGAAGATATAGCCGGCGGCTCTGATACCATATTGAATTTATGAGAGGAAGCTTTTCAATAGTATTATGATATATGGGATTACATAAGGGGTACATGGGTTTATATAGAGTTAGGATAGGAGAATCCTTCCTCAACTAGGAAAACTCTTATTACTATTCCTATACTAATAAGGAAAAATATTGAAACTTATTCCTATACTAATAAGGAAAATATAATATTTTTCAACACTCTTGTATGATTTTTCTTAAAAGTCTGAAACCCTTGTCAAAATTTGCTGGCAGACAGATTGGAGATGTATTGGCTCAAGTGACAGACAAACAGTGCAATCAAAAGCTTGAGTTTCAAGGCAAAACAAGTGTATGAACAATCCAACCCAATTTTATTTTCTTGGTCAGAAAAACTAGAAATTCTTTCATTTTCCTTACACATTTTTTTGCTTTGGGATTACAAATGCAGGTCGATGAAGTTCAATCCACAAGCACAGCATGTAAGTTGTACTGATGCTTGCGGCACTAGATTTTCCCATCAAATTGATAACCAAATAGATATTTTTTTTAACATCTACCGCCACTCAATTTTCAAATGTGGGTGGGTTAAATTGGCCATCGTTCTTTCTTCTTACTTTATATGTCAATTTTTTGACAGTGGGTTCTTTCCATACGGAAGTCAAACCTCTTGAGGGTGGATTCCTGTCAGCAAAAATGTTGCCATATGGAGCATCTCTTGCAACTGCTCCGGTACTCGGTAAGCAGACCAATGGATTCTGTGATAGGCCTGCATCTGCAGACTCCAGCTCTGCAAGTGGTGCTTCATCAGGGGTTTCTGTTGTTTCAAATCCTGTATCACGGCATAATTCCTTAACAATAGCTTCTGATGTAACATCTCCACAAAGTTCAGAATCCAATAGAAGCTCAAAGGTAAATATTGCCCCTTGATTTAAGGGTTGAACGTCTTTTAAGTTACTTTGACAAATGTGGCGGTAAACAAGACAAAATATTGACAAGTAACGCATGGAGATATGATTGGACCATATTCTTTCCATAAGATCATGAATTTCACCTTTGTTTTGGTTTACAGCACATAAGCAGAATACTGTTATCTGATTTTGTATTCTCTCCATTATTTTTGCTCAGGAGTTCAAGCTCAACCCAGAAGCCAAAATATTTTGTCCCTCTTTTGCAAGTTCTGTGTCTGCAACTTCTCCAGCAGTTACAGTATCTGGTGGTATGACGTACGCCCATAGTAACTCCCCCATACTACCAGTTCCTGCTCCACAACCTGAAGTGGTAATCGGCCCTTTTGCACCCCGGCCATCTGTCCCTGCTAAGATTTCTCCGCATAATAACCTGATAGCTGGAAATGGAGGCAACAATACACAATTTTCACAGCATGTATGTTTCCAAATTAGTATGCTTCTCTTTGTCATTTACATTTTTGTTTTTCATGTGGTTCTTGGTACTGGTGATCACAGATTTGGACATGTTGCATTCGAACTTTTTAAAATCTTACATTTCTTCATAAATCACTTCGTGGTCTTGGATATACCTTGTTAGATGAACTACCATGTGAAGAAACTACTAGGTTGCATGATAAATCAATATATTTGATTTCTCTTGGTCAAACCTGCACCACAGAAGGAATCTTCAGTAAAAGCGTTACTTTTTATAGGAATTGACTACTGTGTTATCATTAATTCAGTGTATTGTATGGTACGTGAGCAATATGCCAATATTCTGGGTCTTGTCCTAATTGCAGTACTTCTTTTTTAACAGATGATTGGCCATATGGGAAGCCGGACTCCACCACTTAGATATGCTGGTCAGTATCACACTGTACCAGCTGGACCTGCTTATGTGCCCCCAAATTCTCCACCTGTATGTAGAATGAAAATTCTCTTTTTGGGCAGCTTTTCTTTTATGGTTTATTATTGAACGTTTTTTCAGGATTCAGTTTCATTTTTCTGCGTCCAGTTTTAAAATTCACCTTTTTTCTGCAGGTTATGATTGGACGGTTGGGGCAGCTTGTCTATATGCAGCCAGTTGGCCATGTAAGACCCACTCTCTGCACTTAGATACGGTCGATACATGTTATATCCTCATTTATACTGGCGGGCTTGTAGGTACATCGTAGTGATAGGACTGACTAGCTAGTCGTTAAATGATAATACACCAGAGGAACTACATTTGTGCATGAGAACGCTTAAACTGAACTGATTCAGTTCCTTGATGTACTTTGGCTGCCTTTTGGAATACAACGCTTAGTTTAGGTGCATTGAAACTATGTAAGCATGAAGCTGAGATTTCTGGTTCTGATCATGCAATTCATGTTGTCACTTAGAAAATATGCCCTGCAATTCGCTGGATATGTTGAAAGAGATGATGTTACTCATTTTAGTGGTTCTCCATTTTATGATCAGCCTACAATGTCTAACTGCGGGAAAAATTTCGCAATTTTGCTCTGTTTCCGTGCAATGTCACTATGTTTTCTCAAGGCTTCCACTATCGAGGAGCATTTGCATCCAGTTCTGACTGTTGTCTTCACTTTTCATGTAAAAAGGATTTACTTCAGAGTACAGGCGGTATGTCAGTAATGCCAGTACGTCCATTGATCGGTCCTCACCAGGTTCAATATCCTAAACACCAAGGTATGTATATCTCGGGGATATGAGAAGTTAAAATTCCAGAATCAAGGTTCCGCTTGCTTCCCTGAATTATCAACTTGACGTAGTGAAGCTAAAGATCTTGGAAAAGTTTTTCATATTAATTTCCTGCAGGAAATGTAGCAGCAGCAGCGGGACAAGGCGTACCAGTTTGCGTCCCACCTCCATTTGTACAGCAACCATTTGCACCAGTGGCAGGCCACATTCCACTCTTGCCACCTCCGATACCTGCGAATCGTCATCCGATTTCTGTTCCAGCATCCAACGCCCTGTTTGGCACCCGATTTCCGTGACTGTTGATCACGGCTTCCCCCCAATTCTTTTTGTGCGAGACAATAAGAAAAATTTTGACCCTCACAAAGTTTTTTTACGAGTCTATAGAGTCCATAGATGACCCAAAATTTTGTTTTGTATTGTGTTTTTTTACGCATGTTTGCTTTGCATTCAGAATGCAGGTCAGCAATTTCTTTTGTTTTCTTCTGTAAGTACTCTTCTCTGTATACAATAAAGGATACAAGAAAGGATTTGTTGTTTGATGCGGCAGCCTATATAGTTTGTTGATTACTCTTGGAAGGCCACTGATCAATTATGTATATTCGTGGGTCAACCGAGCGAGCGCTAAACCGGATTTGAGAATTGAGAGCCGTCTACTAGCTCTACGAACTTGGGAGAGGGGGACTAGAACCACAAATTCAACATACAACTGTTACATTGCAAGACAACGTTCAGTCATTTCCTAGGATGTTTACATATAAACTTAAAAAGAGAGCACTTTATCTACCGACTCCAACTTCATATGATGAAGGCACAAAAATCCTTACCATGTCCTCTGTCCTTGATCCAAAAGAGTTCTATTTAAACTTCAGAATTACTAAGATAACCCAAGGTTCACAAAGATTCCCATGGCACGCAGAGACTTGGCTTCGACTCTATGATCAAAGCTTATCCTGGCTTGCTGGGATTCCCCCACTCTGCATTCCCTGATTTTCCATCACGTTCTTCTGTACAACCTTCACAGGGATATCATGGTTATCCTCATCGGATGCAAATTTGTAATCAAATAGTTTCAATAACACACAACAGTATGGTTTTACTCTTACATACTGAATTTTACCTGTAGAAGCTCTGTCATTTTTCCACTTCTGTAGTTCTCCATATGCGGCAGGATTACTCCAGGCCGGTTGTTAAGGTTGGGCTGTATGGCTTGAAGGGGCTCAACAGTAAGAGGTTGATCACTTTCATCATCATCATCTTCGTCGTCATCATCATCTTCCTCATCGTCATCCTCTTCGTACTCGTCTGCTTCTTCTTCATCATCATCTCCAATAGCAAAGCCATAACCTTTCATACACAAATTACCAGCTGAGCGCTACTGTGACAACTTTTCAACTCTTATCGTCACTTCAGTAAAAAGTTCCTCAAAAGGAATACCTGGAATTTGCATTGATGCAGGAGGCTCCGTTGAGCTGTTGGAGTTTAAATCCGATTGATGTTGAACCGGCTGCTGATTCATAGTTTCAGATTCCTGAAGTTTCGCCTGCTTCTCAGCTTCTTCCAGTTGCTGCACGAACGATGATCCACTTCTAGGAATAGAAACATCTACGGCAGCTTTACCTTTAGTGGCAGCCATAACAACTGAAGATGGTTCAGACATTACCCCATTTGATGGGGTAATCGGCTGGAGTACAACAGGCACGACATTGCCTCTCGGGATCCCAGACGAGGAGGCAGTTTGAGGCATCAAAGGGAGTACCTGGCCGCCTCTCGAGACTACCGTACTAGAAGCATGGATCCCACGTGCAGTACCATACTTTTCTCTAGATCGAGAATGACGCCTACGGCAAATTTGTGCAATGTCTAGTGTTGGAATAGGAAACTCTGTTCTCGAAATCATTGGAACACCAGGGGCAATATCATTCTCAGCTGAAACAGGAATATATTGCCCGGGTTTGAACACCACACCCTTCAAGTTGGTGTCTGAGTTGCCAATCCTCACGCTGAGCAAGTACCCTGCATCAAACACTGCTTCAATAACACCATGGACAGGCTGCCCTAACATTACATCATTCATTGCATTTTGTTGCCTGGGTTGACTCCCGTTGACCCCTCCAGATTGACCATTATAATTCTCCTGGCGGTTTAAACTGTCATAAGTTCCCACATGATAAGGATCCGGTTTCGGGTGCTTGCGTGGACGACCACGTTTACGTTTTGCAGGGATGATTGCTGAAACACTGGGATTATTGTTCATCGCAGTTGCCTCGCTAATGTTGAGTTATAATAGTGCCTAATATGAAGCTTCCTGCAGGGAAAACATGGCATTTAACATTGTTAAGTAAGGAACACACATAAGAGACAGAATGATAATTAGCAGGAAATCTGATCGGAAAATTTCAAGATTCAAAGAGCCCATCAATTATCTAAAATCATCACCGATCCTCTTCAACGATGTTTTAAAGCACAATATTGTATCCGAAGCAATTAATGCCTAATCTAGATGAGAAATCACCATCGAATACAAGCTCAGAAACGCAGAAGAGAAGTCTATACCTTAAGGAAACGGCGGAACGAGACTCGACGAAGAAGAGGTCTGCATGCAGCGACTTACAGGAGACTTAGAGCGACTGACCGGAAGCACCAAGCTCAGGCGAGAGGCGATTGAAGTAGAGAGAGAGAGACGGCGGAGGAAGAAGGCAGACGGTAACGGGGAATCCGAGGAGGATGGTGAATTGCCAATTGGTGATGTCGATCACCAGTGAGGCTACTGAAGGAAGAAATGGGTACGGCAACCCTAGACCCTAATCTGCTGGACCAAATTTGTTTTTTATGTTTATGCTTCTGGCTCAATGGTTGAAGTACAGGTGTTGGGAATTTGGAGGCCGTGGTTTCGAATGTAATATTTAAATTTATTGATTTTGTATTGTTTTGGGGTTTTTTTATATTTGTTAAGAAGAATATTGGCCATTATAGGTCGATTGGCTTTTCATAAGATTTAATTGGTATTTTGATGGGAATTTAACGGGTTTAAAGCAGTGTTATGGGAGTCGTGATTAGGAGTCCGTCTAGGTGGGAAAAATCTCAAAATACCGACAAAACGTCTCGCCCGATGAAACAAGGCGACCGATCGAGGAATGACTAAGGAATCGCGCGAAATCGATGAGGAATCGATTTCCGCGACGCCGAGGCGGCGAAATCTGCTATTAGGCGTTAAAACTAAGAATAAAAACACATAGTTCGCCCTAAATTGAAAGATTTTGTGTGATCACCTAAAAACCTACGAGTTTGACATCGCCTTTATGGCTTATCTTTTCATTTTGTTATGTTTGTTTTGTTTGTTTTCTTATATATGAGAATTTGAACATTGGCTATCTTGAACTTTGTTAGTTACATAATTAAAACTTTGTGAACTTATGAACAGTTATGTTTGATCTTGCACACTAAACCTAAAATCTAATGCATTTTTTCTAAACGTCTAATCGCGCTTAGACAACTCCTAATCATCCAAGGCGTGAGGCAAGATCTCATCGCCTTATTTACGCCTTACGTCTTCCTGAACATTGGTTTAAAGAGATGGGGAGGTGGTCAGCTGTCCATTAAATGATGAGATAATAAAAGAATCGTCAGTGTAGTTAATGTTTATTTTTATTGAAGGTAAAATTACGTACCTCTAAATTTCTAATCACATAGGAATCGACATACGTTGGATTTTTTTATTACAACATCTTAAAATTGATTTTACATGAAATTTAGGAAAATTGTCGTGGGAGAAGGTCGAAAGACTATAAATTGTTGTGGAGATTTCAAAGAGTTCTAAAATTTTAACATATATTTATAGTCGTATAGGAGACATGTTCATCCGAAGAAGTTTAAAAAACAAATAAATTTATATGCTTTAAGATCATAAGAACGATAATCATTTATATATTATATAGAATTATCCAAAATTTCCATATGCTTTAAACCCATTTTCTAATAAAATTTTTCTAACCGTATTTTTATCCTTTTTTAATCATTTTGACTTTTCTAAATCCATTTTTTTGCCAGAAAATTGTATTTTTAATGTTTTTGGTTAGATTTGTCAAAGTTTTGATAACTTTGGCTACAAATTGGGTTTAGGAGTAGAATAAAAGCACATAATTTCGCTATTATTTGTTGGTTTTGAAAAAATGAGGAAATTTTATTTGGAAACAAAAGTGAGTAACTTATTAACAATTATTTATACTTCAAATAATTTATTTAAGTTGTTAATATTAAAGTAAGAGAAAAAAAAATTAAATCAGCTAACGAGCCGAACAACTATCTAGTAATACATATATCTGTACTATGCTACTATGTTAAAATAGTGTAAGCTATAAGCTGATTTATTAAAAAGAACAAAATAGTGTAAGTTGCGCTCCGTAATATATATTACGTTATTGTTCCTTCTTACAATTAAAACCTGACTATTGTATTAAAGTTTGTATCTATAAGAAGTAACATAATGTAACACCACTTCATCAATGTCATCTGTTATTTTATCGTAACTTGTAAATATTTAAGAAGTCTCATATCTTATTTAATCTTGTTCTCTTTATAATTAGAAGACATCAAGAAAAATAAAAAAAATAAAAAAAACTTAATTGTGAATAGTTGATATATTATTCTTTTTATGGGTCATGCGATATTTTCCATTCTTTAATTAACATGTCTTAAATTGTTTTGCGTTTTCATTTTGTTAATACGTTTTTATAACAAATTTTTTATTATAAAAGGTGATCATGAAATACTATTAAATGAATAGTATTTGGTTCTCTTATTAGTGTTTTATTTTGTATTTACTGTGGCTTTATTTTGAATTTATTGGGGTTTTATTTTGAGTTTATAAAGACTTTATTTTGAGTTCACATATTACCCTTTATGGGTCTTGTAGTATTTTCCATTTTTCAATTGACATGTCTTAAATTGTCTCGCGCTTTCATTTTGCTAATTATGTTTTCTACAAAAAAAAATTTTTATAAAAAGAGAACATGAATTACTATTGAGTGAATAATGTTTGGTTTTCTTATGAGAGCTTTATTTTGAGTTTATTAGAGCTTTATTTTAAGTTTATTGTGGCTTTATTTTGAGCTCACATATTACCCTCTATGAGTCTTGTGATATTTTTCATTTTTCAATTAACATGCCTTAAATTGTCTTGCGTATTTATTTTGCTAATTATGTATTCTATAACAAAAAAACTTTATTTATCTCCACTTATTCTCTAAAACTTTCCACAACATTGCGTAGATAATTTTAGTTATGGTAAAAAGAAATTTAATGAAATTAGTTACTGGTAATAGACGGAAAACACCCTTAAAGAATACGGCAGGACTGCAGAGTCGAGCTAGTGGTGATCCTGGATAGTGCTTCCATCTTGTACACAATCCCATCTGCCAAAAGTAAAAATATATAAACACAATATTGCAGAAAGTGAAACTAATGAGTTAAAATCACTGTACAGATTAGTACCCTTTTCTATGTCCTTTGATGTACCACCATAGTCCAGTGTTGAAGATCAACAGATCCATCTGCTTCCATGAAGCTCCCGCGGTAATGGAATCGAGCCTTAGGAGTACGCCACAGGACTGGTTTTCTTGGATGTCAACCAAGCAGTGGGTGAGGTGCATCATCACTGTTACTCCATAGTCCTATCACCATCAATTTCACAGAGAATCAATAGAATTTATGATTAAGCAGTAGTGTTTCGATATGAATGTAAACTAAACGAGATTTACAATGAATGTGACAGAATAAGGATCGGTTGCTGAGATATTCGAGTTGGGGACAGCCGCATGAACAAGGCAAATCAATGAATTGGTATTGGTTGAATGTCATCGAGTCTCCCACAAACATTATCTTATTCCCCTGCATCTTTCGTAGGAAACTAATCGCGTTGAACCTATGCCCCCCAAAAGCTCCACACAAAATTTTTGTTTTTACTTTAGTCTTTACGTGAGACTAATGTCTACAATGAGAAGTAGTAAATTACATACCTAGGCAAGTTGCATCGGGATGGCTGCCACCGGTACTTCAAGTACTGATTATTAGTTCGACCATACTTGTGGCAGTCGAACTGGGCGTTGATGAACGGACATGATGATGACGAGTATGAGTCGTCGAAGACCCATTCGCCGCTGAAAACGTCACATGCGCAGCTGATTTGGAGAAGACACACGGCAAGAAGAATGATGATGAACAAAATGTGATCAAAGGTTGAAAATTTCTGCATAGGCATCTTTCCCTCTCTCAATAATCGGCACTACAGAGTTTGATGTATTTGAGTGAGTATTGCACTAGATGTGCCAACGTATATACATATATAAAGAGATTGAAAGATTAGGCAAGCTATGATGCTATTTTGAGGTCTAGCAAATAGAGAGACTGAAATCAGCAAAATGGGTTGTGTCATAGCTACTCCATTGAAGTCTTCTCCATGTGTAAAGGAGATTGAATTCTCTTGAGTCTATCTGTTTTCGAGAATTAAAAATTTGGAGACTGCAAGAACGAATTGTCTATTTAGTGTAACATCGAAAGCAAACACAATTGTACAACTACCAATGGAATTAATGGGGGTGGGTGGGAGTTACCTATGTCATCTTGAGGTTTAGAGGGTTCTACAACGGACTTTGGGGATGGTGGGATTTTTTTGCTCATGAATATGAACATGGAGTCACTAAGTCACAGGGTTTCATGTTGACGGTAACGGGGAATCGGCGAGGAAGAGGATGGTGATGTCGATCAGCACTGGCCGGGAGCTCCTCAAGGAAAAACTTAGTTATGGGCTTAGAATGGCCCATGAATCGGCCCAAATAAGAAACTATCGCCACCTCTTACCGCCGTGATGACTGATGATACTACCATCACTACCTCTAGACGCGGAAGTGAATCTCGTCGGCGGCGGAGGAATCAGCAGAAGCGGAACCAGTGAACCTCTATCGGTATCGGCCTCTCTCGATTTAGATATTGTATCAAACGAAGAAGCTTCCAATCTACACTCCAGAAGCTAGCAAAAGCAGTGACAGCAAGAACAACCATAGCTATGGCCGATGATGCGAAAAGTAACCGCTGCGTGGAAATCTGTCACATCCCTGACAGCCCACCGATCCCTCCTGATCAGCAACCCACCGGTAATGATCCTTTCCTCCGCTTCCGGCGCCTTTGTGTTCTTCCTCCATTTTTCCCGCTCTATTTCTGACAATGTCCGTTTTGCAGTTAGCGTGTTTGCTTCAGTGATCAACGAGCCAAAGCAGGCCAATGCTCTCATAAGGTCAAAATCTTCCTTCATTACTCAGTCTATTGCAGTTGATTTTGCGCTTAGTTGGTTATATGTGTCGTTTGTCTTCTGTGTTGTCTTTGGATTAGGCGGCTGAATCAGTTAGCTCCACTTGAGAATCTCCGCCATGTCAAGCGTATCCATAAGAGACGTCTTGAAGGAGGGAAAGTTGAACTCTCAATACTTGTTTGTCTTGCTTCTGGGAATGATGACCAGTGGAACAGCTTGCCCCAGGGTTTGAAAGAGCTTATTGAGTCCTACCAGTTGAGTCCTTTTGTCACACAAGTGGGTCTTTCGTTTTCTTGTGTTTCAGTTTTCTCAAGACTGACTCATCCTAGATCATTTGTTTATCCATCAAGTCTGGAACTTAGAACATTTTGGTTGATCTACTAGGGATTTGTGTGCATTCTAGGTATGCAAATATGCTGCAACTTCTAAAGAACATTGGGAAGAGCAATGCAGGCTATGGCCGACATCATACCATCCTCCTACGTTGTGAGTTTCGTCTCTCTTCTTGTACCGGATTCTAATTGCGTACGTTAGATGATTGTGGATTGAATAAGTACATTCTTTTGCAGCAATATTGATGGCATTACCGGATTCAGTGATGAGGATGCACAATCAGTCTACCAGTTCATGAAAGTTGCTATTAAGTTGGCAAAGGCTAGTGACAATCTGGTGACTACTTCCCGTCTTTTCTTATGTTAGATGGCATTAGGATTTATATTCTCCTCTGATTGATCGTCCGAATCGTATTACACTTCGCTGAAGCATAGTTTTCAGTGTAATTTCCCCTGATTCTGATGTATGCAGATAACCAATGCTGCTGTGATTGTGGATCCTTCAGCACAGCAAATTATTGCAAGTGCGTGTGATCAAACACACTCACTGCATAATTACACAAACGAAAATGGCATTGGTGGTGGTAAATGCCACGAACAGCCGTCAGATCCTAAATGTAGCAATGGTTCAAATGGGAGGACATCAGAGGAAGAAAGATTTTGCATTGATGCTTCCTGTTTAAACCCTTGGCAGTGGTCTCAGACTGCTTCAACTTCTCACGATTGGCACCCCTTGCGGCATGCTGCTCTTGTTGCTATCGAATCTTCTTCAGACAGGGACCGGCGCCTCTTCCCTTGGTTCAACAATGCTGCAAATCAGTCCTTTCGAGAGGAGTCTGTGCTCTCTGTTTGTGCAAGGCCGCCTGCCAAAAGGCAGAAACCTCACCATGAAAATGTAAGCTTCGTCCACAGGACAAGTCTGGCAAATCATTGATGTTTTTGTTTACTGGTTTCTTGTTTCAAGTCATCTTAGTCTTAAAGCTTTGTGTTTCTCAGGTGGAGGCCGATGATGGATTAGATTCTTGCAATGAATATTCTAGTTCAGCATCGACTAGACCTTATTTATGCACGGGTTACGACATTTACCTTGTTTGGGAGCCGTGCCCGATGTAAGCTTTGTGATGAATATGTTTCATAGCTTCTCTTTTGGTTCTTGTTAGTGTTTATTGACCGAGCTTGAGCTGTTTGAACCTTTGAAGGTGTGCGATGGCACTAGTTCACCAGCGAATCAGGCGTATATTCTATGCATTTCCGAACACCAACGCAGGAGCCTTGGGCAGTGTTCACAGACTGCAAGGGGAGAAGAGCTTGAATCATCACTATGCTGTTTTCAGAGTGAAGTTCCTGAATGAAAGTCTGCTCTTTTAGTGTCGGAGTATGATTGTAAACCGTCTGTGTAAAACCATTGCAGGCAAAGTTGTTTATGGTTTCAGATTGAATTCTTTTCCCCAGAATGTGGCAGAATCGAGCATTTGAACACTACCCCTTATTGGGCTGTAACATTCACAAGAAATCGCCAACGACGAACCTGCAACATTGTTTTTTTACCTATTTGGGTTGATAAAACTGTTTGGCCCAAACTGTTTCGATGAATTTTCTCATGGTAGTTTAAAACATATTCACTATTATAACATTTTTTAATTTATAAATAATTTTTCTGGTGAGCATTATGGAAGATAATTATTATATGCTTAACTCCTAAGTTAATTATGACAACGTAGCGAAAGCAAATCACACCGTCAATTTATTTTTCCATCGTCGGCTATTAGCCTATTTGATGACGTTAAGTAGCGCACACTATAAATAGAAAATAAACGAAATATAGAAGTAAAAACCATTTCATCCCGTCTCGGCCCGATCCTAGAAGAGAATCGAACTAGAACTTAAATCTCATTTCTCCTTTTCTTAACTGATCGTTGATCCATGGCTTTCTTCCTCTGAAGAATCATCTGACTCACACACACACTCTCTCTCTCTCTCTCTCTGGATGATACGCTCAGATCTCTCTTCCTGTATACCGTTCGTTCGTATTTATATTGGCTACTGATTTCGGTTCATCTGGTTGATCCTTGGGTGTCGGAGCAGATCTGAGGTAAATTGATTTGACATTTCTCTCCAATTCATGTCGTTAGTAAATTCAAATGGTGAATTATCGTGGGGGATTGCGCTCGTCTGCTCACGGTTTGGCATTTTGCAAGTTGTGGTGAATTTTCATTGCTGACACATTTGGGCGCGAAATGTGGAATTCGGGATGTGAATGTTGTGCATTTCTGTTTATTATTGGTGGCTTAGCGTGGGGAGTTTTATTGCGATTGGATTGGTGTGTCTGTATTTTTCATATCCGTCTGGCTTATGGTTTGATCTGAAGTGAGTGAGCTCTGTATTTAATGTAATTTGTGTCATCTATTCACCTTCTGTAATTTCTGATTTTGAATTGCAGGAGAAGATGTTGACAAAATTTGAAACGAAGAGCAATCGGGTGAAGGGACTGAGTTTTCATAGCAAGAGGCCATGGATTCTGGCAAGTCTTCACAGTGGTGTGATCCAGCTATGGGACTACCGGATGGGGACTCTGATTGATCGGTTTGACGAGCATGATGGCCCCGTACGTGGTGTTCACTTCCACAAATCTCAGCCTCTCTTCGTTTCAGGAGGTAGTCCCGTTTCCTGATGAACTTCTAACAATCCATCTTCTCAAGCTGCATTATAGCTGAGATCTGATTTACTGTGAACGTGCGTCCTGTAGTTTCTCGTGGGCCTTAGGGTTCTATTGTAGAGCGTGGTGAAAGGTGGATTTTATATTAGTCAGCTATAATTGTTTCGATTGCCATTGGTTTCTTCGTAACTTGTATCCCAGGGATTGATGATTGGTCATGATATCAAGATTAAGGTCTGATTGGTTTCTTCAAAACTTCCACCAACTTCCTTTCACATGCATGTTACAGTTGTTAACCGTGGATTCTTAAGAGTTTCTAAATATTTGGCTACATTCTGTAATAAAATATCAATTCCAATCGATCCATTTATCGTGTTTTCTGTAGTGTTTGTGCTGCATACTTTATAGCTGTCTAGAGTCAGTTTTTCTTATGGAAAGTATTGTTAGTCCATGAGAAAATTCGGTCGGTGCAATCCATAAAAAAGTCTATTGATGTTATGCGATGTTCCATACTTGACGGTGGCTTGCTTTCTTTTTCCATGCTAAAACGCTCTTACCGACTTTCTTGTTTCCAAGATACATCTTCCACGATCCTTTCCACTTTGGATTCAGGAGCAGATGATAAAATACTGCCATCTTAATGATTTCGCTGATGCCAATTTAGTGTGAAAAAGGCTTTTGTTGCCTAAATATTTCTTTTTCCCGTCTTTCTTACCGTGTTCTCGATGTAATACTTTTCTCTTGCTATGACTCCTTTTCAGGTGATGATTACAAGATCAAAGTTTGGAATTATAAGTTGCATAGGTGTCTCTTCACCCTGCTGGGTCACCTTGATTATATCCGCACGGTGCAGTTTCATCACGAATACCCCTGGATTGTGAGTGCCAGTGATGATCAGACTATCCGCATATGGAACTGGCAATCGCGGACTTGCATTTCTGTATTGACAGGCCATAACCACTATGTTATGTGTGCCTCATTCCACCCTAAAGAAGATCTTGTGGTATCGGCTTCTTTGGACCAAACTGTCCGTGTTTGGGACACCGCTGCACTGAGAAAGAAAACTGTATCTCCAGCTGACGATATCCTACGTTTGTCCCAATTGAATGGAGATCTTTTTGGAGGTGTTGATGCCGTGGTTAAGTATGTCTTGGAAGGCCATGACCGAGGGGTAAACTGGGCTTCGTTTCACCCTACTCTTCCACTGATTGTCTCGGGAGCAGATGATCGTCAGGTGAAGTTGTGGCGTATGAATGGTATGTGCTTTGCTGATAGCCACTGGTCAAGTACTTTGGTTTTATATATGCCTCAAGAGTGATTATTGTGTAAAACATACAAAGATGGTTCTATGTTTGGTTCTACAATTATCTTCTGATACTTCCCTTCCCTCTTCCAAGAATGAATCCTTTAAGCTTTTCTCTTGACTCTAATTTCCTAAGAAAGTTTTCTTGTGTTTCAGATACAAAGGCATGGGAAGTGGACACTTTGAGAGGGCACATGAACAATGTTTCATGTGTTATGTTTCATGCTAAGCAGGATATAATTGTGTCTAACTCGGAAGATAAGAGTATTCGAGTTTGGGATGTAACCAAGCGAACTGGGCTTCAAACTTTCCGTCGTGAGCATGACCGCTTTTGGATCCTTTCAGCTCACCCTGAAATGAATCTCCTTGCTGCTGGTCATGACAGTGGCATGATTGTGTTCAAGCTGGAGAGAGAAAGACCTGCTTTTGCTGTGAGTGGCGACTCTCTGTTTTATGCAAAGGATCGCTTTTTGCGATATTTTGAGTATTCTAGTCAGAGGGAAACCCAAGAGATTCCAATCAGGCGGCCTGGTACCACCAGCTTGAATCAGAGTCCCAGAACCCTTTCTTACAGTCCTACAGAAAATGCGATTTTGTTGTGCTCAGATGTGGATGGGGGTTCATATGAGTTATATATCATACATAAGGATAGCATTTCCAGGGGTGATACTGTGCAGGAAGCTAAGAGAGGTGTTGGAGGTTCAGCAATCTTCATTGCCCGAAATAGATTTGCTGTGCTTGACAAAAGCAGCAATCAAGTCCTTGTCAAAAACCTTAAAAATGAGGTTGTTAAGAAGAGCAATCTTCCCATTGCTACAGATGCAATTTTCTACGCTGGGACTGGTAATGTGCTCTGTAGAGCTGAGGATAAAGTGGTGATATTTGATCTTCAGCAAAGACTTGTCATTGGGGAACTTCCAACACCTTTTGTGAAGTATGTTGTGTGGTCTAATGACATGACAAGTGTTGCCCTATTGAGCAAGCATGCCATTATCGTTGCAAACAAGAAGCTTGTGCATCAATGCACACTTCATGAGACAATCCGTGTGAAAAGTGGAGCCTGGGACGACAATGGTGTTTTCATATACTCCACTTTAAATCATATGAAATACTGCCTTCCAAATGGGGATAGTGGTATAATCAGAACCCTTGATGTCCCAATATACATCACCAAGGTTTTTGGTAGTACAATCTTTTGTTTGGAGAGAGATGGGAAGAACAGGAATATCGCCATTGATGCAACGGAATATATATTCAAAAACTCTCTTTTCGAGAAGAGATACGACAATGTTATGAGCATGATTAGGAACTCACAGCTATGTGGACAGGCAATGATTGCTTATTTACAACAGAAGGGGTTCCCAGAAGTTGCTTTACATTTTGTCAAGGATGAAAGGACCCGGTTTAATTTGGCTTTGGAGTGTGGAAACATTCAAATTGCAGTTGCTTCAGCCAAGGAAATCGACGAGAAAGATCATTGGTACAGACTAGGGGTGGAAGCTCTTCGACAAGGCAATGCCGGTATAGTCGAATATGCCTATCAGAGAACAAACAACTTTGAGAGGCTATCTTTCTTGTATTTGATAACAGGCAACCTAGACAAACTGTCAAAGATGTTGAAAATTGCTGAAGTTAAGGAGAATATCATGGGTCAGTTTCACAATGCCCTCTACTTAGGTGATGTTCAGGAGCGGGTGAAGATCTTCGAAAATGCTGGCCATATACCCCTAGCCTACATCACAGCTAAAGTGCATGGCCTTGAAGAGATTGCCGAGCGGTTAGCAGCTGACTTGGGAGATAATCTTCCATCTCTTCCCGAGGGCAAAGTGCCGTCCCTTCTGATGCCTCCATCTCCCATCATGTGTTCCGGTGATTGGCCTCTTCTTAGAGTCATGAAAGGTATATTCGAAGGAGGATTGGAGAATATGGCTAGAGGAGCTGCTGATGAAGATGAAGATGTTGCTGAAGGTGATTGGGGCGAAGACCAACTAGAAATGGTTGATGCAGCAGACGCCTTGCAGAATGGCGATACCGATGCTTTGGACGATGGGGAAGCCGGTGATGAGAATGATGAGGAAGGAGGATGGGAACTCGAGGCCTTGGATCTGCCTCCAGATGTCGAAACTCCAAGAGCTTCTGCCACCGCTCGATCTTCTATTTTTGTAGCTCCGACACCTGGAATGCCGGTCAGCCAGATATGGACTCAACGGTCATCGCTTGCTGCTGAACACGTGGCAGCTGGCAATTTCGATACGGCTATGAGGCTGCTTCATAGGCAACTCGGAATTAAAAATTTTGCTCCTTTGAAGTCTATGTTCCTTGATCTTCATTCTGGCAGCCAGTCTTATTTACGTGCACTATCAGCTACTTCTGTGATATCCTTGGCAGTTGAACAATGGAACGAAGCCGCTAGCCCCAACGTTAGAGGCCCTCCAGCGCTCATTTTCAGTTTCGCTCAGTTAGAAGAAAAGCTCAAGGCTGGTTACAAAGCCACCACTGGCGGGAAATTCACAGAGGCACTTCGACTCTTCAGTACGATCCTTCATACGATTCCCTTGATCGTCGTGGAATCAAGGAGGGAAGTTGACGAAGTCAAGGAGTTGGTTATTATCGTTAAAGAATATGTTTTGGCACTACAGATGGAACTCAAGAGGAGGGAGATGAAGAATGATGACCCAGTTCGTGTACAGGAGCTCGCTGCTTACTTCACTCACTGCAACCTTCAAACTCCTCACCTGAGATTGGCCTTGCAAAGCGCAATGCATATCTGCTACAAGGCGAAGAACTGTGCCACTGCTGTTAACTTCGCGAGGCGCCTGTTGGAGATGAACCCTCTCGAGAATCAAGCGAAGATGGCGAGATCGGTGCTACAGATTGGGGAGAGGAATATGACCGATGCCACGCCGCTGAACTACGACTTCCGAAATCCTTTCGTAGTGTGCGGCGCCACTTACGTGCCGATTTACCGAGGACAGAAGGACGTGTCTTGCCCTTACTGTTCTGCCAAATTCGTGCCGAGCCAGGAGGGGGAAATTTGTGCTGTCTGTAATCTTGCAGCCGTTGGTGCAGATGCTTCGGGCTTGTTCTGTTCGTCCTCTCAGCGACGCTGAATTGGCATTCGACTATCTTCGCCAGTTTTTGCAGCTACAGAGTGAGTGCATTTTCGTCATTTCTGGTGTCTTTTATAGAAGTCTATTTTATAACTACAGCAGAATGAGTACAACTTTTTTACAGAGTTGCTTTTGTTTTTCGGCTCTTTTACTTTGCTATCATGATCACTTTGCCTTTCATGTTCAATTAGTTAAATTTGACTTATATTGAATGTAGTAATGAAAGAAGTTTTGAGGATTTTGCACTATATCTTGTTATATTGTTCATTAATACTCTTTGTTATCAGCAATAAACTCGTCAAAACAACGGTGTGTAAATAACAATTGGACTCCTAACACTATGAGCCCCATCGCTCCAGATCAGAGCAGCAGAAGCGAAATAGTCTGCTGGCGGAACTTTACCGCCAGAGACACCAACGGTGAAAGGGACCTTCTGATTTAAGGATCCGAAAGACAAAACTGGCGGCGTCACTTCGATCTTCAGCCCTCTCCCATCTTTTGTTGTCGGCACGATTTGTGCTCTGTATGTTGAATTTGCGGATCCGACATTCATCACTGTTCGTTTAAATCTGAGTGAGAAAGAATTGCTGTTGGCCTGAACGGCAGCAGAAATGGACGGGTAGTTGAAGTCGTTTATTGCTGCCTGGTCGGGTTGATCCGGGCATCTGGTAGTGTTGTCGCCAATAATCGCTCTGACTCTGTCGGTACCGTAGCCCAAGTTGCATAGCAAATTGATGTCGTCCTGCAGTGAGGTTTCGTACACGAGCCCTGGATTTGTTGCATTCACCGGATTCAGTTGACCAGATCCGTATGTAAATTCCGCATTGTCGAATGCAGGATCCGGACCAGGAACCATGGGTGTTGCTGTAGAAAGGCAGTTTGTTAGAAGTTAGAACAAAATTAATAATCATCAACATCAAACTGTCTTCATCCAGAATGAAACAGAAAGCTGACCGGTGGTAATGATGGCTGATTTAATGGCGGAAGGTGACCAATTCGGGTACAAAGACTTGATGTAAGCAGCGATTCCGGCAACATGTGGACAAGCCATAGAAGTTCCGGATATAATATTGAAGTGGTACTCTCTTTTGTCATCCGGGTCGTCACTTAGCGATGCTGCCGGAGACCACCCGGCCAATATATTCACTCCAGGTGCACTCACATCCGGCTGAAATAATATACAGAATTTCAAGTCACTTGCCAATAAACGCTAGATTGGAATCTCTGGATTGTTTGGCATACCTTGAGAATAGCAGAAATGATAGAATTGGGTCCTCTGGACGAGAATGAGGGAACTACTGGTGCTCCAGGGTCCCTCACAGTATTACTTTTCAATATTTTCGCAGCCGGATTACTGCAGAAATGGATTAATTTGGTTTATATGTCGTCGAATATAATGAAGAAATGGATTAATTTCGAGTGGTAACATACGCAGTAGAGTTCTGATATGCGGTGATGATGTCGAAGCTCTGTTGATCCACCTCCGCGCCAGGCAACGGGACTACATTTCCCGAGCCTGGCCTTCTACCAAGGAAGATGACTCCTTCAGCCCCAGCCTTCAAAGCCGTGAATTCCCCGGCGTTCGACTGGCATAACAATATTTTCCCTTTCACTAAACTGCTGTCTATACAGCCATCAAGGCAATCACTGCAATGAAAAATAACATAAGTGATCATCCTTCGCAAATAGAAGCAAAAAAGACTTATCAGCGATCGGGGTTCACCTCGCTGGACCATCAGCGCAGCCAGTGGACGCATTGATCCCATCAATCAAAGGAAACTGATGATTTTCCTTCTGATCGAATCCATTGATCGAACTTCCTGTGACGGTCTTTCCGTTTCCTAGAACGACCTTCGATTCGAACTTCCGATCGATCGTGCTCGCGGCCACGGAGAGCAACCACGGAGCCACGCTGGTGACGCTGCCGGCGTTTGGACCGCTGTTGCCGGCTGACTGTACAGTCAGGATTCCTCTCCTGTAAGCGTGGAGGCTTCCGATTGGGATGGTCTGTGCGTCTAGCTCACCGGCGGTGTTCGATCCGATGGAAATGGAGATAACGTCGACGCCATCGGCGATTGCGTCGTCGAAGGCGGCCAGAATGTCTTCCGATGAGCAGGAAACGGTGTCGCAAACTGCGTACATGGCGATCCTAGCCGAAGGGAGTCCACCTCTCGCGACACCGCTCGCTACGCCGTAAAAGCTCGCGTTGTTGACCACATTTCCCGCGGCCGTTGACGCCGTGTGAGACCCGTGACCCACGACATCCCTTGCCGAATTGGGTTTGGAGTAATACCGAGCTCCAATTATCTTGCTGAAAAATGTTCCATGTTGGATACGTAGTATTTAGTACCATATATTTTGAAATATTTGACTTGATTTGATAAATGAAAAATCGGATAAAATATGGAAAGCTTACTCTCCAAAATTATTCCATTCGAGTTTAGTTTTTCCGTTTGTCCGATTAAGAAAAATGTTTGAAATTCTGTCTAACTTTCCATCTTGTTTCATAAAAAAATCTAATTTTCTACTTGTCAAACCGAATTTGGAGAAGGGAGAAAAATTAAAGAAAAAATAAGAATAGCAGAGATAAGCAAAAAACGTTACTTGTTGCAAGTGAAATTGGTCCCGCCTTTGCACACACCCTTCCATTTGGCCGGAGGAGGGCCTAGACCACGATCATCAAAGCTGGGCGATTCTGGCCAAATCCCGGTGTCTATGACTCCGATCACGATATCGCTGCCAGCTTTATGATTGTCAATCACTGTTGGTTGGTGAAAACCTAAGAAATCCCATGATCTCGTGGTCTGAAGTCGTAGCTTATCGCTTGGGAAAACAGAGACGACATCTTTTCTCCCTGCGAAAAATAAAAAATAACAGTATAATTAGCACATTTAGTAATTAATTGTGTCTTTTTTATGCGAGAGTATATAGTGGTCACGTACTAGAAAGCTTTTGAGCTTCGCGGCCAGTGAGTTTGGCCGCAAATCCGTTGAAACTTCTCTTGTAACTCCTTATCAATACCTCTTCACTTCGACTAGACAAATATCGTATATCATTGTTAGGGAGCAGATGAATTAAAATCCTCCATGAAATTAAATACAAGAAAAGCACATTTAGCTACCCAAAATTCCCATTTCTTGTAACTAAAGGTCTAGTGACTAAAAATATTTAGTGACAAGAAATTTTGTTTTATGAATAGGAACTGTGACTAAAATAAATCTCTGGTAACTAAATATCTGTAGTCTCTGGAAATGGGAATTATTGGTAACTAAAAGTACTATTCTTGTAGTGATCAAACTGAAATAGATCTTAACTCGTCGTCGTCGACGACCTCCTGGATTAGCGAGAGATGGTGAGATGCGGGGGAGTATTGATGCTTGGGAAGTGCTCCCATGTAAGCAATATAAACCTACATAAACAGAAATCAAGCACATCTGCAGTTCAGGATATCAATAACATACAGAAACTGAAAAACTTCGTCGGTAAACAAAGTTTAGAGAGAAACAAGGACACTTACTTTCCGGTCACCATTGCTAGTATCAGCGGTGGCAATAGATACATAGATGGTACAAAATGAGAGAATATGCAGTAACGAGCTGAGTATTCCCATTTTTTTTGTCTTCTATGAGTGCATAAAGAAGAACAACATACAGACTTTTCAACCTTCATTCTTCAAACTATATAACTTAAATAGAGATGCACATACATGGAAATTAAGTAGACTAGTTTGTTAATCTGGTCAGGAATTACTTGATTCCTCTTTTGTTAAATGGGAAATAATTTCATGAAATGTATGTGGACAGATATTGAATTTCAATTAATAAAAATAGAAGATAATAATATTGCACAACAAATTGAAATTGCTGCCAAAGTAAAATGTATGAAAATTTGATACATGCACATAACTTTTTTTTTCTGACAGTAGTTGCTCGGACTGTGTTCGTAGTCGTGTGTGTATCGCAAGTTCCATAGAAGTACTTGACGGACAGTTTCGTACATGATTGCTGGATTCGTGGCGTTCATCAGATTCAGTTGACCCGACCCATGAGCGAATTCCACTTATACGTATTTGGGACTCGAATCCAAGCCACTTGGAGAATGCATTGGGGTTGGCGGACCAAATAAGCATATTGGATGGAAAGTTAACGGGATAAAGAACGGAAGAGCTAAGCCGTTGAACATGGAAAAAGTGAGGGGTAAATATACATTTTTCCTTTTCTTTTTTATTGCTCACTAATCTCGTTTAAAAGTTAGTGACATATTTATTAAGCTCACTTCCACATATAATTTGTAACAGAAAAAAAAGATCCATTACCAATTAACAACCATTGAGAAAAGGAATGACCATGTCAACTATGTGTAGACGACAATCGGACTCGTAACGGTACGAGTCCCGTCACTCCAAATCAACGAAGCGGATGCAAAATATTCCTTGGATGGAACCTTACCACCAGAAACAGTCACATTGAAAGTCATCTTCTCATTTAAAGACGCAAATGTCAGAATTGGCGGCGTCACTTCAATCTTCAGCCCTTTCCCGCCGACAATTTGTGCTTTGTACGTCGACTTCGCAGATCCGACATTCGTTACCGTTCTCGTAAATTGAACAGAGAAGGACGCAACACTCTTGGGCTGGATGGCAGCGGTAATTGACGGGTAATTGAAGTCGTTTATTGCTGCCGGATGGAATTTACCCTTGCAAGTCCTGTCACCGGTGATTGCTTGGACTTTGTCGTTGCTGTAACCCAAGTTGCAGAGCAACGCTTCTGGTGACACTAGGATTTGGCCCGTCATTGCCAGCAGAGTGTACCGTGAGGATCCCTTTCTTCGCAGCGTGAACCCCGCCGATTTGGATGATATGGCCCTCCAAGCCAATATTAGAATTATACCCTACAGAGATGGATATAATGTCCACCCCGTCAGCAATAGCATCATCAAATGCAGCCAGTATGTCTTGCGTAGGACGCGAATATTCGTCACAGATCGCGTACGCTGCGATCCAAGCGGAGGGGAATCCGCCTCTAGCGACACCACTCGCTAGCCCGGAAAAGTTGGCACCTTTTACTACATCCCCGGCCGCTGTTGACGCCACGTGGGTTCCATGGCCCGCTACTGCATCCCTTGCTGATGAGAGCACGGAGTAATAAACATTATATTAAACCTTTTTTTATATCAAGGTGTGTTAGATTTGAACTCAATATATTTTTCTTTTACTTATAAATCGTCATTATATAATTCTACCACTAAAACAACTCTACTGAAACATAAATTTCAATTAGTAATGAAACATCATGTATTAATCTCAATTAATTTATATGGATATGTTAAGTAGATAAACTATAGGATCACAAAAAAAATTCATTTTTATTTCATCGACAAGCATTAAGGAAACTATGAACCAATACGACAGTTCAAGGGGTGTAAATGACAATCGGACTCCTCACACTATGCATCCCATCACTCCAAATCAATGCAGCAGATGCAAAAAATCCTTTGTGTTGGACATCATCACCACCACAAACTGTAACATTGAAAGACATCTTCTCATTCAAAGACCCAAACGACAGAACACCCGGCGAGACTTCAATCTTCAGCCCTTTCCCGCCGACAATTCGTGCTTTATACGTCGACTTTGCGGATCCAACATTAGTCACCGTTCTCGTAAACCGGATCGAGAAGGAATTAGCCGCGGTCTTGGGCTGAAGGGCAGCAGTGATAGAAGGGTAATTGAAGTCGTTTATCGTTGTCGGATCAGGGCGACCCTTGCAAGTGCTAGTCTTGTCACTGGTAATAGCTTGGACTTTCTCGGTGTTGTAACCCAAGTTGCAGAGCAAATTGACATCGTCCACTGGCGAGGTTTCGTACACGAGTCCTGGATTCGAGGCGTTCAGCGGATTCAGCTGACCAGACCCGTACGCGAATTCTGCTTCGATACTATGGGCACGGACAGGATGCATAGGAGTGGCCGTTGTCATAATAGCGGATTTGATGGCGGAAGGTGACCAATTTGGGTGCAGAGACTTGATGTAAGCGGCAATTCCGGCGACATGTGGACACGACATGGATGTTCCGGACATGACATTGAAATTGTTCCGTCTCCGGTCGTATGGGACGTCGCCGGGCGATATAACCGGAGACCACCCGGCCAATATATCCACTCCGGGAGCACTCACATCCGGCTGAAACACAAAAAAACACAGGTTTTGTAAGAATTTCTCCAATGTGCCACAAGAAAATTGGAAGCTATAGTATGTGATTGCTTCATGATATTTTGTTATACCTTGAGAATACCAGGTACCATAACATTAGGGCCTCTGCATGAGAATGTGGCTACTACTGGAGCTCCATGATTTGTCACAGTCTCACTTTTCAATATCTTGGCAACCGGGTTACTGCACAGTAGGATTTGTGACCGTCGTTGAAATAGCTAGAAATTTGAATGTATCTTACTATTTTTTAAATATATTGTTTGAGTCGGTCATTTTGAAAATAATTATTGTGAAGAAAGAGAAAAATGATAAATAAAAACGTTAAAATATCCTAATTTATTTATGACCGAACTATCAAAAGAAAATAATGAGAAATTTTGGTTGAAATTCTCACATCTCATCCCTTTCCTCTGAAATCTCTCCCTTATGAGTGATTTGAAATCAACCACCAAATTCTCACCGACATCATTCGAAATCTTTTTCTTGTGCTGACGGATTATTTGAAACCAAATCTCAGGCTCAACTCTTAAAAAAAGAACTATCTCACGACACTTCAGCCCAATAGAAAGACCTATTAAAGTTATGGTAGCAGAGACTTCTCCACCGTCGATCTCATCAGATGGATCACAGAAGGTTGTCGGGTACATCACGACTTGGAGATGGTCAAAGCCTAACAAATACTATTGCTCATCCCGATTAACAAAAAAATTCTCAATTGCGATAGAAAGGGTGAATTGGTAACTTACGAAGTAGACCGGCGATAGGCCTCGACAGCAAGGAAGAATCGGGTGTCCAGAGCGGTACCAGGCAACGGGACGACATCTTGAACGTCTCGCGGCCTTTCGTAAATGTAGATAAGTCCCTCAGCCTCTGGGTGCATATTCAACTCCGGCCAGTCTGTCGTGTTGCATAGCACAATTTTCCCTTTCGCTAAGTCGCTATCAACACAGGTGCAAGAACTACAACCAAAAAAACAACATTTCCAGTAGTTTGTTAGATGCACATTCATACTACTCCTTAAAGAAGCTATTTTTCACAGAATTAAAAGAGTGACGAGACGATGAAACGGGGCCGACCTTGCGCCCGGGCAGTAGGATGCCGATGTTACATTGATCGCATCCACCAAAGGGAACCTTTTCCCATTCGGAGTGAATCCGTTTACAGAGTACCCCTGTTTTTGGTCAACAAAGTCAAACGTTCAAAAGCATATTAGATAGCTCCCGACTAGAAGAGATTAATTGGTTACGATTCCCTTCCGTGACTAAATTGGTCATGGCTTTATATCTTTCGGGACCAACTTCGTTAAACCAGACAGAGTAGTCACAGAGTTTGATTTTGTGACAAGCGTCCGTTTGTCCAGATTTTTTCTGTGACTAATTTTCCCCCAAAACCGTGACTAATCTAGAATTTTCTTGTAGTTAGATAGCAAACAATTTTTTTTAATATGTGATCACGTACCGTAACTATGTCTCCGTTTCCGAGAACAATTTTGGATTCGAACTTTCGGTCGATGGTACTGGCAGCTACAGAGAGCAACCAAGGAGCCATGCTCGTGGTGCTAGCGGGGCTAGGTGCAACCTCGTTGCTGGCACTTTGTACAGTCAGGATTCCTTTGTTCTTAGCGTGAAACCCGCCTATCGAAATGGGGTCTGTGTCGAGGTTATGTTGGGTAGACGGCGCAATGGAAATGGATATAACGTCGACACCGTCAGCAATAGCGTCGTCAAATGCGGCCAGAAGGTCTTCCGAGGCACAGTGGACCTTGCTGCACACTGCGTACGTGGCGATCCTGGCCGAGGGAAGTCCGCCTCTAGCGTAGCCGCTCGCTACCCCGTAGAAGCTGGCGTTCGCTACCACGTTCCCTGCGGCAATTGATGCCGTGTGGCTCCCGTGGCCCACACAATCCCTTGCCGAACCTACCGCAGAGTAATACCGAGCTCCAATTATCTTGCTGAAAATCCGATATATTCATCATACATACAATTTAGTAACCGTACAAAAACACATACAATTTAGTACATATAATAAATATTACATGATTGGAACACGGGCAGAATTATAATTCAAAGATGTACTGAGCCGAACTCAAAATAAATAAATAAATTATGGTAACAAAAAATTCAAATAATGTAATTTTAGCTAGAGTATATATTATAGTAGCCTTAAGCTATAAATATTTAGAATGGATTAAAATATTTATATTGTGTTAAATATATTACTACTGTAAGGGAAAATAAAATAAAAGGCATGAATTACTTGTTGCAAGTGAAATTTTGTCCGCCTTTGCACGCACCCTTCCATTTGGCCGGAGGAGGACCTAGACCACTGTCGTCAAAGCTAGGTAATTCCGGCCAAATCCCGGTGTCTATAACTCCGATCACGATATCACCACCCGCATTAAGATTCTTAATCATCGTCGGTCGATGAAAACCCAGGAAATCCCACGATCTCGTGGTCTGAAGCTGTAACTTTGTACTTGGAAAGACAGAGACTACATCGTCCCTGCCTGCAGAATAAGAATAACACATATTTAATTTCATATTCCTAAATAATATTCAATGAAAATTAATAGTTACAAAGGTAAAGTTTATATGTGTCACATACTAGAAAGATTTTCGGCCTCAGCATCAGTGAGTTTGGCTACAAATCCGTTGAAACTTCTGGTGTAACTCCGGATTAATAACTCTTCAATTTGGCTGTACAGATATCATATGTTATGATTAGTGATACTAATTGTGCATTAACGAATATCAAACCGAAAGATGGATCTTAACTTGCCGTCCACGACTTCCTGAATTAGAGAAAGATGATGAGAATCAGGGGAGTATTGGTGCCCGGGCAATGCTCCCATGTAAACTATGTAAGCCTACAAAATTCGGAGTCGATATTTGAGAAAAAAAATTGAAGTTATAGAGTCGATACAAACTTAAAAAATTGTATGTATTGATGAACGGATGATGCTAACCTTCCGGTCGCCATTGCTAGGAGCCGGGTTGCAAAAGAGTAGGTTGAAGTTGGATGCAAAGATGATGCAAATTGATAGGATGTGTAGTGAAGACTTGAATGTCGCCATGATTTCTATGATTTACTGAAGGAATGAAAGAGCCAGTGTATCTTGTAAATTTATAGCAGTACCAGATTATACATGCATGAAAAGAAAGTAAGAAACTTGGCAAGTTCATAATCAGTTCAGTTATGAATTATTGTATTACTTTACTGGTCAAAAGCAATTACTTTCTCTCTTAAAATCTGAAGTGGGATTACAGTTGTAATTAGAAAATGGAAGCTATTTAAGTGAACAAAAACAAATTATTAAAGGCAGAAAACAAATCATTTAATTTTATTAAATGCCTACGTATTTGATCCTATCACCTCATGAGTAGCCCTTTAATCCGGATGGTTCAATTAATCTGGAGATGGGGTCAAGTGGCTGCAGGAGGTTTGATTTGTGATAGCGTTGCTCGTGTTCTGACGACTTACATCATGTACTTGAGGGTGTGTTCGATCACCCGAGTATAGAGTTGAGGGTGGATATGACTGATCTTAAAATAGTTTGGGAAAAAGGGTATCAGAGAGTACATGTGCAACTTGATTTCCGATAAATCATTGACTTGATACACCGGAAGGAGGAGAATAGATTTCACCAACACTCTGTGGTTACGAGCAAGTTCCAAGAGCTGATGCAACAGGCATCGGAGGTTAAGCTTATTCATGTTTACATAGAATGCAATCATGCCATCAGGTGCGTATAATTTCTTCATTTCCGATCCTTTTCAATAAAGGTTAGACACGTTGCGCCTGAGAAGACAAAACATTGGAAGGCAAAGTTTACATTTGATAATACCAAACCAAAGCGGCCAAAGAAGGCACTGCTTCGAACAAAGCGTGACAGTTTACTAGTTTACAACATAAAACGTACAAACTTCAGTGTCCTACTCGTTCTATGTTAAGAGTTCTTTACAAGTTCACCAATAAAACCACAGCGCACCTCACAGACGATTACAAATACCAAAGTGCACTGTCAATCTTCTAGGGCAGCGTCTTTCGTCTACCGAATTTCCTGTCAGAGTTATCGAAGCATCAATATCCATTATTGGAATCAAGAACAAAACAACAGATTTGAATCTAAAGAAGGGGATTGTGAAAGCAGAAAGATCACCATTATATGAGATTAGTTGCCCTGGAAGGAAGTGATGTAATCTGATCAAGTGTGCAGGTAATTAGCCGCCATCATAAGCTCCAGAGTCAGTTCAGGTTCGATCGGGAACTCTGTTTCCTTGCCACTGGTAAAAAGAGTAGAAGAAACATTTTAAATGTAGATTCCAAAACAGGCGGAGAAAGTCAAAATCACGAATCAAACCGTATATTTGTTTGCAGTTCTGACGACAGATCCAATGCCGTAATACTCAAAATCATAGCATCAAGTACACCTCAGCTCAGATGGGATAGGGAAATAAACATAAAACAAAAAAATTCTCAAAACAAATTCGTCTTTTGAAAATGCATCAAAAGGTCTGTGTAAGTCTGTATGCAGTGCCAGGAACATTTCAGCTTGCATCATAATTCATGGGAGGAAGAACTAAATTGACATCATCGTGCATGAACAGCTTTAAGTAGATGAAGAACATAGGAAAACTAGTAAACAGGCCAAGCATTAGATGATGGGAAAACATCCGCAAAGTAGAAAATTTGAATTCCAACTACCCAAAAAAGAATTTGAATTCCACCATTTGCACCAGACACTCAATCAAATTCTGACATCATATTAGTACACTGACCTAGCATACTGAAGAGACCAATGGAAATACTGGCAGATTTTCTCCAGAATGGTGGTGCTTATCTCAGGGAAAGTCACCTCCCCATGTTGCGCTTCCGCGAAACCCCCTGTTCAAGTGGAAATACTGGCACAGATTACAACATTTTTCCATCGCAGGCGCAACTACTACAGTAAAACCAGCTACCACCAATTAGCCATAGCTCAATCCAAAACGATGGATGATAAGATTACATCAACGTTTCAATCAAATTCGAGAAATTCCAGACCAATAGAAACAAATTTATATCTGGTTACTCGCCAATCGATTCGACATTGGAAACCCTTAAAACGGACCTGGAGAGGTGAGCATGTTGCGAATTGTCTGTGAAACCATGGCTGCTTCCTTGTGGATAACGAACTCGAAGCCTTCAGCGCTGATAAGCTTGACTGTGTCTTCTTTCTTCATCTCCGTTCTTCGATTTTTCGTTCGTGTTTCTTCTCTGGTGTCGTCCTGTTGTTCTTGATCTGGAAAGCCGAAGATTGAATCCGCTTTTTCAGTTGGCCAATGCGATCACGATTAGCATTTTATCTTACGAATAAACCGCCCATTAGGTACGGCGGTTTCTGTTTTTTTCCTAGTACAAATCCAAAGCGGATTCGGCCCATGGGCTATAAGCCCATAACTGAGAATTAAGCTGAGATAGTAATTCTTAATCCGTGACCGATCTGATGGTCACTAAATATAACTAATGACTATTTTATCTACTAGTGATTGTTTACGAGTTCTGAAAATCGCTTTTGTACATACTTGAAAACTACATTTTCTTGTAGTCACGGGTTTTCATAGAGGGTTGACTTCCATCAAACCTCGATCTTGTTCATCAAATTCAATGTTTGGTTCGATTCTAACTATCATAGTGATTTTATTACAGGTAATCTTTTAATATGATAGTTCTCTCAACTATATGTCTAGTTAATTTTATTCGTACTTTCTAATTTCTTCGTAACATTTATTCTATTCGTACTAGGCTACTATCTAGTACAATGAGTTATTTTAGTGAAGTTTTGCAGTGTACCATTGTTGACCATATGTCTACCATGATATCAAGCATTTGAACCCCCTGTCTAGGAGTGGTTAGGAACAGGCAGTTAATCAAGTATATATATTTTTAAAGTAAGAAATTAAGATTTATTAACCTATTATTACTCTGAAAACGTGATTATGATAGATGATTACATTTTAGAGTCTAAAATATTAGACAATCATATAATTCATCGAATTTCATAATTCTAAAACCGAATTTTATACCCGCTTCCACCACCCCCTAATCCCACACACAAATCATTGGGAAAGGCCCCCAGAATATTAAGTAATGGTGGGAACAAAATACCACATCCACACACACCCATTTAAAAAGGTCAAATCTAGCTCCCAATATATATATATATATATATATATATATATATAATGAACTACCTTCTGCCTACCCTCCAATTTTTAAGTAATGAATGAATTACATTGTGCCCACCTTTAAACCACAACCCACCACTAATGGTGGTGATCTACACACCTAAACATTTGTCATAGGGCATCCTACTCCACATCAATGCTAATGCTATGCGATAAATGTACATAATAATAGAGCTAGTGATGGGTCGTATTGTAAATGAATGGAAATGGGGTGTTTGAGCCAAAAATGAGGTTTAAGCCGTTTGGTAAACAAGGCATATTCATGGGCTAAGGTGTTAAATTCGTGACGTGCTGTCAACTTGAACCCGTCCAACCACGGGCCATCTGAAAGTGAAACCAATGTCATTACTAAAAGTGCAGCTGTTAAATTACACTTACAACTTCATATAGTATTCATAAAAAAACCTTGACCAGTTTTTTTTTTGACAAAAATAATTTCATCTTATCGATAAAAGTATCAGTTCAATAGAACAAGAGCAAGCCAACCAAATATGTAGACTAATAGACCCACACACATGATAGGTCGTCGAGTAAAAGCATGACAACTCTGATCCTTACTCTCCTAACAGGCATCACATCAACAGAAACCAACTTGAAAAAATCACCGAAAACCAATCATCTTATTTCGTAATAAAAATAAAAATATAATTTACTTCCATTAGCAAGAACAGAAGAACAATTAAGATCGTGGAATAAAAATGACCAGAAAAACAGCAACATCCCACTGGCATTCTGGCCAGGACTGCCAGGCCAGCCCCCAACTGCTACAGAATTTGCCAATTTGCCACCTCATAATCATCTCCCCCCAGACATTTGCTGTCGTTTTTAACCTTTTGTCGTCGTCGTCTGACCTTCCCAATACGACGTCGTTTCCACCCCTACCCCCTCTATCCCACGCGCACACTCTCCCCACGCACATCAAGCCCCATATTTATTTGGCCGTTTCACTTTCATTTTCCTCCTCACCCCTTTTCCTTCTTCCTTCTACTTTTCTCCAAACCAGGAAACCGAAGCTGAAAGAAGAAAGAAGAAGAATACTACTGCACCACAGTCCTCCGAAGGAAAACTCCGATTCACTATCTCCGGTGAATCTTCTTTTCCGGTCCGTCGACAAGTTCGTTTCTCCTTCTCGATCTGTTCGCCCCTCGGGTAAGTCAATCCTCCTTTGAAAACCGTTTCAGATCTGTTTGCGTTCCCAGTTGCTGGAACTCGCGATTGATTTGGATCTCGTGCAGGTTTGAGAGATCTGAGAGGAGAAGCATAATAAGAGATAGTAGGAGAGAAAATAGAGTTTTGTATAATTTAGTGTTTGGGAAGAGAGAAATAGACATGGCCCATAGGGTAGACCACGAGTACGATTACCTGTTCAAGATCGTGCTGATCGGAGACTCCGGCGTCGGCAAATCCAACATTCTCTCCAGGTTCACCCGAAATGAATTCTGCTTGGAGTCCAAATCTACTATCGGCGTCGAGTTCGCCACTAGAACTCTGCAGGTTAGTTGTAGTCTTTTGACTTCCTCAGTGCCTCGATCTAGTAAGATCTTTGGATGAATGGAACTTTGTTTTTGTTTGGAATTCCCTTGTGTGTTCTTATATTCTTGCTCATGAAGTTGAATTCGGAAGGTTTAGATTGTTTTCCTAATTCAATTTGTTCACCTTAATCGATTGTTTCTCAGTTTTATTGACGTTGGATAGATTCTGTGACAATTTCCTTCAAAAATTCACTGTCCATGAAAGAACCTTTGTAGTAGGATCAGACCTTGCATTTGAATCTGGCAGGCATCGGATGTCCATTACTATATATCCTTGCTTCTGTAGGTTTTTTGTTGAATAGCTGGACTAGACTGCAAACTGATGATGCAGTGTTTTCTAATGTACCGAGAAGTGGCCTTTATCTTATACGTGAGCTTTTGGTTTTGGTAATAGGTGGAAGGAAAGACTGTAAAGGCTCAGATTTGGGACACAGCAGGGCAAGAGAGATACCGAGCAATCACGAGTGCTTACTACAGAGGAGCTGTCGGTGCACTCCTTGTCTACGACATTACCAAGAGGCAGACTTTCGACAATGTCCAGAGGTGGCTACGCGAGTTGAGAGATCATGCTGATTCCAACATCGTCATAATGATGGCTGGCAACAAGTCCGACTTGAATCACCTGAGAGCTGTCTCGGAAGGAGATGGCCATTCCTTGGCTGAGAGGGAAGGGCTATCGTTCCTCGAGACCTCAGCACTCGAAGCTACAAACGTCGAGAAGGCTTTCCAGACCATACTGACTGAGATCTACCAGATCATAAGCAAAAAGGCTTTGGCTGCACAGGAAGCAGCTGCCAACTCTGCCATTCCCGGTCAAGGAACCACCATCAATGTCGCGGATAGCTCATCCAATGCGAAGAAAAGTTGCTGCTCTGGTTAAAGAAAGTTCCATGTATGACAATTCGAAAAAGTACTATCGACAAGCAGTCTTTCTCTTCATTATTTTTCTGGGTTTGCAATTTTTTGGCCAAGAGGAGACCTCTGTAGATTTACTCTGTTCTCGTAAATTGAGTATTTGAGAAATTGGAAAGATTCTATTGTTAGATTTCAGGGTGGCCCTTCTTTGTCTTCATTTCTTTGTATCTTACTCGTTGAACGCTATATGATGACAGTACGCATGTAGATTGACACCATATTCGAACTGTGAAATTTATGTCGGTACGAGAGATTTGCTGTTACATCCTGGCAATGAATCAAATGAACTGTAACTATGGAATCAAACAGCTCATTTCCATTCACTGGGAAAACCTTCTGTCCTCGTACATACGATCTTTTCCCAAAATAGGGACAATAAAAATGATAAGACAGTTAACAGGAGATCTGTATCCTCTAAGGTGTTCGTTGGAACTCAATCTGGACAGTACAATGGCAAATTCGGTACGTTTCCCGACAGTAGTCCTTAATCTTGTCGACTAGCTCCCTCGATTCAGGCTCGCTGGCTATCACATGGCAAGACAAGACTCGTTTCCCGATGGTTATGGACCAGACATGAAGGTCGTGGATTTCTCGAACGCCTCCCATACTTATAAGATCGTTCTCCAGCTTCACCAGATTGATGTCCCTAGGCGTCCTCTCCATCAGTATGTTGTAAATATCCGTCAGCATAGGTAGCGTTGTGAAGAGAACGAAAGTACAGAATACCAGCGTGCAGATGAGATCAACCACCAACCACTTCGGCTTTACCCATATAACAGCTCCGGCAATCATTACTCCGATCGATTGGATCAGATCGGCAATAACATGAAGATAGGCGCCTTGCACATTGATGTTCAGGAATTTGTCCTTTGCCGGAGACCCTAGTACCAGTTCGGTCTCTTCGTGTTCTTCAATTCTTGCAGGAAGATGCTTGTTGTCATGAGCATCATGACCATGACAGTGATGGTGATTATGATCGTGATGAGAATCACTGTGATTATGATCGTGATGAGCGTGACCAGAGTGATCATGACCGAGCCAGAGGACCATGATCAAGTTGATGATGAACCCGAAAGCTGCAATCCAAAACATGAGTCCACCTTTGACTTCTTCCTGTTTGTGGAGGATCCTACTAACTGCCTCGTAAATCAGGACTACGGATATGACCCAGATGAGCTGAACGGAGAGTAAGGCGCCCAGGACTTCGAGCCGACTGAAACCAAACGAATGGTCCGATGTAGCCTTCCAACCCGAAACCCACAGCGTGAAGAGCGATACAGCAAAGCCAGCAACATCAGTAAACAGATGCGCTGCATCCGTAAGAACTGCAAGGCTGTTGGCCCTCATGCCACCAATAATCTCAACCGCCATAACTAACAAGTAGAAAACCACGAGCCCGGATAGCTTCACAGCCGATTTCGATCGATCTTCTGATTCTTCGGCGTCATCTGCGTGCTTAGAGAAGGCACAAACACATTCACACGATTTTCCTCCCATTTCAGTCTTTTCCTCAGTAGGAATCACCATCTCGATATCCCTCTGGCTGTCCGAACTCAAAATTGGGACTTCATCATATTCCTCCATTTGCCTGGAATGATAAACCATTTTCAAATATCAGTTATATAGCTTTTAGAGCCCAATCGTACTGGACTTGGCCTAAACTACAAGCTTCTTCTTTCTTTATCATGACGATGTCTCAACAAATTCTGGTTCTGATTTCATTTTACATAAACACTTCCATATCTAGACATTCAGGCAAGAATTATGAGTATATATGCAGAAGTAATGAGGATAAAAAGCAACAGAACCTAGAATTCCAGTTTGATCCGGCAAACCCTTATTAACACGAAATCAATCAAGCAAAGCGCAAGAGTACCTGTGATCCAGGGGAACGGAGATGGATCCCTAATTGATGGGAACGGAAGACTGAGACGAAATCCAACTCAGCTGAAGAAGTGGGTTCCGATCATAAAGCAGAGGAAATGATTTGAAAAAGAGCTGAGGGGAAATGTAAACAACTAACAAATGGAAGACGGGCACTCGCGCGGCGTTTGATTCCGCCGGCGAGTGCTTATTCATCTGTTTCTTTCTTATAGAGAGATTGAGGGAAATTTGATATTCGAATCTGGGTGGTGAATTGTTTAATTATTATGCAATCAAAGCAATCAATAATTTTATATATTCCATTTCGTCATCCGCTGATCTTTGACGTTTCCGGCAATCAATTCGGAGTTATGATCTTCAATTTCTGCTACCCCGGTCAAACTTCACATAATTCGTAGTTCATATTACGATTAATAAAGGGATTACTGCTTTTTCTTTCCAAAATTAAATAATACATATTTATGGTAAATTTTGTTTACTTGGTAGTTGGAACCTTCGATATTTTGTACTTTTGTTATCTGGTAAGTGGTAACAGAGGTAATACATAATTATCATATTCATATCGATAAAACAAAAATCTAATTTGATGTCTTTGCCGATATAAGATTATGAATCGGACATTAAACATTGTGTTTCTGACGATATAAAACGTCATGTATCTTCGAACACACAATAAGTGGAGCAAAGAGGAAATATCAGTAGAAACAAATTAATGGCTCCCTCCCATTGCAAACCAGGCTATGAGAAGGTAGAAAATCATGCTCCATAACGTATTACGTTATAATCAACCGGTAGATTAAAATGGATTATGCATGTAAAAAATGGCGCCACATGTCGTACAAAACGTGGTGCGTTCATTATCCATATAAAAAAAACTAGAGAGCAGTCATCGTCTTGCTAATTGCAACCCAGATTCAACCATGTTTGCCGCGACGACAGCCACAGTTGCTGCAGCAGCTGAACTCGCTGCTTTCTGCAGTTGTAATCACAAGTTCTCTGCCTCATTTGCTAAAAATCGATGGAAATGTCGATCCAGTCTAATCACCAGCTCCTCATCGTTCGAAGTAGGCGCACTCATCGGAAGTTACGGCTTCATGAACGTCACAAGGTATCGCCTTTCACGACTTAGGAGCATAAATAGCTGGAGAATTTGTATTTTGATGTTAGGGTTGAAGCCGATTTCTTCTCACAATAATGAGATTTATGTTTATATGCCCTAAGTTATTCAGGAGGTGGCAGTTTGAGCTATTCGTCGGCTGATCTGGAAAATATGAAAGTTCAAGATGTAGGGGAAGGCAATGTCAAGATCAAGTAGGTCGTCTCAGTAATTGAAATGATGTTATACCCTTTTGTTGGAAACCAATGAAAATTGGAAGCAATACTGCTGCAGGCTTTATGAAGGTAGAGTAGCTGAGGGCCAACTTAGGGGAACTCCTATTTTGTTTAAGGTTATTATCTACTTGATTCCTTCCTTTCTCTGTTATTTATTTCAAACAAAAGCCATTGATTTCGTTTGTTGTTGACTGTCAAGGTTTATCCAGGCCAAAGGGCTGGTGGTATCGAGGCTGATATGATGGCTGCAAATGAGCTCAATGCTCACACTTCTCTTCAGGTGCAAAACTACAGCAATGGCTGCCTTATTAGCCAATGTATTCTCTTTTGAACACAGCAACAATCGGTTGATACTGTTAGTCACTCATTATGCCTTCATACACTTTTGTAGAGCACTCCAGAAGGTATATGTCGGAATCTAGTGGTTCTACTTGGAGGATTTGAAACAAAAACTGGGGAACAGGTTTGTTTTTCTTCATTTTGTTAGGTTTCAAGTTCCATCTTGCTTTCTGTACTGACAGAAAAATTCATCTGGCAGTGGCTTGCTTTCCGCAACGATGGGAAATATAGTGCAGCGGATTATGCAGCATTGGTCAGCAAGAGAATATCAGCGAGCTCTTCAAAGAAAGAAGAGTCTTGGAATAGTTTTCAAAAGGAAAAAGACATGGAGTATCGAAGATATTATGTTATCAGGATGTTTCAAAGTGTTCTTCGCGGTCTAGCATTCATGCATGACCATGACAGATTGCACCAGAGTCTTGGACCATCTTCTGTTCTTCTCAAGTATCTCTCACTTTTACTCTAAGGTTTGAATGTGTCACACTTGATCGTTTGATTCGTTCATGATATTTACCTAAAAATTTCTGCTTTTTTCATGATGAATTGCAGTACCGTTGTTGAAAAAGATGCAGCTTACCTAATTCCAAGACTTCGGGACTTGTCATTTTCTGTTGATATGAGGTATTCTTTCTAGTTCTTTGATTATCTCATCACTGACACCGTAATTTAGAGATAGCTCGCATATGCTCTAGTAAACAGTTGAATGAACAAAACCATGCAAACCCACAGTAGACTGTTAATTAAGTTTAGTATCTCTGTCAATTGTGAAATTAACTACCAGAAAGGCCTCAAAAATAGGAATCTTTTCTCAAGGTTGACCAAGCCTTGTGCAAGCGAAATTGTTATACTAATAGGATTCGAGGTCTCAATAACTCGAGTGAGAAGGCTCATGATACCATGTGAAGAACCATCGCATCTCAATAACTCGAGTTTCATAACTAGTTTATATAACATTCACGAGTCTGATCCTTCAATTCTGACAGCTTGGACAATATTCCACAACAAGGAGTTGGATCACTCTCAGAAGGTCTCTGGAGAAGGGCAACAGTCGCTGGTGCCTACTCCACTTTGGAGAAACGTTCCTTTGGAATTGCCGATGACATGTAACTTGTTAATAGCTTCACACATTCTAATATCTTAACCTTATACGTTAGTTTTCCTTGGATCATTTTGCTTTCCCGTACATAGATATGCTGCAGGTCTTCTTTTAGCGTACTTGGCTTTTGTTCCCTTCAGCGAAGCAGGCATCGTCGATAGCCTCTCCTTGCAGGTAGCGCTATAAACAACTATAGCTTTAGTTATACAAAGTCTCTAAGTACTTGACTAACTTCAATTACTCCGCAGAGGCTATTAGAGAATACGTTTCGACTTGATCTTGAAGCTACCAGAGAGTAAGATAATCTTTTTTGCTTAGACGACAAGTTTAAGATATATATAGAATGTCGAAATGAAAACTGTCTCATGTTTCTACAGGTACTGTTTAGCTGATGACCGATTGGAAGATGCTGTCAAGTTTTTGGATCTAGGTGATCGGTCCGGTTGGAAACTACTTGAGGTATGAGCAAGCTGCTGTAAATAGGTCCTTCTCACTTTAGACCTCAAACTAAGTGTTGGTAGAATGTGCAGGCTATGTTGAATCCAGATTTCCGGCAAAGACCAACTGCAGAAGCTGTGCTGAACCACTCTTTTCTAAATACCTCTATTCGTTAGGATTTGTTCATTGCAAGTGATGCTCAATCGTAATTTTCTACCTTTTTGTTTGTCAACATTCGTATATGTAGCCATGTACGTATATGCGTGTATGAACAGAGATTGAAACGGCGCAGAAATCAAGGGTGGAAAGTGCATGAGTAGGGAAATGAGACAAAATGGGGATTCGTTGCGATAATCATAAGTCCACTGTCCACCAAAAACCAAAGCTCTGGAATCTGTATATGCATTAGTTAATTGGTTGCTCCGTCACGTCCACTTCAAGGTCCGGCCGGCTACCGTCCTCCACTAATTGCCCCGCCACGCCTCCCGCCACTCCTTCCCACTAAATTTCTATCCACTTTTGTTTATGGTTTATGATATTATCATATGTCCAATAATTCATGAGGAAAATAAAGTACAAAATTGAATTAAGTGATCAGAGTATATAGAGCGTAACATTCAACAACCAAGAATCAAAATGAGGTTACCTCAATGTTAGTTTTAAGACTCCGAGACGTATAAAATCCCGAACTGCGAACAATTCAAAGGTATAAAAACAACTACACTAACATTACATCCCGACACAAACATGATGAATCTCAAGAAGATCGAAAACAATGGAGGTTTCTGTCTGTTAAGATTTAAATTCTGACGATTGATTCGCAGTATAACTACATATGGACACCTAATTACAAAATTCTTCCTCTCTTGTACTCCTTCTTTTGTAAAAAAAAGAGATGTATTTAGCTACTTAATACATTGAATTTGTATTCGTTACAAGGGAGGAAGAAAATAAATATACTACATGTATCCGTACATAAAGTATAATTAAATTCAAACTCAACACATCAAAATCTCCAATTATATAAGGCAAACAACTACACTACTCACGAGAATATTAGTTACATTTTTTTTCATAATACACCTTAATTACTTAAAAACGCCATTCCACAAAACCAAGAAAAATTACAACCTGCAATCCTCTTTTCTGCCCTATTTCTCTGATTTTTTTTCGTCCTTTTCCCTCTCCCTCTCTCTGTTTCTCTTTGATTCGTCTCCGGAAAAAAATTCCGATTTCCGGCGAGTAATAGTTTCAACAATTTGCGTCCGACGAGAAAAGGTAGCGCAGCCAAGTCCGGCCGATTTCCTGACCTATCCGCTTGGTTTGTTCTTATATTCCCCCGTCATTTGTTTTTATCTTCGTTTCTTCCTTCTTCTTGGAAATTCGTTTGGTTGGCGTGAAAGAACGATAAAAAAGAAGAGAAGATTTATACTCTTTCTCTGCGAAGAAGATTGCAAAAAATGGCTCAACAAGGGCAGGCTTCCATCGACCCTACAGTTCTGGACGACATAATCAACCGTCTGCTGGAATTTAAGCAAACTAGGTCCGCTAAGCAACAGCAAGTCCAGCTGAGTGAGAGCGAGATCCGCCAGCTCTGTACTGTGTCCAGAGAAATTTTTCTTCAGCAGCCTAATCTTCTGGAGCTCGAGGCTCCCATTAAGATCTGCGGTCAGTTTCCCCCCTCTTGTTTTGTTAGCTGCGGTTTCTTTAGGTTTGTAAAGTTTTTTGAATGTTTTCATTTGTTTTTGTGTATTTGCTTGTGGAATTAGTATGAGCTGGCTTTGAGAAAGCTCCAGTTACCTTGGATTGGATGTGTATTGGTTGAAGAGTCTTGGATACCTCAGAGGGGTGAATTGCATAGCAATGAAATGATGAATGCAAAGGGCTTATGATAGGAGTCATTCATGATTTTAGTGTGTGGTTTCATCATTCATGTGCGTTCTCTGTGTGTGTTACATGCTTCTTGTGTGCTCTCGTCTCTGGAAATTTCTTCACTCCTTATATCTGTTGAAAAAAACAACTTCAGAAACATAAGCTTTTTATGATCAATAATAATGTTTATGCCATCTCGTAAGTTGCATGGGATGTAATGTGCATAATGCTGTTGTAGCCATCACCGTAACAATTTATGTTATTTTTCCTGTGGCCTTGTTACATCTCTGAGCAAGCCTATTAGTTAGGTATGTGGAATCTAGTAACTCACTAAATCAGCAGCTTGCCTGAAGCACGAATCTTTTGATATAGGATGATTAGCACTATTACTAAGATCATCTTTAGTGGGGTTTTAGATATTGCATACCAGATTCTTGGAATGGTGTCAGACCAATCATTGAGCAGCTCAATATTTTCTAGATGAGATTGTATTGTTCAGGATTCCGTGCTTGTAGTATTTGAATGTCATATACTTCATATTAAATTTCATGCAACCCTCCTTTGCTAACTCCAGGTGACATTCATGGACAGTATTCTGATCTTTTGAGGCTTTTTGAGTATGGTGGCTATCCTCCTAGTGCCAATTATCTCTTCCTTGGGGATTATGTTGATCGTGGAAAGCAGAGTTTAGAAACAATTTGTCTTTTGCTTGCTTACAAAATCAAGTACCCCGAGAACTTCTTTCTCTTAAGAGGAAACCATGAATCTGCATCTATTAATCGAATTTATGGATTCTATGATGAATGCAAGCGCCGGTTCAATGTCCGACTTTGGAAAACTTTCACCGACTGTTTTAATTGTCTACCGGTTGCTGGTCTGATAGACGACAAAATACTGTGCATGCATGGAGGCCTTTCTCCTGATTTAACAAGTTTAGACGAGATAAGGAATCTGTCCCGTCCAGCTGATGTTCCTGATGCTGGTTTACTATGTGATCTACTCTGGTCTGATCCTGGAAAGGACGTTAAAGGATGGGGAATGAATGACCGTGGGGTCTCCTACACCTTTGGGCCAGATAAGGTGTCAGAATTCTTGATGAAGAATGATATGGACCTAATTTGTCGTGCTCATCAGGTTGGTAAGGTTTGCTTATGCTCCATGTTTTTCTAACCCGGAACCTTATCTGGATGGGCTCTTTTTGTCATCTGTAAACCTTCAGGTTGTCGAGGACGGATATGAGTTCTTCGCGGACAGACAGCTCGTGACAATATTTTCTGCTCCGAATTACTGTGGCGAGTTTGATAATTCGGGTGCCATGATGAGCGTCGATGAAACCTTAATGTGCTCTTTCCAAATACTTAAGCCAGCTGACAAGAAGTTTAGATTCATGTGAAGAGATATGACCACACTCCGGATTTCAGCTTCTAGTTTCTAATGTAAGTTTTTCCATAAGTTTCTTCTTCTCTTTACTTTTAAGGTTTGGTTTTAACTTGCATAAATTGAGCCTCTTCTTCAACAATTCATGCACCTTTTGACTATGTAATGGGCTAGCTCATAACTTCACATTAGCCTATTCATGAAATAGAATCATATGGCTCTAGCCTCAATATGACTAGTAGGCGCGATTGTGCTTGCCATACTTCTAGTGCGGATTGATCTTAGATGTATAGTCTTTGCTGCTCGACTTAGTGGTTACTTCATCTAGTCTCATAATACTTCAATCTGACAACTGTATGGACTGAAACATTGAATAGTGCTTTAAAGCTTTCAAATTTTGCTTTGGGTCGAACTCTTTGGGCATTTTTATGGAAACGCAAAAATAATAGTATCCATCCTGCTGCTGTAATTGTTATCTTCCAGGGCTGCAACTTAGATTCAATAAGAGAAATTGAAATACGCCAATCCAACTTTTAAAAGTTTTTAAAGAAAGTTAAACTGGAAATAACTAATTCATACCATAAGAAATGTGCTTGCTTTACATGGTGAAAATATCTGTAGCATATCCTTCAATATTATATGAGAAAATAGTATCCATCATGCTACATCTTAGTTCAATATCTAGATATCAAAAGGATTTAGCCCGCCTAAAATGTCAATGCATCTTTTGTAGGCATTAGCTTCAATGGATACTAGGGATTTGGAAACACGATACGTGTATCCTTACTTCTGCTAGCCATTCTTATGCAATTTGTTTGAAACCTGGTTGCAGAACCTTCCCAGCTGTGATATGAAGAGAAACAAGCCGGAGGATCTGATGCTGCAGACGAAAAGGCGCCTGCTTTGCAATCGGGATGCTGTTGTGTTTCTCAAACCAAGGGAGGGTTAGAAGATACTGAGTGTTGAAGTTGTTCATCTTATGAAAAAAGGTGAAGCCTTTCGGACTTCCTTTCCTACTATGGAGTTAAAGCTAACTTTTAGAGCAGCTGGAAAAAAAAACAGCCCCTTGTTTTCCTAATTTTCTCTCACGCAATTGACCGTGTGAATACATTCTCGTAATTCCTCTTTTTCGGGCTGTAAATTAGTACGATTTCGACGCGTAATCATTTCGTCCAGACACTTTGAAGCTTCTCTACTTTCTTGAAGATCAGAATCCCTGAACAGAAAGTTGATCAAAATAGAAGCGTTACATGAAAAAAAGGGATAGCAGATGTTGTCCTGTTGTTGATGAAGAAGATAGCCGTTGGGGTTTTATCAGAAAGGTTGTTGCTTCGCTCAGAAGAATTCATGCATTTGGCATCTTGGCTTAGTGAACGTGGAAGCCAGAAAGGTGGTTTGTTTCCTTGTTTTAGTGTGCTTCAGACAACGCAGACATCTTTGGACGGTGTTGCTTAAACTCTGCTTCCTCAGTTGCTATATAAGAACGATTGGAGCAAGGCCATCCATTGCTGCCATAGATAGTAACTCACTCACTCATCTTATGTTTGGTTTCAAGTTGTGAAGATGCGGACTATTGTGCATTGCGTCCTTGTTTTGGTGCTATGGGTGACGACATTTCAAGCTGATGTTGTTGTGTCGTCCGTTGCTCGTCTCAACGAACGCGAGTTCGGAGGAGTGAAAGTTGTTCGTGATCCTACGCCACCATCCAATGGATATACTCCACCTTCGCAGAGCCCTCCGACACAGACCCCGCCATTCGGTGGGTACACACCACCCTCTCAAAGCCCTCCGACCCAAACACCCCCTTCTCATGGTTACACGCCTCCTTCTCATAATCCTCCGACACAAACACCACCATCCCATGGGTACACTCCCCCTTCCCAGAGCCCTCCGGTCCAAACTCCGCCATCTCATGGGTACACTCCGCCATCACAGAGCCCTCCGACTGTAACACCGCCATCCCATGGGTACACTCCACCTTCCCAGAGTCCCCCAGTCCAAACTCCACCATCTCATGGTTATACTCCACCCTCTCAGAGCCCGCCGGTTCAGACTCCACCATCACATGGCTATACTCCACCTTCTCAAAGCCCTCCAGTCCATACACCACCGTCGCATGGGTACACTCCTCCCTCCCACAGCCCTCCGATCCAAACTCCACCTTCCCATGGGTATACTCCACCCTCTCAAAGCCCTCCTACACAAACACCTCCCTCTCATGGTTACACTCCTCCTTCCCAAAGCCCCCCGACGCAAACGCCACCATCTCATGGGTACACACCACCCTCCCAGAGCCCACCAGTACAAACACCACCATCTCATGGATACACTCCACCCTCGCAAAGCCCTCCAGTCCAGACACCTCCATCACATGGGTACACTCCGCCCTCCCAAAGCCCTCCGACTCAAACTCCACCATCTCATGGATACACTCCACCCTCGCAGAGTCCTCCAGTTCAGACACCTCCATCGCAAGGGTACACTCCTCCCTCCCAAAGCCCTCCGACTGAAACTCCACCATCTCAAAGCCCTCCGGTCCAAACGCCACCATCGCATGGGTACACACCTCCCTCTCAAAGCCCTCCAATCCAAACACCGCCAGTTCATGGGTACACCCCACCCTCTCCAAGTCCTCCGACACTGACGCCACCAACTCATGGGTACACTCCACCTTCCCAAAGCCCTCCAGTTCAAACTCCGCCATCACATGGGTACACACCACCTTCCCAGAACCCTCCGGTGCAAACACCTTCATCCCAAAGTCCTCCTATCCAAACACCACCGTCGCACGGTTACACACCTCCATCCCAAAGCCCTCCTGTCCAAACTCCGCCATCTCATGAGTACACTCCACCCTCTCAGAACCCTCCGACTCAAACACCGCCATCGCACGGGTACACTCCACCCTCTCATAACCCTCCGACTCAAACGCCGCCGTCACATGGATACACTCCACCCTCTCAAAGCCCTCCTACCCAAACCCCACCAACTCATGGGTATACTCCACCTTCCCAAACCCCTCCAGTCCAAACACCACCATCTCAAGGATATACTCCACCGTCCCAAAGCCCTCCAACCCAAACCCCACCAACCCATGGATATACCCCACCATCTCAGAGTCCACCTACCCAAACTCCACCAACTCATGAATACACCCCGCCTTCTCAGACCCCTCCTATCCAAACCCCACCGACTCATGGTTACACTCCACCGTCTCACAACCCTCCAAGCCAAACACCAGCATATGGTTCACCTCCACCGTACTCCACCCACCATCAGCCATCTTCCTAAGTTTATCTTTCTCCAGAAGTGAGATGCATAATATATATTAGGGAGCCAATGTATTGTGTGGTTGAGAATAATTATGGTTGTATTGCGGAATGGAAAGAAAAATCTTTAAAAAAGCTTATATATTTTCATATAATTAGATTGTTGCTTGCTGCTAAGAATCACCACCACAACCAACAACTATTGCAGCAATGTACCATCGATATATAGTAATCTACTGAAGTTATTATGAACGATTTTATTATAAGTGTTCTTAACTCGATAAACCAAAATCCCAACTGGCTGCTCGTCCAGTAAAATGGCGCCTGATCCATTCATTACCTTAAAATAAGCAAAACCAAAATTTTCTCAGCTTCTTCAGTGGTTTAGGACTTTTACCATGTCCTTCGTACACTCGATTGTTGATTAGGTCGCGCTGCATTGTCCGCAAGGACAAGGGCAACGTTCTTCCACATAGTTCTTGACAGAGTGTGCAGCTGCATTTTCACTACTTCTGTAGATAACCTTGTCTTCAAGCTCATGGAAGACGTCGAGGTCACTTGCTAGTTTCCTTCTCCTCCTCCGCTTGATTCCGATTCAATTTCGATGTTCGTTGGGGTGACAATTAAATCTCTAGCTTGTACTGTCAGAAGTGTTTTTCAGTTACCCTTTTCCTAGCTTTTCCAAAACAAGCTGAAAGAATTTGCCTAAGTGTTTAGATAATGACTTTTGTTGACTTGATTCCCAAATTCTAATGTAAAGGGAAAAAAATTCTATTAACAATCAGAAGAAAGAACCATAGTGTACAAGTGGGGAGGGGGGAAATCAATATTTCTGCCCTTCAGCTTGGGCGGTTTGAGCAAGATCACGAAAACCTAACTCGAGTGTTTCATCGGTCAGTAGTGTTCGTCAGCTACACAAGAAATGCCCGAAAAGATGAAACGTATCATTCTTCGTTTAGTCACTGAACTGTCGTAGAGCCGTCGTGCTTCATTTTGATCAGACTGCTCTCGATGTTCCGAAGCACTGGTCTATAGCTGCAAATCCGAACCATGACAAAACTCTTGCTTTAGAGCAAACATCATAAAAGTTGGAGAATTTTGAGAGTGAGACAGAGGGACACTCACGCATGTGCAAGACTATTGTAGGCTTGCGTAGCCTGCTGGAGCTTTGCCGATAGCTGCATTACCTCTGCCGATAATGCTACTGCTCTGCTTTGTTCTTTTACGAGCTCTCCCTGCACATTCGTGGAACGAAGACCATAGAGAGAAGTGAGTGGGTAGGGCAAGAACTGTAATTTGATGAAGGTGCAAGGTGACAATTGGCAATAACCTTAAGGGAGAGAGCCTCAGGCATATGTCCTTGTGCATTTAAGCTATCGCTTTCACCTTCCTTTGAGCCTCGAAGTGTTTCGTTGTTAGACAGTACAGCTGCTTGTTCTGTACTGAATTTGTTGAGCATTGTGCAGAGTTCTTCGTTCTTCTTGAGACATTCCTTTAACTGGACATTCAAGAGAGAAGTCTCAGTATCAAGGAATAAAGTGCCAGAAAATTAGACTGACGTTAACAAAGTAACTAGACCGTAGTAATTTGCAATTCACCTGGTTCTCCCATTGATTTGCTCTGTTCATTGCGTCTTGACACGAGGAAACAAGGTGAGAATTTTCCTCAAAAAGCTGCTCTATCTCTGCAGATTGAGAATCAATCTGACAATAGGATAACGATGGTAAGGATTATGACTATTGTTTTATAATCAATAGCTAACTGGAAAGCAATTAGCTCATGGAAATTAGACCTCCTTCAGTAGTTTCTGCCTACTACTTTCCAATCTCTCAACTGCAACAGCCATGTCATGCAACTGCCTCTCAAGTATCTCTTTATCCTCCTACGAGTTCCAATGAAAAGAAGAGAATCAGCCCTCCGGATAATGAAAGTTTTTATTATTTTTCTTTCTAGGAAAGAAAGGTAGCAAGTATTTCATCCGTAATCAAATAGGAACTAAATATAAACCATACCATTGAAAGTCCATTCTGAGCAACTTTTTCTACTACTTGTTCTGCATAGCGCAAACATGAGCAGTAATAAGAACACATGAACTAGCAAGAAAGATTTGAAATTCTCAATCCATAGAAAAAAGTCCTCTGGGCTAGCATCTTCAATTTCACCTGGTGCTTTTTGGGGCAGAGAAAGAAGTTTTTCTTCCAGCTGATGCCTTTCAGCCTCGAGGGTAGAAACCTTGACTTTCTCCTCAAGAAACTGTTGTTGCTCCCGTTGCCTCATGAAAGATTCTTGCTGCAAATCTAGGATCATGTTAAATTGCAATGGATTATCCATTCAGCAGGGATATAAAGTTGTTGCAAACCTGTAGATCAGACTTCACACTAGCCAACTCCTTTTCCAAGCTCTGAAACTGTTCTGCTGAAATACCAATAGAAGTGATACCATTGAGGCTATTACTCATTGCTTGCCTCTGTATAGAGTTCAGTTCTGCTCGCAATGCTGCAGCATCTTCCTCAGCCTGTTATAGAGTAGCTAAAAGGATTAATGGAATTATGGTGTGCATTATTCTCGTTTCTTTCATGAATATGGCCTGTATTATTGTTAAGGGCCACAAGAGTTTACATACTCGATATTGTTCCTCTTCTGCATCCTTTAGCCGTTTCTTAAGTGTACGAAGCTGGGCTGAAAGGTCCTCCTGCAGGAGAACATCAGAATTATGATGATGCATGAAGGAAAATAAAAGTCGATGAAAGATGCCGAAGTATTATTTTCACCTTTGCAACAACTGCTGCATCTTTTTCCATAGCTACATCCTTCAGGGCTTTCCTTAAAGATGGAACAGTGGTCCGTTCCTGAAGTAGACAAGAAAAGAAAAAATCAGCAAATATTTTGCTGTGAAAACTCGACACGCATTCATAAAAAAATGTCTACACTTAATGGTCTTCAGTGAATAGCACTTAACAAAAACTTAAGGTGAGTCTACGCGCACATTACATAATATACTAGTTATGAATGATTATTCACGTGACTCGCGAAACAAAACGCTACAATACATAAAGAAACTAGTCATTATATAAAACCTCTATTTCAAAGCCAAACTGAGAGGACTTTTCTATTTCCTAAACAATGAAGCAAAAGGAAAGGTGGTGAAGAAGTTCAGCATCCTTACCAGCTCATTTACTCGATTTTGTAATGTCTCGTTCTCCGTCGTCTTCGCTTGAAGCTGAACAAACATCATACCATCACCATTCAGCATGATGGCGCAAAAGGAAAAAGTTTCTCCAATTTTAGATAGTGAATATGACTTCTTGTTATATGAATATCACTTGCAAGAATGATACCTTCGAAGACAATAACCTGTTGTTTTCCTCCAAATCCAAATTCTTTCTCTGCAGCTCTTGAAGCTGCGCTACTACACCACTAACATCAGCCTGAACAAAACCAAAATTCAGAATCCGCACTTCCAATTACTAACTACTGAATGATCTTCAAATTTTCCTCGTAAGTTAACACAGCAAGCGCACGTATTCAGCAACAAGTCAAGTACCTTCCCTTGGATGAACATATCCCAAGTTCTAGAGACATTTCTTACATATAACTAGCTGGCTAGCCCAAGCTTTCTTTCGCAGCATGATTCAAAAACCAAACAGTCGTTCAACGATATAAAAATACAGACTAAATTGTGCAATTCCTACCTCTGAGAGTCGATTTGCACTCTCTGATTTCTTTATTCCAACAGTATCTGCGGAAGAATCAAACTAATCATAACGAGACGTACGTTGGCCGGGAAGAAATGCGCGGGACGAGGATTACTCCCGCCTTTCCAAAATCATGATAAAGGATCGAAAAGAGATTAGAAAGACACCTGCAAGGATTGAAGGATTTCCGAGATCTGGTCCAAAAGATGTTTTGCTCAATCTCTCTGCCGCTCTCTTTTGACGAATCTCTTCCAGCTGCAGAGATTGCGACGAATTGGATATTGTCAGAATGAAAACAGGAGCAGAGAACTAATAGATGGTAGCAGAAATTGGACGAAGATTTTGCAGAGGAAAAGAATTTGAATACAGTTCGTCGACCAAGAGTTGCATGACGTGAGTCCATAGCAGAGAGAATCGCAAATGGGCGGAGGATTGATCTCTTTCCTTCACCCTTTCCACAGCTTCGAATCCAGTTTTCTCCGCAGGGAAGAAAGAAGAGGTTTGAAATTGGGAAGACAACTTGGGTTGGGTCGTTATTATTCAATTCAATTAAGGGGAAATTTTAAAATTTAGATGAATGAACATGGGTTTGGGCCATTTAATATTTTTTCAATGGGCTTCCTAGAACCAACAGCTAAATTTAGGCTAGCTCGAGGCCCACTGTCCAGCTCTACTAACTCTTCGTCCAATAGTTCATTGGTGGGACATTCTCAAACAACGATGCAACAACACACAATTGTTATTTTATTGGATTATTTTTTGTTTGGAGTTTTGATTTATTATAAATTAATATTATAGTGTAATTTAGTAGTAGAATTTTATATGATAGTGAATTATATATATGGTATATATATATATATATATTCGGTTGATGGTTAGAATGGTTAGCGAGATTTTTTTATTGCTATAAATCAGTATAATTAAATTACTCAATAAAATTGATGATTTAAACCAAATTAATTATATTAATCAAACCAAATTAACCAAATGATATATATTAAAATGGTTAACTTAGTAACTTATCCGTAATAACAACCCTAAATACATCTCACTAACAGCAATAATCAAAACCCTTAAAAAATGCTATTTGGTTATTATTTGAAGGGTTTAACATGGTGAAATCTCAATTTTTAACAATTCCCAACATCCATATCAAATATTAGTCAATTTATAAAAAAAAAATTTTGACATGAAGATTGTCAATTTTCATGTGTTATATACTATGGAAAATGATCATTTTCACATAAAAAATTCAAAATTTTCAAATCAACTAATATTTGACATGCATGATGGAAATGACTAAAAAATTAAATTTCATTATAATAACCCTTATAAAAAATGATCAAATAAAATTAAAAATTTATTTTACTTAATGTTATATTAAATTTTCAAATCAATTTATTTTACTTAATGTTATATTAAATTTTCAAATCAATTTATTTTATACATGGGTTAGAAACAACTAAAATTGATATGCAAAAGCATCATTAATATATTTATGCGTTCTACCATACAAAAATATATTTATAAGTGGCAAATATATTTTTAATAATAAAAAAGGAGAGTTGTGTGAAGGGGAAAGGAGGGGCCCAATGAAAGCCCAGATTCGCATATGGCAGAGAGAGAGAGAGGAGAGTCCGTCGTTATTCAAAATGCGGTTGTCGAGTTGGCGTGGCTTTCTCTACGTCTTTTATTTTATGAATGAATGATCTCTTCATCTCTCACTCTCTAGTCTCTGCCAGACACAGAACCCCCATTTGCCCATAACCCGACCGATACCGATCACGCTCCTTTGTCCCTCTCTCGCATTCTTCTCTGTTGCTCCCTCCCTCCCATGGCTTCCCTCCTCGACTCCGCTTGGCTGGTAACTCCTTATACTCCGATAACCTTCGCGCTTGCTCTCTTATTCTAGAGCGCCTCTTTCGTAAAGGTCGCCGTCAGATTCCGCGCCACTTATTGATTCGTCTTCGGATCTGCTAATGCATTCTCTTGATTTTAGCTCCAGCTGATTCTTTTTCACACTTCGTATTTTCCGTTTCTCGCTCTCTCTCGTTGGTTTTGCCGCCTAAAAATGCTGGCCGCTTGTTTTCTGTTTAGATCTTTGCTATTGCTTCGGAATGATTAGTGAGCTGATTAGCTGGGGTGGACAGTGTTGATTAACGACATTATGAGACGATTAGTGTTTGTAAATTGGATAGAGATGTGTCAACTGTTACTAATTTGTGAGAGTTTCTCGTTTAGAGATCTTAATTAGGGAAGAAGCTGAAATTGACTACGTACCAGTATAATCAGTGGTATATTCTCTAGGTTTTGTTATAGCTATTATTTAAGTTGAGAGTGATCTTCCTCTTCCTTGGATTTGTGCTTAACCGCAGACGTTATCATAATTCCTCGCATGTCAGCATCATATTGCTTGGTTTGCTGTGAATTTAACGTTTTAAGGGAACTATGGATGAGATTAAGAAAGGGATGAGATTAAGAAAGAATGCTCTCTTGTTCAGCTATCACTGAGCAGTTTTTCGTAGCAGCTTCTTGTTTTCTAACTCTTATCTGCTATCATGCAGTTTCTGATCACGCATTTCAGCGATTTTCAATTGGCTTGTCTGGGGAGTTTCTTCATCCATGAAAGCATCTTCTTTTTATCTGGACTTCCTTACATATTCCTTGAGAGAGCAGGGTGGCTGAGCAAGTACAAAATTCAGGTATTGTATTTATACCGCGCTATATCATGCAGAAACTTCTTGTTATCAACTGAGCCATACTCTGTTATGATGAACGAATGTATTTCTTGTTGACTGAAACTGTTGTTTTTCTAATGAATTGCACTGTAATTGTCGTATACATGTAATGGTAATGCGTGCCTGCTACTTACATGTGAACTAAGCTTCCTCCATACACAATACACTGGTAGCACGTAATTTATAGATTGTTATTGATATTCCTGATGTATAATAATGATGTATTTTGCTTTGAGTACCCCATCTTCTTTTGTCACTTTTGCCACTTCTACTAATGGCTGGCGTATGCAGCATAAAAACAACAGTCCAGCAGCTCAAGAGAAATGTATTACGCGTCTACTTTTGTATCACTTTGGTGTAAATCTGCCAGTTATGATTTTCTCCTATCCTGTCTTCAAGCATATGGGAATGAAAAGCAGCCTTCCATTGCCGTCATGGTACTTTCAGGTTCCTTATATACTAAATGCTTATCTGTAGTGAACTTTAGGGTACTTACTTACCAATGAAATGCTGGAATCTGACCAGAAGAGAAATTAAATCACTTGCTGAATATCCTTTCATTTCTAGTCTCCTGGATAAGCATCAACCTTCCCTGATTATGTCTTGTATAATTGTCAGCTTTTGGAAGTACCTGATTGCAGACTCATGATTTAATTCTGCAGGAGAGTAGTTCTCAGCCAAATAATGTTCTACTTCATTTTGGAAGACTTTGTGTTCTATTGGGGACATCGAATTTTGCATACGAAATGGCTGTACAAGCATGTGCATAGTGTCCATCACGAGTAAGTTGGAGTTTACTTTTCCTGTTTGTTTTCATAACAGCAATATCTCCGGTGTCCTGTAGATGCATTTGCTTATCACGACTATATTTGCAGGTATGCTACTCCTTTTGGACTAACATCTGAATATGCTCACCCTGCTGAGATATTGTTCCTTGGATTCGCTACCATAATTGGTCCTGCTATTACTGGCCCACATCTATCTACATTGTGGTTATGGATGGTGCTTAGGGTTCTGGAAACAGTTGAAGCGCATTCAGGTTACCATTTTCCATGGAGCCCGTCTAACTTTCTTCCTGTATATGGAGGGTGAGTGTTTACTTTTCCATTTATCTTCTGGAATATCCTACAAGATTATTTAGTTCTGCTAACTTATTTCAGAGATAGGTGTTTATAACTACCGTTTATTCACATATTCTCAGTGCTGATTTTCATGATTATCACCACCGCTTGCTGTACACCAAATCAGGAAACTACTCGTCAACTTTCACATACATGGACTGGTAAGTTTCTGTATATTGGGGAACTATTTCACTATTATGTTTCGTTTGTTAACCAGCTGACGATTCTAGCATTACTCATCCGATTTGGTGTGGTGGGCTGCCTGTAGAATGTCTCAAGAAAATTACATGAGTTGGTACTGATGTGAACATTACTAATAAAGATAATAATTGTTCCAACGCTCAAATAACAAGCCATCCGAGTCTATTAAGTTCACACTGGCCTTTCTGATGGTATCTTCCGAATACCTTGAGCATTTCGATGGATAATGCTATGTTAAATCCTCAATAGAAAGAATTTGTAACTCTAGGAGTGAGCTGCTCTGCTTTTTTAATGCAAATTCATAGCTAGTTTCAATAGTCAAATTTGAAAGTCCAATTTAAAGAAATTAGTTATGCATATTCCCTCTGAATTGTGTAAAGAGTGTCCGTACTTCGACTAGTCTGTGACTATTCTCTTCTGAATTATGTGAAGAATGTCCATATTTTGCTGTTAGTTAGCAGGGAACTTCATTACTGTAAATCGAGTCAGTTGGAAAATCATTGCCTCTATCTATGGTTAGCTTTGATTAGCTAAGTACATACTGAATGTTTGCTCTACCATTGCTCATCAAGTAATTTGTGTTATGTGTTTGTGTTTTGGCTAACAGGATATTTGGCACCGACAAAGGTTACCGAAAGTTGAAGGCATTGAAGAGCGACGAGAATGGACACAAGAGCGACGTGAATGGGCACATAAGCAACAACAAGATGCAATGATCATATGATTTATGATTTCATGCAAAGCCGAGATTCTTTGAGCTTCAGGCAAGTAGGGAAGTTGATGTAGTCCTCAGAACTCATGGAAACCTTGAAAAAAAACCCAAGGAAGCAAGTCTGGTTTTTCCTCCCTTTCTCCCTTTCTCCCTTTCTGTCACTGTGTATGCTAGTTCGGATTTTCGCGATTTCGAGTTTAGTTTGGGGTGTAGTCTGATGTTATGTAGAGAGGGTGATGATGGATGATGGTGTTTTTGTATTAGTGGAAAAGCTTTCATCTTGATTGTAGAATCATCTGCCTATATCATTCTGGACTGCTGCTTCTTCCTTCTCCCTAGAATCTTAGATGGTGCTGATGCTTCATTTGCATACTTCGTTCAATTTGAGGGACTAAAACTTCCAATAGCTAGTTATTCGAGGTAGCTCTGGGTTTCAAAACTCGAATAGTTAGTATCGCTTCGAGGGAGTATAACTTGTAGCGAGTGTGGGTGATCTATTATGTCAATCAAAGCAGTAAGGCGACTCGATTAGATCGTAACCCAAGATACACGGAATCAACAATCTTGGTTGTCGGCTCGATATCAACAATAAACACCCTAATTAGTGAATTAATTAATTGAAGGGGCAAATTACTGGCATTACTTTGAAACTGTCTTTGATTATGTTCATAAAACGATTTTCACCACTGTATCTTCGTTTACTCTCCCCACCCATTCTACACTTCGTCTTTTCCCCTCCAAACATCCCCACATTCACCTTTACCCAAATGCGAGAAAGCAAAAAACCAGGAAAAAGAAAAACACTGCAACACAAGTAGTACTTCGCTACGTGTCACGTCTGAGGTCCACCACCACAACGCTCACGTTATCGGTACTGTGCCTCGCCAGCGCCAGCTTCGTTAGCAGCATCGACGCATCTGAGCACGCTCTATCCGACTTCTCCGCCCATCCTAACCGTCCGTTATTCCCATCCTCCGCTTCCGCCGCCGCAGTTCCCTCGCCTTCTACCGCCGCGCACAGCCCCGCCGCCTTCCCCTTACCTTTTCCTCTCAGACACATTCTCGCGACGCCGCACGCGGTGTCGTTCGGCACCACGTCCCATAGACCGTCGCTGGCGATTATCAAGCAGTCGTCGTCGGAGGATCGTTCTGTTATTGTCACCTCTGGCTCCGAGATCACGTATGGCTTCAGGTAGTTGTCGCCTGAGAATAAAATTATTAACAAAACGGAAATGTGAACAGATTTTTGTGTCGCTGTTTGGATAAAACCTTACCGATTGCTCTCGACATTGCGAGAACTCCGAGCACCCTTGGCCCGTCCCAATAGATCACTCGTCCGCCGGCAGCTTGGATCCGGTCCAGTTCATCCGGGCGATCCGGCTGTATTCATAACAAGAAGAATCGTTAACCAAACAGATTATCTTCCAGAAAATATTGTTCGTTTGCAAGGAAAATGGGGGATAAGATACTGTTTGTTTGCCAGTAAAATGGAAATAAAACAATTCCGTGACACCGTCGATAAACGAGCTGAAATCTAGTTCCCGTACGCTTGCGGAATTTTTATCTGATTCAATCTAGCTATCCAATCAAACAGTTCCTTATCCAGACCAGAATTGAATCGACGGCGAGAGAGGCCGACCTTATGATCAGTAGACAGAGGGATCGGCTTCCCGTTGCGGCAGAGGATGGCTCTAGAATCCCCGCAGTTGGCGACGATTATCTTTTCAGGAGAGACGATGGCGACGGTGGCGGTGGATCCAACTGCGTCGCATTCCGGCGTCTGCAGCTCGCATCTGCAAGTCGCAACGGCTGTACCTTGATTCAACAGACTCACTTCCTTGTCCATCCTGCCGAAGCTCTTCTCCATCGCCGCTTTCCACTCCTCCGACTCTTCCTCTGAGCTGTAGTACTCCGTACGCAGCTCCTCCTTCAGCAGCTCGTGTAATCTCACTCGACATCTCGACGCCACCTGAGTTTCCATTCACAAAATCGCGTCAGGGGAAAAACTAAAAAGACATTCACGCAGTTTTTCAAAATTGCAGAATGAACATCGATTCTGATTTCCGTACATGAGAGCAACCATGTCCGTCGTAGACGCCGAAGTAGTGAAGCTCGGTCATCGCGGATATGCTCTCCCCGTTTCTAAGACAAAACGAAGGATGAATCGCCACTGCATCTTCCATATCTCTCCGCCTGCCGCAGACGGAAGCGACGCCATATTTAGGATAACAATGCTGCTTATCAGCCTCCAACAGAGACTGACTCAACGACAGTTCCAAAGACTCGCTGGTCACCGGATTCACATCCCCGACCTTCATAACAAGTTTCTCCTTCATCTCCTGTCCGTTACCGCGGCAGCTCATATTCGTCGGAGGAACACAATTTCCCACAGCGGCGGTTTCACCTCCATTATTGTTCCACGTGAATGAAGCCTTGAAACCCGCGAGTTTCTGCCTCTTGGTATCACCGTCATCGTCCTCCGACGATGCGTCAACCACTCCCGGCACGACCTTAAACCGGCGGATTTCCATTCTCCTCCGCCTAGCGTCTCTGGAACTAGGCTCGGAGATCGAGGAAGACGACGGAGAAGAAGAAGAAGAAGAAGGCAAGGATGTTTTCCTATCACTCACAACTCCGCAGCATATATCAGCCATTAATAAACAGAGGTCCTCCTCCTCCTCCTGGGCGCCACTTTTGCTGGTGAAGGAATCCGTATGAAATTACTTTTGAAAGTGTTTTTTGTCAGTTCAATCTCCGGCGATCTTTTTGTTCCGCTTTGCTTTTATGTTGTAAAGACGAGTTCACTTTATTTCTCTTCTCGTTTAAAGTTTTATCGTTGATGATTGCAGAGGAAAAAAAAATGAAAGAATAAGAAGAAGAAGCTGAAGCAGAGTGACTCTGAGAGACAACCAAAATAATCAATTACAAAACGGCCTTCTCATTTTAATTAATTTATTATTATTGAGAGACAGTGGGCGAAGAAGGAGGCTGCCCGTCACCGTCACGGGCAGCCAAACGGCGGGGTCAGTTACTAGTTATGGGAGAGTGACGCATGGGGGTGTGTTGCCCTGTCTGCCCGAGGAAGGGGCGGATCTCTGCCGTTGGACGTTGCCTAGTCACCGTCGAGTGGCAACACGTGTAAGAATTACCTACAGAGAATAGGTTACGTGGACCAATGAGAAGTCAACACGGTGAACCCTTGGTTAGTCGCCTTCAGACACACAGATCAGAGATGGTTGTCCTCTCCTCTCTCCGTATTCCATTCCTAACTCAGCTCAAAACTCATTTGCATTTTTTTTGGATTAAACCATTCTGTCCGTATAAGATAAAATAAATGTTGGTGTGTTTATATTCGAATTTGATACGTCCAATTCACAACTTTAAGCCAAATAAAAACTCAAGTGTGAATCCCAAGGAACATTCATGTGCATCTATATCTTCAGTATTTGCCAGGTACTAAACTCACTCTCCTGTATTTTCCTTCCCAGGAAGGAAATGTTTGAATGGGTTGAATATAATTGATTGATAATTTTTTTAAATTCGAATTCGAGATTTTTAAATAAATGACACGTGTATGCCATACGAGAATACGAGATTGAGGCAGATTTCAAACCAAAAAAAAAACTCGTCGCACTATGTTCCCCCCGGCGGTGATGTCGTGGCCCAATGAGAATGACGTTGACGTTGTAGGCCCCACCTGTCCACGTCGTTGACGCATATACAATATCTGAAATTACAACCCATGGAGGAAGGAGGAGAGGGAGACTTCACAATCCAGCGACACGTGTCATCTTTAGACCTCTGCCGTGCCGCCGGATTCAGTTTCCCCCCACCTGACCCACTTCTCCCGACCCACCTGCCCTCGTTTGTCAACCTCTTTGTTATTTCCTGTTGGTTGGTTTTCCTGGAGACGTAGATGAAGGAATGAAGTGTAGTTTTCCTTCCGTGAGTGAGTTGGGAACAAGGCGTGTGTGGAAAGGATGATTGAAAAAGAGAACTCAAAGGAAAACAAGTCGTATAAAGCAGAGGAATCCATGGCGGGGCCCGGAAAAAAAGAAGAAGGTGGACTGGTGGCAGAGTAAAATGTCCAGTAAAAACACTGGGGTGCTGTTAGAATGGAACTGGGGAAGAAGGGCGGAGGAGATCGGGGAAGGGGTACACGTGTAGGAAGTGGCTGGCAAGCAAATAACTCTCTCTCTACGCTAGTGGTACTGGCTTTGCTTGATGAATGAAAAGGTGGTGAGGTGGCATGAAGTTGACAGCAGGCGGAAAAGTGGCGACACGTTACCAAAACAACAACTGCATTCATTTTTTACGGAGCCTGACAAAAGACGAAAACGCCCTTCTGCCTTCCCGCTCTTCCCCACCAAATTCAACTTCCGGCCACCATGAGGTACAATAACCATGCATGGTAGTTAATTTTTTGTGTTTTTTTTTTCAAATAATAAGGAAAACTAATCAGGATATCTGAAAACCGTAGACTAAAGTCTCAAAGTAGTTGAGTTGGTAGTATCGGGTTCAAATTTAAAAATACCTGATTTTTGTGTTATATGACATTTTATTATTTATATATGTACGGATTTATTTATCAAATAGGATATTTGGATTTTTTCGTTAATGAACATTATAAAACATATTTGAACCATCTCTTTATTATTTAAGTTAATGAAATGTGACAATTCTTAATAAATATTAAAATTAAAATTAAAAATTTTTTTATTAAATTTTAATATTTTATATTTTATGTACATAACTTATCACGTAAAACTGTGTAAACATGAGCTTCTATTTGGCGAGCAAATAAATACTTGTGCACTTGTGGTGGACACTGGACAATCACTTGTGATATATTGATATATCTTATAACAAAACATAGGCAAGTAAAAAAAATTATCCACGCAAAATATACGGATATATGAATTGTCAATAATCACGTACGTACATGATATTACTGCAAATCTGGACTTTAAATTAAGCCAGCCGATATAGAAGTGGGCATGTATCAATTATGTATATAACACGATGTTTCAACTCTTAATAATATGTGCGCCTTCCAGCAAAGACCAGGAACAGTTACCGGTAGGCTTGGAAATCGGAATGGGACGGAGTCGGATTTATATGAATTCATTATTCACTCGTTGCATTATTTCAGATTCGGAGAATTCCCACCCGATAATAGTAATCGGATTTAGATTTTATACCATCCTGTCCATTGCCGGATTTCAGGTTGGTCGGAGATTCAAATTTGATCCAAAACATACTAAACCAAGATTGAAAAATGAGTTTAAATCAAAGCAAAATCAACCAAAAAACCGGTAAATTATCCAAAATATTAAATTTACTTAACCATCTTCAAAACTCATTGTACCAAATAACAACATAAACCAAACTAATCTAGGGATTTTTTGCAGGTATATATATTTTTGGGTGAAGTCGGATCGAATACCAGTAAATCCGATATCCACCAAACACTCGTCATCTTTGGATTCACATTAATTCGAATCCGATCTGTCATCCGGTCAAACAGAATTTTTTCCATTTTAATCCGATTGAATATAGACGGTTTTTCGAATTTCCGGCCAAAATGCGAAGCCTGGTTACCGGAGCGTTTGAGCAAAAATTAATAAATAAATTAGAGAAAGCTGCAGTAGTAGTCTAGCAGTGCCCTCTTTGAAAGGGGCAGGGGAGCATGCAAAATGTGGCAGAGACGCCGTGATCTCGGGTAGGGAAACGGCGGACACGTGGTGATGATGACTGATGAAGAAAAACTAATAACATAAATCAATGCATTTCATTGGTACTAAGGAAACCATGATGAGTCGGGTCGGGCCCGGGTGTCATTTCGGCTACTCCAGAGTCTAAACAGTCTTTACGGTGGGTCGTCATCAGGCAGGCAGGCAGGCAGGCAGCAGCCAGACAGAGAGCAGTACGTGGGGAAGAGGGAAGTGACACGTTTCAGAAGGAGAGAGGAGATTTTGATACTAGGTTGGGGTTACGTGGAGATTGGAGAAGCTGGTAAAATGTTCTGCATGTTTGGCAAATTGCATGTCCGCCACACCGCACAGCACCCAGCATGCAGCTAGCTGCTCTGAACGCAAATGCGAAAGGGTCATATCTGGGGATGGCTGGCTGGCGTGCTTTTTCAGGACTTAGACTGCCGAGATCCAACAATAATAACAAAAGGAAAAAAGATTGAAATATTTGCCAGTACGTACACACAAGTGGCGAGCGGCTAACAACACCTGGCACAAGGCACCCCTATACGTGCCCAGGGGTTTCTCATTTAATGATTATAAAGGATATACGCTGGTTTTGAATTTCAACGTCTACCATGGAAATGCCTGCTTTCTTCCATGAAACTGTCAACGATCTCTAGCTCTTTGTTCAACTCAAATGGAGATGATCAGTGGAAACGTTAACAGCTATATATCCTACGTGTAACATATGATATATATGACCATGCAGTTAACTTTGTATCTGAACGTACGTACGTACCACAAGGACTAGAGGGGACCTTTTGAAGATTATCTAAGTATGGATAAATTTGTGAATAATTGATGTTGAATTTCGAAGTTTCGAAATTATAGAGTTTGATGAACGGAACATATCTAAACATTTATTTCGGTGCTGCTTTGACTATATTCACATATATATACTAATCGGGCTAATCAAACTTTATATTATTGAAATAAAGGAAAAGTGGAGCTTTATGTCTAAGTAAAGTTGTTCTGGTGATAAAAAATATGTATTTGATGATTTAAAGATATTAAATTAAAATTTAACACAACCTACCACATAAAATCGATACCAATAATATAGTATTTATTTTCTATCTTCTATTTATCTGCACGGACACAAAATTAAGCCTAGTTATAACTCCACTTCAACTCTAAATTAGCATCAGAGAAACTTGTTATTAATTGCATGATCTGTGACGATAAAAGGACCCTGGGATTTCGAGGGCTAATTAGTCGAAATCGTCCCTTATGTTTGGCCCCAATTACAAACTCGTCATTATTGTATTAAATGTAATGAGTGTTATCTCTTTTGTTATCAGACGTAATTATTTATCTTATCGTCTGGCTCCGTCATGACGACAGTTAATTTTGCTGATATGGCAGTTCCATGTCAGCTAAAACCGAACCGATAATTATTCATGGTTAAAACATGATAAATCAAACTGGTTAGAAATATGATTGTCCGTCATTTTCATTTCAGATTGTAACCACAAGGTCCTTTTTGAATTAAATGGTAACACGTGAGCCCCGTTTTCATGAATAATGAATTCAGGTGTCCTCGTTCATCATTCTCGTCCATCATCAAGCCGTTTCATCCATTCCACCATTGTTGCATGCAAATTCAGCAACCGTCGAACAAGAGTTAGAAGAAGATTACTATTATAAGATGAAGATCCGTGAAAAGATACCAACGAGTGATCAAATTCTGAAGCTGGAGAGGAGACGAAGATCGATTTTGAATTGGAGGAGATAAACCCTAAATTTTACTAAGTACCATTAGAAATCCTACAGAGGAATTTTGGGGCAATGAGCGAGTTTGATTTTTATGAGAGACTAATATTCGCTTTTTTTTGGAATAATAACATTTGGGTTACTTGAGCCGTTTATTTGCGATTTAATCAGGTCAGTTAACCGAGTTTTAACCGTGGGTAATTTCTGATTTTGTCTACCCTACCACCTCGGATGGGGTGGGGCCAACAGCTATGCACATCAGCATATATTAACGGCTGAGGTGGGCCCAACATCGATGCCAGATCGACGAATATTAACGGCCGCTTAGATAGACACAGATGACAGGACATTTTCGTTACACGCAAAAGTAAGAAAAATGGTGAGATTATTTTTTATACAATAAGAACCTATTTGTGATGTGAGTCGAAGCGTAAAGAACAGTTTCAGTCGATTACGTGAAGTTGTATATAGTTTGTACTTGAGTAGGCTATATAACTCCATAATGAAGAACGTGATGGGTAGCTGAAATAACACCACCATTATTGTTGACTATTTGCAATATCGGCCTTTAATAACCGGCCGAATTCCTCCTCGTATTCAAACCGAACATTTATTAATAATGACCTTTGTGTTTTTTTCCAACAAACGTCGGAAAAGCCAGATTGTTGACTCTCAGTCTCTCATTTCTGCAGTCTTCCTTTTGAAAGTTGTTGATTTAATGTACATCTAACAACCGAAATTAAGTTTGCTAGTACATATAATGATATCAATTGCAAGTGCATGCACCCGCTCGTCGCTCGGCCGTTTCAACAGCCAGAGACGCCGTACATTTAGACCATCGTACGTTGCATATTTTTCTCTGTGAAAATGACCAAACTGAATCAATCATGCTCATATTCGTACATAACCAGACGTGGGGTTTTGTGTTCCGGAGGTGTTCGTTTTTTATACGAAGAATTCTTTTGACGGATATCACATTCAATGTAAATAATGTTCTTGTTAGGTAAATTTTGGGACTGTCAACTGTTAGTACATTCATGTGAGGTTGGTGACGCTGAAATTAGTGCCCATTTTAAGTTTAGAACTCGGAATCTTTGAAAGCAAATGTTATGTGCTATAACCACTCGACTCGGTTTCGTATCTAAAATTTTAAAATTAATTATATTTTAGTGGTGATTACAACTACCAGTTTGGTCTAATAATTTTTAATAATATTTACCTCACAAATCCGCGAGTATATAAAGCATGGGAAGTATTTGAGGCATTATTAGTGGATGTTTGGATAGTGTGGTGCCAAATTAGTAGCAAATATATGTTTTTTTTCACATATCTATGGAGTGCTGTGTACGTGTCAGTCCAACAAAGGGAGATTTGGTTTGGCATATTGGCAAGATCGCTACCTAATTTACGTACCAAACATCAATTAGGTATATATCTTAGAAATAACTAAGTTGGTAGAGTGGAATTTTCAGTCGACAACAGTACTGGAAAACTCACGAAAGCCACGTACGGCTGCCACAGGCTTCGACCTCCCAACTTAGATATAAGGACAGAGCCAAGGGTTTTGTTCCACACCACACCAACGTTATGCCAACCTTTCTCACCACCGCTGTCCACTCTGTTGCCCGACAAATTGCTTCTGGTTTGTCGTCTGGTTATTCTCCGCATATTAGCAAATCCGAATTAATATGAAATAACGAATTTAGACAAAACTCATTTGAGATTATATAAAACAGATAATATTTTGAAAAGATATTCATATTATTACTTTCTAGCCGTTAAGTGGTAGATTAGTTGTTGATGGCCATTTATTCATGGCATCTTCATTTGGAACCTTGATTAAGCTGCAGATTAGTTGTTGATGATTCATTGTGTATTCTACAGTTCATTGTGTATTCATTTCTTCAGTACAACAATAACCACTAGATTATCCTTGATAATAATACTTTATTACCATCAACAGTTCACTTGCAAGTTGGCTGACTTACTTACTTTTCAGCGTTAATGGCTTCAGCTTTGGCACCAGGAATAAGACAATCACAATGAGAAACCATTAACAGTAAATCCTCCATCCACAGATATAGTCTGGCCTGTAACATAACGTGCAGCAGGCATGCACAAGAACGCCACCGTTGCCGACACATCCTCTGGCTCAGCTATCCGCCCCAACGGGGTTCGACTCAGAATCGCTTCGACAAATCGTTGGTTCTCAAGATCCTAATAACCAACCGAACCACAATTAAATCCAAACATCAAAGACTTGACTATGAACTAAAATCATCCTCAGATATTCACCTGCTCGACAAGTGGAGTTCTAGTGTACCAAGGAGAAACAGAGTTGGTTCTTATGTTGTCTTTGGCCCACTCGCATGCCAGACTTCTAGCGAGTTGATTGATTGCTCCTGCAGCATGAAGACTGACTGCATAGTTAGGAATATACAATTATCAAATTTGAGTGGGAAATAGGGGTTGTTTGATCAATTACCTTTGGTTGCTCCGTATGCTGCGAGGTTACTGAAGGATGTTGAGCCAGAGACCGACGATATGAAAACAATGCTTCCTGAGCCGGAAGCTTTGAGGAGAGGATGTGTGAGTTGGCACAAGTTGTAACCGGATTCGAAGTTCGATCCCCATAGATGTGAGAGCTCTTCTGGTGTTACTTCTGTGGTTCGTCTCCCAATTGCTGCTCCTGCATTGTTCACCTTTGTAAGGATGAACAATGAATTGATGAACACTCAGTTGGATAAATGACGCAGTCGCATCAATAAATAACGGATTTCGTCATTGGTGAGATGTCATGCTGCTGGGCCCAGAGCTCATGTTCTAGGGAACAGGTTCAAACCTTAACCTAGGCTAATCTCAGCGCAGCAAAGTTCGAGATTCATCCTCAAACCGGTCGTCAACCAGACGATGACATCGTGACCCCTTATATCATAATAGGGGAGACACTATTCACGAACTCAAAAATCCTAGCATCAAGACGCCATAGTGTTGTAACCGCCTTTTAGGCTTACATAAACACCTTCGGACATCTCTGGTATTTCTCTGTCTCCCACTCTTTAACTTCATTCGCTTACTCCCATCCACAATCACTCACAATCTAACTCCCCTATACGCCTATACGCTTTACTAGGAAAGGATCCGAAAACTACATGGCATTTGGAGGGAACTGCTTACTCAACCATTTCGGTACTCCATCACCTTACCATTTATGCATCTAAAACCCATGCATACATGTATTTCAAAGAATTGAAATGGATACGGTTTTTGAACTTATATTCACTTTCAAATAATAAATTTCTACTATTTATATAACTATTGCCGATCTTGATATATAAAACTCCAAACATATTAATGGGTAATGAAGCTCGGAACGAATATAGAATTGATAATTCACTTAATCTTCAAATTGATCCGTTTAGGTAAGCGAGGGTACTCACAAGAATGTGAAGTTTGCCGGCGAAGAGAGAAGAGACAGTCTCGACGAGCTTCTCTCGTTCAACTCGCGAAGTCACATCGCATACAGATCCACTGACTTTAAACCCCTTTGCTCCCCATTCATTTAGCCGCTGATTAAGCTCCTCTTCATTCCGGGAGCAGGTATGCACAGTTGCGCCAAGCTTCGAAAATTCTTCCACTATAGCGAACCTAGTTCTCCATCATATATAAGTCCACATTTTAAGATTGAAGAAGAACAGAGCAGAATTAAAGGAGAGACGACCGGGATGATAGGAAACAGAGCATTGATTTTACTTATATTATACCCGATTCCTTTGGTGCCGCCGGTGACGAGAGCTGTCATTCCGTCTAGTGACCATCTATTCCCGAATCCGCTGCTGCCGTCGCCGCCGGTTGATTCGGCCATTTTTCTCTCTCTCGTGCTGGCTTTAGTCCAGCTTTTATTTCTAGAGCTTTGCCAGTTTTCCAGGGAAGTTCTCAGCAAAGGTTGGAACTTGGGAGCTGCTGAAGAAGCAAGTCAACGGACGATGCTGAGATATTTAATTTGACTTCGTGGAAAAATTGAACGGCCAGGATCTAACCATAATATGGCGGTATAAAATATTAAAATGAGACGGATTGGGCCGGGATCTCCAAGATCATGGCCAGACATATAGAAGTGGGCTATCGTATGATTGGCCTAACCTAATTGGGCTGGATTGATGGTATTGATTTGGCTTATGGATACATCGCAGGGATCACAGCGAGAAACCATTGACGGTTACTCCTCCTTCGACAGTGATGGTTTGGCCTGTAACAGAACATGCAGCTGGCATGCATAGGAACGCCACTACTGCCGACACATCCTCTGGCTCAGCTATCCGCCCCAAAACAATTTATAATTTGCCTAACCACACCTGGTGGGTTTTTGAAAGAGGAAACAATATAATGGGATTGATAAGTGAGTAGTAGTGATGTGCTAAAAGTGGTCGGAACTTGGGGCAATAGGACAATGCCATACTTTGAAGCAAAACCGTCCAAAGAAGAAACAATTGGATTTATGAAAAGCTGGTCAGAAACATCCAAAAAAATAAATAAATAAAAAGCCACTTAAAACTTGAACAAATTATCTAGTGGGGTGTAATCCTCCGATGGAGATCAAGTTGGAAAAAGTACTTGAAAAGGTGTTTAGAGATTCTAGATAGTTAGCTAGCTCCGACGACATCAATCCAAAAGTGGTTGTATAACGCTGTTTATGCTATAAAGCCAGTAGCCACCAATCTAAAGAGGTTGCATAACAATGCTCCAATGACATGAATCCAAAAGTGGTTTAAAAGACTGAGAAAGTTCAATTAGGTGTCTGGTTGTGCCTGGTTCTAGGGGAGTATGATTCTGGAGTTGGGAGATTTCCTTCCTGAATCTGATTTAAGGTAATATGGACCTTTGGATCTTTATAGAATCTAAGGGTTTAGATTAACCAAGGGAGATGATATTGTTATATTGTTTAGAATATTTTTTTGGATCATCTCCGTTCGTGGGACCATTGTCTTCGATCATCAGACCGTTATCTTTGGTCACAAGACTATTATCTTCGTGATTATCGTCGTCGGCTTTATGTTTCTGGAAAATTTTAGTTTTGGGAGAATTTTTTCCGACGACCGGCCGTAGAACTTTGTATGGAGAGTTGTACGGATCATACAAAATGTGTGTAGGTTTGTGCAAATCCGTATATAAGTGTATACACATTTGTAAGGTTTTGTACAAAGTGTAGTACTTAGCATCAGGGGCGGAACCAGAAATTTAATACAGGAGACACCAAAAATCGGTGAAGATAACAAAAATTTCGAAATCTATAAGTATATTAAAATATTTTTACAAAAGTAAATGTAAAATCAAATAAAAACTCTCTAAATAACAGTAAATTCACCTATCACAAATAAAATGGAACATAAAAATCCATGAAAAAAATAAAATAGGCTCCAAACTGAGGTTTGAACCCCCACATTCAAAAGTAAAGCCTAACAATTAACCATTACACCACAAACAACTTAGATGTCAAATGTTTTCATAAATCCTGACTATAGTAGTAGAAATATATTCAATCGCGGTCGGGGGTCGCTGTGGCACCCTCCGGCCATACTTTGGCTTTGCCCTGCTTAGTATACACATTTGCATGATTGTAAAATACCAATATTGTCCTCATATTTTCAGCCGCTAGATGTATAATATGACTTTTGAACGATTAAGATTTGTTAAGGCTTCCTAGATCAGACTCGTTGGAGAGATGAGAGTGTGTGTTAAAGCTACCTACCTACCTACCTACTTACATGAAATAGGGAACCAAATTACTTAACATCCAATGCTCTTCTAAGCTCCCCCATCCTTCCCATCTCACCAATATATCATCTTCTTCTCTTCCATATTTTCTTTACTAAGTCTACATATTTCTCATATATACACAACCACTTAGCTCTCTATCTTCTCTGAAATGGCGGAGATTCCCAATGATAGCGGTGCAGGCAACGGAGTAGTGGTCAGAAGGAAAATGGAGAAGAAAAGGATTGCATCTGAAATGTTGCAACCAACGGCTACAGCCAACAACCAGAATCAAAACCAACGGCGGCCGTACTACCGGAGGACAGCAGTTAATAATAGTACTGTTGTTCTTCCCGGCGTTGACCAACACGACATGAACTTAGAGGAGTTGGTCAACTACTCCACTACTACTACTACTAGTGCAACAATGTTGTCATCATCACCTTCTTCTTCTTCAGTCAACGTGTTCACCACTCCACCCAATGGCAATGATTGTAATAACAATCTTGTGTGTGGGTTTTCTGGTCTTCCACTGTTCCCTCCTTGTCAAAAGAAGATTAGTGGTGGTAGAGAAAGAGAAGATCACATTTCACCACATGCCAATCAGACTGTCGCGGCAGCTTCAATCTCAGCCTCCTCCTCGTCTCCGGTGATCATCACTGGTCAGATGGTTGAGGAAGAGGTAGAGGCCAGTGGTTCATCGTCATCGAGCTGGATTAACGGAATAATAAAGGACCTCATCAACAGCGCATCATCAATTTCTTCAGCTTCCGGCGTCTCCATCCCACAGCTGATTCAGAACGTGAGAGATATCATATACCCTTGCAACCCTAACCTAGCCTCTTTGCTCGAACACAAGCTCCGTACCCTCCTCAACAACCCTACTACTACTACTATCTCTAATGTCCAAATCTCTCCTAATATTCTTCCACCTTACTCTGGATCTCCTGCTTCTGCTTCTGAGGAGGAGAGAGATATTAGGTGTTCATCCAATACAATCTCCGCCGCCACCACCTCCACCTCCAGAGAGCAAGCACAAGCACAAGCACAAGTTGAGAAGAAAGAAGATGGGGTTGAGAAAAAGAGAGATGAAGATGGGTTGCACTTGCTGACGTTGCTCCTACAGTGCGCAGAGGCGGTGTCTGCTGACAATCTGGAGGAGGCTAACAAGATGTTGCTTGAGATATCTGAGCTCTCCTCCCCATTTGGAACCTCTGCACAGAGGGTGGCCGCCTACTTCTCCGAAGCTATGTCAGCTAGGGTACTAACTTCCTGCCTTGGACTAGCACCCCAAAACTCTAACATCCTCCAAAACAACAACTACTACTCCACTAGGATTGCCTCTGCTTTCCAGGTGTTCAATGGGATTAGCCCATTCGTGAAGTTCTCGCACTTCACGGCGAACCAAGCCATACAGGAAGCTTTCGAGAGAGAAGATCGAGTACACATCATAGATCTCGACATAATGCAAGGTTTGCAGTGGCCTGGACTGTTCCACATTCTAGCTTCCAGACCAGGCGGCCCACCTTACATCCGCCTCACCGGCCTAGGCTCCTCCTTACACTCCCTCCAATCTACCGGTACATTATAAATAATATCATTGCTTAGATTTTGATTGACTACACGAAAATGGAGTTTTAGGGCCGAACTGTACATATGCATGTGACCTTTTCATAAAAACAGTCGCTAATCTGCTTTTCACTAAAGGTTATTAGTGACTGTTTTGGTTATTTGTGAGGTTTTGGGACTGTTATTTGTATGGTCACTAGAATTGTATTTTCTTGTAATATATTTTTAACAATTATCCATGCATGATTTTGTGATATAGCTTTTTGTGGATGATGATCAGGGAAGAGGCTATCTGACTTCGCCCACAAGTTAGGTCTGCCATTCGAGTTCATCCCGGTAGCCGACAAGGTCGGCAACCTAAACTGGGAGCGGCTCAACGTGACTAACAAGAAAGAGGCCGTAGCAGTACACTGGTTGCAACACTCGTTATACGACGTCACGGGCTCTCACGCCAACACACTCTCTCTACTAAAGCGGCTATCTCCCAAAGTGGTGACAGTAGTGGAACAAGACCTGAGCCACGATACGGGGTCGTTTCTGGGCCGGTTCGTGGAAGCGATCCACTACTACTCGGCGCTGTTCGACTCCCTTGGTGCTAGCTACGGAGAGGAGAGCGAGGAGAGACACGTCGTGGAGCAGCAGCTGCTGTCCCGAGAAATACGCAACGTTTTGGCTACTAATACTGGTACGGGTGCTGGTACTAGTACTAGCAGTTGGAGGGGGGAGTTGGAGAAGTCGGGGTTTAAGGGACTGTCGCTTGCTGGGAATGCGGCGACGCAAGCTACGTTACTTCTGGGGATGTTTCCGTGTGATGGTTATACGTTGGTTGAGGATAAAGGAACTCTTAAGCTTGGTTGGAAAGATCTTTGTTTGCTCACTGCTTCGGCGTGGAAACCTCCGACTACGACAACGATGACCGAAGTCCTCGATCTGCCTGGTTCGACCGGCCTCCAACAATACCATCATCATCCATTGATGCCGACAACATCCTAGCCAGCTACATAGTTAGTTACCATTGTCGTCTGTCATTTTACTACTACGTAATACTACTTGTAACCTCCCTTCATTCATTTCTTTCTTTCTTATTGTGGATGCAAATCTCATTTTCCATCTTATATCGTCTATGTTAAGTGGTATTTGAAGTTTTACTCTCATGTTGCAAGAATATGAAATTATAATTAAAACATAGTCGAAAGTCATCTTTTAACTCCATCATTTTAAACTTTTGAAGTAAAATACATGAGTATCAAGAATATGGAATTATTAATAATTTTATTCGAATTTTTATTCAATATTTCTTATATGTTTTATAATTATATTATGAACCCCACTTAACGAAAATCTCGTGTACGTGGGGTAAAAATACGTTTAAGAGGGGTTTAGTAGGCAAGTAGAAAGGGTAGCCTCTGCACACAGTCAAAAACTCAAATTTGAGGCAACATGGAAAATTGGAAATGCATAGTTCATCAAAGAGGGGACACCATTATTATTTATGACTTGGGAACTCCATTAATTAGGAGAACACCATGAATTTTCATGAAGGAGGGGAGAAGCAATTCACAGTAGCTCCTCCGTCAACGGCTACAGTCTGGCCGGTGACATAAGAGGAAGCAGGAAGGCAGAGGAATGCCACCAGCCCAGCTGCCTCTTCCGGCTTCCCCGTTCGTCCCATCGGGGTTTGAGCTATCACTGCAGTTGTGAACTTCTCACTCTCGAATAACTGCAAATCAATAGAGAACCACACACAAGAGGATGTATGAGAATAGAAGCAATGTGGAAGAGCGTTCTTTAGAAATCGAAATAATATTAGACTGTCTTGTACGTTTGGTATGTATATTTTGTAGGCAAGAGAATTGGAAAGAACAAAGGGATCCTCTGGCCCATAGCAATTGAAAATTCCGTGTTTTTGAAATACACGAACTCATCACCATCTGTCTCTAACCAAACAGCTGTGCGCATCTCAAAATACAAAGTTCCGACAAACACACCCAGATCTGAGTTATTATATATTCTAGATGATGATGATGACAGTTTTACCTCTGCATTGATAGGAGTTATGATGAACCATGGTGCAACACAGTTGATCCTTATGTTGTCTTTTGCCCACTCACAGGCAAGGTCCTTTGTAAGTTGAATCATAGCAGCTGGAAAAATGACAAAATAAAACTAAGTAGAACATCAAATATGGTTTATGACTCAACTCTAAGATAATATGAATCGATTGATGGAATATACCTTTGGTCATCCCATATATGGATCCAACATTCATGGAAATCACACCAGCAGCAGACGACATGAAGACTATGTTGCCTTCCCCTGAGTTTTTCAGCAGAGGGTGAGCAAGCAGACTCAGACTATAGGCCGATTCGAGATTGGTTCGCATCAGGTACGAGTAATCTTCGTCAGTGAACTCCAGTGTCGGCTTAAATATGTTAGTCCCTGCGTTATTAATCTACAAACAACATGTTACATTTTACTTTCATTCTATCCCCAATACTTCGAAACAGATTTTTGTTACGTTCGTTACAAACTCACCAGGATGTTTAGCTTTCCATTGAATTGGGATGACAAGGTTTGGATTAGGTTCTGTCTTTCTGCTGCAGAGGTCAAATCACAGACAGAACCAGTTACCTCAAGACCCTTGTCTTTCCATTCATTCAGACACTTGTTAATTTCTGCCTGATTTCTGGAGCATGTGTGCACAATAGCCCCTAGTCCTGCCAATTCTTCAACGATTGCATACCTGTTCATAAAAACAAATTTTGTACAAGCAGCTCAACCAAATATATTCAGCAGAAAGATTCAGAAAACAATATGGTAACCTTAATAACATAGATTTTTAAGCCAATTGGTTCCCAAAAGACCAGAAAAGAACCTTACCCATGTAAAAAAACTGAGGATCTGATCGGTTACGGTTTGGTTCAGAAAAAGGAAAGATTTTTCACAAAGGAAGATCAGAGGTAAAAAGAAACCATACCCAAGTCCTTTAGTGCCGCCAGTGACAAGTGCAGTCTTGCCATGGAGAGACCATCTGCTGCTCAACTTGCTCTTGAAACTGCTACTTTCTGAACCCTCCATAATTACTTGCTAATTAGTTGTTATCTTTCTGCTTTTGGTTCTCAGATCTGGCAATTAGCAAATGTTGCTGCTACTGTTTGGTTTATTAGGTAAGCTTGGAAAGTGTTAAACCACCACGATGTTTTTTCAATGCAAGTGACACTAGCTCCGGTACCTATACCATTAACAGCCAATCACGGGCTCCCATTTTTGGTAAAGAATTTCCACCAAACAAATTCTACCCATTTTCTAAAAAATGCAGCAGTCGAGGAATATGATAGAAAGTAGGCCCAACTTAAAGGCCCATGGATCGGCCCACCAACATGTCATATGACATATGCGAATTGAAAGAACAAAAATGACTGAAATCTTATAGTAAAGTTGGTGAATCACTTTGTTTTTTAATTATGACATTAAAAATTCGATTATCTTTAATGAAGTATATTATGTAGTTAGTCGTTTATTATTTTGTATGAACATTTGTGGTGAAGAAATCAATTATGATTATTAACGATAAACACCCTAATTATACCCAAAAGAATTGATATATATATTAGATTAGGCAAGAGAGTAAAATATATAGTTCGATTATTCCCGAACTAAATTACAACATATACCACTACATGCCGCATCAGATTTTCATCAAACATTGTAACGGTTAAATAAATTTATAGGGCTCCTGATTCCTCCAGATATTCCAACTCAATGAGCTATTCAGATCATTTTCAAACCTCAAAAACTCTAATGAGAATCTTAATAGTTAATTTGGAGTTCTTAGGAGTTAGGATCAACATTTCCATGTTTAAGGTTGTCAAACTAAAAAGGCTACTTTAGGTTTTTTTTATCATGGAGGGGAGAAGCAATTAGCAGTGGCTCCTCCGTCAACGGCGACGGTCTGGCCAGTGACGTAAGATGACGCTGGAAGGCAGAGGAATGCCACCAACCCAGCTGCCTCCTCCGGCTTCCCTGTTCTTCCCATCGGAGTTTGATCCATCACGGCCTTTGAAAACTTGTCACTCTTGAATAACTGCAAACATATACCTATTTGTTAATAAAAAAAAAGTTTGCTTCTTGGCTTAGCCATTATATATTCTGGATGGATGATGATGGTGATGACGATGATGTCAATTTACATTTGATGTGATTGGAGTTATGATGAACCAGGGTGCAACACAGTTGATCCTTATCTTGTCTTTTGCCCACTCGCAGGCTAGGTCCTTTGTAAGTTGAACCATTGCAGCTGGAAACAACAACAACAAAAAGAAACAAACATCAAATTATATCATGTATAACGAGTGCTCGTGAGTAATTCGATGTTTGAATCGACCAAAAGCTCATTTGTGGTTTTGCTTAATTTTAAATGAGCTGAGTTTGAGATAGGGTATGTTCATTCGAGCTGGAACATGTGGCTCGTTAGTAGACTAAATGTGTTTGTCTCGAATATATATACAATGTACACATATGTTATTTGTAATTGTGCTGATGAAAAAAAAGTAGTACGTACATTATTTAAGTTTAATTATTTTAATTGAAAAAATAGTAGAAATTTATAAAGTTTAGGATATTTTGTCTTTCAGCTTTGACTTGTAGATATTTTTCAATGTACAAAAGTTCAATTCGGGCTCAAACTGGACCCATTACGAGCTCGAGCTCATCAAGGTTAGTTAACGAGCTACGCTCGAATAGACTCGAGAGCTTGACACGAGTTGAAAATTTCTAACTTGAGCTCACCTAAAAAGTAACGAGCTGAACAAGAGCACAGTAAAGTTTAACTCGACAATTTATGACTGATCAGTGTGAGATAAAAAAGACAAAAAATATATCAATTGATTGATGGAATATACCTTTGGTCATCCCATATATGGGTCCAACATTCACAGAAATCACACCAGCAGCAGACGACATGAAGACAATGCTTCCTTCCCCTGAGTTTTTCAGAAGAGGGTGAGCAAGCAAACTCAGACTATAGGCCGATTCGAGATTGGTTCGCATCACGTACGAGTAATCTTCATCAGCGTATTCCAGTGTTGGCTTGTATATGTTAGTCCCTACATTATTAATCTACAATGAACATGTTACACTTTACTTACCATTATATCTCAATAATTCGAAAGAGATTGCTTAAAAACTCACCAGAATGTTTAGCTTTCCATTGAATTGAGATGACACGGTCTGGATTAGGTTCTGTCTTTCAGCTGCAGAGGAAACATCACAGACCGAACCAGTTACCTCAAGACCCTTGTCTTTCCATTCATTCAAACACTTGTTAAGTTCTGCCTCATTTCTGGAACATGTGTGCAGAATAGCCCCTAGTCCTGCCAATTCCTCAACGATTGCATAACTGTCCATAAAGACAAATTTTGTACAAGGAGCTCAATCAATTAGCACAAAGACTAAGAACACATATGGTAACCTGTACATAGATTTTCAAGCCATTTGGTTCCCAAAAACTTGGGATTTGATCAGTTACTGCCTACTGGTTGAGTACAGAGAAGGAAAGATCTTTTCATAAAGGAAGAGGCAAGAAAGAACATACCCAAGTCCTTTAGTGCCGCCAGTGACAAGTGCAGTCTTGCCATGGAGAGACCATCTGCTGCTCAACTTGGTCTTGAAACTGCTATTTTCTACTACAGCCTCCATTACTTACTTATTAGCTATTATCTTTCTTCTTTTGGTTCTCAGATCTGGCAAATAATTTTGCTGCTGCTGTTTGATTTATTATGTAAGCAGCGGTTGTAAAGACTACAGTGTTAAACCACCATGATGATTTTTTAATGCAAATGACAGTAGCTCGGGTATCGGGCAGTGGAGCAGCAAGCAGCAGCCCATAAAAAAACTATGGGTCCAGAAGTGCAGCAGACAAGGAAGATGATAGGAAGTGGCCCAATTGGAGGCCCATGGATCGGCTCAGAAATATGTCATGAGAATTGACAAGAATCGATAAAGTGAACATAACAAAAAATAAATTCCATAAGTGATCGAAGGGTACACTCCACTTCCAAAGATGGTGGCCATCCACCACCACCAATCATACATGCATTAAAAGATGGTGGTCATCCACATCATAACCAGTTGCCACATGATGCCGAAGTACTGAATATGATATGAGGTCACCTCAGTTCAAACTAGTTGTAAAAAAAAGTACTGACAGCAAGAACAAAGCTGTGTTTTATTGTTTCAACTGGTTGAGAAAAAGAGTCATGAGCTTCCCGGAGGAGTGAAGCTATGCACAGTGGTCCCCCCATCAACCGCGACTGTCTGACCGGTGACGTAAGAGGCTGCAGGAAGGCAGAGGAATGCCGTCATTCCAGCTATCTCCTCCGGGTTTCCAGTTCGCCCCATCGGAGTCTGAGCCACCACCGCCTTGTTAAATTCCTCATCCTCCAAAACCTGCACACATAATGAAAGAAGAAGATTATTCCATTGACGTTTTGGTTTTGGGTGGAGGAGGTGAGGCAGAGGGTTACATAACGTACGGCTTTAGTGAGAGGAGTTGTGATGAACCAGGGAGCAACACAGTTGACCCTTATATTGTCCTTAGCCCACTCGCAAGCCAGATTCTTTGTAAGTTGAACCATTGCAGCTTTGGTCATCCCATATACGCACCCAATTTGCACCACAGAAACACCGGCGACAGAAGACATGAAGATGATGCTTCCTTCCCCTGAACTTTTCAAAAGAGGATGAGCTAGTTTACTCAGACTAAAAGCCGACTCCAGATTTGTACTCATCTGGAAGGAGTAATCTTCATCCGTGAATTCCACAGTGGGCTTGTTTACGAACGTTCCTGCATTGTTAACCTGCCATTTACCCAATTACTTCACCATGTTATAAATAGATGACATGTTACACACATAGGATCTGGTGAAGCTCACCAAGATGTTAAGCTTCCCGGTGAACTGTGACGAGACGGTCTCCATTAGCTTCTCTCTTTGAGCTGCAGAGGAAACATCACAGACTGAACCAGTTACCTGATCCAGACCCTTCTCCTTCCAGTCAATCAAACAGTTGTCAAGGTCTGCCTGGTTTCTGGAACATGTGTGCACAATGGCTCCTAGGCCTGCCAATTCTTCCACCACTGCATATCTGATCATAAACAATTGCAGTCAAAGCAGCTGAATCTATTTAGCGCAGAGTTAGGAAAACATTAAACAATTAGGAACCAATTAGATTCCTGTAGACGCAACTAAAAGATATAAGAAGAATGACAGATCTGCAGCTGCCATGTGAATACGGTAAAAATGGCAAAAAGAAGAAGCAAAAAACAAAATGGAAAGATGAGAATCTAGTGGGAAGAAACATATACCCAATTCCTTTGGAACCACCGGTGACAAGTGCAGTCTGTCCTTGGAGAGACCACCTGTTGCTTAACCTGCTCTTGAAACTGCTGGTTGCTACCTCCATTTTCGCTTCTTACTTTTCTTATTTTCTGCCTCAGCACTCTCAGTTCTACTACTAGCAACCTTAGTGGTGCGACTGACCTTCCTTATTAATAGGCTCATGGAATTACTGAGCTCCTCTTCTCTTTCTTTCCCTTTTTACCTCTATGTGAAAGTGAAATTCCAAGGTGCGTGCATTTCCAGAATTGATTGGTTGCTAGTCAGTCGTCAGACTGTTCGCTAAAAGAATCTCTCTAAATAATCCACTGTTAAGCCTCGTGTAAGCTTTAAACAACATTTGGTCCATGTAAACTATAATTGAGAAGAGACATTTACCACCAAATATTATATTTTTGGCAAAACATAATTTCCAACACCAAATCAAACCACTTCTTGGTTATTGAACTACTTTTTGTTGTTGAGCATGATAGGAAACAAATTGGCAGAGGATAAGATTACACTCAGGCAAGTGACAACTATAAATATTGTTTATTTATAAGAAAAATAACAAATGTAGAAAGTTATGCTGGCCGTCACGTTTGAAAGGCTCAAATTATTGTAATGAAAAACTGTCGAGCAAACAATCAAATGAACCATCAGCACTGTAACCAATCTCGACGGCTACAAAGTACAGACTGTTAGAGGCTTTGTGAATCTGATATACGAAACCTTGATGGAAACAAAAATCTCTCACTCTCACTAACCCATTCAGGTTCGCTAAAACACGACACACACACACATCAGTTTTCGCTAAACACAAACCTGAGCCTATGAAATGGTAAACCACGAAAAAGGTGGCTGCTCCTATGAATGACTAGGGAAGAAACCATTCACAGACATCCCTCCGTCGACGCAGATAATCTGCCCAGTGATGTAAGACGATGCAGGGATACAAAGGAATGCAACCAGAGAAGACACTTCTCTCGGCTCTCCTAACCGTCCAAGAGGAGTTCTGGAGTAATATTGACATTGGTTAGTGTGGATAGCGGGTTTGAATGTCATCCGATTGGACTTAATTCGGTGTCCTTTCCTCCTATGCCGTATATTACACAACAATTCTAAGTTTTTTAGTCTGTGAGAAGTAGTAAACACAACGTGTAAAATGAGCGAGTAGTACTAGTAGTAGTAGTTAGGTACCTAGGCAAGTTGCATCGGGACGGTTGCCACCCGTACTTCAAGTATTGAATATCAGTTCTACCATACTTGGGGCAATCGAATGTTTTTTTGATGAATGGACAAGATGACGAGCAGTCGTTTGTTGACGAGTACGAGTCGTCGAGGACCCATTCGCCGCTGAAAACGTCACAGGCACTGCTGATTTGGAGAAGAGACACGGTAAGAAGAATGATGATGAACAAAATGAGATCAAAGTTTGAAAGTCTCCCCATAGACATCATTTTTCCCTACTCTCTAAATTATCAGCACTCAAGAGTTTTCCATGTGCACGTATATGCACCCTTATACAAGATTGAAATAGTAGTAATGTAAGCCTGCTATTTTGGGTGTAGCAACTACAGAGACTGAAATGAGAAAAAGTATACAAACTTTAAGGGAAAAGTATTAACCCCCCATGTTCCTTAGGCATGGGCTGTAGCGTAACTGTGTTAGTTAATGGAGAATGGCTTGCGTTGATAATGGTTTTGCCTATTTGGTGTAAGTAACATCGAAAGAATACACTGTCAATGAAACATTTAATGCGTTGAGAATTCAAAGCAGAAAGATAAATAGATTCAGGACCAATCTACCAACAAAAAACACACCTTTCAATATGCAGAAGTCGAACCACAAATGGGCATCAAAACCTTCAAATTACATCGTTCTATTTGGTAACAATTCCAACCATACGTCTAACAACTAGTAGTCACTTAACCAAAATAGCTCTGGCTCTCTTACAACCCTCACTTCTTCTTCTCGCCTCCTCCTGCAGCCCTGTTGTCAAGTTACAAAAGTGAATGTTCAGTATAGTATCACCAAATCTTCAGCACAGTAGCAAGTAGCTCAACCCCAAAACCCTACAATAAAGCCTTGTCTATTACAATAATCAGCAATGTATGCATCTAGTTTAAGGTCCATATATGCTTGTGAAATATGAACATGCAAGAGTCGCTAAGTCACAGGACCGACTCATTTGATTAAACTACTCAGCAGCAATGCTTAGATATAGCAGACCATGATTAAAGGGAAGTTCAAGAAGCTAAACCTAATTAGCAAAATAGGATTGATGTAAAAAGCTGACCTCATCTTGCGGAGTGCGGTGGCGAGCTCCTCTCTCTTCTTCTTGCCCCTCTTGTGGGTACCAAGCTTTCTCTTTGAAAGTTTCAGAGCTCTCTTATCCTTTCCCACCTTCAACAGCTCAATAACTCTCTTCTCATACGGAGCAAATCCAGCTACTTCCCTGATAAGGTTCCTCACCAAATGCACTCTCTTGCTAGTTTTCTATTCAAACAGATCACACAACAACAAAAAGAAAAAGTAACAAAGATAGAAAATCAGAATCCATGAAGCACCACAAGGTCCAAAGTGCTAAATCAGACGGGATCTAAAATGAGACTGTTACGTAGTAGAAAGCTTACCCCCTTTCGATCGGAAGGACGCGGCGGCAAATCGCGCTTGGTGACAATGTGTCCTTTGTTCAGTCCGACGAACAGACCACTCTTCGCCTGAGCAGGAGCCATTTCCCTGCCAGAGAAACAAACAAGAGAGCTCAGAGATGATTCACGAGAGCTATGCGGCGGAATAGAGGATCAATCAAGAAGGTTAGGGTTTTACCTTGGATTAGTGCGGCTGGAAGATACAAAGGGCAACTTGAAACTCTGCTTCTTTCTTATTATATACCGTTCTATTGTGCTGCCTACCGATTTAAACGCCGGAAAGAAATATACAGGCCGGATTGAGTTTGGGCTCATTTCTAGGGATATGAAAAGCTATTGTTGGCGGGCTAAACTTGAAGCCCACGATCGCATGTCTCAGCAGAAATTCTCAAATTGTTAGCCCATGAATATTGGGTTTCAATTTCTAACATTCTAGGTTTTCTTGATCGTTGTGACTTGTAAGTTGCACCGAGGTAAATTTTGAAGTTACTGATCTTCAATTTATGTGTTTATTTAAGTAAACTGTAGAAGTAGAAGTGTTACAAAAGAACAGCGAGGGATGTGTTCTCGGAAATTCAAATTCGGAACATCTCCGATGTTTATTTAAGAAAATGTACCACCTGCACCGGTACAAGAGAGCAGTGAGGGGTGTGTTCCCTAAAATTCGAATTTAGAATCTTCAATTTAAAAATTCTTGCTTTCTCTTTGTCTAATTTCAAAAAAAGAAATTAAATTATTGTAATAGGTCTAACACAGTTCACTCATAAGTCATAGTTTGAAAGGTTTAAGCTACGATGGGTAGAAAAATGAATATACCTAGATATAAAAAGGTTATAATAAATTGCATAGAGTCGTTATCGATCTCTCGTAAAGTCTCGCAAAATTGATGATTGTAGTTATTAATTTGTTACACCTAACAACTACAAATGTACAGCGACAAAAACCCATTGTTTATAGGTCAAATAATCTTACAAGAAGAAAACTGCGTCGCTGTGAACAATATTAAAAGGAAAATGGTCTATTTTGCCCCACCATCAACCATCAAGTAGAGGAAGAGCTAGCTGCTGAGAAGAGCATACAAAAAGAATTTCACAGCGGATGATGTGTGGCTTTGGCTCGTGCGGAAAGCGATATCGCGCTTCCCATCTACGTCGTCGTCACCTAAAACCCACCACTTCAAATTTCCAATGGGAATAAGTAAGCAAATGAAGCACGAATTTTATCCCGCTATTCAAGTACCTATTAGAATAAATTAATTGAATTATTTAATTTTTTAAGGTCTTCCTAATGTTATTATTTAAATTGATTAACTAACTAGACCAAATAACAGTGAATGATTGTTTATAAGAATGTTTTAGTAACCAATTATCAACTAAGAATGCAAATCAAAGGAAAGCAAATGCAAGAGATTGAGTTTCAAATATAGTATGAAGGTTGCTCGAATTTGAATCCACTAAAACTAGTAATGCATGGATGAACGACAAGTTATTTGAATTATTTAGGTTATATTGACTTGACAATTTTCTATGGTAGTCTTAGATCACTCTCGCGCCTCTAAGGATCAATTTTGTTTAACCGTAGACTCCTCTCTCGAACTAATCTATACCTAAACAAAACGCACTAAAGGTGTTCGATGAAATACCACAACGATAAATGATGCAAAATTCTAAACAATTCGTTCTCATGGGACATGCCGTGTTCCTCTCCAATTTCAGCAAATCTTCCCCCGAACAGTTTAAATCGTCCGTCTTAGTTCCCGCTTGTCCCCAAACGACGTACATCGCCTGAAAATGCATCAAAAACATCCCAAACATTCTCGTAATACGGTCCCGAGGGGCAAGAGAACTAAACATGTACTCAAAATCCTGAGTTTGAATACATTTCAACACACACAAAATATAATTTATAATGAGAATAAGTGTGTCAAAAATATAGCACATCAACAAACCACACGGTTGTTTTAGTTTGGGAATCCAATAACACTCTATAAAATGGGTATCTATATAATTTTGAATTGCTTCTCTTTGGTTGAGTGATTAGTGAATATATATAGTACATGTTCTGTCCCGATTCGGGTTATATCAATCAGTATGGCCTCTCGTAGACCATGGCTCTTTAGATATCTGCTTGGTGCTTTCGGTGGGGGATTGAAAGCTGGATATATTGAGGGGGATGCGGAACTGGTGCTTTACAGGCAATTAGGACATCACACAACTAGATATGTGGTAGGTGGTGTAATCATCACAGAAGTATTGGCTTTCATTGCGGTTTGTCCTTGTTTCAATTTGTGGGTGGTCCCTTGTGGTGCTAATTGATGGAGTTGTTCATACAGAGGAGAGACAAGCTCTTTCCTATCTCCTGGTTCGTATTGAAACCGATCTCACGAGTAATTAAATTGGGTATATTCTCAATTTGGATATATTTTCTATCTTAATTTCTCTTGTCAGAAGCAATCCTATCGGTCCATAAGTTTTTGTAATATGTATGTATTTCTCCCACTAAAACTAGTGACCCAATAATTGGTTTGAACCGAAAAATCAAGCTGACTATTGAGCTGCTAATCCACCACGCCTCATAATCTTCTTTGGCGGTTTCTTCCAAAGCGTACGGAGAGAGTTAATAAGTGATATATTGTGAAAGAGAGGGTAATCCATGTATGTATGAGAGAGTACAAGAGAAGTACCTATAGACATATCGACCTAAGGTGGATAAGCTTAATCCTAATAGCAAAAATCCGTTTAATACTACATATACGTGCTAAATAAATTTATTTTGGAAAAAAAAACCGTTCTCGTACTAATACTACGTATACGAGCTATCCTAGCAAAAACCCCATTCTCATACTATTGTAAAGTCGTTTATTTTTTTCGTCTGTTTGATTGCTTCACATACTATAACACGTATTGTATGTTTAATATAAGGAATTAAATTTCTTAGCTTATATTCACTTTAAAAGTATAAAATTTCTAATATTTTATAATTGATGTCATAATTTTAAACATATTGCTACGTGACCTATAAACTCTCAACATAAACTCGCATCATGTTTTACTAATTTGGCACAAAAGTAAACGAATATAAAAGAAGGAATTTTTATTTTATAAACGTATAAACCCAATTATATACAGTATAGTATTTTTTGTTTATAGCTTGTCAACTTGAGTTTGAATGGATCGTATAAACCCAGCTGGTATTGCAATTTGGAGTAGCCATTTGCCTTCTTTTAGTACCCCCAACTCGCTACGTACTTGTACAGTTGTTCCCGTTTCAGCTCTTCCAGGCCAACAGTATATGGTACGTAATCAACAGATTAGCGTATAATTAATTAACCTGTGTGATTAACAATCACACAAAATCTTGCTGGGTAGTTTGATTACTAATAATCAATGGTTAAATACAGTAACGGTATTAAAAATCAAATCCAAATCATCAAATTTGATGATTTTTCATCGTAACACGATTAGGTAGTGGACCTGCACCTATAACCGTCACTGATCAAAATCATTATCCAGCCTGCTTGGGGGAGATACAATCAAAGAAAGTAACTAAATAATTTACACCTTCTTCACTAGTACTTGTTGGCCTGTAGATGAATATAGTTGTGCTGGAATACATGCATTCTTAGTTGTGCATTGAGTTATATGCCTCCATTTGTTTCAAGGAAAGGAAACCCGTTTGGGTCAAGATGGCTAGCTATCTCATACTCGTACAATCTTTGAACATATCAAACACTAGCATACGTACCTCCCAAATTGCATTCATGGAACAAGTAAGTACGATATATCCTTAATTATATTCCTATGTTCATCATATGAATAAATCCTACTACTAATCTACTACTAGTACACCAACACATTAACTGTAATTAATAACATTTAAAACCCATTAATAAAACAACATAACTGCATTCACGAACGTACGTACCTACGTCATAAATAAGTAAATAAACTACATACCTCCATTTGCCGTTTCTATAAATTTCAACAGCAGCAGCATAATCAGCTGGCCAAACAGTTCCCCCTTTTTTTCAACACTTGCCATTTCTCTCTCTCTCTCTCTCTCTCTCTCTTTCGCCGTGTTGACCAAATATTTTTGTTTCTTCTCGAAATTCTCCCCCGGTCGATCTAGGAGAAGATGGATGATCATGACATCGACGATCACGAGACGATGGAGGAAGCAGAAGGAGGAGGAGGTTCGACCGGTTCGAGTCAGGGCGGATCGACGAGGACGAGAACGAGGTCGTACGAGTGCACGTTTTGCAAGAGAGGCTTCTCAAACGCGCAAGCACTCGGTGGACACATGAACATCCACCGCAAGGACAAAGCCAGGCTCAAGCACAACAACATCAACAACTACTCTACTACTACTTCTTCTTCTTCTAACGAAGCTGTCGGATATCCGAATTTGGCCATGATTAATCCGACCAACACCTGGTCTTGGGTAGTCAACGACACTACTACTCATCATCATGATTACTATCCTAACTACAACTATATCGTGCCGGCGGCGGCGGCCCAACAGCAGCTTCTCCCCACCAATCTGTTTGTTCCTCAGCCAGCACCACTTGCTAATTATGATTATCATCAATTCGCCCCGGAGAGGGGTAGGAGTCGTCGGTCAAGTGGTTCGTCATCGGAGCTAGACTTGGAGCTCCGATTGGGTACTATGGATCCTCATCATCATCATCATCATCGTCAGCAGCCAACAGACCCGCCGCAGTCGTCGACAATACTTGGTACCAGAAAGTTCTTTTGATTTTGCCTTTTCTTTTCCTGTCGGATTTTCCAGTGGGGTATGTACCTCGATCTCTGTGCAACGTAGTAATTTTCATGGAATCCATGGGGGATTCATAACTCATGCGTCGGCCCCTCCTCATTCCCCTCATTAATTACTACTATGGCGCGCGCTCTCTCTCATATATTCCTCATGTGTTTATTTATACATCCCAACATTTATTGCTCTTTGATCTCTCCGTATACTTACTCACTACTGTCTGTTATTTATACGATTAGTTCCTCACTCGACTCAACTTGCCCCGGGAAAGTTAAATTCTGACGAAGAAAATATTAATTTTGGAGAGCAAACTATTATGTTATCGTCTAAATGTTATTTAATTTTCCACATATCAAATTAAATTTCAGTCTCCAAACTCGGGCGGATTAATTTTCGTGCATGCTCTTCCTTCAAAGTGAAAAAAAAGGATCGGGTCTGTCTAGCTAGTGCTTGCGTGCTTTGTCCTTTCCAGTTTCAAGTGTAGGCGGGCATTGATCAATTACGATTTGCATAGTTTCTGCATGCATATACATTCATGTCCAAGCTAGGTTGATCGCTGGCTAGCTAGCTATTAATGGAAGGAGGGAACAAATATATGCATATACTAACGAGTGTGGTGGAATCATCAAATGTTTGGTATTTGGATTTCAGGACTTCTCAAAGTTCATATTCTGATATTTCACCATTCTTTATGATGTGCATTTCATGATAGGATCGATACCGGTCCAACCCTACGCACCTGTATTCCGAATCAACCACTCTTTACCCTTTACGGGCTATTTGGGACGTTCGAAAGGTTTGAGAACTGCAAGAAAATAGAGTTTAGTCACAAGCGGGTCATTAGTGACCGTTTTCCGGCAAAACAGTTACTGATAGGCCAAACTGTCACGGGTGACCTTTAGTGACCAAACTATTAGTGGCAAAAGGTCGAATAATTACAGTCTCTAAATGCATTTTCTTGTAGCTCATGAAGCTTAGGTCTAGCTCCTTCAATGTACGTAAGTCTACCAGTCAGGTTGTCAATTACACTTCTATTTGAAGGTTACAAATAGTTCAAGCCGAATTCGTATGTAGAGATTCTGAGTGTCGTATAGGTTGGATTTTGGTAAGATGTTAGGAGATGAAGAAGAGAAAGGAGAGAAGTCAAATAAATTAAGACAGGGATTCCTTGTGGGGGAGCATCAGCATATATTTATATGGAGAGGAAGTCATGATGAGTCCGTTTGCTGTGGTTATGACTTGATCTTGACGAACAATTAATGATACATATATTAATCTGTGTGTTTGTACATGTCGGGGATGCACGTACTGTCATCGGGTGGCTGCTGGTGATAACATAAATGTAAGCTTTAATTTGCAGTTCCACCAATATTGATGAAGCTGCCATAAGATGTGTGATACTGCTAGTTATAATAATTCACTTGTTCTATATATCCTCATTTGAAACTGTACTGATTTCCCCAGATATCCTTTGTATTGCCTTCAATGGCATTCAATATTCTCATGACGGCCACCAACTTTGGTCAGTCACTCAGTCACCATCATAAACAACATTTCACATTTCTGAAAGTTACTGGCTTCTTCAAACATTGCCAACCTTTTTCTTAACCTGTAGAAGTCCCATAATGTGCAATTTTATTATATATTCCGGAGTCGTATTAGCATGTTTATGATCGTCTACGATGTAATGTTCATATTATATGTTGTTTAAGTTTACTTAAATGACTGAATTGGACATAATCAATTACGAAGATCAGAAAAACATGAACGTATATAATTGACGAACATGCATATGAATGAAAAAAGAGTCGAACACAAAACCGAGCCAAACACAAATATATGAGATGTCCTTAAGGATTTTATTCCGCGTCTATCGACACCGAGAGTTGACGCATCTCAAGATCGAACGGGTTACATCATAGTGTAGGGTACTGCATACAATTATGATGGATGCTGACCGCAACACGACTTGAGTTTTGATATTTGGAAGAAAGGGAAAATATGTAGGGAGACTCTGGAAGAGTTTCGGTGTAGTAGAATCATATCTAAAAAATGCAGGGACTGGATTGTATTTATAGGAACTTAAGGGATGTAATCTGAACAACATAACTATTTGGTTGGGAAGTTAGTTTGGTTGGACCGAACTGTCAAGAATTGACTCAAAAACCAAATAAAAAACAGACCGGTCCGGTTCGGAAAAAAATTATTCTTTTTGGATCTGCCGGTTAATCCAAAATACTAATGTCCAAACCAGCTAAACCACTCAGATACCTGAATAATCAGAATAACTCGACGGATTAACTCTCTTGGTACTTTTAAGCAGAATGGCTAGTGAACTTACAACATGTTCTGGGCTTAACGTCCTTTACAAACTTCAAAAACGAAGCAATTCTGCATCATCAGAACAAGGATAATGATCATACAATTAACAGGAAACGTAGCATCTAAAACACAAAGCATATATATACGATCTATATCGCCTCATCAATCGTCGTCGATGTATATGGTCTCCTGCTTAAATAGCCCACCAAACAACTTCCTCACTTCCTTCTTCTCCTCTGCCTGCACAGGTTCCGGCTGCACCGACGCCTTCTTGGGCTTCAATTTCGGAACAATAGGCGGTTTCACAACAGCTTTCTGGACAGGCAAAGAACGGGCCTTTGCCTGTCCCCTCACGGTAGCAACCTGCACTTTAGGAATCTCTGCTCCAGCACTTTGAACTGCTGTTGTTAGCTGGGAACTCAGCTTCTCCCATGAGAACCCTGCTGCGGCACTACTACCAAAGCCTTTAGCTTTTTCCACCATGTCCCCTACAGAGACCCCTGCAGCTTCCGCCTTCTTCTGCGCTTCGTTTGCTAGGCTTGTGGCTTTCGCTTCCTGATCGGATAGCTTCTTCACTTCTTGCTCTAACTTCTTAGCTGTCAGAGCGGCTTCTCGAGCTTTCTCTGCTGCGCTTTTCGCCTCTTCCTCGGCTTTAGCCTTCTCGAGCGCCTCTGCGTATGCTTTCCTTCTCCCATCTTCCGGGATTGCACTGATGAATAATTCATATGGCATTGACATTGTATCATAATATTTTACATGATTAGTCAATGTACAAAAGCAAGCCATGACTCGTTAAAGGCTAAGACTTTGTTTGGCAAGTGGAAAGTTGAATGGCATTGCATCCAACTTTCTACCTGGCAAACGAAACGAAACCTTATGCTTCTGTACCTGAAAAGCTCGTCCACAGATCTTAAAGGGGCTGATGGGTTGGTGAAGACATCCACCACCTAATTAAACAAAAAAATGAGACTTTTATGTATTTTCATTCCTAACTCGGGTTTCACACAAATTAGAAATGACAAATCCTAGGCTTGGATACTGAGTATATACCTTGTTTTCTGCTATGGCGGTATTTGCGAACACATCTGCCACCAAAGTTGCTATCTTTGCCTTGGCAACCTAATAGTAGTAATAGAAACAATAGCTACATTAGGGAAAGGAACCAAACAAACAACACGAATTACTCATGAACTTCAAACTTCACTGAAATGAAACAGAAAACCACCCGCATACATTACATTACTTTGTAGTCGTCTGGACCTGAGCTCCCTTCGGCGGAGACAACAACGTTATAAGAGCTCTCCGGCGAATAATCCTCCGCCAAGCTCGTGTTTATGAACGTGTAGCTGACATCAGTCTCGATCACTTTCTGCAGGAACTCGGGCACGCTAAGCAGCTGAGACTGCGAGAAGAGGTTGTTGAAGAACATCTTGAACCCGTCTAGGACGTTGTTAGTAGACGCACCCCCAGCTGCGCTTCCTCCGTCGTAGACAATGGCGACATGGCCAACTCCGGCTAGCTGAGCCGCCTGGACTACTTGCCATGCGTCGAGTGTGGAAACCTCGGATGTTGGACCGTTCTCGTATGGTCCAATTGTCACCACCACTTTGCTAGCGTTGCCGATTGCCTTGGCGATTGATTCAGCGCTGGCAAAAGTGGATTCAACAGCATTGAGCCGCTTGGACTCCTCGTTGGATATGATCTGGGACACAATGCACAATCAGAAATGGATAGCAGAACATGGATCAAAGACACAGGATTTTGCAGGTGAGCGCTTCCGTACATGCATATACTCACTACCCTCAACACCAAAAACTAATTTCTATAATTTTAACATTCAAATTATGAATCCTAAACCCCTATGATAAACACTAAACAGTAAACAATAATGCTAACCTCTTAAATACTAACTTCTGACCCTCAAACACTACATATACAACTCAAACTCTAAACCTAATCCAAGTCTCTAACTTTTAATCATAAATCGAGTTCATGAATCATAAACTTGGAAAATACACTCTAAACCCATAATATAGTATCTTAAACTCTAAAATCTAAACTAAAATCTCAAAAAATTTAATTTTTAAGCATGAAACATGTTGATACTTGGTCTCACTATATATCAAAATGAGACTAATTTATGAGGTAAACCTTATAAGCAGCAGCCAAACGAGCAAGCTCCTGAGCAGCATCAAGTTCCGCAACGCCAGCTCTAACACTGAACCCATCCCGCAGCAATGTCCGAGCAATTCGAACTCCAACCTGACCGGTGGCGCCGGCGACGAAGACAGTGCCGGGGTCTTTCCTCCGCTGGTTCCCAAACGACAAACCTGCAGCAGGGTTACTGATCATCGCGGGAATCAAAGACTTGGCATCGGGTACCTTGCCGAATTTGAAATTGCGGAAAGGGTTCTGAATCCCCGACCCGGCAGATTCAGGGGACTCTGAATTGTCATTCTCCTTGTTGGGTTTCTTGGCGAAAACGGCGAGGCGGCGGTGGCTACTGCGGAGGGAGGTGGGACGTGGGTATGGGGTGGTTAAGTGGAATGAGTTGGAAGTGAGAGTTGGAGCCATGGGAGGAGGAGCTCCAAAAGGGGGGAAATGGTGAAGAACGTGATAATGTTTGTGGATTTTGTTGCTACATTTTTTAGTTATTCATCATCTTGTGGTGTCTGTGGACTGGAGAAATCCGAAATCCTCTGCGTGGTTTGGATATTTGGGGGTTTGGGTTAGGCGAAGGACAATGGTCGAATGGAGATCGGCCACGTAACGTTGGGTTATCCACTTCTTCTACCAAAAGACCTGAAGGCCATCCGATTTATATTTTATACACTGGCTTTACAAACTGAAATATCAAGATCATGAGAGTAGAGACTAAAGACAACGCCTTGCGCTGGAGTTATTGCTAACAAGTAACTAACAACTAATATTGAAGAAGAGTATTTTTGTGATATGGCTTAGATTTAGGCCAGATTCAGGATGGTTGGATGCCATCAAAATTACCTCTCAAATGAATATTTCTCTGATAAAACTAGTTTCTGTGTGGATCGTAATTACTATTTCGATCAAATATTTAGATCATAATAGTATCCTTAACATCCTAATAACATATTTCTATAATTTTTTACTTGTATAACAATTCGATGTAAATAATCCCTTACATTTACGTCAACAAAGAAAACATGCTTTACATTAAAATGCAATAATACTGTGGGAGCGACGGTTACATTTATGTCAAAAATATATCTTGCTAACTAATTTTAAATTAAAATTATATTTCAATTTGCACCTTTTTTACGAATTAAGATTACTCAACTTATTACCATTAGCATTGGAGATTTTTTCATTATCTACCATATATATAATGTATTTTCAGATTTTAGAATTTGACACATAAGCATAACTACCCATTTAGGCTTCAATTCATATTTTTAGGGATTCCACCAATCAAATCTTTCCCTCTTACATCTAATATATATTATGTATATATATTTTTTCTCGATTGCCACCTCTGCTATTTTTTTTGGAGTTTCCGGTCTTCTCCTTCGATTCAAAGTAAATAATTACCCTCATATATTTTTTTTTTGACAAAACAAATAACCTCTATTTTTCCCATTTCTCTAAAACTGTAAAATTACCACATCATTTTCTTGAACCGTTAATTTCTTCATTTTCTGACTACTTTTTCTCTTTTTCCCATTTTTAACTCTTCTATTTTTTCATATCAGCTCTTGATTCTATTGTTTAGTACTTTCATCATCGAAATACTGTGCTACAATTTATTATTATAAATTCATGGGTTAATGGGTAAAATATTTTTATTTTGTAAATAAGTAAAGTATTTTTTATTAATATGAGTAATATTCATTCGATCAAATGAGTGGATGTGATTCATATTAATTACTCGCTATGAATGAATATATTCATTAAAACATTTATGAAACAAAGGTATAATGAAGCATCGTACATATATGGTGATGTATATTGATTGTTTAAATAATAATTCTTGAGCTTATAAGTTTGAGCATTGAGGTTCATAATTTTAAAATTATATCTTGACATAAGAATTATAAAGTCATCGGAATTAACCACCAATTATATTCAAACAAGAGTAATTCTTTATATAAACTTTTCTTATATAAGACTATCGAATTAAGTGTTATATCAATCATACTTGAAAATTATTGAATGACATAAAATAACTTGATCATCATAATTAACCATTATTTATATCCTATTAAAGTTATTAATTATATTTAGTTTTCATATATAAGACTATTAAATATAAGTGATACATCAACTCAATATTTTTTATAGATTTAAATAATAATAACAAGACTATTTAGATTAATAATTAATTATGTAAAATCAACTTTATTATATTGCACCATAAACACTAAAGATTAATACCAAAATCCTAAATATTAAAACTTAATTTGCAAATAATGCATTGTAAACCAATCCTAAATTATATTTTCAATTTTAACGTTTGACCATACATTCAAAATAAAAAATCACAAACCTCCAAAATTAAACTTTAAACCCTTAACTCTTTATCCTAAACCCATAATAAAGTAAAACCTAAATACTCTTAATTTTATTCACACCATACAATAAAATGTAATATAGGGTACTTAGTACCAACAAGTCTGCGAGTACACAAATTGTTACCCATATAACCTTATCGAGAGTCTAGATCCTACGCCAACTTAATATTTAATATTATGATTTTACATACACCAATTAAAAATTAAGTATTTTCATACATTTATATTTTTATTATTTTTAATTTAAGCACTACAATTTATTTTCATAATTTAATCGCAGTAGTGACCTATAAAAAATACAACTCATCGCCATCCAATTACAAACAAAAACATGGTAGAAAGTGCTTCAACTAAAATTTAGCAACATTAATATTTTTCTGTTTATTTACAAAATAATTATATATTACACCATTCACAAGATACACTTTTAATTTTAAAAACATTTTAAGAATTATTTTGTTCAAATTACATGACATGTCTTCCTCTTATTATTTGTAAGACTACCTTTAACTCAAATTATTTTTAACTAAATTTTAGATTTATTTTAGCTAATTTTCATGCATTGACAATAATAAATTGTATGTTATTAGAAAGAATCCGATAATAGAACACACATATGCAAAATATCTACGTAAAAAATAGTATTGGGAAACTAACCCAATAAACAAAATGAGACGGAAAAAATTAACCGGCCAATGGGCCGGGTGACAAACTAGTAGACTATTAGGTTTTTTGGATCATATTAAGTTTAAATTTTTGATTATGTTAACTCTGCAATTATTTTTTCAAATTTGAACTCCACATTGTTATATCGACTCAAAATAATAGTCTAAATTGCATTAAGTTTCTGTTTACTTTCTACATTTAAATCTCACAAGGTGAATCTCAGCCGTTCGTTGGATTTGTTCAGGATGGCGGAGATAACCATTTCAGGACGAGCTGGCTCAATTCAAAACAAGGGCCGTTGGGCCCATTATCGGAATCAGACGCTCGGCCGATCTCTCCATCAATTTCTTGGAAGAAAAGTCAAATCCAGAATAATTAAAATATTTCCAACTCATAGGATCTTAACACGTGTACCGCACCCCCGATAATCGGATGCAAACCTATTTATATTCCACTCTTTATTCTCTTTTTCTCGTCCGTCTCCGATCTCCCTCGTCGCTCTTCTCTCACTCCGCAATCCACACACCTCCATCCTTCTCCGGCGAACGTCCTCTGGAAAATCGAATATCCTCCTTCAGCCCGCTTGAATTTCGCTCTTTGGTTCGAGGGGGGCGGGGGGTAATATGGCCGCATCCGCCACTACTAGCACCGTCTACATCCAGGTCATCGAAGACGTCGTCAACAAGGTCCGCGAGGAGTTCATCAACAATGGCGGCCCTGGCGAGTCCGTGCTTACTGAACTCCAAGGGGTAATAGCTGAGCTCCACACTTTTTTGGTTCTGTGCTATTTTGTCCTCTCCGCGATTTCTTTTTTCTTGCGGGAAATTTCGCTCCCTCTAGGGTTCCGGTGAGTCAGTACCGGTGGCTTTGGATCTGATTACGGATTTCTTGGGTTTCAACTGATATTTGGTTAAATTAGAATTGGTGATGCTGGTCTGTCCTGATTTGGAGTTTTTCCCCTCAGATTTGGGAGATGAAGATGATGCAAGCGGGCGTTATATTGGGACCGATAGATCGCTCTGCTTCTCAAAAGCAGGCGGCTGGTGGCCCTACTCCGGTCCACGACCTTAATGTACCATACGAAGGCACCGAAGAGTACGAGACTCCCACAGCTGAAATGCTCTTCACTCCTGTAAGTAGTAGCTCGAGTGTTTTGTTAAGGCTGTTACTTGTTAGATAATGAATTCGGTTCAACTTGTCCTTGTTTTTTCGTCATGCCTTTTGGTGGTTTGTGTGGGGTTTCGTAAAGTTATTGCAAAATGTGTGTGATTTCATACTCTTGTATCTTGTATTGGTGAAGATCGTCAGTAGAATTCTGTAGTTACTCATTTACCCTAGTTTGAGTTTCTGAATTCAGATTATCTACATAAGATCGTGCTAGTGAAGGTTGTGTGATGGTTTTTGAAATTGTAGTGCTGTGAGATTATTGAACGAAATAACGAATGACTCATGTTTATTTCTCCGTTCCATTTTAGACACCAATGCTGCAGACTCCACTACCTGCACATACCCCTTTACCAGGAAATGCCCAGACACCCTTGCCTGGAACTGCAGACAACTCCTCCATGTATAACATTCCTACGGGAAATAGTAGCGAGTATCCTACTCCTATTAGTGAGATTGGTGGTAGTAATGGCCATACAGAGACTAAACCTGGTCGTCCTAGCCCGTACATGGTAAGTATGAATACTTTATTTTTAAACCTTTGTTGGTTGCTAAATTTAAGCCTTATGTCCCTTATCTATTTTTCATTGTTATGCTTTTTCTTGCACAATGATGTATCTTCTATTTGGGCGGGCAAAGATTTTTTCCTGTATGGGATATTTGTAACCAAGGATTTTGAAAACTAATGCTTCCTTCATTTCTTTAATAGCAACCTCCTTCGCCTTGGATGCAACAAAGGCCTGCAATTGGTGTTGATGTTAATGTTGGTAAGTTTGTTGGCATTGCTGATCTATTTTGGTATTTTGTTTTCCAAGTTTTCCTTTCATCAGAGAGTTATGATTATTTCAGCTTATGAGGAAAGTCGAGATGAAGCTGACAGAGGAGCCCCTAATAATCCCCTGACTCAGGTAGGTCTTATCACTTGCTCTTCTTCCACAGCACCTGACTTATAGTTTGTGTCCTTAAGAAAAAGGATGAGCAAGTAGTTGTAAGTACTGAAGGATAAGTCTTTGATCATGTGGAATGATAACATTCTGGTATCAATGGGGTTGGTTATCAGTTCTAATGTTGGAACTGGTTCCAGGACTTCTTCACGAATTCTTCTGGAAAGCGGAAGCGTGATGATTTTCCTCCACCTTACAATAGTGGCGGGTACATACCCCAGCAAGATGGAGCCGGGGATTTCATCTTTGAGATTTCTCAGGTTGAATAGATTTGTTATTGCTTAGTAATGATTGTGTTTGTTTTAGTTTGTTATAAACTGCTTGCAGATTCAGCATATGCTTGTCAGGATGAAAGTCTGTCCAAGTTATATTATGTACATATATTCTGGCTTGCATAAAAATTTGCAATCACATAGTATAAAGTCAGTGTGGGTATGTTTCTTGAGCTTCAGGGTAGTTGTAATGTCGTCTAGACAAATGAAGACTGATAATGTGAAGTTCTCTTGTTCAAATTAAGTTCTGATCCAGTTGTTTCAACTTTCAAATTGTAACTTTCGGTTTCGGTAGCAGTTGATAATATGCTGACCTTGTTATCAATTATTATCAACCTCTAGTAAGCCTGTACTGGTGAGGGTTCATATCTATGCTTGCAATCTATAATCTTGATTGCTTTAGTTACTAGTTTGTCTTGTCGTATCTTAATCCAGGTAGTTTTCAATATAAGCTTTGTACCCTGTATCTTTGAAGAAGGTGCTGTTAAGTCGATGCAAATTATTACCATATACAACCAACCAGTTTGAACGCAATCCATTGTTGTAGTGTCCTGTTACATTATTGCTGGCATATATTGGTGAACTGCCAGCTTCTTTTTAAGTGTAAACTGTATATCATTTTATTGCAGGGAGGAACTGGGAAGATACCTCAAGTGGATGGTCCCGCTCCAGATCAATATGATGATGATATTCTTTCTACTCCCAACGTAAGTTTCGTCAGATTTCTTCGAGAACAAAGTCCCAACTTACTGCATATGTCATGCTCCGTTCATGCCTAGTTCTTTTGCTTTGGCTTTTATAAGATGTAGATAGAACTCATGAAAGGAGAAGGAGGAATCTCCTACAATCAGACTAAATAGAACATGTGAACATCATCCTTTGTTGTTTTACCATATCACAGCGCTAGTCAACAACTTGAAAATTAACCTTCCACTTGCATCTTGTCATTCTCATATGGTATAAGTCACCCTCATTATCGTATGACCATTAATGTTTTTGTTTACTAGCAAAATGCTCCTTGGTCTCTTTCTCTAACATGTTACTGCCACCACCCCATCATTCTGATTCTTCTCTGTCCTATAATAGATATACAATTATCAAGGAGCAGCGAATGAAGAATACAACGTAAACACACCAGCTGCCAATGGTATAGAAAATAGAGAACTTGTTGAGACTTCTCTCTTTAACACTTAAAAGTGGAGTTTAGACAACCTTCTTATGCTTCCTTTTGTTATCTTCTCCAGAACTGCAGGCCAATACTCCTGCTTTGGTACCACAAAACGATCCAGATGATGATGACGAGGATGAGCCATTGAATGAGGATGACGATGATGAGGAGGACTTGGATGACGACGATGATCGTGAGGAGCTGAACACACAGCATCTGGTTCTGGCTCAGTTTGACAAGGTACAGGTGTAGCAATTAAGCTGGAATCACCATCATTATTGAGCTATCAGATAGATGTCCTCTAAAAGATTAATTTCGTTTGATGAAATATGTTTTCTGGGCATGCAATGATAGGTAACCCGTACCAAGAGCAGATGGAAGTGCACTCTTAAAGATGGTATTATGCATATAAACAACAAGGACATCCTCTTCAACAAGGTGAATTCCGATATAACTTTGTCGACAGCGATTCTCAGTTCTTATCTCTAACCTTGTACTGAAGTCCAAGCCTTTCTACAATCTGTGCAGGCAAACGGGGAATTCGACTTCTGAGCTTGTCCAAGAAAATGCCCGGTAGTAGTGTCCAAACTCGGAGCAGCTCTAACTATATTACTAAGGGAGCTTTAAGGAGAATCGCTTGATGAGGATGCTTAAATTTGATACCCTGTTTCAGACTGGATTTGGGGGTTCAATTGTTTTTGCACTGTTGTTATGTACATAAAGGATGACCCTTTTTGCCATATTGAAGTAAACCATATTTGATTTGAATCATATTATTAGTATTTCCTGCATTACACTGACAATGTATCAACTATGAGCACTAATTTCTACCCAAAAAAACTACGAGCATTAATTTAATCCTGATTACCAGCATTGTAATGCAAATATTTGCTGAAACCCAGAAAGCTTGTTCTTTTCCAAAGAAACCCAGAAAGCTATTGATCTCAAGAAGAAGTTCGAGGTTAGAACTGTTTGCTACTACGATTCCGAGAAATGGAAGTAACATATAATGATTCATACATATAAAGAAAGTACAAGGATAGCAAACCCTGACGAGGATAATGCTGGATAGGTAGAAGAATCAAAATGGGAACCACTTGAATATATGAAGAACACGAAACCCATAGAGGATTTCGAAAAACTTGAAAATTCTCCATGGGTTTTGAGTTAATACAAATTACGCAAAGTAATCTTCTTTATTAGTATTATCATCATCAAGTCACCGTCTCACTGGGGCTTGATCGACAAGTACACATTGGTTTTGGAAGAACATGAACAACGATGATGGCTCGGTGTCATAGCCACCACTACTCGCCATTGTCGAAATGTTGTTGTGAACCTCTCCTCCACCCTCGTTGCTGGCGGATGATACTGCAGGGAACATGAACTGGTCATGCACAGCAGCAGGTGATGGTTCATGATGATCATGTGCAGGGACGGAAGCAGCTGCAGGAGACAGAACCAAGGGCGACAGGAGAGGAATGGGAGTACTCCCGACCACAACCTGATCGAGATCAAGAGGTTTAGGGGCTCTGTTCTGTAGCCTTGTGGGTGGCTTCCCTAGTCTCTTATTCGACGATGATGGTGGTGGAAACCTGGGTGGTTGTGCTTGGAATATGTCGTTGCTGCTGTCTCCCTGCATGATGCTGCTGCTGTGAAAGGACTCTCTGTGGGCAAAAACAGACAGACAGAGATTGGAATGGGGTGAAGGGGAAGGAATTGAAGAGCTTTAATGAGAGGTGGTGAGGATAAAACTGAAGAGAGACGCTCATATTTGGGCTGTATTGGAAATAGCGGAAAACAAGGAGAGGTTATGTAATGGTATTTACACAGTGTCATGAGAGGAACATGATTGGGAAAGATCTTAAAAGACACAGGAAAAACGTTACCCACATAACGCTTTTAGACTTTAGGTGAATGTGCAACAAATGGGCGAATTCAATAAAAACTGCTGATGCTGCTGCATTATCATTTGGTGGGACGGGATCGAAATGCGGGGTATTGGTTTGTTTTCTAACTTCCAACTCCATTTATAGATGACAACAATAAATACAGGGTGCCCAACTGGTTATTTTTCTTTTTGGTAGATGTTCAATCACTTTCCATTGCTCAAAGTAGTAGTATATTTCAACTTTGAATATAAGCTCATAGGTGGGTGTTCAACCCCAATAGTTGATGTCGGCCTTGGCTCGTCTAGGCTTGGGTTTAATTATCGGGTCCAACACTGTGGTAGTGACTAGTGAGTTTAGGGATTAACGTTAGAATGTGAGAGAGGAGAAAGAAAGGAATGATGTGAGAGAGGAGAAAGAAAGGAATGTGTTTAACGTACATGTCGAAGGGAATAATCTATTGGATGTTATGTGTCCCTTTCCCATGGTTGTATGCTCCGTATTTTCAGTATTGCCGTTGATTGGAGTGGCTTCATATGAACAATCGGATCTAGTTGAGCTATCTGGGTATACTGAGGTAGTCCACTGAGAGACACCACGTACGGCTTATGAAGTGATGACTTCTTAATTAGGGTGAAGTTCGCCCACCTGTTGGGCTTGGGCAGCCTATAACTGAAGTGTGGTGCATTTGGCCTTTGAGCGGTCAATGATCGTCGTGGTCAGTCGAAGGGTTGTTGACTGGTGGTAGGGCTAACTTCTTACCGTAGGCTTTTGTTCAGGGCCCATCAGTGATCTATTATAAACCTACTCAAATATTTGTTATAATTTATATTTCATAATCGAGTTTGTAAAATTGTTGACTCATTAAAATCACAACTCATTAAAAATGACGTCTAAGATCGGATTTACTTAGAGATATACATTTGTGGACTCAAAAAAATCTTTTTTGAGTGATGCTATAATAAAGTAAATTGTGGAGTTGTCGACTTTGAATACTTATTTAAATACAGAGGTGATGGTACAAGAGAACAATAAAAAGTACACTCCCAGAATTCGAAACTATGATTTCCAAGCTGGAAACGGACAGAATTACCACTTCGAATAATATACAAATATATTAAAGTAGGAAATTTCTTTTCCCGGGGAAAAAGGAGAACATAAAAGAAATAACAAATAAGCATTCGGTGTGAGTCTGTGTCTGCTATTGCTCGATGATCACTCCCAGCCGTTAAACTTTGCATTTCCATGGCTAACAGTGCCTTACTCTCATCCTCTTCATTTCAACTCCCCACTCCCACAAAACCATTAACCCGCACTTCTCCATTCCTCTGCAATTCCATCACCAACAATGCCAACCACCACCAAACCCCAATTTCACTCACTTGCTTACATTCCAAGCAGAACTCAAAGCTTCCCTTTTCGCTCCAAAAACCATCGCTGTTTGCCTCCCGATGTCACAAGCCGCCGAGGCTCAACGTAAGGAGTTATTAAAAACTGGATAAGATATTTGAGGAGGTTGTTTTCCCTTTGACTTTTCTTTACATTTTTTTTCTTTTTGGATTTGTGTCGGCAGGATAAGTGTTCTGCCGCTCGAGAGGACGCAGACTCGCTTGTGAATCACGATGATTCCTTTTCCTGGTCATCCGTTATCTTGCCGTGAGTTTCTGTTAGATTTTCCTTTTCTTTACAGCTGATGAAGCTCAAATTATGTGGGTTTGCCGCTTTGAACACTTGCTTCACTGAGAAATGATAATCAGACATAACCCCAGATTTCATTTTGTTTATTGAATTGGATGAATGTACAAAGTTTAAGTTGGCATCTTTATAGCTTAGGATTAGAGTTCGTGAATCTACTATTTGGATGTTAGGTTTGTGTTCCCAGCATTGGGAGGATTGCTATTTGGGTATGACATTGGCGCCACTTCTGGTGCTACTATATCAATACAGGTATAAATTTTCACTCTTTTCTTCAACAATGTTGTATTTGAAGTGAAAGCTTACTGTTGGATTTTTGTCAATGTTTGTACAGTCACCTGATCTAAGTGGGACAACTTGGTTCAGTCTTTCAGCTGTGCAGCTTGGCCTTGTGGTATGACTCACAAGGGTTATCTCTTTTCATACTTCGCTTCTGGTAAGTTTGAGTCGGTAAATCAAATCAATGTGCGAGGTTTTGTTGGATGTAGGTCAGTGGTTCTCTTTACGGAGCACTTCTTGGTTCCATCCTTGTTTATCCCACTGCAGATTTCCTGGGTACATGCATCTCTTTGTTCATGTTTGTAGTAAGTTAGTTAACAATGTCGCTTAGCTATGGTGATTATTCTCATCGAAACGTTATGATTTTGTCTCCGTGAAGGGAGGAGGCGCGAACTAATAATAGCAGCAGGGCTATATCTGCTCGGAGGAATCACCACAGCTTATGCACCAGGCCTCGGCGTTCTTTTGGCTGGACGTCTTCTATATGGCCTTGGAATTGGCATGGCTATGCATGGTGCTCCTCTCTACATAGCTGAAACATGTCCGTCACAGATTCGCGGAACTCTAATCTCATTGAAGGAGCTTTTCATAGTATTGGGAATTTTGGTACTGCTTCTTTGAGAATCTTCATTTGCTATATTTGGGTTGGATCTTCTATACGCAATCTTATTCGCCACTAACTTTTATGCAGCTGGGTTACTTTGTGGGTAGCTTTCAAATCGATGCAGTTGGAGGGTGGCGTTACATGTACGGTCTGAGCGCCCCTTTGGCTTTGCTGATGGGATTTGGAATGTGGAGTCTTCCATCCTCTCCACGCTGGTTGCTTCTTAGGGCTGTTCAGGGTCAAGCACCTTTACAAGAGTACAAGGAGAAGGCCATTTTCGCACTTAGCAGACTCCGGGGACGACCTTTAGGTGATAAAGTTTCCGAAAAGGAAATAGAGAGCAACCTTAGCTCACTCAAGTCTAACTATGATGAGGAATCACAGGGGAATCTCCTAGAGGTGTTTCAAGGACCGAGTCTGAAAGCCTTCATTATTGGTGGCGGCTTGGTGCTTTTTCAGCAGGTTTCCAGTCCTCTCTCGCTCTTTGTATTGAGTTATTTCGTTTCTATCCAATGATTGTTTGACATTTGTCCCGATTTCGAATTTTGGATAGATAACTGGGCAACCAAGTGTTCTTTATTACGCAGGCTCGATTCTTCAGGTATTTAATAACCAAGCTTGAACCTTTTACAATACGGAGACGTCATCTTTTCACTTCAACTTAACCCATCCTGCTAATTTTTCTTATCGTATTGTTCCTCAAAAAGACTGCTGGTTTCTCCGCGGCTGCTGATGCTACACGAGTTTCTGTTGTCATCGGGGTGTTTAAGGTACCTAGCCACAATCACCTGTCTTTTTTAGTCCCTCTTTACGATGAGCACTAGCATCAACTCTTCCTTCTCTTGGGTGCTCTTTTGCAGTTTCTGATGACAGGGGTTGCCGTCCTAAAAGTAGATGATCTCGGACGAAGACCTTTGCTGATTGCCGGCGTCAGTGGCATTGTAAGCAAACTATTTGAAATCCTTCATTGAGTTGCTGCCTTTCAATCCTTTGATCTCATCTGTTTGTGCTTTACAAGGTCCTTTCCTTGTTTCTGCTGTCTGCTTATTACAAATTTCTCGGAGGGTTCCCCCTAGTCGCTGTTGCAGCTTTGCTTCTATATGTTGGTTGTTACCAGGCAAGAACATTCCTTAAATATTAGCTCCTGTTTTGACCTGCTGGCTCGTTTTGAAGTTTGTGTTCTTTCGACAACATGACAGGTGTCGTTCGGGCCAATCAGTTGGCTAATGGTGTCCGAAATCTTCCCTCTTCGTACCAGGGGGAAGGGAATCAGTCTTGCAGTTCTTACTAACTTCGGCTCGAACGCAATTGTAACATTTGCATTCTCACCATTGAAGGTATTGTTTTCTTCAGTCTATTTTTATTATTAACAGATGGAGTTTTACCATATCATTCCAACATGAGAAAATGTACGTTTTAAATGTGCAGGAGTTGCTTGGCGCTGAGAATCTTTTCCTTCTTTTCGGTGCAATAGCTGTCGTGGCACTCTTGTTCACGATCACGATCGTCCCAGAGACTAAAGGCTTGAGCTTGGAAGAAATCGAGTCAAAAGTCTTGAAGTGAAACCTCCAAAACTCTTTGCACAACCTGTTGACAAATCCGTAAATTCGACAATGACTTTTTGTTGTATATATAAAATTGTTTCTCACAGCAGATCCTTGAGGTCTGATTTCCTATAGTCAACAGAAATCTTGTTCTATCAGTTTCCTTGCTAATGAAGGAACACACAGAACTTCAAAAATGGAAGATTTACTAGCTGACTTGCTTACACACGACCACAGATGAAAAGAAACAAACTTGAAACAAATTGACCACACAGGGACTGTACATTTGAACTTTGATGCTGTACTAACGACCCGTTGTGATGATTGAATCCTGACTGCAGAAGGAATTCATGGAAGCTCTACTAGCAGTAAAATTCGACAAGAATAGATCGGATCTTTCACTGTAGCAAGGGAAGTTCCCAATTCCAGCACTTTCCAGCGAGATCTCGGGCAATGTTGTATCGCCATCCAGGTACTGCATCACTTTCCTCATACTAGGCCTTAATGCCGACACAGTATGTGAACACAGAAGCCCTAATCTCATGACCAACTCCATTTCCTCTCTGTCATAACTCCCTTCCTGCAACCTAGGATCCACTGCACTGAGAATGTCCCCTCCTTGCCAGCACTTAACCACCCAATCCACCAGAACAACTTCATCGGAAACCGCTTCCATGTCCACTGGCCGTCTCCCGCAGACCACCTCCAACATGAACACCCCAAATGCAAACACATCAGTGCTAGTTGTGGCCTTTCCGAGTCTAGTGAGTTCAGGAGCCAAGTAACCAACAGTTCCTGCCACTTGAGTGGTATGAGAATTCGTACCGTGGTCATGCAATCTAGCAAGACCGAAATCTCCTAATCTTCCATTCATATCAGCATCCAAAAGCACATTACTTGCTTTGATATCCCTGTGAATCACAACTTGCTCCCATTCCTCGTGGAGATACAGAAGCGCCGAGGCCACCCCTCTGATGATCCTCTGCCTCTGAGGCCAATTTAGGCTCGTTTTTGAGTTTTCATCGTCACTTGAAGAAAACAGCAACTTGTCAAGGCTGCCATTAGGCATGTAATCATACACCAGCAAGAGTTCACCTTTCCTCCTACAGTATCCGAGTAACTGCACCAAGTTCCTATGCCTTAACCTTCCAATGCTGACGATCTCCGCCACGAATTCCTTCATCCCTTGCCTCGAATCGTGGTTGACTCTCTTCACCGCAACCTCCATTCCAGAAGATGGAAGAACTCCCTTGTAAACTTTCCCGAACCCTCCGACTCCGAGAAACTGCTTCTCCTTGAAACCGCCCGTTGCTAAATAAAGATTCTTGTAAGTGAATCTTTGAGGATTATACTCCTTCTCCCATTCTTCACACACTTCAGCATACAACTTCCTCCTCTGCCAACAAACCAAACTCCCCCAAACCAAACCCAACAGAACCAAACCCAGCACAGGCAAAACTATGATCATCCACCCAACTCTTTTCCTCTTTCCCTTGTTCAAAGGTGGAAGCTTTGGAAGCTTAGAGACATCAAGCTCCTCAGCCTTCCCACCTTTACTAAAGCTCCACCCAAGAATGTAATGCTCACTAGTCACAGTACTAGTTGCAGCAGAAAACCCAACATACATAGACTCAGAAAGCACATCACCAAGATCAACATTCGTCGAAAGTAACGACCTTTCCGGCCTTAAACCACTAACTGGAGCTATAGTAATATTAATCAGCTTCAAAGTATCATTATAATCAATCCAAACCCTGATAGGATTCCCACTAAGCATCTGCAAGGTCAGATTTTTACCATCTGGTGGGTTTATAAAAGAAGCAGGAGCAGAGTCAATGGATATCAAGCTGTTGATATCAACTCCTACATGGTTGTTGTCAATGTCCTGAAACTCAGGACTCCTCATGGCGTCAAACTCGATTGCTAACACGTGGTTGGTGGCAACGCCGTTGGTTGTGGCGTTGAATAGCCCCAAGTGTTGGCTGGCGACTGCCTGAGTGAAATCAACTGTGGGGGATAGGAAGAATGCTAATCCGTGGCCTCCTAGGTTTGGGGACTGCGGGAGCATGGCGAAGATGAAGTTTGTGGAGAAGGATAAGGAAGAGGAATTTGGGAAGTTGATTGGTGAAGGGTAGAAAGCGTGGCCCATTTGGAGAGGTGATGAATCTGTGAGACGGAGGAGGCCGGTGGGTTGAATCTCGGCTGCTTCTCCGTCGAGGTTGAGCTTGAGGTTGTTGGTTCCATTGTTGTTGAAGCCGCTGAAGATGAACTGTTCTGGTTTGGTGAACGGAAGTGTGGAGATTAGGAGGAGGAGGAGGAATTGGATGAACGCCATATGAGAGAAAGGAGATGAAAGAAAAGGGAAAGTTTGCTCCTTTGGATTATCCCAGTTGCTTAATGAAGGGTTTTATCGTTTAGTTTTTGTGGTGTGGTTGTTCTTAAGCTTTTTGAAAGCATGGCTTTAAAGAAAGAAAGAGTCTTTTGTTTTTTTACTCTCTTCTTTTTTTGTGGGTTAGTGAAAAGGAAAGGAGAAAAGGAGAATGATCCTAATGTGATACTCATGGGATAAGCAAAGCCAGCAAAGATGGAGTCTTTCTTTGTTTTGCAGTCTTTGGTTGTTTCTTTGGTATATGATCCAACTGTTGATTTTGAGTAATCAGGATTGACTGTGACAGTGATTGGAGTTTAAAGCCAAGAAGACGTGTTTATCATGGTGTTTTTGTTTGTTAATAGGAGCAGGATTTTGAAACTACTTTGGTGGCTTTCCACCCAACACGTAACTGCCCAGAAGCTGTATGAACCGGCCGGCAGCATCCAGGAAATGTTTGGCCATGATCGAACCTTGGTCATAGTTTGCAGATACAGCAAGCTGGAAGTTAATCTAATGAAAAGATTCCGAGCTGTAAGCCAAATGAAATCACCATATGTCAACTAGGTTGGCAATTGTTGGAGTCATTATGTTGATAATAATAAATAATAATTTTTTCAATTAAGGATTTGGACCAGCCAGATCATAGTATAAGGTGTATACTTCTGAATAATCCAACTACCTATTTTTGACTTTTTTTTTCTTTTTTTTTTTAATTCCTAGAGGGAAAAAAACAAGTAGTAGAGAATACAATGGGCCAAATGGATGTGTTGTATATTATATTAATATGGCCATACCATTAAATAATAAAATATGTTCAGCAAAGGAATACTTTACATATGTTATGAGTTCTCCCCCATACATATATTTTTTATTTCATGAGCCAACAAATCCCTAAAGATCCATTTGAATCAATGTGCTTTACATTGTGAATTTTTAATTCATGTACTCTAAGTGCATGATAATCAAATTAAGTTGGTTATATGTCAATGTAGTGATGAATAAGATTTCACACCAAAAAAAAGTGATGCATGAGATTTAAAATTCTCAATTGTTACAAAAATTTAGGTTGATATTGTGTTTTTATGTTAAAAGTTGGATGTTGAGAAATCAACATCAAAATACAATTTTCAGTAATGATTTGAATCTAATTTATAACAACATGGTAAGACCCCATTTTTAACAGGGTGTTGTTGATATATACAAATTGTCTTTTACTTTTCATAAAAAAAAATTTCAAAATTTTCCATAAAATGATAAAAGAAACTAGTGGCTATAAATACTAACTTTAAATTACATTTTCAAAAAATAGATTTACAAAATCCATTATGCAACTTACCTAAACAGCCACAGGTTGATCTTATTTTTTGCCTTACATGTGTAATAGCATTGTTTTAAAAAATGTTAATTTTTTTTATAAATATTTTATTCATCAAACTTGCAACAATGTTGACGTGCAAAACCGTCCACGAAGTACAATTAATCTCCGATTACAAGGAAACAACAAAACCATTTATTTGTTTGTTAATAAATTCCTAAAAATATTCCTAGCAATCTCATGAGTGTTAATATCAGGCTCTCCCATCCATCTTAATCTTTCATACCGTATTTCATTAATGGTTGCTCTCCAAAAAGGTCTACATGAACAATCAGAAATGTTTTCCCCACCAAGTTATCACTATAACACTGAATAATATCATCTCAGTCCGAAATTTGAAATTCTTGGGAGCCATAGCAATAACTTCAAATCAACCTAGCAAACTTACATCCATACATAATGTGATAAATAGCATTTGTTTCATTGAAACAGAAAAAACAACTGACATCCAAACTCAATCTCCATGAAGCCATCATGGCATTTGTGGTAAGATTCCTCTTGATTGCTAACCAAGCAATGAGATTGTATTTAGTGATAATTGGAGGTCCCCAAATCAATTCAAACCAGCAAATATCAACACAACGAGAACAGATAGCATTCCACACAATAGAGATAGGATATTTTGGCATGCCAACACCCTTCCAACAAAGTTGACCAGCAACATCAATCGAAACAAAAGGGAAAACTGAATCCCTAAAACTCATAATGCGACGCCATGTCCAAGAATGACAAGGGGAGGGGATGATAGACCAGATCAACTTACCTTTGAGTCGAAACCGATAAATTCAAACTATCCACATGCTACCTGAATTTAAAAGAATATTCATAATATGCCTGAAAATACAGGCTTGATTCTAAGACTTAAGATCATACCCTTCTAGCCCTCCTTCACGATTAGGGAGTGCAATAAACTTTCATGCAATTTTAGCTATTTTTCTATCTCCCTCAATGATTTTCCAAAAAAAAACACTATACATTTTTTCAACAGCCTTGATGATAGACTTGGGAAAAAGTACAACTGACATCCAGAATTGAGCGAGGGTACTAAGAATTAAAATAACTAATTATAATCTACCTGCATAACTAAGAGTTCTCACCTTCCAGCCTATAATCCAAAAAGTTATCTTGGCAAAAAGCACTTCACAATTACAAGTTGAGAGTTTTCTTGAAATGAGAGGAACTCCTAAATATTGGACATGAAGCTTCCTTTCCAAAAAACCCACATCAAAATGGATCTGATCCCAGATCTGCTATTTCACCGTCGAAGAATAGAACACTTTTATTTTTTATGAATTTAATTGGAGATTAGTGAGTGAGTATAACAGATTTAGGATATCAAAAACTCCACGAACACCATTCACATAATCATTTGTAAAAACCAGCAGGTCATCCGCAAAACATAAATGGGTAATAGATAGAGCTTTACACTTTGGATAAAAAGGAATCAAACCAAATCTTTCCGCCCTTCACACCAAATCTAAGATATGTGTGCTTGCGATGATAGGCACTTATCATTTCATGAGCTAATAAGATATTATCATCAATTTGTCTTCCTTTTACAAATACAGATTGACTACTGTTAATATGCACAAGCAGACACATATTAAACTGTTTAGAAATAATCTTGGTAATGCATTTATAAAGTACATTGCAACAAGAGATAGGTCGAAAATTTTTAATATTTGTAGCACAAAATTTCTTAAAAATATTTAAAGATGAATCCATGACACACGTAGTTTAACTCTATGTACATATTTGTCAAGACCCAAAACTCATCAATACAAAATACATATAATTGTCAAACACGCCGTTCACGTGGTATTGGGAAATGAGCTAAGTTTAGTGTTACTAATGACTATACTTAAATTGCAAAAACAGCTCTGATAAGCTTGATTAGCGGATAAAAGAAAACCAAACAACTGCAAAGACTTTCAAACTAGCTAAAGCTATTAACCTGTAGATTTAACATTTCAACGACCGCCGTCAAAATATAGCCACGTGAATCCGTTTGGTCGTTGTTTAGATATTTTCTCACCGACAGTTAGCTCCAATCCAACTAAAATACATCACCAAATCTTAATTACCTGCTTATTATTGTTGTTATTATTAGCATATATTATAGTGGATTTGACTAATTTCAGCCGCAAATTAAAGTTGGGTCTATAACCATTAAACATCAACCAGTTGGGTCTTCACAACTGGGCCTACGTCACGTACCTCTTTCACTTGGGCTCTCTACACATTTGGGTTTGGGCTTACTCTAGCCATGCCAATGGTGATGTAGGTGCGGGATACATATTCGTATTTGATTTTAAAATTCATCACCATTTCTTATATTTTTATTCACATTCGAATATTAATATTCATATTTATCTTTAAATTTTTAGATATTTGAGTGTTTCCATCCCCTACAGAATTTGGTTAGAATTTTAAAACGTGTAGTAAATAAAATATGTGTTGGAGTGTTTTGCTATGCAGAGATTAGTATACATGACACTTTATCATTTACGTACACGATAAAATATAAATTAAATTCATTATAACACTTCGAATTGATCTTCCATCTCAATAACTCACGTGTTAACTAATTTATAAACCAACTAGATGATTTTGAATTTGCTCTGCTAACTAACTTAGCCAGTATTTTCAAGACTCTCTTGGATCGGTCTAGTCAATATGACAGCCATTATAATGAGTAAATCTCATATATTACCAATCACATTAATTCGTCGAATTTTTGGTATAGTTATGGAAAACATTAAATTTTGGCCATTGTCAATATTGTAATATTTGAAGATATTCATCAACAAAAATCGTCGAAGCATCTCAAAGAATAATCCGGACCTTATGAGGTACAAATTCTGCAGCCTCCTCCTTTTAAAGGGAAACGCTTCAGACACTCTGCTGCGCACTTTGCCCTCCCGGCCTCGCCTGGGTCGCAATCCCAATCAACCGAGCACGGAAGGGCAGAAGGGCAAGCAAGATGCATACTGCTGAAGAAGCCTTCGCCATTTGTGGTTTGTTGTGATTGTATTCAGTCTGGGTTTTGTTATATATAGGACAAATTTGTATTATGTCATAAATGGTGCAATTCATTACCAGTTGACATTTTTGGCAACTGCATATAAAGGAATCATATTAGTTTAAAATCAAATAAGATAAGGAAACAAATGAGGACAGATATTTAATGGATATATTTTGACTTTTTGTGAAGCAGTATAGTTGGTTACGTCGTATAATATTAATTTAAAAAGTTATAGGTTTGAATCTAGCAGTTCACATATGAACATTATCATTGTATTTCTTTCGTTTTATTATTTTTTATAATTGCACATCTTTGCCTAATCTATATGTGACCTAGAAAAACAGACTTCCCTTCTAGTTTTTTTAAGAGCCGGTTCATATTGTTAGTGTCAACAAAATGGTGAAACTGAGTCAACTATCGGTTTGCCTATCTAGACCACAATCATGCCATTTCCGACTCGGGCTCTCAGTCAAAATTAATCGGTTCAATTCAATTTTGAAATCCATGAGTCATAGTGCAAAACTGCAAAGTATTGGAACCTTCTCCAAAACAGCAATAGGAGGGAGAGAAGACATGCGATCGACTGATCGTGGATGGTGCTAACGTTATAAGTAGTTGGTCAATTTATTCTAATCTCTCTTTTATGGTGTTGGTGGGTGTAGATTTCTTTTTATTCTATTCATTCAGAAAAAATTGAGAATGACGCTTTGTGATCACAAAAAAACGTATCCAACAAAATTTATTTGACCGTCCGAAATTAACTTTTAAATCCGACCAATTCAAACAGATATGCGCCGCGAAAAACAATACCTAATTACACTACACTAAACCAGTGATCTTTTCAGACAATTACATCACTAACCACCGTTATAATTTAAAAACGGACAATATTTACCTACAACCTAGTCTGTAGGGTGAACCTGCAGCCAGTCCACGCGTATGCATATCATTGGCTGCTGTTTACTTTTCTTTCCTCGTTTATTTGTTTTTTTAATTCTTTCAAGTTTTGGACGGAATCTGTCAAACCTTGGGAGAAAGAAACTAACGGAGTTTCTGTAGCCTCAATATATTTTAATCAGAAGAACGTTTTATTTTCCTTAAATCATACAAATATACATGTTTACATATGTTTGATTCTTTTGATTTTGTCAGAGAATGAGTGGACAGTATGAATTTTAAAGTTCAAATATTTTTAAAAAAATATAATTATGAAGAATTTTTTTATGACAGAATGAATTATTAATTATGACAAAATTTTCTTGTTTCTAGTATTATTAATTGTGAACATTTACGAGAATGAATTATATGTATCCAACATATTCTAATTAATTTTGAACATTAATAAGAATGAAATTATTAAGAAAAAAATTATTTGTAAGAATGAATTATATGCATCAAATTTATTATAATGTTCTTTTATCATAATGTTTTCTTCATCTTCTATTTTTAGATCTGTTCATGAGCTGATCCGAGCTTAATTTTAATGTGGTCAACCTGGCTTGTTGTGTTTTAGGCAAGCTCATGGTCAAACTCGAGCTAAAAGAATTTAGTTTGTCACAAGTTCGAGTCTATTTGAGTCTGACTTGTTAATTACCTTTGACGAGTCAAACTCAAGCTTGTACACAAAAAATATCAACGAGTCAAATTAAAAAAAGATTATACTTTTTTCTCAATTAAAATAGTTAAATTTAAATAATGTGTGATTTGCATTTTCATTAGCACAATCACAAATTTCCATATGATTTTAGAAGCAAAACACATATTGCATTATTGAGCGAGCTATATACTTGAATTAGTATTCAAATAGTCTTCGAACTAGCTTGCGAACATATCGAGTTGAGTCACGAATGAATTTTTACAAAACCAAATGTCAAACTACTCACGTGCGGCTTGATTTGTCAACAACTTTACTCGTTGATTGTATAATTTTTTAACTGTATAATTTTTTTCATGTATAATTCACTTTTTTTATATACACATAAAATGTTTATAAACAAAAGGTTTTTAATACAAAAGAGTACAAAAATTCTATGTGACCACCGAGTGTTTTCTTTTTGGGAAATTGTGGCATTTGTGTAGGATCACATATTCACAGTCAACTACACCGTTACTTTTTTCCGTTGACGAATTCCGTCCAAGACTTTAAAATAACAATGAGAAATAAAAAATGAAGGCCATAATATGTATCCACGTGGACTGGCTGCAGGGTTCCCTACAGCCCAGTCTGCAGGTAAATATTGTCCTTTAAAAACTGCCACCCTACTGCACACAAAAACCCCGTCGATCTCTACCGGCCGGAATGAAGAATAGAATCAGTACTCGACATAGTATTAACCGTAGTAACGGAAGAAGGAAACGACATCACAAACTCCGCCGTCTCCCTCCCTCCGATCGAGAACGCTCCGATCCCGGAGCTCTCAACCGGAATCTCCGGCAAGTTCGAATCTCCGTCGAGATGCTGCATCACCTGCCTCATACTCGGCCGAAACGCCTCCATATTATGAGAGCACAAAAGCCCCATTTTCATCACCATCTCCATCTCTTCCTTCGAATAATCCCCTCCCAATTTCGGATCGCTTGCTTCCAAGATCTCGCCTCTCTTCCAACAATCGATCACCCAATCCACTAGTATCATCTCTTCGGGGATCGCCGTCGTGTCGATCGGCCTCTTCCCGCACGCTACTTCCAGCATAAACACTCCGAACGCGTAGACGTCGGTGGCCGTTGTCGCCTTCCCTAGTCGGGAGAGCTCCGGAGCTAGGTATCCGACGGTCCCCACCACGTGAGTTGTTTGGGGATTCGTGCCGTGGTCGTATAGCCTGGCGAGTCCGAAATCTCCCAATCGGCCGTTCAGATCAGCGTCGAGTAAAATGTTGCTTGCTTTGATGTCACGGTGGAGGACGATCTGCTCCCATTCTTCGTGTAGATACAGCAGTCCCGAAGCTACTCCTCTCAGGATGTTGAATCTCTGCTGCCAGTTCAGCGTTGTCTCCATTGTCGCTGGATCGAAGAGGTATTTGTCTAAACTTCCATTAGGCATGTAATCGTAGACCAGAAGTAATTCGCCTTTCCTTCGGCAGTAACCTAAAAGATGAACCAAGTTTCTATGCCGTAATCTCCCCATACTGACGATCTCGGCGACGAATTCCTTCATCCCTTGCCTCGAATCGTGAGAGATTCGCTTCACTGCTACTTCAATTTTGGAGGTAGGTAAAATACCTCTGTAGACTTTTCCGAATCCTCCCGATCCGAGAACTTCCTTCTCCTTGAATCCATGAGTCGCTCTGTACAGATCTTTGTAACAGAGTCTCTGCGGATTGTATTCTTTCTCCCAATCTTCAGTCAGCTCTCTGTATCTTCTCAATCGGAGGATGTAAGCTGCTATGGCGATTCCGGTTAGGGAGATTGCTAACATTATTAGAACGATCGTCGCAACCGTTCCTAATTTTTCGCTCTGTTTCTTCGGCCGTGGAGAAACTGGCAGAGAACGGAGATCTAACGACGGCGCTTCTCTTTCTCCTTTGCTGAAGCTCCATCCCAGTATGTACTGCTCGCTGGTGACAGTGCTCGTGGAGGAAGAGAATCCGACGTACATCGATTCCACGAGGTAAGACGACAAATCGATCGGAGTCGATATCAGAGGCCGTCTAGGTTTAGAAACCCCAAACGGAGCGACGGTGATGTTCATCCTCTTGTTTGAGTCATCGTACCGGATCCAGACCTGCATCCGGTCACCTGACAGCAACCGGAGCGTTCTGTTACGGCCGTCCTGGTCGGAGACGTAGGAGACAGTGGCGGAGACGGTCGAAATCAACGTGTTGAGGTCGACGCCGACGTGGTTGTCGTCGATATCCTGGAACTCCGGGCTACGCATAGCATCGAGCTCGACTGCAACCACGTGGTTGGAAGAATTCCCCAAGTTTGTTGAATTGAACAACCCCAAGTGCTGGCTGGCGACTGCTTGACTAAAATCAGTGGTCGGAGATATCGTGAAGGCAATACCGTGGCCGCCGGTGTTGGCGGACTGCGGAACCATAGCGAAGACGAAAGTCGTGGAGAAGGAAAGCGATTCAGAAGGAGTGAATTTGAACGGCTGGTGGTAGAAGGCATGGCCGATGACGAGCTCCGTGAAATTCGTCAGCTGGAGTAAGCCGTTGGGGAGGATTTTGGCCTGGCTGTCGAATATCAGGTTTGCCCGATTGAATCCGTTGAAGGTGAACTGAGTTGCAGGAGGAGATTGGGAATTGCAGATGGCGAAAATGAAATGGAGGAGAAGTGTATGGAGCAGGAATCTCTTCCTGACAGTAGCAGCCATGGGAGACTGAGTGAGTTTCTTCGATGGGGATTTTCAAGGAAATGATTATATGGGTAATCGGAGGAGGTTTCGAGGAAATCGGAATTGGATTAGACGGAGAAATTGCAGAGAGGAAAGGGAATGTATTTCCTCCACACACAGGTTACAGTCAAAGCATGGAGTCCATCAGAAGCACGACACTGCTGGTGATTTGTTAACGGTGAGTAACTTTTGAATATGAGGTTCAACTTATTAGTATATAGTTTAACGTCGCTGTCGAGTGGAGGAAATATGTGGACAAATGGGGATTTTGCTGCAGCTTAATTAGTAATTTAGTAGTATGTGTTTGGCTCTGCCTTTCACATGTGCTAGGGTTTGTTTTTATATAAATTCCAAACCACTTGGACTGAATGAGGAAACCAGAGTAGCATAAGAAATAGGAAAGGTGGTTTCATCCAAGAAAGAAGAGGTAAAGTTTGGGAATTTAAAATTTGACTAAAAACAGGTTGTGTCTGTGTTGCTTGTTCTGTAGACAATCTTCTGTTAGGGTGTGTTTGGATACATTGATTTGTTTATATATGTCATATGATAATATATATCTCTTTGACGGTATTGTGTAGTTTAAATTCTCAAAAGAAATCGTTGATTTCATATCATTTGAGAGCATACAATGATGTGAACTACAGTAATGATTGCTCCTTGGTGATTTGTATGCTTGTCCAAGCTGCTCCTCCGAATTCTCCTCTAATCCCCGATCTCTGTCGAAGCTACAGCCTTACTTGCGGCAATTCAGCTTGCTGGGCTAGCGCCTGCCCCTACTCTTATTCGATGTGATTGTGCTCCTTTGATAGCATCTCTTACCAAAGACTCCCTCAGCTGGCCTTGGGAATGTGCTTCGTTAATTGCCGCAATCACTGGCCTCCTCAGTTCTTTCCCGTGGGTTGATGTTCGATATAGTCCAAGATCAGCATTCAGGATGCTAATGCAGTTGCAAGGGAAACGAGTCTAGGAATGTTGGAGCCACACTGGCTAACCAACCCTATAATGTTGCTGTCCTTTTGTAGCAATATTCCTAATCTCTTTTGTTTCCATGTAAACTTTGAGCGGGCGGTTTCCTCTCCTTATGCAATGTATAATGACCGTGGGAATGCTCTAAAAGAAGACTTATGCACAGTCAAACAAACAATGAACCAAAAGCTAAGGTAGAATTTACAGTAACTAACAAAGTAGAAGGGAAAACTTAGCCACCTTAAAAAGCAAAACGAAAGTGATTAGGAAATTGGAATGCAACTAATCACAACCTGAGTGGGGCCCAGTTGGATGATTACGTTAAATTCCAATCCAGAAGCTTTCACGTAGACCACACCGACCGGCAATTCGAGAATGGGCCCCTATAGTTGGGCCCTATCATTTCTGTTTGTTTCCAAATGCTCGGCTCAGATAGTAGGCCCATCTAGTACAACCAAAGGCCTTAACTTTTATTCACTGCTAAGGGCCCTTTAAGCTGCTAAAGCCCGCTCGAAGCTTACTTTATTAACACTCTACACACTTCCTTCTTTGCTGGCTTCCTTCTCCTTCAGGCTTCAGACTTAAACCCCTCCCCAGAAACCATGTCCTCCTTTGCCGGTTCCGCCAACTTCCTCGTCAAGTTACCGATCACCTCCCGCCGCAATTCACGCACCGCCGCTCCTTCTCCTTCTCCACGCTCCGTCTCGTTTAAATACTACTTCACTCCTTCATCTTCATCATCATCATCATCATCATCATCATCATCCTCTCTGCTAAACCCTAAACCCTCCGTTTCCAAAGGTAAGCGCAATTCTCTCCTCACCTCCATCTCTAAACCCTTAGTTATCGCCGGCGTCTCAGCTTCCTCTCTCCTCCTCAGCTTCAATCCCCTGCCCTTCTCCTCCGCCGGTGATGGAAATGGCGATTGGTTCGGTGGAGGCGGAGGCGGCGGCGGAGGAGGAGGTGATGGATCCGGCGGAGGTGGATTTTGGAGGAAGCTGTTTTGTCCATCCGCCGCGATCGCCGACGAGTCCGAATCTCAAGAATGGAACAACCACGGGCTGCCTGCAAACATTAACGTCCCGCTGAACAAGCTCAGCAACTTCAAGAGGTACAAGCTCTCCGAAATTCTATTTTACGATAGCAGGAGAAGGATCACCGTCGGGACGGACGATTCCTTCTTCGAGATGGTTTCTCTACAGCCAGGCGGAGTGTACACGAAAGCAGAGCTCCTTCAGGAGCTGGAGAATCTAGCGACCTGTGGAATGTTCGAGAAGGTCGATATGGAAGGGACATCGAACCCTGACGGAACATTAGGAGTCAACATTTCCTTCACGGAGAGCACTTGGCAGTCTGCTGAGAGGTTTAGGTGTATTAATGTCGGGCTGCTGAAGCAGTCCAAGCCGATCGAGATGGACGAGGATATGACCGAGAAGGAGAAGCTGGAGTACTTCAGGAGCCAGGAGAGGGAGTATCAGAACAGGATTGGTAAGGCGCGTCCTTGTTTGCTGTCAACTGGTCTGAACAAAGAGATTAGGCAGATGTTGCAGGAGCATGGTAAGGTTAGTGCAAGGCTGCTGCAGAGGATTAGGGATAGAGTGCAGAAATGGTACCATGATGAAGGTTATGCTTGTGCACAAGTTGTTAATTTCGGGAATTTGAATACTAAAGAGGTTGTTTGTGAGGTGGTTGAAGGAGATATTACTCAGCTGAGCATTCAGTTTCTTGACAAACTTGGTAATGTCGTTGAAGGGAATACTCAGTTTCCTGTTGTCCAGAGAGAAATGCCTAAGAAGGTTAGTTTTCAGGATTTCTGTGGTCTCTCTTTGCTTGTGCTTGTTTTCTTTTGTTATGTAAATGTGACTGTTGAATGTTTCAGTTACGACCGGGGAATGTGTTCAACATTGAAGATGGGAAGAGAGCTCTGAAGAATATAAATGCCTTGGGTTTGTTTTCAAACATTGAAGTGAATCCAAGGCCTGATGAGAAGAGAGAAGGAGGGATCATTGTTGAGATTAAGCTCAAGGAGTTAGAGGCAAAGTCAGCTGAAGTTAGTACAGAGTGGAGCCTTGTTCCTGGACGTAGTGGATGGCCCACGTTGGTATGTTCTTATCACTGTTTTGAATTTTCATTGCAAAATCTTCTGCAGTTCGGATTTTTGTATCGATCGTGCTTATAACTGAAATTTGTTCTTTCAGATTACAATCCAGCCTGGTGGAACTGTTTCTTTTGAACATCGGAATATCAAAGGGCTGAATCGGTCAGTCTCGGGCTCAATAACCACAAGCAATTTCTTTTCACCTCAGGTAACATAACCAGAGTTTTGTATGTTGAGTTGTTGACTATCATAAGTTTTCAATTTTATGCCTTGAAGTGTGAATTTGCACTATGGAAACTTTTATTCAGGATGATCTTGCCTTTAAGCTTGAATATGCACATCCATATCTTGATGGTGTAAAGAGTTCTCGCAATCGTACTCTCCGGACAAGCTGCTTTAACAGCCGAAAACTTAGTCCAGTCTTTACTGGCGGACCGGGAGCTGACGAGGTTCCTCCTATATGGGTTGATCGAGCCGGCATGAAAATTAATGTCACGGAGGTAATTTGTTGTGTCTCATTAGTGTCTATATCCTGTTCAGTATTCCTTTTTACCTTCATCTTCTGCAAACTTATATTATGTTTACATGATGTTTAGAACTTCACACGTCAAAGCAAATTCACCTATGGATTGGTGGCGGAAGAGATAACAACACGTGATGAGAACAGTCTTATATCTGCAAAAGGCCAAAGAGTTTTGCCAAATGGTGGAGTAAGTGCAGATGGTCCACCAACGACCCTCAGTGGTACTGGCATCGACCGTGTGGCATTTTTGCAGGCCAATATCACTCGCGACAACACGAAATTTCTCAACGGAGCTCTCGTTGGTGAAAGGAATGTCTTTCAGGTTAGCTACTGTAAATTGGAAGTTGGAAGAAAGTCCACAACATCTTTGTTTCTGGTTTCATAGTCCCTTATTCTTCTTCTGCATGCTTAATCAGTGAATTACTTTCCTGAATATTCACGTATGTTTCATCCGGTTCATGACACTCGGGTTTTTGTGTGTTGTAGGTAGATCAAGGCCTTGGCATTGGCAGCAAATTACCATTCTTCAACCGTCACCAGCTGACAGTTACGCAGTTTATTCCGCTACTAAAGGTGGAGGAAGGTGCCGGTAAACAGCCACCACCTATTCTAGTCCTTAACGGTCATTACGGTGGATGTGTGGGAGATCTTCCGAGTTACGATGCTTTTACACTGGGCGGACCTTATTCCGTGAGAGGTTACAACATGGGCGAGCTTGGAGCAGCACGAAACATCCTCGAGGTAAGATTTTGGATTCTACTCTGGCTTTCACAATTCAGCTGTTGATCTGCAGATTGATATTTGACTCCATTTTTCGATGTTTGCAGCTTGGAGCTGAGGTAAGGATACCTGTGAGAAATACCCATGTATACGCATTTGCGGAGCACGGCAATGATCTTGGGAGTTCCAAGGATGTGAAGGGTAACCCCACGGGAATATACAAGAGAAAGGGACATGGTTCGTCATATGGCGTTGGTGTAAAGCTGGGGTTGGTGCGAACAGAATACGCAGTGGATCACAACTCACGCTCGGGTTCGTTGTTCTTCCGGTTCGGGGAGAGATATTAAACGCGGGGATAAGTCATTCCACCTAGCTATATAAGCACTGGAAACTGGTGATAGATTTTTGCTGACAAGTCTACCTGGGTAGTTTTGCTAGAGAGTAGAGTATATTCATATTAGAGATCTGTTTTCTCTCTTTTAACGTCTATATTCATATTTATTTTCGGATACTTTGGTCGCAAGGTACTGCGATCTTAATGTCGAGTGTCTCGGTGGAATTCTACCATCAAGTGTGCGGAAGAAGCTATCGAACTTTTTTTACCGGAAAAGGATGCAAAGCATCACTATCTCATAATATTAAAGCGACGAGGCGTAGAAATCCTCATAGTATCGTACATGATGTATAATTAACATTTATCTCAGTAAATGAAATAAGTGAGCACCAAAAGAACATAAAATCCCTTATGAACCAAACAAGTACATTCACGAAACACAGGTGAGAGAGGCTAACAACCCAGTTACATTGCATGATGCTGCGAAACTAAAGTACGAAGCTGGCGTGCTGATGCGATGGCTCTTCTATTGCCTACAGAAGAAACAGTGTTGTTTTCTAATCCATCTGGAAGGCTATCCTCAGATGTCCAAGCTGTCAGGTCAGATAGAGACCCCTCAATGGCCACTCTGAGTTCGGAGCGAGTAATGGAACAACTCCCCATATTGCTAATGTACACCTCCAATAAGCGACCCTACCAATCTCTAATTGCGCCCGTGGCTGCTGCATCTTGGGTCGATGGCAAGAATAAGCCATCTGGATTAACTGTAACCCAACCATATGGTGCTGGTCGCCACCTAATGTCCATGTCTCGACCCAACAAAACGGTCCCCAGTCCATCTGTGCAACATCAGTAGTATGGGAAGATATTATACTCGAGGCAAGGCTCCTTTGACTCGTCTTATCGGAAGTTTCCACCACCTCTGAGAAGATGCCATCACTCCTTCCGGGCCCTTCAGATTGACCAGCAGGCTACCCCCAAATCTGAATGCCGATATCCGGAAACACTTCTCGCCACACCTGCTGGGCAAAGCTTCTGGTTGACCAAATTTGAGTAATATTAACTCCAGCTACAACCAGACATTTTCTTCATGCCTCGGTGACTGATCAGTTTGTGCACAACTGCTGCACCTTCCCAATTATCACTAGTTTTCAAAATATTAGACAGCATAACGTACGTCGCGCTATCATCAGGCCAAAGATTTACAAGCTTCCGTGCAGAACGTTCCGCAACCTCCACGTTTCCGTGTAACATACAAGCACTAAGCAAAGCCTTATAGACCGAAGGACCAGGTTCTATCGGCATGCTGCCGATAAAAATTTCAGCCTCGTCTAGATGTCCAGCGCGGCCAAAAATGTCGACGACACTAGCGTAATGCTCCAATGCAGGAGGTCCGAGCAAAGCATCGTGCTTCAAAAGCTCGAAATACTCGAGTCCCTTATTCACAGCACCAGAATGGCTGCACGCGGATAACACAGCAAGGAAACTGGTGGCATCAGGTTTTGTCTTTCCAGCTTTTCTCATTTCTTCGAATAGCTCCACAGCTTCGTTACCGTATCCATGGTGAGCACACGCCGTTAGAAGCGAGTTCCACGAAATGACATCATGCTTCGGCATCAACCTGAACATCCTCTTCGATTCATCCATAGCACCGCATCTCGCGTACATGGAAACGATACCGTTCTGAACGCTCAAACTCGAAGCGTACCGAGTCTTGGAAATGACAGCATGCACCTCTCTTCCTTCCTCGAGAAACGAACTATTATTCCCGATCGTTCCCAACAGACTTGTAAACGTGTAGAGATCTCCGTCCATTCCAGCCCGCCTCATTTCACCGAAACACCTGAGAGCTTCGTTCCCATGTTCGAGATTGCAGTAACCAGCAATCATGGCGTTCCACGATACTTGGTCGCGTATCGTAATACCAGAGCAGACCTTAACAAAATCATCCAAGGTGTTACTACATTTCGAATAGACAGTAGCAAGAGTAGCTGATAAATACTCGTTCGATTCGAAACCTTGACAAATTATGCTACAATGAACTTGCTTGCAGTAGACTAAGTAATCTGGACTGGAAAATGAACTCAGTAGGCTGTTATACGTCAGACTATTTAGTTTCGAGCCAGATCGCATCATCTCCCTCGCTAACATCATTGCTTCGCGAGGATTTTTGTTCCGTGAATATGCTGTAACCATAGATGTCCAGGTAATGACATTCCTGTCCACTATACTGTCGAAAACTCGTTTTGAGTTATCAACATTACCGGATTTCGAGTACATATCGATCAGAACGGTTCCCACAACGACATGATGATCAATCCCGGTTTTCGAACTGACTCCATGAAGCTGCTCTCCGAGCTTCTTGTCCTCCAAGTGTGAACAACCCACCAGACAGCTAGAAAGGTTAAATGGCGAAACGGATGTTCCAACTCGGAGCATCTCCACAAACAATCGAAGTGCGATTTCTGGGAAATAGGCATCCAGATAGCCAGAAATAAGCGAATTCCAAGAGACGGAATTTCTCACGGGCATTTCATCGAATATTTGGTGGGCAGCTGTGATGTCTCCGTATTTTGCATACATATCTACAACTGCGCTACACACGTAAACGTTGGAAGTGAGACCCAGTTTAACAACAAGGGAATGGAATTGAGTACCCGTGAAGAAGAAGGAAGGGGATTTGGCGCAGAAGGAGACGGCTTTGTTGATGAAGTAAGCATCGGTTAGAGACAGAGGATTCTGAAGCCCGGCAAGTAGTTCCAGCTCATCTGAAAGCCGATCCTTCTCGCAGCCGCAATCGAAGCGTTCAATGCGGCTAGAACGATGTAAATTGTCGCCGGTGAAGTGGCGGGCAGAGTTTGCCGGAGCTCGGGAAATCAATTGGCCGCCGGCGGATTTCCAAGATGCAACGAAACAACGCAAGTTCAATGCCATCGCGCCATGAAATGGCGCTATCTACTCCGCCACTCTCGCAAGCTCTTCCCATCAGTTTGACTGTTTTGCTCGGAGCAAGACTCCATCTTCTTCTTCGCTATTGGTATTTGTAAACGACGACAGCGCCATTTTTTTCCCTGTAAACGATGACGCCGCAGGCTTAAAGTGTAAACAGTTTTAAAGGCAAATTACACAATTGATACCACAATTCTAACGAATTACGGAATTGTCATTATATTATTAATTTAATGTATTTGCATACCCACTGGTTTATAGTTTATACTGTACATGTTCATGACTCGAAACAAATCAGTGCTGAAAGAAATACTACAATGACACATTTCACAGTAACAAAAAAAATATCAGTATATCAAAGTCACAATGGGAACCAGTGGTGATGCGCTGGAGACAAAAAGCTGCTAGCTCCTGCATTCCTTAAACTAACTTGCTTTTTTCAAATAGGATCCAGTAATCTACAACTTCTGCAAGGGTTCTCCAAATCTATGCTATAAACCCAACTCCTTCTTCAACTTGGCAAGGGTAGCCTCAATCTCGTCGATGCTATCTTCGATCGGGCTGCTGCCACTCTTCTCTTTCTGTTTGCTTTCTCCTGCAGTTGATTTGGAAAATGAGTTATCATCCATACCTGAACTCTCACTTTTACTTCCTTCCGTTTCTGAATCGGTTATGTTCAGCTCTTTCTCTAGGAACTCTACGAAATCTTCCCCGATTTCCTGCCATGTTGTGAAAGTAGATGTTAGCATGGCTACCAACGTAACATAGAGAATTTCTGTGAAAGTAAATAGTTGTTCATACTGCCAATTCTTCCCATAAGCTCTTCGGTTTCCCGTCTGATGGTGTACTCGCTTCCCAGTTTCGAAATTCTTCTTGGATATCTTTGAAGAAGTCGTCTGCATCAACATGGTGATATAACGGTAAGGAAATCACGTATCGTCCAAAATTTGAGGAAAGTGTGAAGAAGATTGGCAGTTGTCCTACTCATAGACAGTACAAACTACCTAGAGATACTTGAACATCTCTCACAAAATTACCTGCAGCATGAAGTGGCCAAATATGAGACCTAGCCGTTGAATTAATGCAAGGGAGAAGCATAGTTCCAGAAAGAAATGGTCAGGAAGTTGCAAGATCACTAATTTATTAAGCCTAAGGCATATAGTTGTTATTTCAAACTAGCCTAAGGTACATGATACTTCTGAAATTTGAGATTTTTTATGAAATCCTTAGCCATGAATTCAGCAACTAAACAACGAAATGGGATTGGGTGAAGCAAAGTAATTTACCAAAACCATAGAACTCTTCTTCAGTACTGGTTCTACTTGTGCCTCTTTCTGCACCAGAATATGAAAATCCAGATGACTTCCCTGCATCATATCTCCTTCGAGAATTTGAGTCCAGTAATGTATTGTAGGCATGTTTAATCCTCATGAATTTTTCCTGAGCATTTGCCTATCAAAAAGACGGTCAAAAGAATTTTATATACTCGTTAGAACATACAACCTGAAAGCATCAACACAGAGAGAATGTAAATCAACAGTCTCGAGTATGGCACTGAAAGCACCATAAATGGTAAGATTGTGAATAAAATGACGGTGCAACCGAAGAATGGTACACGCAATAATTTTTAAAAATTTCAAATATTTACAACTAGTTTCGCGACAACTTTACGGATTCTTTGTTAGAAATCTGAGTAATGGCAGTATGCAAGTGTATCTTATAACTAACAAGTGTTAAACCTTACAGAACATCTTAGCTTCAATTTTCCATAGGTAAGTTCACCGTCCAGACACCACAGAATGGATCCAGTCACATATAATCATTAATTAGCAATGAAATGCCTTCTAATTATTGTAACGAAAACTGTCATTAGTCAGAAAAGGTTAAATCAAATTAACAAAGCAAGCATTCAAAGAAAGAATATCTAATAACATTTCTACAACTAAAGACGAGGCAAATACAATTCAAATTCAACAGAACATCAAGTTACTGGATCAACTTACAAGCTAATAGATACCATATCTCAAGAAATTCTAAGCTCAACTAGCAGATTAGCAAAGCAGGCAGATTCATGAGGATAAAATTCGAATGAACACAAAACTTAGCTTATCAATTATCAAATATACCTCTTTGTTGACATCAGGGTGGTACTTGAGAGCAAGTTTCCTGTAAGCCCTTTTGATTTCATCCTGATTTGCTGAAGGAGAGACTCCCAATACTTCATAAGGAGATTCCCTGCGGCTAGCTTTCAATACTGTCGTAAATTCTCTTCTTCTCCTCCTGCTTTTGAAATTCCCATACACCGGAGCCAACAACGATCCTTGAGAGACAGAAAGAGCGCCAAAGCCACAGCCATAGAGAAAACTACAACTGGGTAACGACGAAATTTCCCGGCTTTGTAAGTGAAGTTTAGATCTTGCTTGGAGCTGTGTTGTATAACAGACGAGAAGCTTCTGTGGCGTTGGAAGGAGAAGCAATCCATTCATAGTTTAGTGCGCTTCTGTTGAGACCAATGTCGTTTTGAGACTTCGTAGGCAACGCATCCATCGCCAAAGTTTCAGCTGAAGTTTGCTCTACTAACGAAATGGTCACTTAATGTTTGCGCTATTAACAAAATGATTACTTAAAGTTTGCTATAGTAACGAAATGGTCACTTGGGCCAGGTTCAACCCGTTTTACCCGACGGGTTGATTACCCAGACGGCCAGACCAAACTCAACATGTTTGAATCGACACCTTTATTAACGGTTTGCTGACAGTTAGTTGCCGCCAGTTCGACTCGGAATGAACTGCGGCAGGGTGGTGATCGGCAAAATGATAGCCAAGGTTTTTTCTGTGACGTAAGATCCGATGCTTGCTCTTATTAGACCCAGAGTTTTCAGGGACGAACGCAAATTGAGCTTCTACACCGGCTGCCACTCTCGGTTTCATTCATCCCCAGAAGCGTACGCGGAGATCATCAGAACCTACTCTCGCCGCCGATCGTTAAGCAAAGGCAAAGCACTCCACGCTCACCTGATCGTCAACGGTTCGGCACGCCTTACTTATCTGCAAGCAAAGCTCGTGTCTTTATACACCGAGTGTAGACAGTTGATCAATGCACGTAAACTGTTCGACGAAATTCCTCACTCAAACTCTCGCAGGTGGATAGTCATCGTGGGAGCCTATTCGCGGTGTGGATTTTACCGGGAAGCTCTGGATGTCTTCTTCGAAATGAGAAGAGAAGGATCCCCCGTTATTAGCCAGTTCGTCGTTCCTAGTGTTCTCAAGGCTTGCGGCCATGTGTTTGATTTGCAGATTGGAAAGGTACTGCATTGCCTGATTCTGAGATGCTGGTTTTTAACATCAGATGCGTTTGTAGTGAGTGCATTGGTTGATATGTACTCCAAATGCAGACAGCTAGAGAATGCGAGGAGAGTTTTCGATATGGTTCCGGAGAAGGACTTGGTGCTGTTGAATGCACTGGTTTCGGGCTATGTTCGACATGGTCTTACAGAAGATGCTTTTAGTTTGGTTGAACGAATGCAACAAGTTGGATTTCATCCAAATGTAGTAACATGGAACACTTTGATTGCTGGGTTTGCACAGAAGGGTGATCGAGTAAAGGCGCTCGAACTTTTTGATCTGATGGCTCGAAACGGGATAGACCCTGATGTGGTTTCATGGACATCGGTGATATCCGGTCTAGTGCAAAACTTCTGCTATGAGGAAGCTTTCGCTACGTTTAAAAACATGTTGAGCCATGGTTTCTGCCCGAGCCATGCCACAATCGGTGGCATCTTGCCGGCTTGTGCCAGCTCAGCGAATGTCAGGCGAGGCAAGGAGCTGCATTGTTACGCGGTGGTAATAGGAGTCGAGGATGATATATATGTAAGGAGTGCTCTCGTTGATATGTACGCGAAATCCGGGTTTCTTCCAGAAGCGAGATCTATTTTCCACAGGACAGAGGAGAAGAACACTGCTACATGGAATTCAATGATCTTCGGGAATGCAAACAACGGATGCTCAGACGAAGCGATCAGACTGTTTACACGGATGGAGAAGACCGAGGGCGAAAAGCTAGACCACTTGACTTTCACAGCGGTGTTCACTGCCTGTAGTCATGCAGGAATGGTCGAGTTGGGGCAAAGTTTGTTCGCTTTGATGCAAAGGAAGTATGAGATTGCTCCGAGATTGGAGCATTACGCGTGCTTGGTGGATCTACTTGGCAATGCCGGGAAACTTACAGAGGCTTACGACCTGATCAAGACGATTCCTATGGAGCCGGATATTTTTGTGTGGGGGGCGTTGTTAGGGGCGTGTAGAAAACACGGCAATATCGAGCTTGGAGATATTGCAGCTAAGCATTTAGTTGAGCTCGAGCCCAGAAACACGGGGAATAATGTTTTGATGTCGAGTTTGCATGCTGAAGCTGGAAGTTGGAGTACTGTTGCAAAGTTTAAGAAGATGCTGAATAATAAGAAACTGAGGTTTTCTGGTTGCAGTTGGATAGAGACTGGCTGATAAAGTAATTTATGTTTGCATAATGCAGTTGGACTAGTTGTCAAGGCAAAGAAATATATGAAATCAATAGATCATTACCTTCTGTAGTTTGGGTACTTCATTATTCATTCCTTCCAACTGTTAGCACTTGTTCTTCCAACTTCAATATGAACAAACGAAACCAGAGCAAGTAAACAGCATAAAAACTTCGATTACACATTATCAAGATCCTTAACCAAGCGAATTTTACCATAAAACAAGCAGTTTTACTGTACTGACTAACAAAAAAAATGAACGCTGACCAAATAGAGGGAACTGTAATGCAATTTGCATTCATTTCCCAGTATTTGTGATTCTCTAGAGTCAACCAATTTGGCTTTCTCTTTATTGATTTCTGCTACGTAAGAACAAAAAGAAGACTGGGTTTAGTTCATCCAGTAATGAACTGCTTATTTCAAGTCATCAATTAAGGAACAAGTTGAGAGACTGTAAGCGGTCAGTTCTCTTTTGCCCTGGTTCTACAAAGTAACATCTTGTAATCCTCATGCTGACCGTCGATATATACCAGGAGAAGAATTGCTCTTTCCAAGAGTCATGCAGAACCCAGAATACATACAATACATAGCTGCTAGAAGCCTGGAACTCCTGATATGCTTTTATACCGGAAGCTCCCTCGTTCTGTGTCATACTGTCGTTCTTACCCACTTCCAAGAATTTAACCATGCTCGACATACTTCGGAATCTACAAGAAATGGAAAGCACAAATATATTAGTTGATGTTTACAAGCGAACCAAGCATCCAACTGTCGAATCATCACATTCATTTACAAACAGGAAAACTGAGAAGACATCAAGGATTGCTCAAACTTCAAAATTCTAGTATTTCCTTCACCATTGCTTGGAGAATAAAAGAATGAGTTATCAATAATCAATAGGCAGTATGTAGACAAAATTCTCCAGTAGTGTTGGGCAAAGTTAAAACTGGACACACTCTGCTTGATAATCATGACAAGATCAACAACAAGAATGTTAATAGATTCTCGAGGCTACCTTTAGCAACAAAGCTCTGTGTCCATACTGCTTCCTAAGCTCACAGCTAACAGTATGGTAAAGAAATGACTGACAATAGCACGAGGCATTAAATTTGAATCACTTCAATTAGACATGTAAGCATTATTCTTCCACAGATTAACAATCAGATAGATGCTAACTGGAAATCTGATTTCATATACTCCAGAAGAAGTGATAAAAGAATTTTCAAGCAAACTGGGAAAAGATGAAACCGTACTCATTGGGTACTTTTATCAAACACTTGGTATGCAGGTAAAGAGAAAAGATATAAAGTCAACAAATTGCACGGAATTGGAATGAAACGCAACCTGTTCATGATAAAAAATTGAGCTCTCTCCTATTACGAACATCACATGTTATCATTAGGAGCAACCTGATGCGGGTGATGATGCTGCGGAAAAGACACGACCGACCCGTAATTGTTGTACGGAGCATTCCGATCAAACCCATGGTGGTGGTGGTAATGGTGGTAGTGATGGTTATTCCCCATCTGCTGCATCCCCATATGCCCATACATCGACCCTGGCATCATCGCATCCGCCGCCGCCTGCTGATACGGCGACGGCATGGGAACCCCCCCTCCTCCTCCACCACCGCCGCCGCCGCTCTCTTGCAAACTCGGCGGCGGGGGAGTGGATGCAAAGAGCTGATCGGAGGAAGAAGGGCCGTCTATGGAAAGCCCCTGCATCCTCTTGAGGTAAAGTCGGTACTTCTGCAAGTGACTAGCGACGTTCTCCCTCGTCAGCCCTTCGACGTTCATCAGCTGCATAATAGTTTTTGGAACCGCGTTCTTAACCCCCAAGTAGGCCACCACGTCGACGAATCGCTTGTGCAATTGCGGAGTCCAAACCAAACGAGCCCGCTTCAGCGCCTTCCCGGACGGATCGTCGGTCGAATTCTCGGGTCTGAGAACCGAATCCGCCTCCTCGGAATCGAGCTTCCTCATCTTCCTCGAATCGGATCCGGACCTATCCCGGTCGTTCTCCTCCAGATCCTCCACCACCACCAGCGGGTCTCCGCCGGCGGTATCCCCGCCGTCGTTGAACGCCTTGAAGTTGTTATTCGACGAGAGAGTGTTCAACTGACCGCCGCTTCCACCGCCGCTCCCGCTCCCTCCTCCTCCTCCTCCGCTTCCGCAGAGACTAGAGAGCGTCGCCTCCGAAGCTCGGTTGACGTCTACCTGCGTCCAGTAGGGCTCCGGCGTGATTCTGAAGGCCAACGCCAGCTGCGGCGAAATCAGCGCGTGCGATAAGGGGGTTAAATCATCGGCGCTAGGCAATCCCATCTCCCACTCCGTCACTCTTGCATCGTCGTCGTTTGGCTGGTAGTCTGTCATCCTCACTTCTTCCCCCATGATTATCACCCCACCAAAGAAACGATTTACAAAATAACAAAAAAAAATCTGAAAAATCTGGGCGGGGAAATGTTCAAGAAATAGGATAATTAGTTTACTAGTGAAGGAATCGGAGAAGAGGAGACTGCGAATTGCAGAAAAAGATTTATGGGGTGAGGGAACTGTGGATCCGGGTCGGAGAAGAAGGTGGAGAGATATTTCAGAAGGTGTTGTTTGGTTGGATGGAAAATGAAGGGAAAGTGAAGGAAAATAAAAAAGGCTAAAAATATAAAGCAGAGGAAAAAGCGCAATATTTTAATTACGGAGTGGTCTCTTAAAGCTTGCCTACGTGGACGACTTAGCCAGATATTTTTGATCTGCCAAATATCTATCCTTCTGCGCTCATTTTCATCCTCTCCATTCACTCTCCAGTCACCTTGATATTTCACAACACTCGCGATACTAGGCAGACACGTGTCTGTTTCAAACCGTCGATACAATGGGAGGTAAGGCTGTGAAGATACTGCGAGTGGGGTTGTTGTGTTTTGAGAGACGCCACGTTGGCAAATATTGTGCGCTTTTGGGGGGTGTTTTCGTCAATTTGGTGCGCTTTGGTGTTTTGGGAATTGCCCGTGGATTGTCTATACATGTGTGATTTGGATAATTGGGATGACGATCCAACCCGTATTGGTTAGTGGGTATGGTAGTGTATATTAATCGGTTGGGTCATATTTAATTCTTTGTAATCAATTTGTAATTGATGGTATCAAGTTATTTTAAGTAGTTGAGCGGATTAATAATTGGTTCAGATATGAAGAACAGGATTGAGTGAGTGTCTTTTGATGGCCTGTTTTGTAGTTCATAAGGTATGCAAAGACGTTAGTATGTGATTTATGAATGAGGGTAAGCGTATGATGTATGATGTAAGAAGAAAAGGGCTTTAGAGGTGTTTGGGATCAACTTGGCATCTGGTCTTATGCTATTTAGGGTGGGTGAATAGAGTTCTTTCCTCATGAATGAGGGGACCTTTACAATCCTTCGAAAATTCGAGTTGTGATATGATTTAGTTGGCGACTCCGATGGAGCGAGATCTAGACCTTTTATGTGAAGCGGTTGGATTTATTTATATTTTTTAAATTTATGATTGAGAATTTATCAAAGTGAGCCATTTGTCATTAAATATTATATAAAAACTAAATTGGAATATTAGATGATTCTTCGCCTAGGTTGGCTCATAAAATATAATAATTGCAACTTGTGTGTGTTGATGGGTTAATCAGAATTTTGGCATTAGGCAAATGGGCCTGAAACTAATGGGAAGACGTCAGATGAGGGACCGACTCCCGGCGGTGGAGTACAGCTGGCTAAAACACTACACATGAATAGTATTAAATTGTTTGATAATTAATTATATAAAATTGTTAATCATTTTTCTCAAACAAACAAATTATCATAGAGTGTGTCCGGACAAAATGAATAGTATTCGATCATTAAAATTAGAATATTGTTAAGAATAAATCTGTCGCAAGTGAATGATTGGATAAAGGAGTATTTCCCACAAATAATTATTTTTTAAAATAAATACAGTCCTTTGTATCGTATCTTACACAAAGCTTGATTAAGGTACTCTCAAGCATAATCAAACAACTAGTTAAATACTACGTCCGTTTGCCCTTTTTCATCGGATAAAGTATTTTTTTAATTACGTTTATGCTTTCACTTTCCACCAAGTTCAATACATATACATGGGCATTTTTAAAAAGTTATTAGTTTGGTGGGTGTTTGTTACTTTATTTTTGGTCGGTTTCTTCTTCTTCTAAATATGTCTAATCCAATAATTAATAAATTGTATCTATATCAAATGGGTAAGACTAACAATAATATGGTAATATGCCTTCAAATTATATAAAATCAAAACATATTTACTATTTATTAAGGGTTTTTTTCCCTTTTTAATTCATTTTCTTTTACACTCATTTAGTTCATTTGACTCTCGGGCCACTGTGTTGACGGTCTTTGGAAGTTGAGTGTCATCTACTTCTTCATCTTGAAAGGTTTGCTTTGTATTATACAGTGACAAACAAAATTCAGTGAATTAGCATGTGCATGATTATATATATATATATATATATATATATATCAATAGATTTCAAACTTTTTTCAAGATACTCGCAATATAGGATCACGATCACAATATAGGAGACCATATAATAATAATAATAATATTATTTATAGTTCTTGAAACAATTTTAAAAGAAAATATGCGAAGGAAGTTGAAAAGAATCGTGGCAATAAAGAGGACCTCTCATATAGAATCATAGAATAATACCTCCATAGCTCTACTGTACCTTTCGAACCATGGCCACCCGTATACGATCCTCAGACCCCCAAGAACACAAAAGAAACCAACATAAAATAAATTTGTTTGATGAATTTCACAAAGGTATCGTCGTGGAGTTACCCACAACCTTATCCAAATCATAGGTGTCACCAATTTGGCTTTGTCTCCAGCTACCATCCCCCAGAGTTGCAAGTCCTCGCATTGGTTATTTGATCGATTCATCCATTGATTTAGGAACTTACTTTTGGCCTTTTCTTTTGCGGTTTCCACTTCTCCCAAAGCAATCGACTCAAAAGAAACTAGCTTCTACACATACCTAAGTTTCCATCGATTGCGACCTTCATTTGTTTAAACACAAAGATTAATATTTTCTAAGGTTTAATTTTTTGTTCTTCCCCTCTTTAAAACTATATAATTACATGTTGTGCATGCATCAAGAAGATCATGGGCCATTTTACTCGATGGACAATAGAAATGAAAGATTAGGCCCAACAAGTCCGGGCTTATGTTTGTCGTAAGAAAGCAGGCCCACTAAACAAACCTGCAAACCATCTTGTAACTGCTATCGGCATCAACCAAGAAATCAAACAAATAGCAGCATAACTTTTTTCACTGCCGAAATTCAATCTTCAATTCCCACTGGACAGCTTACAGCTGCAGCATCACTAAGCAGCAGATGAACAATGGCTGCAACCTCCATTTCCCCACTTCCGCCAATCCCTTTCTCTTCTAAACCCAGACCACCATCCTCACTTCTCTTCCTACCGCCACCTGTCACCACCTCCTTATCCACTCCTAAACCCAGATTCCCATCTCACCACAAACCCCACACCAGAAGAAATTGCATAACCCTCGCCGCCGCCGTAGAGGCAGCTCCGCCGGCCGACGTAGTCGCCCCACTCGAAGAGATAGTCGTCCCGGACGATGGTGTTGGGACCGTCATCTCCACCCTTCTCTTCATCGCTTTCGTCATCCTCTCTGTCCTCACTATCGGAGTAAGTAAATAAAATTGAAATCGGTTGCTGGACAGTCAACCAATTACCATACGAAATTCGACATTTTCGATTCTGATTTCTGAGCTAGGGATTTTGAAATTTTGGTTGGCAGGTGATATACATTGCGGTTACGGATTTCCTGCAGAAGAGGGAAGGGGATAAGTTCAAGAAGGAAGAAGAAGAGAAGCAGAAGAAGAAAGGTGGGAAAGAGAGGAAGCTTAGGGCTAGGTCTAGAGCTGGCCCAAAAGGATTCGGCCAGAAGGTTGCCGTCGACGAAGAGGATGAACTCGACGACTAACTGAGTTATGTATCACGATTTTTCGTTAAATACATTCTGAGAGTGGTTCTGAATATACAATGCCGTTCCTTTTTTTCATACATTGCAAATAAGCAGATAAATCTGAATATCAATCGAGATAATTTCACTCAACAATTGGTATTAGAAATGTAACTGTTTCGAATACAAAATTGTTTATATTTCTAGAAAATATAGCCGTCGCAAAAACTATTTAAATCTTTATAATTTTAAAAATTATTTTTTAAAAATATTCAAATTCAGATCTTCGTGCACAATAATGTTTCAGAGAATTTAAAAAAATCTTCAATTGTGACAGAATTGTGATGATCACTTTCCGAAAAGAGTATTTCAACCCTTATAAACCTTGGGTATATGAAATCTCTCCCAAGAATAAGACCATCATCATTCTTATTTTTAGACTCAGAAATAAGAGTAAAACCTTGAGAACTTTTGGAGAAAGATTATTTCATCATTTTTATGATCAAAGTCCCTTCATGTGTTGAATGCTTTGTGTAGTGTACGGAGAATGCATATAGCATTGGTGTTTGTTTTCTCCAAACCACTCCATCCCTATATATAGTAGGATGGTCGTCCATATGTACCTTTTCACAAAGGCGTGTGTCCATCCAAACAAAAAGAGAAAAAAACAGGTGTTGTTTAGCACTTTTTGAATGGTGTCTTTTGGTTCAAATAAAAAAGATAACTACCTTTTTAGAGGGAAATGGAGGGTGACGGCCTATAGGATATAGCCATCCTTACCTACTCAAATTTAATCTTAAATGGAAGTGGAAATGACGCCACATAAGGTGGGAAGGCCAGCTTCCACCTACACCGCTCACTAGCTCACTTGAGCTATCGAAACAATGTCACTACCTTCTGAGCTCAACTTGAGCTTGATATTCTTTAGTGACACTTTCCTAACTCATTTCCAACTTATCTCAAATTATTTTAAGCTAATTTTAACTAGAGTTAACTAGGATAATCATGAGTTAAGCCATGATTAGCCGAAATATAGCCATCACTAACACAAGATAAGTGTTGCTACTACTCGTGCCTAATCATTTATAAGCTTCTCAAACTTAATTAGAGCAACTTAATGATTGTAATAGCAATCTTTAAGTTACCATGAGCTACTCATAGCTTCGATGAATAATTATAAAGCTATCATCACATAGGTTTGAGCTACACTTAGGCGCTTCAAGCCAACATGAGCTGCCTCTAGCTACCTGAGAAGTTTCTAGCTACTATTAGCTAACCTTGATTTCTAACTTTGTTGAGCTAGTACCAAGTAATCAACTTCCTCCTCCATACTTATTTAAACTTCATTGAGCTACTTATCAAGTACTCAAACCCCCATAACATTACAACATAATGTTATAAATAGCCGAAACTGAGTTTAAGCAACTAAAGTTACTAAACCTCCCAATGTTACTTTTGATACAAGTAAGATTGAACCATGTTACTTTAAGTCCAAGTAACATTCAATCATGTTATGTTAAGTCCAAGTAACATAATATCCAACAGATCGTGAGATCAGTACATGGGAGATATATAAGAGTGTCTCGCCACTAGCTCTACTACCACACATACAAATACAAATGAGAACAAGCCATCGGAAAATTCAAGACTTATGCGGTAATTGTGCCGTCTACACACAACGAGTACTCTATCGTGATAGCTGAGAAAGAAAACACCCTAGTTCCACGTTCCGTCATGATAGCAGAGAAAGAGAGCACCAACTCCACGTCTTGCTTAATATCCACCAGCAAAACCCTCACCAAAAACACCAAACATACTTCTAAGGAGCAAACATGGGTGGTTAGAAATGACAAAATTGAGGTTTTCACCATGTTAAGCACTTCAATTAATAGCCAAATGGAGTTTAAAATATTTTTCAATATGCTAAAATAACACCGAGTAAAATTAATTTTTAACTACGTTTGATCATTACTTATAAGGGTTATCATAATGAAACTTGATTTTTTAGCCATTTCCAACTTGCATGTAAACTATTAGTCAATTTGAAATTTTTAAAATTTTCTTGTGAAAATGGTAAATTTCCATAGGTTAACCCATTTGTAAATTGGCAATTTTGACATGAAAATTATAAAAAATTAAATTGGCTAATATTTGACATGCATGTTGGGAATGACTAAAAATTGAGGTTTCACCATGTTAAACCCTTCAAATAATAGACAAATGAAGTTAAAAACATTTTTCAGCATGCTAAAATAATACCTAGTAAAATTGATTTTTAACTACATTTGATCATTATTTATAAGGGTTACCATAATAAAACTTGATTTTTAATCATTTCCAACATGCATGTTAAACATTAGTTGATTTGAATTTTTTGAAATTTTATAGTGAAAATGGTCAATTTTCATAGGTGTGTTCCCCTTTGGAAGTTGGCAATTTTGACATAAAAATTGAAATTTTTTAAATTGATTAATATTTGACATGCATGTTGGGAATGACTAAAAATTGAGATTTTACCATATTAAACCCTTCAAATAATAGTCAAATGAGGTTAAAAATATTTTTCAACATGCTAAAATAACACCGAGTAAAATTGATTTTTAACTACGTTTGATCATTATTTATAGGGTTATCATAATGAAACTTGATTTTTTAGCCATTTCCAATATGCATGTTAAATATTAGTCGATTTGAAATTTTTCAAATTTTTCAAATTTTCATTTTGAAATGGATCATTTTCATAGGTCCCCTTTAAAAATTGACCAATTTTGCTATGAAAATTTTCAAATTTTCAAATTAACCAATAGTTGACAGGGATATTAAGTGGCCTGCCAAAGAGAATTCGAAGCAGCACAAGGCCGAACTCGACAAAGAATTGAGTCATGTATCACGATATATGATTTTGACTTGCATACATTGTGAGAGTGGTTATGAATACACAATGCAGTTTTTTTCTTTGAGATATAAGTCATCCATCCATATAGCAAGCAAACAAACAAATTTAAGTAATATATTACAAATCAAAACCATAGATCTCTCAAAACAACCCGATATATAAAAATATGATTTGCCACTAAATGGGAGCACTATTATAACCACATCAGATCAATTGTAACTACAAACGAGGACAAGCCACAGTGAATGATCTATCATGATAGTAGAGAGAGCACTAACTCTGCGTCTCCTTCAGTATCGACCCACCAAATCTGACAAAAACAGCGTCTCCAAAGAGCCAACATGACTTGTCAAAGGTGAGGATCTTGATCGAGACAGTCCCATACATCCTAGGCGACACAAGGTCTATAGATCCACGAAACAAGATAGAAAAAATTAAACAATTAATTAGTATCCTGTGTATGGGATATAATTGGATTCGAATTGATCCGAAACATACAGAGCCACTCTACCGCTACTCTGGATAGTAATATACAACGCTGTTAAAGAAGAAGAAAATTGCAGGCTCTCTCCATGGAACATTTAACCAAAAAAACAAACATTTCCATTTTTTTACAGATCACGTAGGTGTTATGCAAGACTCTAAATCATCATCATCATCTCTATCTCGTTTTTACTTTACAGCTCCTTCAAACAGCTTCTGCCCGTATTGTATATAAAACCACCTTCACTGCAAAGATGTACAGTTTCCTTTCTCTCTTTTCTCTCCGGTACAAACTCAGCTCTTATTTTTTCCAACCATCGCCATCAAAAGCTCATATACCTTCTTCAAACTCTCTCCCTAAATATGATGGCGTCTGAAAGAAGCTAAAGAAACAGAAAAGATAAGAGATATACTAAGAAGAAGCTCCACACACTAGCCTCAGTTAGCTGTACAAGACAAAGGAGTTTTCTTTTCCTTCCTTCCCCTCTCTTTCCTTCTATGCACTAGGATGCAGAGACTGTGCAGCCATTCTCCTCTCTGCATTCGAATGAAATCTCGAGTTTAGCAAATCGGAAAACAAGAGGGAAAGAGGTTTGAAGTTTTGTTCTTTTCAGGCAGGTCTTTTTACCTCCAGCAGCTACGAGTTTCTCTACGCGGGCTACGATATGCTTCCCATAAGTGTACTTCTTCAGCGCGTTGAGATGGACTTTGATTCGTGTCATGATCAGCTCTCGCTGCTGATCCTCACAGGTCTCCAGCACCTTCTGTACGACGTAGTTTGCAAACTGATCTTTCATCATTGCCTGTTGAACCATAGTTGAACAAGTTAAATCCTTCGCAGATGAATCGAAAGGCTATTAGAGATTCATCATCTCATCGAGCTCTACGAAAAAAGTAAAGCGAACGAACCTGAAGAGGCTCATTTTCATCTGTAGTGCCGAGCATCTCGTTCACCAGTAGCTGGCGTTCCTCCTTGCCACCAAATGTTAGACACTTCTCTACAACATTAGAAGCAAACTTCTGCTGACTCATCTGGACAATCTTCCCGGCCAACTCCTTAATGATTGTGGATCGCTCGTGGGGCTTCCCATGCTCCAGTACATGCTATTATCAATAAACCCAGTTTAAAAATCAAAGCAAAGATTTGCTCTTTATGGCCCTAGCAGGAGGAACAGCAACTTTCAAGACCGATTACAAACCTGAACAACATAATTGCCGTATTGATCTTGAGCTAACATGCTGACAGCTGCCAGAATCTCATCCATGACTTTGCTCTGTGTTTCTGGGTCCAGACAGTGCTCCAGGACCCTCTGGAGATTCACAATCCAAGTTATATAATATACATAAGCCACCAAGACATTCTTCCAAATTTGCAAAGGAAACAAATAAGGTCTTTCACCTGTATCACACGGCAGCCATATGGATGGGTAGAGAGGGTCACTACTTGATCGAAGAAAGTCGAGACAATGAACTGGATATTTTCCTCGGGGATACACTCGATGCATTTTTGGATGACATGGTTCCCATTCTGATCACGAACACAACGCATGACATGACCGTCAAGCTCTTCAACCATTTGAATCTTCTGGTCAAGGTCAACCACTTCGATAGCCTGATAAACAATGGAATAAACTCAGCACCTTCAAATGCTAGATCAGAAAGCAAATAACACGTCTGTTCTTTGTAGCTGTTTGTTCTCAGTAAGTATGATAGCCAAAGGTTAAAGCTTGGGGCAATTTTGATGTTTAAATCTCTGTTAATACTAAGATATGGTCTCTTCGCAGTCAAATTCGGTGGCGTATTCCACATTACGAGATTGGTTTACCTTTTGAATCACTCGACAGCCATACATTTGAAGACTTAGCGTCAGGACGTGCCCCGGTAGGTTGGCAGCTAGTTCTCTCCTCTGAGATGGCAGTCCATGCTCGAAAAACTGCATTGACAGTGTTGCTAATTAAACTAGAAAGCACTTGCAATAAAATGACTACAGAAATTTCAACAATTGTAGGTTTAGTTTACCTTCTGGATCACATAATTACCAAACACATCGGTCATCAGAGCAAGAGCTCGTGGCATGATTTCCTTATACAGCATGTTCTTCTCATCTGCCGTGGCCGTCTCTAGCTTCTGTTGGATGAACCGGCTCCCGTATTGATCAGCACTGCTCACACAATGAAACAATAAAAATCCGCAACTGAATATGGATTGCTCGAAACAATGATACACACAACAACATGATTTCTTCGCCGAAGATTACCTGAACTCCACAACATGACCTGCGATTTCCGAAAGTTCCAAACACTTTGTTTTGTTGCTTTTGAACTCTTCCAGCAGTGAGGATACAAAGCTTTCATCCATTCCTCCATCCAAGTGCCAAGGACCCATGATACCACCACCGCCCATGTTCCTCATACCGGAAGCAAATCTCATATTCAGATCGTTGTGAGATCTCATCGGACTACCAGGAGAGTTCGGACCCATGATAGGGCTTGCCAGGGGACTCCCGGGATATGACATTCCAACACCATAACCAGGATTTCCATAGTAGTTATGGAGATTTGAATTGCAGGATTTCCCACCACCGGGAACTCCATACTGTGATTTGTTGTGTGGAGACAACATAGCTCCAGCATAGGCTTTTTGCAGTTCGAGCAAGTTCAGGTACGAGTTTCCCAGATAGCTCCCTTCACCGGTGGGATCATTAAGTGCTGCAAGCTGAGCTGCAGCATATTCAGGAGTTCTAAGATACTGTTGAAGATACAATGGATCAACATATGGTGCTTGTGAGGCACTCCCAGCAATAGGACTCCCCAGTCTTCGAAAATTGTGCAACTCGGAATTAGCAGCTCCTCCAAGAACTCTAGACTCCATTCCATGGACACCACCCATGGCCGATGCTGCAGCAACATTCTCGAATAAAGGAGGAAGATTTCCAGTGCCGATTTGGCCAGCCATCATTGAGTTTAATCCCGGGTTGGCAGAATATCCACCCACTCCATAGTTCAGAAGTGATGAATTCATGCTATCTAGATGCTGGTAAGCCGGTAAGCTACTTCTGCTGTTGACATTAAACGGAGGAGATCCATTCAAATACGAATTACCATGAACATCTGGCTTTTGCCTTTCCCCATAGGAAGAAGAGCCCATCAGGTCCGGGCTACCGCCATTGCTCTTGCCATAATCAGCATACGACATCTTTCCAGAGTCGGAATTCTTATAGTAAGCATTCTGCTTCAAATGATTCTGACCACCACCTTGGATACCGAACAAATAATTCTGGCGATCATCGTGTTCGACCTGAGATCGCAACTGGTTTTCTTCCACTACACCGTTATTCGTTGACAAGGTCATACCATTTAAAGCATTCACAAGCTGTTCAGATTCACTCGGGGCCCCATTAAACGAGTTGGAACCTGTGCCACCACCACCTCTCTTTTCGGATGCGGAATTTCTACCCTGACCAATGGGTGTAGGACAAGGACTAGGAGCTCTAGCAACAACTTTTTGAGCATCAGGAGTATTGCTCCTGGATAAAGACGCACCAAGAACAGCAGCATAGGAATAGGATGAAGGTTGGCCGACACTTTGCACAGAAGAAGATCCTTGACCATTGGATACAGACCGTACAGGATCTGCGGAAGACAATTCACGGCGCAAGTGAGCTAGCTCAGCTTCGGCTGCACCCATATTATCGACATTTTCGCTGAACGCATTTCGACTAGATGGCCGGGAAGGGTGGCCCGCAGCAGCAGGTGCACGAGCCATGTCATCCTGCATACCGGGCAAGAATATCACAAACAATAAGAATCTCAGCAATGTAAATAACACAAATGCTGGAATATCAATAGCCAGATAGGCAAAAATTAAGGAGCATAATTGGTTAAGAAGAGGATAAGCAACTGGAACACATCACCATCCAAGGTATACTCATAAGTCACACCAGGGTTAATCATTTATAGAACTCGATACCGTTAGAATTCACAACCATGGAACAAATCAAACAGTCAGCACCTAAAAGTCTATCTGAAACTATCAGAATCCATAACGAATAAGCACCAGAGGTATGCTCATTCATACTTCTCAAGTACATACACTTTTCACTCCAAATGCAACTAAAAAGTCAACTCCTTTGACACCACAAACATCTCAAAGAATGAATAAGCAGATAAACAAACAAGCTAATCACCTGAAAGATATCAGCAAGACTCTTTTGCTTAGCCCCAAGTCCCAACCCTGGCAAACCTATCAGCCCATCACCACCCCATTCACTAGAGTTGCGAACATTCTCCGGCTCGCTACCATTCTCGAGCTTCCTCGAATTGAAACCAGGAGGCATCGCGAACATCGACCTCCCACTCCCATTATCAGCACCCCTACTGATACTCCTCCTATCCCCAATCCCACCTACAACAGCTGAACTTCCACCTCCTCCCTTCATTCTCTGAGAAAACCTCCAATCCTCCTTGGACATCAACGGAGGCGGCAGCCTAGGATTCAAATTCGCATTAGAGTAATAGTAAGCTGAATAAGCTGGGTCAGACCTAAGCTCCTCTTCATTCAGAAATCCACCGTTTTTACCACTAACAAAGTCAGAGAAGCTAGCACCGCCACCTCCAGCCGGACCACCGCCGCCGAACAAGCCGCCGACGGCGTTGAGAGAGCCCTCCACGGTGGGAGGAGCAGAGCCGCTTCTGTACATATTGAGCTCCCTCTCAAGATCATCATCGGCTTCTTGCCTAGTGCGCAGTAGCAACCCTATTTCCTTCTCCAAGTCATCGCCGTAGGATCCATCACTTGCTCCTCCCATCATCGGCCTCCTTCCCAATTCAGACAACATAGTTTCTTCTCAAATTCCAAAATTGATCATCTACCCACCACAGCTACCTCAAAGCAACGATCAGAAGATTGGAACTTTTTTCCTTAAACAAAAAAAAGATTGAAACTTTCAGAGGGCTGTAATACAAAGGATTAAAAGAAGAGAATGAAGAGAAACCAACAAAAAAAGATCAAAACTTTCCCATCACCTACACTCAAATGATATTAAAACTAATTATCAACCATCCTAACCTACCAAACCCTTCCAATAATTCAAAATATATAAAAAGGAAAAAGGGAAAATCAAGATGGAGGAGGGTATTACTCCCTTCCAATACCAAACTTGACAGCACAAACTGAACTCAAATTGAACAACTGTGTGAAGAAGAAAGCAAAAGGGGAAGAAGAAGGAACTGAAAGGAAAAGAGAAAGAGTGGGTTAACGGCTGAGATCATCTGGCGGCGGTTGGTTCTTACAAGAACCCTTAGGGTTTTGTTCCAATTGCCCAAAATGAAAGGGGGATTAAATACAGTTTAGATACTGATGGTAGTAAAAAAGTAAAAAAAAAATTGATATTTTTCCACCCTCTTCCTTATTATAATTTCCTTCACTAACTCTAAAAACAAAATAACAAATTGCTAAAGACTGACAGAAAAAACACCAGCTTCCTACAGCTTGATGGAAACAATGATTTCATATTTTGTCCTTCTGGTTCAAGAACCCTAGAAAAGAATTGAACTTTGACGCGGGGAAAATAGAGTCATAAATCCAAAGCAAGCATAAATTGACCCAAGAGACAACCGACTAGTGTTTGGTACTTTAGGGTTAGTGTGGGAAACCAAACCAGAAGACCAATGAGGAAGATAATGATGTCTCGTTTAGGATTTGCTGTGTGTTGCCTCATGAGGATGAATCTGGAAGTGACACGTCAACTGGGGGGTTTAATGGAGATTCGTTTTCTATTTTATTTGATTTTATTTCTCCCAAACTCCATTTGTAGATAAGAGACGAATGAATGAATAAATGGGGTAGACTAACGTGTGCTGTATTCCTCTTGGTTGGAAAAGTTGAGTCAGTCAATTGCAATTGAATTGAATTGGGCTTCTCAGGGGTTCTGCTAGTGGTTGAGAGAACATCAAAATGTTTGTTTTTTAATTTCTGAGGATGGGCTTTTTTGGGTTTTTACATGTTTGAGTCCATTTGTGTTTTGGGGTTCTTTTTGCTCTTTGGGTAGGGTTTTTGTTGCCAACTTGGGGAATGGTGAATGTATTGTTCAAAGAAAAAGAGAATGGTGAATGTATCATGTATCTATGTTTAGCTAAAGTTTAGATTATAACTTTATGTTAGAATTCGTAATTTAGTTCAGTCGTTTTGTGTGAGTATTATCAATGAAAAAATTAGTTATTTTTATCGTTTTGTCAACCATAAACACCCCAATTAAAATAATCACAATTTAGACTTCAGAAATGGGGTAAGTTTCAACGAGACTAACAGCCAAAATATACCTGACGTATGAGGTCAACATGACATGTTGATCAACGAAGTTTGATGTATGAAGAACTAACAATTGACAAACTGTGCAGGTTCCATATAAAAAGGATATGGTATCAAACATTTAAATGTCTATTTTCACTGCGGTTATATACAAAATATCCATCCTTTTGTAAATATCAAATGTATTTGTTAAGGGGCTAATAACTCTTAACATGTTCAAGTGCACAAACAGTTCCTTGTGGTTTTGGTATTACCTATTTACAAAAAACATTGTTATTCTTACCTAAGTTTGGCAATACCAAAATTTAGGGTGACCCTTCAAAAATTAAGAACCCTAGTAGTGAAGTAGAAGTAGCCTACCTCCATGTGTTTTATTTGCTTTTGGTTTTGCTTTTCATGTCCTTCACTTTATTGAATATATAACGTTAAATTTGATCATAGTAGATTTTGTTGTGTTGTTCCGCAATTAATGGGGTCAAACTCTACATTGATGTTGGCCTCCGAGCTATTTACATTGATGTCGACCCAGATTGTCAAGCTGATTAGTCCACTCCGACATCTCAACTCAACAGACAAATTATGTATTGATTTGGGGACCTGTCATTCTAGTGTGCTAGACTGCTCACTCACATCAGGCCAATATGTCACTTATGCTATTAGCTGACAGATGCATACGCCATTGGGAATTGCTCAACTGTCCGTCGAGCAGACGCCATAGATCACTTAGATGATCTTTTGACTTTCCATCATCAACGATGCAAATAAGACTGATAATCATCGTTCACTAGTTGACATGTGGAGATCATGCATATGCCACCATAGCCCTACGAAAAGTTCCTCGTCCGTCACATTCAGGACACCTTAGCTATCATCAAACATCACATACGCATGTAACGTAACTACACACTTATAACTAATAATACGTCCACATACACAAATCCTTTTATACATTTTCTGTCTCTCGAGTCTCAATTCTCAAGCACCTTCTACGTTTTACCCCTTATTACTCTCTCTTATTACTATTTCCTTATACTCCTCGTACGGAACTGGCCCACGTGGCCCGGTAATTATGATAAGTAGTCGAACTATGAGCATCACTAACACAGCCCTTAACCATTTCATTTCATGCAGTCCGTTATTTTCTAATACAGTCCGTTTTTACTTCGTACAGTCCATTTTTACTTCGTGCAATTCGTTATTATAAATTTTTATTTCAAATATAAATATGAAAACTATTATTCATGGGATATTTTGAACATAACATGTAGGAATGAAAAAGTTGAGAAGTAACGAATTGAAACGTTATGAATAGAAGATGATATTGAAAAGTAACTCGGTAATTGACTTACCAAAAAACGAAGAACCTGATAAATCCCATAAAAAATTGATCGTGGATTGATTGGAATCAAGAACTTTAATTTTGTTTGAATGAAGAACTTAACTCTGGATTGTTCAGTTGATGAATGATTTGTATTTATATAACATGTTCCTAATCCTTTTCTATTTAGATTTAGGATTTGTATTTTTCTTTTCTATATAGAATTTATGTTAGTTTAATTTTTTTAAACAATTTATTTAAAGAAATTAGAATTTTACGTATATAATAGTATTTTTAATTAGGAATATATTAGTCTATTTATAATAAAATACAAACTGTACGAAGTAAAATATGGACGGTATATTAGTCTATTTACAATAAAATACAAACTGCACGAAGTAAAATATGAACTATATGTAGCATCACATGTTTAGTTTATTAGTGCTTTCTGAATCGGTGGATGTGGCGCATCATATATATCCCCATATTCGAAGAGCCCTACAAAATCATTCTGATATTCGATTATCCCATTCATGTCGAACACCTTAAATACAAAATTGCATATTCCATATATATAGTGGTTTTTACACACATTTGACGAATCCAGGATTAACTATATTGTTATTAGAGTTGTTCGCGAACTGACGCGAGCCGAGTTTATTATGTTCAAATTTGGCTCAATCAACTTTTAAATCGAGCTCAAATTTTAGTTTGTGTCGAGTTGTAGCCGATTAACGAGCCAAATTCCAGCTCAACTCCAACTTCTTTCGTTAAAACCAATCTAATGAGTCCAATTTTAAGCTTGTATAGTAAAAAAATATCGACAAGTCAAGGTAAAAGACAAGATATTCTAAAATTTACCAGTTCCTTGTTTTATCATTTTAAAAAAGTGAATTATAAACAACGGACAACTTACATTTTCCTAAATAAAATCAAAAGTATCATTTATCGTATATTTTTATATGATATCGAGTCGAGATACGCTGACTTAGGTTTGGTTCATTTGAAATCGATCCACATCACGAATGAGTTCATTTGAAATCGATCCAAACCGAGTTACAAACGATGTTTTTTTCAATAGCTTGACTGGTGAAAACATCCCTAATTGTCATAACATGTATATAATACAAGGTGGCGCTCCAGTACCTACGACTATACGATACCCACTATTACATTTTAGACCTATTTTATACTTAAAATTTAAGAGTTTTAACCTATTAGTTCAGCATTTAGGTCTGTTAATTATTCTTCTCACTGTTAATTAACAAACAAATTTAAGACCAATTGGTAGAGACGTCGTCTCTCGAGCACACTTGCTGGAGTTCGACCATTGGAAATGCTAATTACACGGTTGATTTTTAAACAAGTTTTGAACAATGAGCTGCCTTCGCCACTAAGTCGAATCCATTTTCAGTAATTAATCCGTTTAAATTTCTTGATATTTATAAGAAAATCATGTAGGTAATTACGTGTATATGTCGCGATATTAATTATCTACTGGTGGAACATATTTGAACGAGAGTGACCAAATTGAGCTTCACGACACAAGAAGGGGGGCCCAAAATGGTTCCGTTAGATCGAAACGACTAGCATTGCATTGCCACCACTGATTTTGTCGTGCTTCATGTTAAGTTATGGGCACCAGGTTTTGCAGAGAGAAAGCGATCAACGTTGGAACTTACAACCCCCAGCCAGCCAGCTAACTGCCTACATCTGTCAGCTTCCCATAACATCGTTTGTTCGTGCTACATGATCATGATCGTATATGAACATGGAGAAGGAGGGAACCCAACCCAACCGATTTCAGTTAATTCGGTTGGCCAAACATGTAGTACTTTATCAACTTTGATGTATTAGTGGACGATAATATTTAGTCACGATTAGATCAACTGCGACTAACTTGGAGGCAAATGATCTATCTTATTGTAGTGAATTGTGTAATACTACTTAACAACATACAATAATTACGATTTTGAAAATTAAAAGATATATGATAATAGAGAAAATGTGAAGGGTTTTTTTAAAAAAATGTGGAGGATGTTAGATTATATATATATATATATATATATTTGGTAGGAAAAAAATTGAGGAAGACAGAGAGACCGAGTTGCTTATTTGCGAAAGTTAAAATTTTTATTTTTTGTAGAAATTCTGAAAATACATAAAATAAAAACACATAAAAAATTATGGGTTTCTGAAATACACAAACTCAATAATATTAGGACCAATTCACATACATACATCCTATTCTGAGATACACATAAGTACATATGTTATTTTTGTAAAACACTAGCGAGAAGTGTTTTCACAAGAATATGATATATGCACGAAAAATCGGCGGCTTATTGATTCTAATGGAGTAATGCAGTTGATAATATTATATGTTAATAATTATATCAAGTTCGAATTTAAATCACATCTCATCTCATACACGTCTATGTAATATTTATTTTATTCTCGCAATTGTATTTCTATTTCGAACAAAAAGAGGAGAAAAGTGGGATTATTGTTGGTAAGGAGGCGAGCGGCAAACCGAAATGAGACGGTGGGATGTCAACAAACGGGTCACCTGGTACGCCAAAATGCGGCGGCCGGTCAATTTTGCCGCCCGCTATATATATCTAACCGTCTGCAACCTTCATCTTCTATATATATCTTATCTCCTTTCTCATTCAACTATTTAATCTTAGTTGCTGATCAAAGAGAGATTTGTATACTGACAAGGGGCCGATGATGAAATAAGTCTGGTGAAGTTATTGTGTATAAGTGTTTGATTTGGTGGTCGGATCCAGCGTAAACTGATAAGGGACCGATGATGGTTATGGAAAGATATGTTGTTCATAGGTTAATTAAGAATAAAAAAGGTAAAAGACGGCGCACCACACATTTTAATGAAGTTATGTATTATTCTCAAATCTCGATTAATAAATTGGGGTTTCGAGTTTTATTTGTTAGGATGAGTGGAAATATATTGGTACGAAAAAGTCTTTGAAATATTTTTTGATCAAGAAATATTTCAAAAGTGAAAAAATGCAAACGAGAAACTTGCGATGGGCTTTGAGGCAGATTAAAGTATTAGCAACCGGCCCATACACTTTTTGGTTCCAATTAAATGGCCCAACTTTCTAGCAAACAATTACGCCGTTAATGGATTACGGATTACTGCTTTTTTAGATACAAACGGGCAGAAATTTTGAGGGGAAGATACCTTTTTGTCCTTATCGTGATTGTTAGATATTTTTTTGATAGTTTAATGGTTAAAATTAAGTTATAATTATAATTCTGATTTGATTAAGAAAGATAAACTAAATATTAAGGCCATGATGTACCTAATACGAATAAAGGAACGATTTGGAATCTAAATCGGATTTCATATTGTTGTTCAGAGACATAATGAAGTCTCGTATCAGTTGTTAAGACATTGCTCTTTTTAGTATAGTATTCACGTTAATTGGTTTTAATTTGTTATGCAAGTAGCTAGGGGAGTTGGGTGTGGATACGGATGTAGGGGAGTTGGGTGTGGATACGAATGTTGAAAAAATGGCGTAAGAGTGAATGAGAAATTGTATTTTGAGTACGTGGGGAAAGATAGATATTGATTTAAACCAATTTGGATAATAATTGCTTCATCAAGGGTAATCTGCAGACTTGTGTTAGCATTCATTAGGTTTGCTACATGTTTTTACCATCTACATCTTGAAAATGAGTGAGCGTGCACCGTTTTCAAACCGTTTTCAAACCGTTTTCAAACGGTCATTAGTCCTGTATAAGAAAAAATCATTAACCGACCCAAAACATAATAATCAAATCAACCCAAATCTTATTTAAGTTAGTAACTAAATATGATTGAATTTGAATAACAATTTGACAAATCATAAATTTTGCGATTGGTTATAATTTAAAAATTCATACCCAACCCAACGAAAATATTATATACCAAAATTATTATGATATACAATAAAATAATAAATATTATAAATATTAAGGTCATATGACCACATCTTAACAAGACATAAAGTTAATTATAAATATTAAGCTCATATAGCCACATTGTTAATTATTTTACAACTAAAAAAAAGAGATAGAAAAGTTAAGATTTTCCAAATTCTAGTGAAAGAATCTAAAATTAAGTGTATATTGTTTTGTTTCATTTGTCCATCTGGCTCGGTCCATAGTTGACTAGTTCTATATTTGTATAAATTATATTCCTTTCTTTTCTTATTTTACATGTATAAATAAAAATAATCTATATTATAGCCAAACCAACCTATAAACAAACCGAACCAATATTTCAATTAAACCGTGGGTTTGTATTAACAATTAAATATAATTATGTTGTTATATAATCGAGAATTATAGTTAAGTTACTAAAAACGTTATAATCTTTCTAACTACTTAATACATACGCTTAAATAAAACCTTTCCAACTACTTAATTGTTTTTCCCAACTATACTTTATATATATATAATTTAATTAATTTTAAAACAGACATTTTATATCGTTAACACACCACTCTACCGCAAAACTAATCGTTTAGTAACTATTCACATCATACTTTTTAATATCTTGCATGAATTATGGTCCATTTCTTTTCCTTTTGGAACGATTTGGAATCTGAATCGGATATCGCCGAATGCAGAAACACAGTCGAAATTCTGGAACAACAATGAATGAAAATTAAAAACAGTAGGTTAGAAAAAAAATTAGAATAAAACCTATCAATCAAAATCAAAACTGATTGAGATAGTTATTTAGGTTGACACTGTACCAAAAACCAAAGAAGGAACAACATGTAACAATATATTATGATAATTGAAATACAGCAAAAAAAAAATAACATAATGCAGAATACTTAGAAGGTGTACTCACGACAGTAGACGGGCGCTATTCTCTGTAATTTATACCTGCACGGGAACCTTCATATATCGAATCAACTTAATCTTAAAGTATTTTTTTTTTATATAAATAGTCTCTTTGCGGAGACATGAAGATAGTACACAAAGACTAAAAATACTTAATTAATTCACGGAGTAAAAACTACCAACAACACTCTGGAGAGATATTCAAGAGTCATGTACTAAACTGTGTTATTTTCAGTTGTACAAATTTTTAATACTTATGAGATCAAATATTCGATTTTTTCATATGTTAAAATGGATCGTATTTGTGACCATCTGTTAAAAACTTCATGCAAGCACTTAAATTTGTGACTATTACTATTGATGAAATACACCTTAAATTCAAAAAAAAAATGAAATTTTCCATTTTCAATATAATTTTTCACTTCCCACCAAACAAAACAGCAAACCCAATCATATTTTACTTGTGTTTTCATCAAATATGAACACCAAACACTATAATTTTACATCCCTCAACTTCTAGAAAACAATTATCTATTATCCCTCTACCACTATATATCCTCTAATTATGAGTATCATAAGATCATCATAATTATCTCTAATCCCCTCAACTATTTGGAACAAATCCTTCCATCTTATAATATCATCATACAGATATTTACATTCCAACACGTGTACCCACGGCCAAATTCTATAGAGGCATCTTACGTGTGCCTAGGGTTTACCAAGGGATGCAAAACTCACCCAAATTCAGGAAAGTAACCCACGAAGGACGGTTACAAAATACCAACTTCATTTGGGTGAAAAAAGATTCCACCTTTACTTGCACCAAAGTGAATTAAGAAGCAATCCCATTCATGGCATTGGCATGCATACGATGGATGCCCAAACGAACCCGATGTCGGCCTCGTGAAAGCACATTGCGTGGAGGAATGCCCATGAACCAAAGTAGTAGTAGTAGTAGTGTACTATAGTGTAATTGCATATATCTTTTGGAAAAGCAACTTTACTTTTGTTAGTTTGCTTTCTTTCTTACCTTTGGGTATTGAGAGGGATGGTAACGAAAGTTGAACGGTAATCGAATGGGTGTTTGTACGAGTGTGTGCGAGAATCGATCGATCTTTCTTTATCAATAATTTTTTTTTTATGCTCGAGTGGTTTGCCACATTGTGTGTAGGATTTCACCCTTTTCATAATGGGTGTCTCTAATCTTTGTCTTTAACTTTTTCTTTTCTCTTGCTTTCAATCTTTTTTTTTCTTGGTAGCTAAGTACATGGATAAGTTTTGGATAAAAATTGGCTTATTAGTTCAACTAAGAATTTTGGACTTAATAATACAAATACATAAGCTTTTTCATGACATATATAGTCAAATGGCTTTGTGGAAAAGAAGACCATAGTCAAATGGTACACTCACACTCATATCAAAAGGCATGCCATGCACGCAGAGAAAACGATTATTTTTGCCATATCAATCAATCACAATAAGATATCGTGAAATGAGCTTATTGAGTCATGTTTACGGGAAATGATAACATCGGAAATGGCAAGCAAAGTTGTCGAGCTCTCGGTGCAGTACTAAGTATGTTCGAAGAGAGGATGCTAACTCAACAAGTAGACGAGGCAGCCCACCAAGAGAGCTGATATATACACAAACTATTTTTCATTGTTAGATGTACGAATGAATGAACTGAACGAACAAATAAAAGTCAGGATAGTGTGCCCCGATACTCGAGAGATGTTAATGTGGAATTATTAAGGAGTAGCTAGGATTTGGACCCCATTTCATATAGGCATATGTTAATATGTATAGTCACTTTGGCGTGCATTTGGAGGCCCCCCATTGCATGCTCCTTGTTAAGGGAACCAAATCTTTGATCACATTTGCATTGTTGATCAATAATTGTTATTATTCGAGAGAGTAACTTGGAAAAAATAAAATTTCAGTTAATAACGCTCCATAATTGCAGCCATTAACTTGTTTTTTTATAGTCGGTATATGCCTAATTAATTTTCAATATATATTAGCTTTTTATTTCGTCTAGTCTGATGGATTAATGAGTGGTTTAATTGGAGGGTTTAAATTTTAGAGTGGGTTGAGTGAGAATGTAAACCTTCCTTTGTGGACGTTTAAGAGTCTTATTGGATAGTTCTTCACAAGGCACACAAAAGAAAATAATGAGAGAAGAGTGGTTGTCAAGACGAGTAAAAACGTATGAAAGTATATGCGGGAGATAGAAAAGTATATAGAGAGAGTATAAACGAGGGAAGTCAATGGACTAATCGGCTAAGGGCGAACGATTCTCAAGCGACATGTGCCTTCTAGATCCCCTCAACTAATATAAATATATATCAATGAGATCGTGATTAATGTGTTATGTCATGTGTGTTGAAATGCTTTAGAGTTCACTTACATAACTAATTTCTTATATTGTGTATATATCGTAATGCGTTACGAAATAAAGTGCTTCTGAGTTCACTTACATAACTAATCTCGTATATTGTGTATACAAATGTGGCTGATGGTACTGAATATCCGTAAATGTCGAAACACATTACCTATATATAACACCTCGTGTCCTAAATCCGCCGCCGGATGTTACCGAACGTGGTTACACGAGTTCCGGTGAGTCCAGTTAGTCAGCTACGACCAAGTCAAGTTGTATAAAAGCTAAACAGTTGTGGGTTAGTTGGGGGACGTTCTGGACGACGTCATGGAACAAAAACAGGGGCAAAAGCAAAACAGCCTTGTTTAAGGAATCTTCCTTCTTTCTCATCACTTTCGTCATCCCTTGGGTCTCCTTCCTTGACACTTGCCCATTTCCCTCTGTCCCTTTTGAATTTCAAACTATGCTTGCTTCCTCATTAATCCCAGCTCTGTTGATAAAAAGCTGGCATTTTTACCCTCCAACCTCCTACCTAATTATTTACCCACATAGGGGCTTTGTTGGCATGAGAGCGGGAAATTAGTGAAATTCAACTAACCTGATATTGTTCGTTTTGACGTACTTTTATCGATATGATATTTGAATTGTTTTCTTGACGCTTTATAGTATTGTAATTAGCTGGCATATCGTTCGACATTTCAACTTACGAATCATTTAGTATGATATCTCTAGCTATTTATAATATCAGTTGCTTTTCACTCAATTGTTTTGAATAAATAGTTATTGGATGCCATGCCAATAATACCTTACTTCATCTAAATAACCATCCAAATATTATTGTTATTTTCAAGTTTGCCCTATGTGAAACCATGATAAATCTATAATAAAATTCGTTTTATTGTCAATATTATTTTATTTTTTGTAATGTTATTGTATAGCAGATTTTTTTGTCCAAATTGGTAAGAATTTTTTTCGATATATACATGACCAAATATAGTAATCTCATAATATATATATATATATCTCATTCAATCTCGAAACTTACTCTTGATGTAAGTCAATTATTCACACTTTCTCAACAATGTTCTTTCAACACATGGTAACGTCACAACCAACAAAACCAATTCTAGCTTTGATGATCAAATATGCATTAAGAGGCCGATGAAGTCTAAAATCTAAATTCCGACACTAATATTACAAATTCTAGTTCCAATTTTTTAAAAATAAATATCTGTCATTCATTTATCATCAAATTATTCTATCATAACCTACACTTTTTGTTAATATCATGGATTTTGATCATCCGCAGTTTCTTCTAATAAAAAAAACCCCTAGTAAACCTCAATCAGAATATCCAATGTTCTGTTTATTAATCTTTGGGTGGTTTCCTTAATTTCGAAGATTGTCTTAAAAAAACACCCAAAATCTTATCTAAAATTTCTGTCATAATTTATGAAAAAAGGGTAAAAAAAACAAAACAGTGGCTTTGGGCTTTAATTTCTTTTTTTCTTTTTGCCTTTTTTTCCCTTATTTTTTCAGACATCTTATTCATCGCTGATTAATAAGCTGATTTGGTCAAGTTCATTTAGCCCCGCTCCTCCTGCACGCGCCTACTGTCCCTTTCTTGCATCTCATTTTTATCAATTATTAATTTATTTCTCTCCAATATCCAAACCCCACATTAATTAGTTTCTATGTCACTGTTCTTCCTTCTCATACATCTCTGGATTTAGTTTTAAAAAAAATATATTAATCTATACTTTTATCAAATATTAGTTAGCAATTAAATTAAATTGAATGTACAACTACATTAAGCTATTCATCTAGTTTATTATAAATGCACGTATCTTGTGGTTTCGGAGTACGATATTCCGGACTTGATATTTCTAATAGATATTTTCATTGGGGTTAGAAGTGTTCCGGCCAGTGGTTAACCACATCTAATGCTGTTGTTAACCCCACCATAATGTTAGTCAAATCACTAACAAATAATCGCATCATATTATGTGTGGTTAACCACTAATTCAATCATAATTACACGGTGCGGTTAATAATTAATCACAAATAGATCAAAAAATTGTTAAGATTAACTTAAATTGTTAAATTTTATCAAAACCTAATAAGCATAGCTAAAAAAGACTAGTCATGTAACTTGATTTCTAAATTTCATAGGTCCTATTAAAACTTAAAATATCAACTCATAAAATGATATAATCTATTGATCATCAAAGTTTGAAGTGTGGTTTAATGACATAAAACTTATAAATATTGAGTGTATGTACTTTAAGTCTTGTATAAACAATCCTCGTAGGTTCAATATGTTATATTGTTTAAAAGTTAGCTAGTTAGTACTACAAATTTTTTTTGGATATGGGTTGAGTTTTGTGGTTAACCATCTCGATTTTGCGGTCAACCATAATCACAAAATTCGATGCGATTTGTGCACATGTCATCCCTCGTCGAAAAGAGTTAAAAAAATGTAATAAATTTAAAGAATATATAATATATGATATATATATGAAACTTCACGTACGATAAATAAAATTTTAATTTGAAGGGCGGTATAAAACCATGGATGACATATAATTCACAATAGGAAATATCACATCCATTCATGTTATTAATAAGTTAATTGTTGCAATTTACAAATTTTACCATTTATTATCATAATAAATAACATTTAGCAAAAAAATTCAAAACTTTTAATCATAATTCTAAACACTCACGATCAAATTACAAACTATTTTCTCCACATAAATAATAACTGATCAATCCGTTCATAAGAACCTACAATAATATAAATCATATAACAAAGGAAGGAAGAACTAAAAATTCACATAGCAAAGAAATTCCAACTTGAAAAGACCAAAATCATCCCCATACTCATCAACAACATTTTCTTATTATTCTAAAGTGACACACCATCACAAGTTGTTTGATTATTATATCTACCTTGATAGTAACACTCCTTAATTAACATTTTTTAAAATTTAAAAACCCAGAATGCGTGCTATTCACGCGGCAATTTTGGACGCAACTTCGCAAAATCTTACAGCCTCCACCATCACCGCCCGTCTCTCTTCCGTCGCCTTAAATATCCACTCCCCAACATTTTCTTCTCCCCCTCCTTAAAGATTCAACCTTTAACATTTCCCTCTCCCTATATCTCCGCCTCTCCCTTTCTCTCTCCACCGGCGGCGCTCCCCAGATCTGAATCCTTAACTAAAAAAGAAATCTTCAATCATGTCTTCCCCCATCAACGCTTCTCCTCCATCTCCTTCTTCGTATTGGTGCTACAGCTGCACCCGATTCGTCAACCTCCACGACGGCCACGACGCCGTCTCCTGCCCGCACTGCGCCGGCGGATTCGTCGAGCAGATCCAGACCGCCACCGCCCAGACAAACACCACCGAGAGCCCCTACCGCAGCATAATCAACCTCGTCTCCGAGAACGCCGTCGTCCCCCGAGAAACCAATCGAAATCCCTCCGACCGCCTCCCTGGGTTGAGATTCCGCCGCACACGCCGCAACGCCGGCGCCGGAGAAAGATTCTCATTCAACCCTCTCGTAGTCTTACGCGGTACTGCCGCTGCAGTCGCGGCGGAGGAGGGAGACGAAGATGGTGCGAACAACAACACTGGGTACGAGTTCTACTACGACGACGGGACTGGGTCGGGCCTACGACCCGTCCCCGCCTCGATGTCTGAGTTCTTGATGGGATCTGGTTTCGAGCGTCTCCTGGACCAGTTGACCCAGATCGAGATAAACGGGTTCGGGCGACCCGGGAACCCGCCCGCTTCAAAAGCGGTGGCGGAATCCCTCCCGATCTTGGAAGTCGACCAGAGCGTGGTCCTCGCCGAATCTCACTGCGCAGTCTGTAAAGAAGCGTTCGAGCTGGGATCGGAGGCCAGAGAAATGCCCTGCAAGCACATTTACCACTCCGATTGCATCCTCCCTTGGCTCGCTATCCGGAATTCCTGCCCAGTCTGCCGGCACGAGCTCCCGTCGTCAATGACGGCTGATCCGCAAGAAGGCGGCGGCGGAGGCGAGAATCCCAACGAAGAGGAGGAAGTTGTTGGGCTGACGATATGGAGGCTCCCCGGAGGAGGATTCGCGGTGGGGAGATTCGGCGGCGGAAGGAGAGGAGGAGGAGAAAGGGAGTTCCCGGGGGTGTTCACCGAGATGGACGGAGGATTTAACGGCGGAGGTAATGGAGGTGGGGTTCCGAGGAGGGTTTCGTGGGTGAGCAGAAGTAGCCGTGGCAGGGGAAACGGCGGCGGATTGAGAAGGATTGTCCGCGGATTTCTTTCGCTGTTACGATTCAGGTCGAATTCTGCTTCTTCTTCTCACCCGACCGGATCTTTTAACAGAAGTTCGTCGGCATCAACTCGTTCTTCTGGGTTTGGAGGATTGGTGAGGAGGAGAAGTAGTAGAGGTGTTGAATTTGAAGTTGAGAATGGGACAGATAGATGGTGACTTTGTGAGGTTTTTCCTATTCTATGAATCTCCATTGTTAAAGACGGTTCCTTTTTCCTTACTGGGAATTGAATTTGTATTATGTACATAAAGCTACAGCTAAAAATAGGTGAGAACATCAGTTTCCATGTCCTTTCCTTCTCGTTGTGTAGCTTAAAACTTTAAAAAGCCAGAAATAGGCATGAATCCGTGTCAGAACAGGGGATTTGCATTTTGTATTGTAGCACCAGAAAGTTTGGTTCTGAATTCGGTATGGGAAGATTAAGGATCATAGATTCAGATTAGGATAACAGCTTTGTTCTTGATCATTTGTTGATCAGATCATGAGCTCTTCTAGCTAGCTGCCTGGTTCAAACTATTGATGGATTTGAGGAAATGGGTAATGTGAAAGTTCAAATCTTTGTCCCGCAATTGCAGAGCAGAAAGGCGGGTGAATTATCAGGCGCAATGATGAAGGTTCCTGGTGTTAGGCTATAAAGCCAAACATGGATCATGATTAATGCCGTTTTGTTCACTGGGATAGGAGGGGAGTAGTCAAACATGGCCATCTCGCCGGCCAAGAAAGAACGATTCTTTAATATTATAACTCGTTATTATAATTAGTTATTACACATGTTAGCAAGTACAGATTGGAGGAGGAGCCTTTTTAGCAGCAGAGAATTCCTTCAGAGAGATCTTTCAAAGGTGGGAGAAAAGACAGCAGGGACACATATGTGTGAGTGGGATAGTATTTGGGAATTTTCGACAGCTTGAATTGATTGGGATCCAGCTAAGCTAATTGCGTTTGATTTGAAGCAGACAGACAGGCATTACAAATAATTCCTGGAATTGTTTGCCAAAGCATTTTCAACAGCGTCCCCATTTTTTGTTCTGTTCTGTAACTGAAGCGGCAACTTCTTGTCTGCTTCTGTGCGATTCGCCGATTGCAACCAGGTGGCTTTAATTGACAACTTCAGTACTTCACCGGGTGAATTTTAACGCTGTAATAAGTGAAATTGGGATCATAGGGGATAAAAAATTACAAATCTTGTTGGGGAGTGCCGGTTGGTGGCATTGATTTTGACGAAATTAAGATGCTTTTAGAGTAATGGTCATTTGATTTGTGTGTCCTACCAGCCATTCCCCAACCCCATTTTGTATTTGGCCAAGGCTAAGATAATGTCGGTCAGTGTTTCTCTTATGTGTTGTTACAACTGCATTGGTCACCATGGCTGTATGCTGCAACAGGTAACATGCATTTCTGTTAGCATATATGGAAGAACTCGGTTCGGGTTCGGGTCATATGTAACTCTCTATTTTGGTTACTGGTGCTACAAAATTGCGTATCGATCTGCCCGTAGATACTGATCGACGAAGTTGATGTGCGCTGTTTAAGTGCATGATTTCGGCTGAAGTATAGTTCTTCAGTGTGGGTAGAAGATGAATTTGTGCAGAAACAAGGACATACGCATTAAGGGCTGTGTTTAAAAGAATCTGTAAATCGGTTTAATAAAGTTGTTAGTTAAAAAAAAACAAAAGGGATCGAGCGCCAGCTACAGGTCGAACCTATGACCTTCTGCTTAGAAAACAGACACTCTATCCACTGAGCTACAGGCGCATGGTGTTGTGAAGTTCTTTCTGTTATGTTAAGTAACGGTATTAACATAGTATCATAACGTAGGAACAATGCTCGTGATTATGCGTGATGTGCCTTCATGGCCAAGGTTGAGTTGATACTTCTTTTGGGATAGATTAGATGTGCATGCTTAGGTCATTTTCAGAAGAACAACCAACCTCAGATCAGATGGTGAACCAGGTTGGATGAAAGAAATGATTTTGTTTTTATCTTAGCTTGAAAGGAAAGGTAAACAAACATGTCATCCACTCATCCTCAGTTTCCCCCCATGTTTGGATCTTCAGAAGGCCCCCCTAATTGGTTACATTGCAACTTCTGTTTGGCTTGAGTTCTAGAGTTGAAATATGCTCTGAATTAACTATGTAAAGCTCTGGTTTTTTCTTGCTGTCTTCTGTCTGATTAACTACGTGAGCTGATATATGCTCTGCATTGAGTTCTAGAGTTGTTCAAGTCAACAACTTGAACCAGAAAATCTGGTAAAAATGAATGAACATGATGTGTCCCACTCGATTTTCGATGAATACCAACAATGCTCTTGTAGCAATTCTAGTGGTCGAAGAAACTCATTTGTGTAAAAGCTAGCTGTTGCAGTGAACTGAAATCTAAGTGACTTTGATTACACTCCAAAAACTAAGTGGAAGTAGGTAAATTAAATACCTCATCATCATTTTCCAGTATCTAACTCCCTTTTGACTTACTTAAACAGATCCGTTTGTCCCATCAACATCAACCAATCACTTCTTCACAGCAAAATAAAAATTCCAGAATCACTCATTAGTTCTTCATAAACAGAAGAACACTAGCTACTAGCTAGTCTTTCATGTAATCAAAACATATGTCTTTCATGTAATCTCTCATTAATGCTGCACAATGAGCATAGTAACAGTTAACAGACGATAACAAGCTCCGGGGACCTTCAGAGTTGTCGCCAGAGAATGCGGTTGTTTGGTGGTGAAAGTAGTGGTCAATTATGTTTCCAACAAGAACAGCATCAGTGGAAATCACTTGAAACCCAGGTTCCATTTCTTATTTGCTCTTCCCACCCCCATGTTCACGTGTGATGTTTTTCAGGTTTCTGATGCTTTATTGGGGTGGAATATGAAACTGGACATGAAAATTCAGACAGCTAAGGAGCGGATGGGACGATGGGGTCATCTCTCAGGTGACAACCCAAACTTATGTCTGTAACTTAACCAATACAGGACAAAACAGGAAGACAGATTTTCTGGCAAGCTCCACATTACATGGATGATGCCAACTGTTTTTTAAGGCCTCCCCTTTGTGATCCTACAATGTAATGTTGTCTTGTGATCCACTTTTTGCCAAACCCTACAAGGAAGTCACCATCTTGTTTTGGTTTATCCATTAAAGTTGTGGTCTTGTGCCATCAGCAAATAAGTACCTTATGCACCACAGTTGGCGTGTCTTTGTTTGGTTGGGTTGCAAACCGGATTTTGAGCAGGTAATCCTGGTAAAGTTCTTTGTCTTCTGTTCTGATCGTATGAACACAGCAGTACTATTATGTCTGATGCACCGTCACTGTGATGCTGATGCTTCAGAATGGGAAGCTACTCTGGCCGCCGAAATCGTTGAACATTAGTCCCAATCAGTGGAGATATCAGCATGATTCATCCAACAATTTTCTATTCATAGATTTATAACAGAACAACAGAGACTACCCTACTTAGTATTGCTGCTAATAACTTCAAAAAATAAAGATGTACATGATTAAGGTAGGATGATTAGGGCGGTCATTTTGGTTAATTCGGTATAACCAAATCAATCAACCTATAACATTTATTAACTATAAAAGTGAAATCATTAACCAAATTAAAATCATAACCAAACTAACCATTCAAGCAACATCTACATATCAACCAATACAATTCCACTCAAAAAATAAAAATAAAACCTTCAAACAACTCAAGACTAAAATCTTTGAGTAACAACACAGTAGCAACACACAATTGTGGCCTTGTTGGGGTCGTTCTTGGTTTGAGACTTTGGATTATTTTATAAGTTAATATGATAGTGCAATTTAGCAGTGGAATTTTATGTGATAATGAATTATATATCTTGTGTGTGTTCGGTTGATGGTTAGAATGGTTAGGGTGTATTGACCTCTCTAAAAGAATATAACCAAATTAACCAATAAAATTAACCATTTAAACAAAATTAGTCACACCAACCAAATCAAATGATACCAGTTAAAATGGTTAGTTTGGTAACTGATCCGTAATGATAGCCCTACATACATCTCCACTAACAACAACAATCAAAATCATTAAAAAAATATTTTTTAACTTCATTTGATTATTATTTGAAAGATTTAACATGGTGAAACCTCCATTTTTAGTCATTCTTACCATGCATGTCAAATACTAGTCAATTTAAAAAATTTCATATCAAAATTGTCAATTTCCGTGTGTTATACACTATGAAAATTGACCATTTTTACAAGAAAATTTCAAAATTTTCAAAAATGATAATATTTGACATGCATGTTGGAAATGACTAAAAATCAAGTTTCATTATGGTAATCCCTTTAAACAATGGTCAAGTGAAGTTAAAAATCAACTTTATTAGGTGTTATGCTAGCGTTTAAATTTTTTTAATCGGGTTACGTTTTACATACATGTGGTGGGAAACTGTTAAAAATCTAAACTAAAAAATTTATAATAAAAAATACATATATACTTTAGTTAATTCGATATAACCAAATCAATTAATCCATAAAATCTATTAATTAGGGAAGTAAAATCTATTCATAGATTCATAACAGAAAAACAGAGACCACCCTATTTCCATCTTAGTTTTGCTGCTAGTAACTTGAAAATATGGGTGATATATAATCCCTATTTGACAGTCCTTTAAAATCAGACACCTAAGAACAAAAGCTGCTGGGCCCAAATAATTTTGGAAGCCTTTCTAGACTATGGCCCAGCCCGTTTTGAGATTTAATATGTCATTTTTTTAATTTACATCTAGTACATACCACGTCAGAATAATAATGCCACTATATTATTGTCTTGATTAAACTACGTGCATTTTAAATTTATTGTATTCATGCTGTTTAATTTTCTCTTAATTCTTGTATATCTCAAACTGATATTTTAGACAGAAAAATATTTGGAACGATTATGAACTAATATACCTTCTCTCTACGGTCCAATACATTTCAAATGCTAACAATTCGATCAATACATTAAGCTTTTTCTAAATCTATCTCCATTTTCATGAAACAAAACTATCATCAACGAATTGGTCAAATGGCAGTTCATGTGATTAGAGTACATATTGATAAGATAGATGGTGACACATCATCAAACTAATTAATCATTATGGACTTCCAAACCAACCTTAATGCTTGTCCCTCTATTTTTATATAATAAAATTAAAATGTTGGTTTGTCCATAACCACAGATAGCGACGGATCAAACTCAATACTTCAAATGGATATAGAGGAAGTTATTGAGTTTTGTGCCTCTTTGGTGAATTAGAAAACATCAACTTTTTTCCTTTCTCTCAATCGTAACAAAGGAAATTGATACATTTTTTACCCTCAACAATTGGTCATGTATATAAAAAGAAAATACGGATCATTTGATTTTGAGATTTGAAAGAAAATGTCAAATTTTGTTTCTTAGAGATGTTTTTTTCAACGGCAAAAGAGTTTTGATCGTCAGCTCTCATTATTGCTGGTCGAAATAGTTCAATTTAGTTCAAACATTAACAAGTCAAAACGGAAGGTGCATAGCCCACACACGAGCTACATAACACATAAGTTGTCACCAAAATGACAAATCAACCCTGTACCGTTCTCCCCTGACATGACATATTAACAAGAAATCAGAAGAAACAATAGGAAACTACTCGACATCAAGACACCGAAAGAAAACACCAAAACACACAAAGATATCAAAACAAAGACTCCAGATTAAGAAAAGACGCGATCGATGGAACCTCACGGTCTGCACGAGAATGACCAGTTTGAAATCTCTTCCAAATCCCATTTTATTTTCGTATTCAAACATGATATTTCGACCAAATTACCCATACAATGGAAGTACTTGGCCAATCCGAGTCACAATTATTGTGTTAGGTTACATCATACATGGCTTATATTCATATCCTATGTGTAGGCTTGCATTTTGTGGATGATTCCACCACTACATATACCTACTTAGAAAGGGGGCCCTCGATGGGTAGCTAATTCTTGGCATTTCGTCAGATCAACAACTTCTAATTTTTATATGAACAACAACTTTGAAACAAGCATTATTCAACTAATTAATCACCAAAATCTTGAACATACAATATATATATATGATCATCATATCAGTCAAAGCTTGTTGGCAGTTTCCGACCATATATAATTAGCATAGAGACAACCATAGCACCTATTACCTAACCCTTTCTTAATTACTTAAGCCATTGTTACGAATTTGTCCTTAATTGCAAGTCATATAGCAACATAACCAATTGACTTCAATTATTTATAAAATCAGTGTTCTTATTTTGCCAATTGGTTGTCTATATGTTGTGATTCTTTCACAATTTAATTGTAGTAATAGGTCATTAATCTCGCCAATTCAAAATTCTTCATTTCACAACTTTACAAGTAACCAAAATAATAAAATTGGACCAGTGAGTGACAGATCCAATATGGTTTCATTTTTTCGATAAATAAGATGGTTTAATACATTGATCGGGTCGAATTATATAGAAATGAAAATATATTGAACTGTATATAAAAATTGCATGTATAATTACATCATTCTAAAAGAAATTCTAACTCAATTACTTGGACGATCTTGAACTAATTCCCCCCCCCCCCCCAACTATTCTAAATACTATCTTTGTGATGACCAATAATGGATCTGGATAATAAGAAGTAAAACCTAATCACAAATTTTTTAATAATTTTATTTTTTGATGACTAACAAAATTTTCGATAATTAAGTAGGGCTACTAGGACCACCAACTTTTAATTTAGTTGTGGTGTGTTCCTCAACAGAAACCAATTGTTATTTTAATTTATACAAAAGTCCATCTCGCAATGTCTACGTGAAGTACTAATTGAACTAACAATAAATAATTGAAGTAGAAAAAAGATTAGCTAGGGTTCCCATTCTCTTGTGTTTGAAGATGTTGGAGGTTTGTTGAACCTTGGAGCACTATGTATGTTTTGTGGTTGATAATCAATTTATTTATTTTATTTTACATGAAAGTTGAGTATGTATTCATTTATATAGAGTAATGCCTTATAACAGATTTGAAATGAGAATACAATAAATCTAATTATATAGAAGAGAATTTAATCTAATCTGCTTGGTCACATGATCAACTGCTATGTTGGTTCCACGAGGAGTAACAAGTAGTGAAATGCAATCATAGGCTATGAGGATTCCCTATATATGAAGTAAGCCAAGCATAGCATTGTGATAGCCACGATCCTCCTTTGTTGCCTTCGAGGGCCAAAACCAGCATGGGACTGTCCGAGAGGATTAGAGTTATGAGATTGGTGAGTTATGTCATTTTCAAGCATCAAGGAGAGCCCTTTGCCTCGACAACCAGGGCGGAAGGAAGAACGTACGAGTTTCCCAACTTTGCCTGAGCGGAAAAACACTAATGAGATTGGGTAATAATTAATTGAATTTGATTATATAAATGGATCAAATGGAAATTAGCTGAAAAAAGAGGGAGAAAGACAGAAATGGGGAATCAAACATGAAAGCATGCTCTATCTTTTGGTGTTGCACAAAAGAAGTACCCCATATGAAACACCATGATAGATTTGAAGCCTGGCTTGAATTATGCAAATGATCATGAAACACTACACTACATACAGATACAGCTGCTACTCACCACTAGCTACTTATGGCTTGCTTACAAATTCATCATCTAGTTTGGAAAAGCAAAGTGGATGTGTGCATGGCCATACATTATGTAGGATCACTTCACACTGTCATAGAAAATATGATGGGGTTCTATTGACACTTGTCGGATCGGTGTTGGTATTCTCATATTGATTGCGGAAGAGGCTGGGTGCATGCTCGGATGCTTCTTTATAGAAGCTGGTACATATACATAGTTTTTGAGATGGAAATGCTAATATAGCAGCACTAAAAAAGTTGAGCCTGTAAACACAATAACAACAACCAATAATGATATAAAGAAATCAATCAAGAAAGATTGTTAACCAGAAAGGAGCTACCCCTCTCAAATTAAGCTCTATCATGTTGTAAACAGCTAAAAATGGTTATAAATTATGCATTTGAATAGTTTAATCCTAAATTTTATTACATGCAGTTTAGAGTTTTACAATGTTATTTATAATTTTGAAAAAAAAAATTTACTCTCATATAAATCGATTTCATTTTTGGTATAGTAGTGATTACCAAAAAAAAATTTCAAATTCAACTTTAAATTTCCAGACTAATTGCCTTCCGAAATCAACCATGAAGATTCACCTAAAATAAGTGTACACATACAAATTTAGTGGCTAGATTGGATGAAAAGAAAAATTTGGTGACTAAATCTTCAATCTTCATGTAAATTTCCTTGTTCTAAATTAGGGGGGAGATGGTACCAAATAATGCAAAGTGTCACCTCATGTTTTGTAAGCAAGTGAGCATAGCACGAGCGTCTCCCATCAAAGTATGTATCCCCGACGTTTCACCTTAGCTGGCTCCTAATCTACACACTACATGGACCCATAACCAATAGTGAAACCAGAATTTCAAAATTCCAATATTAAAATGTCAAGTTTGGAGTGGATTTGAAGACATCATTGGCAAAATATTAGCTATAATTTCGTCAAATCTGAAGTTAAAGATCCCTAATCCATGATTTGAAGTTCGCCCAATCGCGATTCCAACCTAGTTTGTAACCTAAATGTTTGATTTCTCTAATTTATACATGTGATATTCATATGAAACTTTGATGCTTACGCGTATTTATATATCCCCACAGTCTACACACAAAAAGCCAAATAGTTGGCTCTCCATATGAGTAATTGTACCCAAATGTTTGGTTCCTCTAATTTATGCATGTGATATTCATATCAAACTTTGGTACTTATGCGTATCTATATATCCCCACAATATACACATAAAAAGCCAAGTAGCTAGCTCTCCACATGAACAATTGTACCCAAATGTTTAGTTCATCTAATTTATGCATGTGATATTCATATCAAACTTTGGTACTTACACATATTTATATATCCCCATAGTCAACACACAAAAAGCTAAGTAGCTTGCTTTCCACATGAACAATTGTACCCAAATGTTTGATTCTTCTAATTTATGCATGTGATATTCATATCAAACTTTAATACTTACGCGCATTTATATATCCCACAAATGTTTGGTTTCTCCATGCATGTGATATTCGTATCAAACTTTGATGCTTACGCGTATTTATATATCCCCAAAGTCTACCCACAAAAAGCCTAAGTAACTAGCTCCCCGCATTAACAACAATTGCCACATCCACTGTGGATATGAAGTGACAAGTTAGGTGAATGGTGGTGATCTAATGGCCTTATTTTCAATGTACACTTGTCCAACTTTTTTCAATCTTCATATACAGAGTCCCTATAACTAGGCGGCGTATTTGCACAGCAGCACTTGATGCAAGAGTGCCATAAATTTTGGTCATCTTTTAGTGATGAGTGAAGACATTTGGTTTGGTGTCTTTTCACATACATCAATTTTCTGGCCTTTTAAATCTGTCTGAAAAATTAGTCCATTAGTCGGAAATGCCAAAAGGATGATTTGTTATTAGGAACCATTATTTTAAAATAACTCAAGTTCTTGAGAATTAATATGATGTCAAGATTTCGTAATAAAATATGATGATATCACTTTAAAAATCGATCTTAATTTAATATCTAAAAATAATGGAGAAAAGTTTATATGAAATTCTTAATACTTATGCTAGTTAATTCCAAACACTAAAATTCATCACTAGCCGTTGAAATCAACTTAGGGGGAAATTTGACATCCAATTTAGGGTAGCATATTCATTCATTGTTTAGGTACTTAGGACATGTTTTAAAGTTGAAATTTGAATATCAATCAAGGATTTTACAGAACAACTTGCGTTTTTTGCCCACTTTAAGACAATAATCTTTGAACTCGTAAGAATCTCTTCAATTTGAATCACATTATGAAAAATCTCAAAGAAATATTGGGATTTAAGGGAGCACAACACAATCTCAAATACCAAACATAATATTTACTATCTTAAGATAATGTGATAAAAAATCACATCTTCAAAACTTCTTTACTTTGCTATTCCACTACCGAGCAGAGATAAAAATACGATAAGTAGATACATAATTTCGAATGTGATCGGACAACAAAAATTCAGATAATAATAGAGCAGCTTGTGATTGAGTCATAGATTGATCGACGCCCGAAAACCACTCAACCGTAAGTCCCAAGGTTAAAGGAACAACATGTGGGATTTTCTTTGATAAAATCTAATTCCTTTATTCCAAAACTTTTGAACCTAGCGAAAAGCACTTTCAACCTTCGCGCTAACAAGCTCGTGAGAAGAAAGCAAAGATAAAAACTTTGCCAGAAGCAAGACGAGGAAGCGGCTCTAGCTTCCTCGCTCGACTAAAATACAAGACATGATTACAGAATTGAAGTAGTCTGGTTCAAAATACGAACAGTTCAACCCAATTCAATGGTCTTGAGGGTTGATGGTAAGTATCATGTTCCCAAACGTAAGAAAAGGCTGTAAAACAGTTAAAATTCTATTTTTAACTCTGACCATTGTTCATGGAGTTCTAAATCGGTAGGAATATGATGAGAAGGGAAATTCCCAAAGTGCAGATCCAAAAAATAACTCTGTTTTTCTTTTGGTGATTTTATCACTGTCAGTTCCAACATCTGACACCAATGGGAATCTCTCTTCCATTATTTCGTGACAAATAGCATCCAAACAAATTTGTGTTCATACTCTGCAACCAAAAAAAAAAACAGAGTACCACTAACTATCCAGCTAAGTGAAGAGATCTCTGCTCATTAACACCATAAATACTCACCAGATACTAATTAAACCACTGGGAAATCGAGAGATTTAATATGGAAATCCGAAAGATATTTAATTTATCATCACCATTAATCGGAATCGTACTCTGTTTTCCTCTAACTAATTACAGCTCAAATATTATCATTCTACACGCTCAATCAGGCTGAGAATACTTCAATTCGAAACAAATTGAAGAATAAGAAGAAGAAGAAGATTTATCCCAATTTCAAGGCACTAATTGGGACTCTGTTTTTTCATTAATCTCAGGGATCGCCGTGTTTATGCCAGCAGACGAGCATGGCGACGCAGCGGCGCATAATGTAGAATCTGGCCTTCTGTTCTTTGGCCAAGTTGCTGCATTTCCGTGAGATTGAAGAACCCTTATGCAAGAATCTGCCGCTCCCGCCTCCGCCGGCGCTTCCGTTGCCGGCGCCGTACTTGAGGGAAGAGCTTTTCCGGAGGAGCGGCGAGTTGGAGTGGGAAGACGGCGTCGTATTGGAATTGGAAGCATTACTCTTGGTAGAGAAACTCCTGGTGAAATGATTGTTGCTACTGCTGCTGCTGCAAGAAGAAGCATTAGTAGTACTGCAGCTGTTCCTGGTGGAGAAGCTCTTTGATAGCTTCCATTTCTCATCCATCATCATTTATTGATGCAGAGAGAGTAATGGAGAAGGAGAATGAGAGGGAAGATGCGACTGAGACAGAGAGAGAGAGAGAGAGAGAGAGAAATGGAGATTGTGATGTTGGTTTTGTGTAATGTGCGTGTATATATATAAATGTTGAAACTATGGTTTTTTAATAAATGGTAAAGACTACATTTTTTTTCAAATGGTACTAAACTTTTTCTCGATCTAACCTTCATTCACAATTAATTTATATTTTGAAATATTAAGTATGTAATGATGATGAGACCAAATGGCAAACACTTGTTCAGGAATAGGGAAATTATACACGGCTAAAGCCATATCGTGCACAATACTGTGTTGATGCATTCACTATTTGATATTTGATGCGAAGGGCGTGAAAGATCAAATTTTTTCATATTTATAGATAGGGCAATCACACAGCTGATTGTTTAGAAAATGTCAGGCATGTAATGTCTTTAGGCCTGTGAAATTTTCCTATTTCTAATCCATTGTTTGGTATATTTAAGGGTAGCAGTTCAAATTCGGTTTAATCGAATTCATTCAACTGAAAACCGAATTTAAGTGTCAATTCGGTTTTGAATTTGAAATCGATAGGAAAATTTTTCATGAATACGAATTCGGTTTTATACCGAATTCAAAAAGAAACCGAATTCGGACATGAAATTGGACATTTCGGCTATTTGTTATATGTTGTTATTGAATTTATTTGTTAATATGTAATTTGAAGACTTATTCCAATTGAAATTTAATGGATGGAAGCCAACAAAAAGCAAAATGAAGCCAGAAAAATAGTTGTAAGGTCTTTTTTTCAATTCGGTTTTTAAACAAAGTCCCAATTCGGTAATGAATTCGGCGAATTCGGTTTACCTATTTCAAATTGAATTCGAATTCGGCAAACCGAATTGAATTCAAAATCGAATTCAACCACCATTTTATACAAATTCGGTTTCGAAATCGAGCAACCAAATTCGACCGAATTGCCAGGTCTAGGTGTATTTGTCTCGTTGTGATTTACACACACTTGAAGGCATCTCGTGGCCGACATTGTGTTGATGCAAAATGTATGAAAGATCAAAAATATTCATATTTAGTATTACAAAGCTAGATGGTAATTACGGAGTTGATTATTTTGCTATTGACGGGTACGAAATGTCATTGAATGTGTATGATTTTTTCTATTTATGATTCATTGTTTATCTATTGGTCTCATTATGACATACATGATGTTTTATAGAACATATTGATTTTGAATGAAAATTAAAAACGTTTTATTCTTTAATAAAATGTACTTTTTAAAAAAAATGGTACTTATGGATGATGATGATTTTAGGGTGGGAGGTGGGGAAATTGGTTGGGTGGTTGGGTTATGGGTACATTGTTTCAATCCCATTACTATATTGATATTATTCATGAAATTTGACATTTTATATAATCATTTAGGTTGTGAGATTCAATAACCAAAAATAAATAAATTATTAATGAGTGTGGAGATCCGTTGCAACATTTAATTTGAGAGACACTTATGTCGTACAGTGTTCCACTATGATGCTCAGAGGACATATTTTTCTTTCATTTTTTACCTTATTTTTTTAATTGTGTTTTTACCAATTGCTTATGCCCAGATGGGAAGTTTGATGTCGACTAAGTATTTGACTGGTTACTTAAAGATCATTCTGTATTGTTTTTTTATGGTTTATGCACTTAACAGTGTCGATAAATATTCTAATTATATAATGAAAATACCATCTTAATTTATATTGGGTGAAAATGTAACTTGACGAACAAAATTTAGATAGTTTAAGGTACTGAGAGATTAAATGATATTTGAAAATACAATAGCTATAATTTTCCATTTTTAATTTATATATATCTGATATTGTGGTTTTTGTCGGAGTAGATAGAGACTTTCGATCAATACAAAATAGAAGACAATAAATAAACATTATATAGGCGTCTATTTGTGGGGTGTGCTGGATTTGAACCTGGAATCTCCAGGTCACTAAACACTGAAACTCAATCAAACATTACCAACCTCGATGACAATCGATCAAGCAAGTAGAAATTTTAGAAATTTGATAAATTGTAAATGAAGAAATAAATTGATGAAGAGGAATCGAATTTCTTCTTCTTCCTTTAGTTCACGTTGCCGAAATAGGATATAAAAATCCTATCTCAAATATGGGCTATAGCTTATAAACTAAGGCCTAATTATTTAGTCAATTAATTTCAGCTCAAGATCAATGTTCAGTTCTACGAATTAATTACGAGATAATTATCAGAATTAAGAACACAATGTTTTAACCTAATATCAGAAACTCAGCCTACTCTACGCCCTAAGAATGAATACCCCAAGAGTTATACTATTATCACAAATAAAATAGCGTACCTTCGTAAACTAACGAAGTGACAACAACCTTTGCAACACACACAAAGTAACAATCCTCCGAAATCGGAATGACAACTTCTACATGTGACCTCTCGAGAACAAGAGCAGCGATACAGATTGTTACTCACCAACAATCTTATCGACTAACCCAGTGCACTCCACTCACACTCTTTTCTCTCAATCACAACCTATCGACTTTTCACTGAAAAACGATAATGACAACAACCAATTCGAAAAACAATAAATTTTATGGTTCTACCTGATGGTGAGAATATTTGGTTAGAGAAACTATTAACTCTCGATTTGTTTTGTAAATTTAGTATATATACATTTCACTCAATATAGATCAAAAGCTACAAATTAGCAAAGGTGCATATCCAACCTGTGTTTTCAAAAGAAGCAACATCAAGGCATATTTCATGTAACTAATTAAATAAAAAATGGGTAGATGAAAACGTAGAATTATGGTAAATGAAATACTAAAAGTACTGTCAAAGCTTCACATGATACATGTCACATACCTCTATTAGACAATTGTACCATGGACGAAATGCTCGCTAACATGAGTAAATTTCTCAACTGTAGCATCAAAACGACTTAACACAAGAACTAGCTAGGGACCGAGTACATACGGACTAAGCGCACTAAGTTCGAACCCAACCATTTGTTGAGTCTTCAACAACCGAATGTGTTACACTACTGATGATAATCATCGGCTGCGTAAATGTGGTTACAACCCTAGCTAAGATCAACCACCAAGTTGAAGGAACCCCACAATCTGAAACCCCTAAGGAAGGAATCTCCAGAACTGAACAAATCTGGCTTGTTTTGAAGGTGATCGAATTGTGATTGGTCCAGAAGAGAAACCAAGACAAAAGAAATGGCAGATGAAAAGAACACTATGATGAGTGGTAAGGTACTACTGTACAGAGATAGAGAAGGAGGGAGGAGGGGGGGCGGGGGGGGGGGGGGGGTTATAAATGTGATATACTGCAATAATGTAGAGATACTGATTTACCAAATGAGGTGAAACCAGGAGCATGTTCTACCTACAGTTCCCATGGGCTCCATTCTCATTGAATAGTCTTCCGACTTTTCACCCCCATGGCATGCAACAACAATACAAAACCCACTGTATAATGTATTACCTCAAACAACTCCTTCAACTTTGGTGATGTGTCGTTGGGGTCACACTAGATTTCGACGAGACTTGTGCGTTAAGAAAATTGAGTTAAATCCAACCACTCTGTGTCAGCTGTAGGGCTAGGCGATCCTCAGCCATTCATCTTCGACGGTCCAAATCCAACCAAACACTTAACCACGACTCCGGGAGTGACATATATTGAACATATGTCCATGCCACCATAATCCTATATGAAGTTCATTAGCCATTGCATTTATGACATCTAAACTCCAACTAAACCTAACTAAGCGTATGGTTGGTCTCACCATACAAAGGTCACGCACCCACGATACTTCTCTATCTCCCCCCTCTCTTTGGATACAATTATACGTACCCTTGTTAGGATTTTGAGGTCTATGGATTATTAGTTGCTTGTAGTAGCTAAGTTGATATGAACTAATTAGATACTTATGCAACACTAAAAATTAGTGAGGGTTTTATACATATTAATTAAAACTGGATTATTCAATTTGAGTTCTAACCCACGGTAGAGTTCAACATTCAATACATAACAATCAGCTTATTGCTCACGTTGAGCTTAAAGGTCAAGCTCACATCCTTAAACAGTGACATGCATTTTTGTTTTCATGGGATTGTAATGTATTTGTTTAATTTAATAAGAACAATGCTTATCCCATTTTCACTAAAACGTTGCCGGATAAAATGCATGGGATAAGGGATTTGTTTTTGTTTTCCAAAAGACATATCTTTTGAAAATTATAACTATAAGTATCTGTTCGGCAAAACATCTATAACTACTCTTGGATTATATATAAATAGCCTTGTTGGCTGTTGGGAAAATGAGAAGGACACAACAAAATTATCTCACTCATTGTCCTTGTAAAGTGTTTTCAAAATGTTTCAAAGTACAAATAAGCTATGTTCTTAGAGATCCTTAGACTTATAAAAGGGTAGGAATATACTTCAAAAAAGTGATTACATCATAACTCTACTAAAAGATCCGGTCACGATTTAGTCTAAGTCGATTGCTCGCTCATCAAAAATCACGTTTGAAAGGTTACCTTTCTAACACCCCTTACATTCCTCTCGAACTGCCCTTCCATATACGCCATGCGAGATACTATCCACCAAAAACTCCTAATCATTCCAATTGAAGGAAAGCTCACTCTCACTCTCCTATCCTCTCAACCGACCTTTGAGTCGAACCACACTTCTATCGGTCCAACCGATCAGTCGGGAGCGCATGTACATGCCATGTCTTTATCTACCTTGACTCAACAGTCAAACCTTTTGAACTCACCACGTTAACGTGAGTTCCGATAGGGCATGGTGTCGCATTCACCAAATTAGGTTGGACTTTTAGAGCATCTGTCAATTGAAATGTGTTACCTTTTTTCTCATAAAAAACAGAGGAATCGCTTTCGAACGTGTGGGTTAATTCATGGTTTCACATGGAACCACTTCGGATCAACAGGGCAGAGCTTTTCATACTGAAAGCATCCCCGACATTATTTCTTGGTTTCCATAGAAATTTATAACACAATTTGACAGTATACTATGTATATATAAGAAAAAACAGAGCACAAATGGAGAAACAATCGAGGAAGAAGCTGCTAGCTACGTCGTCGACGATGGGGGTATGAAACTGACCAGCCATGTGCTTGAATTTCGCCTAAAATTTCATCAACAGTCTCTTTCTATGGTCTGTGTGCTTCTGATCATAAATAAGCATCGTCGACCAGACAAGTTTCAAAGATTCTTCCTCTCAGTCATACGACCGTCTGCCGTAATTATATCTATATTTAAGCTGCTTGATTCCGCCGACCACTATTATATTGCTTCTTAATTGATGCTAATTTCACCTTTCTTCTAGTAAAAATAATGACATTGCGAATCCAGGATCTGCATGTGATCATCAGGCTAGCAACTCAATCATCGTAAGTGGAATATTATCGACCTCAGCAGATATTATAAAATGTTTGAAATTAAATGCTTCAAAAAGTATTTTGACAATGGGAGGGTCGAATGGTTATGGTATAATCATTATTCATTCGTTTTCATTATGGTTATTAATCATAATTATTTTCGTTTTTATTTTGATGATAAAATTAGAACCATCACCATACCTACACGGTTAACGGTTATAATCGCTCCCAACAGTTATAACCGCTCCTCGTTACAAAAAAATACAAAATAAAAACATAAATGTACTTAAATTTAATTCATATGAAAAGCGGCAGATGAGCTATTTTCAATGAAATGATAATGGTTGAGCTTTGTAGAAGATGAAGATATATCGTCGAAGTCAAAGAGTGGCGTGTGAAACATTTTTAAGGAATGATGAGTAAATAGATTATGTTTAGTTTTTAAGATAAATTTTATGTACATTTGGATAAGATAGTGGGCTTATAGAGTCATGTATTAGCGGGCAAATGCTGGTTATATAATGGGTCGGGGATGGTTATGGGTATGGTTATGGTGATGGTGCGGTTACTACAAAATGCATAACCTGACCTCACCCATTTCTAGCGGTTAACTGTTATAACTATAACCACAAAATATCTAGTCAACACAGTTAATAACCGTCAAATTCGATGAGATTATAATCGATTAACCGATAAAGCAGTTCGGGTTGCCAAGCCCTAATAAAACGAGCGCAAAACAAATCAACACAGAAAGGTTCTTTCCTTTTCTTCAATAAAATTAAACTCTAATTAAATCTATCAATAAATAATTAGCTGGTTGTTACATTGAATATTATCAAGAAGTTGCAATTTTATAATTTGAGTTGTTGGGAAGGTTTACACAGTTTTGATAAGTCATGTGTACGGTTTGGAGTTATGGGGATTCGAAATGGAAACCTTTCGGTCATGTAAGGCTCTAATACTATGTCAAGAAATTAAACGTTTCATCCCAATAACTCAAGTTGTTGGGGGGATTCTGATTAATATTTATATCATTCACTAACAAATATCACATTATTAAATATAAAATTAGCGAGTGAGTTTGTAATCATTGGACATCCTCTCCTCACAAGTTAGCTTTTGGAATGAGTTCTACTCATAAGATTATAACCGTCACTATCAGAGTTTAAACCACATCTAATATATGTTTGCGGAAAGCACGATCTGATAACAAAATAGACTAACCAAAATAAACTGTCTTGAACCTTTTTTTCTTTTTTTACAAGCTAGTTTTTTAAAATGAATTTTATTTGTAATATGGGTTTTTTTATAGATGGAAAAAAATTGTTTTTTTTAGCATGTGAATGGTGACATAATCCACAGCTTCCCATATCTGCAAGCTCTTCCCTTCACCAATGTGCTACTCTGCTTCCTGCAGGCCAAAATCCTCATATTTAATTTAAGTTCTGGATGATAATATCAATATAATATTTTGGCCATTGGATCAGTTTTACAGAGAGATGAATTTAAAAATAAATAAATAAGGAAAATAGAAGGCTGAGGGGGGTAAATAAGTAAAATAGAGGGGGAGAGAGTGGTCAAAGAGAGATGGAAGAATAATAGTAGGAGAAGGGTCAAAATCTTTGTCACATGGGATGTTGTACTTTTATTTGCACCTCTAAATTTCAAATATTTTCCACCTTATTATAAAGTTGTGGGTGTTTAAATTTGAAAGTACCAAATGTTAATTAAGGTGGATTTAATGATAGTTTCATTCCGAATGCAACCCAGTCTATCTTCGAAGTTCAAATCATCACTTTTATAAAAAGTTGTCACTTAAATAATACGTTAATTGAAGCGTCATAACATCAAATATAAAAAAAAACAAAAAGATAAGAATCATATAGATAAATTGAGTAAAAGTAATATCGCCCTTTCTTTCCTCCCGACTATTCATACATAAAGATCGTCGTATGTATGCTCGACTTCGGTTGCCGAGGCTATAATAGGCACTTTTATTTCCAATTGTTAAGTTAAAACTTGAGCAACCAGTGGAATTTTGCGAGACAAATATCAAATATGATTGCTTGAGAGTCTCCTGATACGATGGGCTCTCCGCATATTGGGCTTACTGCCCGTCCCAAGGCCAACCTATTGGCCTCTTACGATGAAAAATATTTCCCGGGCCCCCAGCTACCGTCACTATTCAGCCTTTTTGTTTCCGTTTGCTTTTTGGATGAGTTCTCTAGTTTTTGGTTTATGCATGCGCCAAGTCTAGTACTCTAGCCTGACCCTGGATAATATGGGCTCCGCCTAGCCCACAATGATCAGCTTAATTAGTTGGTATGGGCCATGGGGTTAACATGGGCCCATTACATTATTATCGGCATTCATGCTGATACATTTGTTCATGTCATGCAAGGTGAAAAATAATGTTCATGCTGAGAATTAGTGCAGTCAAGGCGGGGCTGAGTAATCTTCTTGAGCCTAGTAGTGCCCGCATTCATCTTCTTTGTTTAGGGCACCATCAACCACTCTGTGATATATCCTTAGATAAGCTTCGATATGAACTTCCACCGGATTCTTAGATGCTATAATCTTGATCCCTCGCGCCCTTTTCAACAACTCCCGGAACTGCGACACCACAACAGTGCATTGGTTGTCTACTTGCCCTTCATGGTGTATTAAACTAACTAGATAGTAGGAGTCAAGTTGCGATTGTACTCTTTAATAACTTTTGGTCCCAAGATATTTCAATATCTATAACATCCATCCTTAAAGGTCTACTCGGGTTAATACAAAAAGGCAAACAGACAAAGTAGCTAGCTATGTCAAAGCAAGTGACATGTACCATCTATAGAATATCTATGGAGTAACTGAACCGTGTGAGTTGAAGGTTACTCACTCTAGATGTAGTCAACAAATTTCCACCTTCATAACAGGCTGCTCTCGATCGAATACAAATATTAATCAATTTACGTATCTAAAGATTCTTGATAATTGAATCCAACAAAAACGGAATTCAAACATGGATACATGAGAAATACAAGATGCCGAATATCTACAAATTATGTTGTTTGTTTGCAATCCAAATACATAAGAACATGAGTTGAGTAAACACTCCTGAACTATATATTGCATCTCGAGGGAAAGGTTTATCATTGATTTTATATCATTCATCAACACGTTTAAATTGGAATTTGTACAGCTTTGAAATTGAGGAACATACATACATGTATGGAGATTTGAAATCAAAATCAAACCCTATAAATTAAATAATGTGGAGAAATTGCAGCGTATGGAGGTTAGAGCACATGATCCAATATTCCCCTTCAGGTGCCAACCCAAAAAGAATCTGGATTAACCCTCAATCACAGTAACAAACAGTCAAATAGAAAATTAAAATATATAGCCAATTGGATGGGCAAACTCAAGTCACCGTCCAAAGTTTTAAGCACAGAAGAATGAACGACGATAGAATTTACTTACCTGCCGGTGTTCAACAGAATTAATTACTTATAGCCAATATATCTGCCGATGCAGCATCATCAAGATTCTCAATAAAACCTAACCCAACCGACGACCAATTCGGTTCGGTCATGGGAGGGCTTGGATAAGTTTGTGAATCTTGAAGATGCCGCATCTGCCGATATTGACTCTCACTGATTCTCATGTACTGAAGTAGAGAGCTGAAGAAGAAGAAGAAGAAGAAGAAGAAAGGCTGTGGGAGAAGATATTTAGGGAAGGGGGCTTATTTATATACTAATCCTAACTAATTGTATCCTTAATTACGATCTTTTTTCTATTGGATTTTCTTTATTAATTAGGTTTCCTTCTGTTGTGCAAATAACTGCCAAATTTACTCCCTCAAATCACGTGTTTTGGGGGAAAGAAATTAATATTTTACCATTTTTTAACTTTTCAGGAAAAAAAAACACAAATGGTAAAAATCAAGGGATAACATCAATTTTTATTCTAAAATTCATTTAAAAGAATTTAATTATATTCACATGGTCACATTAATATTCAGATTAATTACTTAATGTACGTGTTTGGTATATGCCTATGTATTTAACGAGAATTTGAATGATAAGATAGACAAAAGAGCTCATTTGTTACGAGGGTTATTCAAAAAAAATGATTGAAATAATTAATTATTTTACAATATGAATCTTGATTAAATATCTTAAATCTTTTTTTTATCATAATGACATTAGGTCAATACCTCTAATCTTCATTTCAAAAACACCAAGTTCATAGCATGACCATAGAACAACAATAAATCATAATTATAAAAATATAAAGTCGCATTGTGTCCAACAGTAACTAGATAATCAATTGTATGAATTATCTTCTCAATAAATATGAATTTAATCTCTCAAACATTTTTGTATCAACTTATGAATCTGGTCCACAACAACAGAGTGATGGTGAAACCCCAACCTCCTCTCGACATACCAAACTAACGACACAAAGAGAGTTGAGTTGCACCTGTACACTCCCCAGTACATGCCCTTTCTCTCGTGCAAGGTATATTGTGGCCTACCACAGTTGATCTTAACTCATCTCAAAGTATTGAAAACATACCCAGACTAACAATATAAGCTACCAAAATATGACCAACTCTATCTAAACCCGTGTTCAAATTACCAAACCATCTAAATTAAAACACACCCACTGATAAAATTTTAATTTCCATAAGATTTGCACCTCCATTTTGTAGACCGACCATGCATATCAGCATGTTTTCTCATACAAGAATCCTTCGAAGTGCCTCATATATAGTACATCCATGGACATTGATCTGCGTATCCACAGTAACAATAGCTCATATAAATTAAAGTTTGATCATCCAATGGGTGCATCAACTAAATATCAACAATCATATATAGTAAATCTGGTGTCTGAAACATATCATATAGGTCTGAGCTCCGAGGAGTGGAATCACATCTGTTCCATAACTATTTAATTTATTAGACCAAATTGTATAAAAACTAAAAAATGTAAATTGAGCCGCACATAAAAAACATACTAACCAACTTATAAATATAAAGAAAATTACATAATACAAAAATTTAAAATCCGAAAATAAATTAAACTGACGCCTCGTAAAAATCCCTGTATCCGCCAACTAAATGGAATTAATTATTATTTTGTATCGGCCATGTCACCTCCCAACCGTTTACAAATCATGTCTCTCAGAACCTAGAATCATTTAGTTACTACTTAATCATCATCATGATCTATGCCATTTGGACTTTTGGACCACCAAAGACCATTTCTTGAAGCATATTTACTCAGAAATTGTGATGTCATCGAATCTAATCTCAACTAGCTAGTTTCCCAGAGCATATCTCAGCTATTTAGGTTACTGTTCTCAGCTAATAAACCAATGGGTTATGCAGAGGAATCAAAAGTGAGCTCCCAATCCAAGGCTCCCATATGCCAGTGTCAGATAATTAATTAAATCTGTTAAATCCCCATTTAATATTTCACTGAGTGGAGTGCAAATGCTCAGGTGGTCATTCACTTAACTAAGGGTAATTAATTATCTTGGTTTTCATGCTTAATCATGATTAGTGCTTGGTAATTGGGACCATGAGACTTCCCTGAACGTGTGGTGTTGCGTGTAAAGCCAAAACCCACCATCAGAAAGTCACATCCTTTCCCCTGTGAACACTTCAAATAGGGGAAAAAGTAGGAGAGAGAATCATATTGATCGGCGTTGTGTTGGGAAATTTAATATTAGATTTGAGGGATTAGATTTGCGATAATTTAAACTAATGAGATTCGTATTAATTTGCGTAATGTTGGAGAACCAAAATGATATACTGACAGACTAAATCTCTGATAGAATAAATTAATCGCGCACAGATGAATTGACCACTAATCGAATATGTAGAGCAACAATGCATATTTTGTTTAGTTAATCTTTCCCGTTGAGTCATTTCTTCATAATAACTCATTTCAAAATCATTTTTTTTCTTTTTAATTTGACAAAATAATATTACTCGTCTTCCCTAATTTGATTCACCATTATTTTTTGAGTTATTAGTGATAAATCAATAACTAGTCTTTTCTGCACAATGCCCAACCCTCTTTATAATCTAGAGCTGAGATAAAAAAAACAGAAAATGTACTATATATTTTGAGTCCAATTCTATACTTGTGTTTCCATCTTCAAGTTTTGTTTTCTGAATCACCATCTTCAAGATTTATGAAAACATAGCTAAACTTAGTTTAAAATTTTCAATCGCATATCACCCACCCACTCAGCAATATATATATATATATATATATATATATATATAAAATGTATTTTTAGCTTTTTAAAATTTCACACATCCATAATTGTCCATTTAAATTTCAATCCATATTTTTAAGAATTCCGCCTATCAAATATTTCCATCTTGCATTTTAATAAATCAATTATTATTAATCAAACCTTTCTTCAACTCTGCACCAACCCCGACGAAAAATCCTTCTTACACTCTACACCAATGCTGACGGGAAATCCTTCTTCCACTCTTCACTAACGCCGACAGGAAACCCTTCTTCACGGTTCACATTCGATTAAAAAATACCTCCGAGCCCTTGATTTTGATGAGAATCAATTTCCGGTAGCTTGGTTTTGATTGCAGTCGAGAATCAATTCCCAAAAGCTTTGAATCTTCCCACTTTACAATTATCATTGCAAAATAAGGAACTCAATTTCATATGCATCTTCTGGGAATAAATTTCTCAAAGCTTGAAATCAACTCGTGGTAATAAGGAACTTAATTTTTGAGAAGCATCTTCTGACAGGAATCAATTTCGAACTTGAATTTGATTGATTGAAGAATTGTAGTCGACGGAAGTTGGGATCTGATCGTTTCGGGCCAACCTCTCTCACCGTTTCACCCATTTATAGCCGCCAAAACCTAAAAAATATGTCTTCTACACGAAACACAAATTCTACTGATGGACGAGGTGAAAATACACAAGATCTTAACTTACTTACTTTGTTACCAATTCATGCATTGGTTTCAAATAGGGATTAATAGAGCAATTTTTCGACTACAAAAAACTATAAAAATAAACATATTAAACTAAAGATCACCACTATTGAAGGTAAGATCTTATAGTCTTTACTACTTTATCTATCAATTATGAATCATAATTTATTTACTTCATCATGTTTAATTCATTGTTCCACTCTGAACCATAAAACTATTAACGTCAGCTCATATTGTCTCACTGTTAACAGTCTAACCGTTGATATTTTGTGCAACTTTGAATCATGTTCTCACTAACTAACCAATTAACTATAGCTTTTCTGTGATTATCATTCATGCTTTAAAAAGGAGATCTCACAAAGTTTCCGAGTTAGATTATTCTTCCAAGAAATGAACTTTGAGAATGATTATGACCTCCTCGAGAGTTTATCGAGTAAATTCAGCTTCATTTAGCAGCACTATTTAGGTCAACAAGTTTGGAATCTGTTAACACTCGATAATTTGTTGAAATCATATACGAGTTTGGAATCAGTTTACGGTTAGTAATTTGTTATATAAGGCTCTTTCTAAAGTATGGTGTAGTGCATGAGTGACTAAAAATTGGTGCTGCTTCATCTTATAATGTTTAGTTCAGCTAGGTTGTTCTATAATAACTTATCTATTTGACATTGTCTATTTTTCTTTGTCTTTAGCCAAAATCATCTGCTATGAGATAATGTAAGTTTGATCCCATCTTTTAGAATGGTCTAATATGAATCATTCTCCCATTTACTAATTAAAATTGAAATCTCCATCTAACCACATGTTTCTAAAATAGTTCCCATTTTACATATCTAACCAAGCGTATTTACATGTCAAGGAAAAGGAAAATGGACTTGGCCTGGTCCGAACAAAAGAAATTGAGGCCAAAACGTAAGGCCGAAAGAAACGAAAAAGTCTATTAGAAAACGGAAAACCTGAAGCAAAACCGAACAACCAAAAAATCATACCCAAAATCAGAAATTACGTGATATTTATTACAGTTTTTCTATCAAGTTATATAAGCAAACCAATCAACAACTATCTACTTAACTCCCCATATCATATGGATTTGACTGCACATATAACTTTGAAAAGTGTAATCAGAACCTAGAAGAAGCACATGAAAAATATGGCAAACACCATATTTCTTGTAATAACCACTGGTTTTCCATATACATATTTCTTCACATTATATACATATAATATCAATCAATCCATCTCAACATAGCACAAACTAATTAAACAGTGACAAGTTCATACATAGATGGTAAATATGTATAAACTTCTCCTAATTAATGGCCACACCCCCATTCACTTCCATTTGCACGAATTTTCTCCACCCTTTAACATGACCTCCGCATTTCATTCGCACTTTGTTAAAAACCACTCATCGCAACTATTATTTTTGAACCTATGCATGAAGCTATATATATATATATATATATATTCCTACAGCTGAAACTTCAGAAACTTTTACAATATAGAATTCCACTCCATCGACCAGTTCTTTGAAGTGCCAATCAGATGGATTCTTCAAATTCGAGTCTAAAAAATGTGGCTGGCAATCAAAGTAAATTTCAACCACCGTGATGCTCAAGGAAATGATCTTAATAGATTTCACAAATCATACAAAGTTGTATTGAACATTTAGCTTTTAAAAATTTATGTTAGTCTTTTTTATATTCTTTTATGTAATGGTATTTTATATTAGTACTATTCAAATTTTAGTATTATTAGTGATATTTTTTCAAATTTTTTAATTTCACAAAGTTCAAAAATTTGAACTCTAACTCGAAAGGTAAAATATAAATTAGACAAATAAGGAATCGAGTATCAAACTAGTTAATTTTAATTGTTTTTTTATTTTAGAAAGAAGTTTTAATTGTTTATTTTAAGGGAAAGAGCTTTACAAGTCCTTCTACTACAAAATGATAACAAAGAAGTCCAGATACCATGATTTAATTGAAACAAACCCCTTTATTAACAAAACGCTAACACGCAAGCCCTTTCGTTATCTTTTCCGTCAATTATAGTTGATTCAGTGTTCATTAGATACTTTTTATTTAGTCACACATATTACCGACGGCCAACAGCTTCAAAACATAATTGTCAAGAGTGGAATTTGACGAAAAATGTAACAAAAGGCCTGTTAGCATATCAGTAATAAATAGGCTTGTTTGTCATATTTTCCCGGTTATATTTCTAGCGGGCTCAGGAAAGCCCAAACATGTTGGACCTGGAAAGAGAGAGGTCCAAACTATCCCGCAAAATGGAAGTCTGCATGGGCCCGTTAACACATCCCAAATACGATCAGTTTTATGTTTATACAGTTAAGTCTCGTAAATAGTTTCCACGCGGCATCTTCCTGCACTTGACACTTAGCATCGGTATCCAGAAGCCACAAGGACAAACAAAGATCTCTACCTCTTAATTATACCTGACCGATACCGACCAAGCTAAGTATAATAAATCGTGATAGTAGTACCACCAATATCCAGGTATAAAGTTTCATTGGGTTGTAAGGAGTGTACTACTGTACATATGCATGTATCGAAATCTACTGCCAACTGGAACTGCACGCTGGGCCTGACCAGTCTGCATATACGAATCTTTGTACCCAACCAAAATCTTCCACGTTGGCATGCACAACATGGACCAATAAATGTAATGCGGCGGCCATCCCCATCTAAATTAGATATCATTAGGCTAGCACCATATCTGATCTTCCTCTTATCGTCTCCCATTTGTTGACATTTGCTTATAGAGCAGCAATTTTTCATATGCATATAATCAACCAGTGAATCCAGCAAAATATCATAGCTAGCTAGCCAGCATGCAGCAAATAAATATCTAGCGCTCCTGCAGAAAACTTTATTTTTTCTCCTATCACTCGTATGAATCCGCAGCACGATCATATACGCAGATTACTATTATTAGCTTCCCAACATAGATAAAAATAACCTTAATCAGGCGCATGCTATTCATCACGATTGGTTATCGATGCTGGTTTACACTCACTAGCCCTTGTGTCACTGTAACTTTCGCCTTTGAATGAAGCTCATCTGACAAAAAAAACATATTATTATGGAATGGTGCATAATTTATCGTCTGTTATATACTTAATTCTACGTAAAATATTCAAAATTAAAACTTATATATTAAGTACATATTTAAACTTAAAATAGTGTGAAGTGATGAAATTTGACGTAAAATACTATAAGGTTGATGAGATTATTTTCCTGAATAAAAACAGAGTGCACGTGTTGATATTGAAATTTGTTTCATCGTTGGGTGAGGGTGTCTGCCAACCTTATCCTGCAGCAAGCCGAGATCCGGATCACCGAATTTAAAAAGAACTGGCCGGTGATCATTTGCCGGTTGGCCGGTCGGGACCGTTGATCAAAATCAGAGCTTTGGGAGTTGGGACCCCTAAAACCCAGCTACTCGATGGATGCTCCCGTTGCCACGTAAGGCGTAGGACGCCGCCGTCTGAAGTTAATTTCCCTCAACCAATCATAGCCCGCCACGTTAAACTACGCAACCGGCAGATAAGAAGCGCAGAGTCCACATGGAGAAATCATAGCCGTCCCAGTGGCCAGCTACCTCCTCAGTGAAAGCCAATTCAAAATACGGAACGTGCCTTTATTATTGCGAATTCTGATATTTTGTCATTGCGGCTGCCAACCCAAATTTAATTCCGGCCCGTTACCCGAAACGTAGGTGAACAAATCAAACCAGTCTAACAAGAGCATTCGACGGCGGCGTTTGCTAAAGGGTTCCAACCAGGGACACATGGATGATGGTCGGTCCACACATGTGGATGACAATGCTGGTTGGCCGTCATGTGAAGAATGGTGCCTCCATTTTCAACGATCATCTCCACGTTAGAATGGTCGAAAGCTTCCATGATGAGTTGAACCGTCTAGCTAGTAATGTTGGACGGGGAGCACATGCAGAGCCGGTGGAAGTATGTGCATGCGTGAATGTGTTCGTATTTGCCGTCAACTTACCGCAGTTACGTAGGAGAGCAAGATGGAGGAAAGCGAAGCATGCATGCACCAGAGGGAGGAGGGCGGTTGGGGGTGGTACTTATGTGTACTAGCAGATAGGATAGGTGCAGTTTACGGAGTTGCGGGCCTGACTAACTTAGCTACCGGGTGGCGGGGAACTCGTTACTCTGTCAGCTTGCTAGCTCTCCTTAATTTCACAGGGCCAACCGGTTCGAAACAAACTAGCTTGCGGATCAACATGTTACACCCGCGAATTTAGGATCATTTCAGATCTTATTTCCGTCATCGTATTTTGGAATTGAGTGACACATTTTTATAACTCAAATAATCTATATTTAAGAATTTGAACATCTAAATATAATGAAATTTATCCAATAATAATTAATGTACGTAGACATATATAGCTTCGAGGCCGATAACATCACTTAAATCCGATACTAATTAATGATTGTTGTTCACACACTCCAAATGCATTCGCTTAACGACTTGCCTTTATGCCTCGATTAATCCCAGACGGTCACAAATCATTACATTTTAATAACTCGAATTGATGGAAAAGGATTCATATAGGTTTTTACTGTATTCATCATTAATAATTGTAGGCTGATCAAATATGTTCATATGATATCAATCTGCATCTTACTTTAGTTTATATCGCGATATAATTATATTTGAGTTGTTATTTAATTATAGAATTGAGTGTTGACAGTTTAGAGATATTGGATTTGAATTCAGATAAATCCTGGTAATAAAACACTTATTTAATATTTATTTTTTGTATTCTATTTTATAAAACGAAAAATCTCATCTAACAGAAATAATTGTGCATAAGGTTGAGAAATATGACACAACTCATCTTGTGATTCAGTGGGTGTGTTGTAATGCAATGGGCTGGGCCGCCGCTGATTGCCCTTCCGACCCACAAAGAGGATTCCCATCCTAAGAGGAAACTTAACTTGGCACAAAAAATAGAGAAAAAAGTGACACACGACGATTAATAAAATAAAATTCAAACATTTCCCTTGAAGTTTAAACCGACTCTTGTTGAAGGAATATATCCCTCTATTTTAGGTGTGTTTATGATTCAATATTTTGTTATATATGACATATTTATACATTTTTACAGATTTTATAAGATAAATTTATTATTTAATTTTTACGTCGATCTTGCCTAGTCAGCATGATTCGCTTCAGGTGTTTTATGCAATATGATATAATTTCAAGTAGAGAATGCCGTTAATGTTATCTCTTTCGCCGACATAACGCTACATGCAATAACTACTATCGTGGAGTTTCTATCTTTTTGTCCAGATAGATAACCAATTTCTATCAGCTTATATACGTAACTCTTACGCACTACCAATGACTAAATACATGTTTTAACATAAAATTAATTTCCGAAGTAAACAAAAGGTAAACGAGTAGTCAAACATACGTGTTGGCTTGCACCCTCATATTATTGGCTAATTGATCATGTTATGTAATATACTAGAAAAAATCTAACAATTATTGTTATAGATGGAGCATATCAATTAAGGTTAAAGTGTTCAAAATCATAGTAACAACGTTAAAGCACACTAGGCTAGCTAGCTAGCTACATATTTTGCTTGTCCAAATTCTATTGTTCTTCTGTCTGTTTTTTTCTGATCCAACAAATAATTCCATTCGAGTAATAATAATGCATAATGTAAGGGTGTGATTGATCATCGGCATGCAGAAGTCTGCAAGTGAAGGACTTCTTCTTTTGTTTTCGACGAGTGGGCGTTGGCTAAATGTTCTTTTGCGCTTTGTTAATAATATACAAAGCACTGTATAGTAAGAGACACATTTAAGTAACTAACATCTGTCAGTAGACACAATATATTTATAATAAGCAAACAACAAATCAAGCATGGTGAAGAGGACACCTCCTCCTCCAATGGGAGAACCCACTCATCTGCAATATTATATTTGACATGTGTTGTTGTATGTTGTGTTTCATGACTTTGTCGACGTCTGTCCTTTCCTTCTCCTCTATCTTAATAGTTTTTTTTGGAAATATCCGTCGAATTTTTGTTTTTCTTTATCAATACGAATTTATGTTTTATATATAGTAACTAATTATCCATATTCTGATAATACAATCAATAATCACGTAACTTAACTAAATATTCTTACAAAATATACTTGATCTTGCAAAAAAAAAAAGGGATCTAAATAAGTGTCTCTGAGGAAGTAAAATATTCTTATTAATTAAAATGAATTTTCCCACATAAAATGTCCGAGTCGAGAAAGCTAAGTTCGTAACGTTTTATCTCCTCCGCCTATATAATGAGCCCAAGTAACCCCGGGAGCTCATCAGTATCACTCACCACTCTTCTCCTCCCCTCTCTCTCTCTCTCTCTCTTCCCCCACCCCATTATTACCATATTGCCCTCACCACTCAATATTATTTTTGCCGCCTCAACTCAACCACCAACAAAATGCTCAACATTACACCGACGCCGGAGCTCCTCCTTCTAATTATCACCATCCTCCCTTTCCTCATCCTCCTCCTCCGAAACCGCCGCCGTCATCGTCATCGCTCCTCCCTCCCACCAGGGTCAATGGGGTGGCCCCACTTCGGGGAGACCAAACTCCTGTACGGCGGCGACGACCCCAACTCCTTCTTCTTCTCCCGCCACAAAAAGTACGGGGAGATATTCAAGACCCACATATTGGGCTGCCCCAGCGTCATGATTTCCAATCCGGACGCCGCCAGGGCCATACTCGTCACTCAGCCTCATCTCTTCAAGCCCACTTACCCTCCCAGCAAGGAGAGGCTCATCGGACGGTGGGCCATGTTCTTCCACCAGGGCGATTACCACTCCCGGCTCAAGCGCATCGTCCATTCCACTCTCTTGCCTTCTTCCATTCGTCGCTCCATCGGAGATATCGAATCCCTCGCTCTCAACTTGCTCTCTTCCTGGGACACCACTGCTTCTTCCCTCAACACTCTAGACCAAATGAAACGGGTATGAAAGAAAGAAAGCAGGGACGATAACTTGGTTGACTTGAATTGAATGAGCTTTGACTTTTTTGAATAAAAATTTGTAAACACGGCACAAACTGTTTGACGTGTGATGATATTTGGACAAGCTACATATAATTTTGTAATATTCTTATTTTGGGTATTACAGTTTGCATTTGACGTGGCAATGATGTCGGTGTTCGGGGAGAGGCTGGAGAGGAACGAAGAGGAAGATATCAGACGACTCTACGCCATGCTGGAGAAAGGCTATAATTCTATGCCACTCAATTTTCCGTTGACCAAGTATCACAACGCTGTCAAGGTATATATCTACGTGGATTTTTTTTATAAATATTATAGTATTATGTGTGTATTAATCATGTACGTGGTGTAATTATTACGATAATAGTATTTTTGTAATGATATTTATCATGAAGGCGAGGGACACGTTGGACAAGAAGCTGAAGGTGATGATGGAGAAGAGGATAAGGGAGAGTGGGGCCGGCAAAGGCGGCTACGGCGGAGGCTTGCTGGGAGCTATGCTGAGCAATAACGACAGTAGTTCGGCGGATGACGGCGGCGGGTTTAGTGAAGCCCAAATCGCCGACAACATCATCGGACTCATCTTCGCGGCGAACGACACCACCGCCAGCGTGCTCACTTGGCTGCTCAAGTACTTGTATGAGAATCCCACCGAGTTACAAGCCGTCACGGTATAAATTAATGAAGTGATTAATTATCTTTCGTTAATTGTACTTCTGTCGCACTTTTGGCAGTAATGATTAGTTAGAAGTTTCCATTCCAAGTAAATTGTTGATAATAATATATTAATTGCTGATGATGCAGGAGGAGCAGGATAAAATTAAAGCGGAAATAAAGGCCGCAAAACGGCAGCTTACGTGGGAGGATACTAAGCGTATGCCGTTGACCAACAGGGTACGTGTGTTTGACCATTTCTCAAAGTTTGATTAATCATTGTGCTAATGTATAAATTGAATTAACTATTTGGGTAATTTGTGTATAATTAATTAGGTGATTCAAGAGACACTAAGAGCTGCAAGTGTACTCTTGTTCTTGTTTAGAGAGGCGGTGAAAGATGTCGAATTTGGTGGCTACATTATCCCGAAAGGTTGGAAGGTTCTTCCCGTCTTTCGCACCCTCCATCACTCTGCCGATTTCTTCCCTCATCCTGAGCGATTCGACTCTTCTCGCTTCCAGGTATATAATCGATAGAATCCGTCACATTGTGACCATATATTATTGATCTAATTCTATACGTGATTGATCGTTTTGGTTAATTAGGTTCCACCGAGGCCAAACACGTACTTGCCATTCGGGACAGGACTCCACTCATGTCCAGGGAACGATCTTGCCAGGCTCGAGATGCTGGTTTTCCTCCACCACCTTACAACCACTTACAAGTACGTACACTACTCTTTCAATTGCTCGAATTTGTTATATATAAACGAGTGTCGATCGAGGGTGGTCCTAGGGGCTAGGTGTCAAAGCCCGTGGAGACGGGAATAGAGAGCTAGGAAGTGGTCCTTATATTGAATGCATATATAGTAAAAAAAAAGTGACATTTGAGTGGGTTCCGGTCCCTATAGCAAAACCCAAAAGAAGAAGACGAAGGATGAATCACGATGCCCTTTAGCTAGGGCATAATGCACATGCATTCATGGATAGATGATCAACACTAGCTAGCTAGCATTTTAGCATATAGATAGATAGGAGTGGTACTACACTTAGAATTATTGTAAGTGAGGACCAGTCTTTTGATTCCTAAATATTGCTTGATTTTGACTTGTAATGATCATGGTGGGGGTAAGGAGTCAAAATTTTCCAACAAGTTGGGGGCATCATTGTACTAACTTGAAATTTATGTAAAAGTTAACATAAAGTTTTAGGACATAATTTGAAATATCCAAAATGAATTCGATAAATTTGTATATTCTCAATCTCGCTCGTCCCCACTGTGAAGAAAATCTGAGTGGATGGTGGGAAAATCATATCCTTTCCTCGTATACACATGCTAACAATAATAAGTAGTTATAATTAGTTGTAGGTAGGAGATTGAGATAGATCGAATAGGGCAAAAGCTTGGCACTCTTTGGTGCAAGTCACTGTCCAACATTTGCAAAGCGACACAGTTTTGCCAGCTCTCTGTTTTCTGACTGCATCAGTATCAGTATTGTGGCTCATATCTCATATTCCCTTGCAGAAAAATCATCGACGAATAAATTTTACCATTGAATTTGAAGCCGACAGTTGAAGATTTTTGCTAAATTTTGCAGGTGGGAAGTTGTGGGAGAAGTTAGCCGCGGGGTGCAGTACGGCCCTTTCCCTGTGCCCAAAGGAGGCTTACCCATTAGAGTGACCCTTAGAAACTAATCTATATGCATGTATCGCCTCGAATCAGGGGATCGATCGAAACAGATTGTAGACAATTGAACTAACGGTCGAATTGTAAAGGAAAATCGTAGCCGGAACAATAAAGATTGTGCATTTTGTCTTCCCTGTCACGTCTTTACCTGACACCCACAGAAGAAGGAAAGATCTATAGGGGGTTTGGTTATGGTACAAAACAGCATGTGTTGCTCGTTAAAGTGGATGTCCTCTGTTAAGTGGCTAAGTTGTTGCATGTTTCACCACTACTATTTGTTTGTGAGAGGATAAAATGTGGGTGGACTTGAATGGAAACAATGAGGAACACACACAATGCAATAAATAGTGTTTTGTTTGTCAATGGCAGGTGAGTTTGTGGCATGTTAAGGAAACACGTCACGACCTCCTACGTGGGCGATTCCCCCATTTCCAGTTGGGATAAGGATTATGTAGAGAGAGTTGACAAGTTTGACATAATCGACCATTGAACCTGGGTACGTACGTAACAGCTTAGCTTGTTGTCTTGTCCAAAGGGGTTTCCTTCAAACTCTGTCCCAGTACTGCAAGTCAACACAAAAAGTCTCAACAGTGGCTAATCAACAGATATGAACAAAAGCTTATCAATGCAGTGCTGAAAATGGATATTGATTTGTTTGAAAATCAAAGCTTTGTTTTAGGCTAAAGAATGCTGTTCATCTGGAGTTCAGGCAAATAGCTAAAAGGATAGGAATAACCAATTTCAACATTTCGAACACAAACCCAGATTTACATCAATGGACAACAATATATGCATCTATGATTGATCAATCACGTGAGTCTATAGATTTTTGGCGTGGCAGAAAATCAAATCTCTCTCTTTCCATATGAAACATGAGAAAATTCAAACCACCAACCAATTGACTTCGTACAGAGCTCCGACGAGATTTCCTTCGACGGATAGGAGTCGGTCTCGCTGTCACCGAACACTGCAGCCCAACTGCACAAGTAAGAAGCTGCTCGGCCAGGGGCCGGCAAACTGATATATTGGGCTTGAGCCTGAAACACATAGGCCTAATAATAAAGTTAGGCCCAAATACTGCAGAATTGGATCTTTGGGCCTTTGTCCATAGCTTCACGATTCTGATTAATATGTAAATCCTGATTATGATGAATATTTATAATCTAGTCAATTGCTGAACTAATCCTGATTATCTGGCAATTGTTTGTTAGAATCTAAAGAATTCCAGCAGTCCACGAGTCTTATCTGTCTATCTTGCTTCCCAAGTTTCTGATCTCCTCAAAACTCAGTTCGGTCACTACCGCCTGCAATCATTTTCAATTTACAGTATCATCTTTGGAATCCTTACCTATACCAATTTGCGTAACTTTATATTACATAGATAGCAAATATAAATAAAATTTGAATTTTTTTTTTCTAAATCGTGAGCACCACATCGAACCACTGCAAATAAATCCCTGCCGTCTAGGAGGCCAAAATATCCGCAAGAATCGCCAACCTGCAATCACACAATAATGCTCTGTTGTCCGTTGAAATAACCTGGAAAGGGCAAGCTATGTGCCCCTTTAAATATCCACCTACCAAATATCCTATCGAAAACACCAAATATATGCATCACGAATAGTAAGGAGTTCCAATATATAAGAATATGATATATTAGAATGCGTCCTCCCAAACCCAAACCCAAACAAACACATCCCCACATTACGATTCACCAACTCCATTACACCACTAAGCGGTTTAACCACCGCACCATCAACATTAATTCGAAGACACAAGGTTTTGGGAGGAACCCAACCAGCTGATTGTGTCGGAAGGCCATCGTCGACATGGCCCCAAGAGGTTAATACTTGTTAAAGGCCTAATTATGTAGAATATGTGGGAGCAGTTAACAATGCTAAAAAACTATTAAATTTCTCGTTCACTATGACATGAAGACATATCATAAATATTATGCGGACAACAGAGTCAATCAAACTTTATCAAATTAATATCGAATGTTGTACGGGGTACCAAAATCATTAAGCCTAAAAAGAACAGTAAAGAGTAATAAGGTCGCCATTTGTGGAACATGAATCTATTAGATCATATGACGGCACAAAAGTGATTAATCTCGTAAGACTCAATTGTCAATACATGAAAGATACAAGTTCAAATTGAACTCGTTTATAGATTTCATGTACCAAATAATAATAACCCCAACAACAATCAATACTGCATGGATTGGATCAAATCAACGTTTCTTCCTCCTGCACCGAAACAACCGGAGACACTCTCCAGTTTCATCATGTATAAAAACCCTAATCTCTGAAATTATACTCTCTTCCTAAAATTTTCTTCCACTCAAGCGTAAATAATGCCCCCTCTCCTTCCTCTAGAACTCGAACATTCTCTGTTTCGTGTCTGATCGTTTCACCTTCACAATCCGTCTGAACGAAATGATAGTCTCCAAGCTCAGCTGCTCCGCACGCAGCTGCAATCATTCTAGAGTATTCGATTCTCAATCTTGTGGTTTTCTCTTCCTAGTGGTTAGGGAAACATTTAGCTGATCTTCTTTTTTTTTCCGTTCGTTTTTTGGTTTGGTTGCAGTGGCAGAATGTGTTGCCCGGTGCTTACCGGAGATCGGCCCTCTCAAGCCGCACGCCGGGAGGTTTCCATGTCAATCGATTGGACGAGGGAATGAGGTTTATGAGAAGTTATTTGACTTCTATCGGAGCTACCAATGCCTCTGCTGCAAAAACTTCCTTTTCCAATCTCAACTCCATTCTAGCGAACCCCAGAGTTCGGCGGTTCTTCTCCAGCGAGGCTCCCAAGCAGAAGAGTGAGCAAACTATTCATGTGTCTATTTCACGGCTTTGTATGTAATGTATGATGCTGATAATGATGATGAAAATATGTAGCGATTTGGGTTTAGATTGTTGGAAATTTCTGTCATGAACATGAGTGATTTCGGTGTAGCTGTTAGATGGACACATTATTTCTTGTCCTGGAAAGAAGTGGACCAGAATTGGTTTTCATTTAGGCAGAAGTCGACTCATTTCTTCGTTCAAGAACAGGGCATCGATGCATGATCATGGGTTCAGACGTTAGGGATACCATGTAGCTGATGCCTCAATGATTCATTTTGCTTGCAGATTATGAGAACTTTTATCCTAAGGGAAAGAAGGAAGCCCCGAAAGGTGATGGGAAGAAATCTGAGTCCAAAGGTGAATCTTCTATTCCCATGAATTTCACCCTTTCCTCCATTTGATTGCTGGTATTTGTCCAGTATAACTGTTTAGAGTTCAGCTCGGAATGGAATATGCTTGTCAAGTTTAGTGTTAGGTTTTGCTTATAATATGACACGGAAAGAAAGATACTCTTAGCTTTTGGAGCTAAGCTGACATTTTTGCTTCTGCTGTGAAGGGTTACGTCCCCTTTTTGCTGCATAAATGATTTCATTTTTATGGAATATTTGTTATCAATAGTTTGCTTGCTGGTTGACCAAATGGTTTCCTTTGTCTTTATCAGAGAGTTCAAATGCCGATGGCGACTCGGGCTTTAAGAAGCAATTAAATATCTACTTCTTAATTGGCGCGTTGATTCTCATGGCATTTCCTTCTGGCTCGAATGGGCACGAACAGGTGTGTATGCTAGCTTTTATTTTTGCATGTCTATAACATTTTCTGGATCTATAATTTCAAACGTTTGTGGTAGTAATGATGTTCAATTGACATAGCAGATCAGTTTCCAAGAGTTCAAAAACAAGCTTCTAGAACCTGGCTTAGTTGATCATATAGTTGTCTCCAACAAATCTGTTGCAAAAGTTTACGTGAAGAATGCACCCCAAAGCCAGACTGATGGTGAAGAAGTCTCAGGGCCTACAGACAGCAGTCCTGTTACAGGACGTGGAGGCCAATATAAATATTACTTCAATATTGGGAGTGTGGAAGCTTTTGAGGAGAAGCTAGAAGAAGCACAGAAGGCATTGGGGATAGACCCGCATAACTATTTACCTGTTACATATGCCTCCGAGGTTTCTTGGTTCCGAGAGATTTTGAGGTTTGCACCAACCATATTGCTTTTGGGAACCATCTTGTACATCGTGAAACGGATGCAAGGTGGAATAAGCATTGGAGGAGGTGGTGGACAGGGTGCTCGTAGTATCTTCAACATAGGCAAAGCTCACATAACTAAAGTGGATAAAAATGCCAAGAACAAGGTCAGTTTTCTTCCATTTCTTAAAATCAGTAACGTTGAAGATCTCCAGCTCAATTTTAGAATGGTTTCTCTTTTGCTATGATAAAGACGGTAACTTGTCTGATACCAAATTACTCTTGTTCGTCCATCATTTTTGCAACCGATAAAATATTGCAGGTGTACTTCAAAGATGTTGCAGGCTGTGATGAAGCAAAGCAAGAAATTATGGAGTTTGTTCACTTCCTTAGGAACCCTAAAAAGTATGAAGAGTTGGGAGCAAAGATTCCAAAAGGTGCTCTTCTAGTTGGACCACCTGGGACTGGGAAGACCCTTCTAGCAAAGGCAACAGCTGGGGAATCTGGTGTGCCCTTCTTGTCTATTTCTGGTTCTGATTTCATGGAGATATTTGGTGGAGTTGGGCCGTCTAGAGTGAGAAACCTCTTTCAAGAAGCGAGGCAGTGTGCTCCTAGTATCATATTCATTGACGAAATTGATGCAATTGGCAAGGCAAGGGGCCGAGGTGGCTTCAGTGGTGGTAATGATGAGCGGGAAAGTACCCTAAATCAACTGCTGGTAGAAATGGATGGATTTGCAACTACTTCAGGAGTGGTTGTGCTTGCTGGCACTAACAGACCTGACATATTAGATAAAGCTCTTTTGAGGCCAGGCAGATTCGATAGGCAAATCACCATTGACAAACCAGATATTAAAGGGCGTGAACAAATATTTCAGATTTACTTGAAGAAACTCAAGCTTGATCGAGAACCGTCATTCTATTCTGAAAGGCTGGCCGCCCTCACTCCGGGGTTTGCCGGAGCTGACATTGCAAATGTTTGTAACGAAGCTGCTCTAATTGCTGCCAGGAACGAAGTTCCAGAAGTCCATATGGAACATTTTGAGTCTGCCATAGATAGAGTAATTGGTGGCTTGGAGAAGAAGAACAGGGTAAATATAGATGCTGTGTGCTTGATATACATCTTCATATATAAGAGACTCCGTATTAACTCAAGATTCTTCCTGTTTTGTCAATCAGCTGATAAGCAAGCCAGAACGTCACACTGTTGCTTACCATGAATCTGGTCATGCTGTTACTGGATGGTTTTTAGAGCATGCAGAACCCCTCCTGAAAGTCACGATCGTTCCTCGTGGTACAGCTGCCCTCGGGTTCGCTCAGTATGTTCCAAATGAAAACCTTCTGATGACCAAGGAACAACTTTTCGATATGACATGTATGACTCTCGGAGGTCGAGCTGCTGAACAGGTATCTGTAGTCTCTGTGCTATGGTAGGAGAAAATTAACAAGTTGTCTTCGTAAATAACTGTTAGGGAGATTGTCGATGGACTTGAGTTTTCGATTTGGTTGCATCAAATTTAATGCAATGATCCATCTGCTTGTTTTATTTATAGGTACTGTTGGGGAAAATCTCAACAGGAGCGCAAAATGACTTGGAGAAAGTGACAAAGATGACCTATGCGCAAGTCGCCATCTACGGATTCAGCGAGAAGGTTGGCCTTCTATCTTTCCCCCAAAGGGAAGAGTCGTTCGAAATGAGCAAGCCGTACAGCAGCAAGACAGGGGCACTTATCGATGGCGAGGTACGAGAGTGGGTTAACACGGCATATGAACGTACACTCCAGCTTGTAGAAGAACACAAGGACAAGATTGCCAAGATTGCTGAGATGTTGCTGGAGAAGGAAGTTCTCCACCAAGAGGACTTGGTTGGAGTCCTGGGTGAGAGGCCGTTTAAGGCGAGCGAGGCCACCAACTACGATAAATTCAAGCAAGGTTTCAAAGATGATGATGAAAAAAAGACACAGCCCGACGACAGGTGTGAATGAGGAAGATGATGATTCTTCACCGATTCCGGTCGTTCCAGCTTGAACCCTTTCGATGGAACTCTCCATCGGGTTTCTTTGTTCATTCCGACTGTCTGGATCACTGAAATTCAGCAATCTCAATGGCAGTTTACCGCAAGAGCTCTACTTGGTGCAATTGTTGCAGTATTACCCAGTTTTATATTTTCGCAGAAAAAAGAGTAGGAAAAGTTAGAACATAGGAGGAACAAGTGATGCTGTTAAATTGAGGGATGTGTTGATGTCATTTGGCTTCGTAACTCGTAAGGAGCTATACGAGTAGAGCATTAATGAAATCAGTTGACAACCTTCGAAAAATCTAACTATATTATGTGCTCAGTTGACGACATTTCTCTGTTATCTGTTCAATATATCTAGTAGAGCCTGTCAGTCACCTTATCACACGTGGCAAGAATTGGTACGCAGAAACGAATTTCGAGTCCGAGCATTCATACATGGCACAACACGTGTCGTGACTAGCAGGCATCTCCCGGATTTCTCTCTACCATTTCCATCCTCTGGTAATCTCCTCTTCCTTCGCTAACAATGGCGTTCATCTGTGTTCCCGCTCTTCTTCCTCCTTCAACGCTTTCTCTCCCAAGTTCCCGCAGCAACCCATTGTTCTCTTATGCCTTCTCCACTCCCCGAAACAGGATTCTTCCCTTTTGCTGCTCTGCCAAGAAGAAGATTGGCTTCTTTGATCAAATCCTCGACTACATCGAAGGTTAACTTTGCTCGCTACTTGTATTTGAAAATTCTGAAACAATTAATTAATTAGCTCCAACGATTTCAGGAGGTCCCAAATTGAGGAAATGGTATGGGGCACCTCAACTCCTCCCCAAGGATGGATCTGCTTCAGAACAAGATGAGGATGATGAACTCTCAGCTGGTAGGTCAGGTGCTTTGGACTCAGTAATTAAGTTTGATTAATATCTGAAATATTTTTATGGTAATGTAGACAATGAAGTGAGAGATGCAATCCTAGTTGCTGATGGTGATTCTGAGCTTGGCCAGGTTTGTTTCCAGTTCCAGCGTTGATGCTGCAAAAAATCTTGATGGTGCCTTTGTTCTCTCAACCTAGCTTGCCAATATTTCTACCTAATCTGTAGATGGTAATACTTCAATTGATCGTTAAACGTGCGCGAGTGAAGGCATTGGTGAAAGATAAGAGAGCTGCAATGGAAGCTTTTGGGACTTATGTTGAGGTAATTGGTTTTGGAGATAACAGCATAATCATTGATTGATACCCTCCCAATGCAATCTCGTCAGTCTGTTTGTTTGTTCTAATGCATATGCAGTCAATTGTGGGCGATGTGAAAAGCGAGCCATTTCTAAAGAAAGCTCTTCGAGGTGTTGGTGCCATTATAAGCCCCAACGTAAACCATTTCTCAGATCCTTATTATACCAAGGCATAGATTGTTGTAACCTCAAAACTCATGCTTTTGAGCTCAACTTACAGGAAGGGTTCTTTGCCAGTTTTGGGAGCTTCAAAGGTATAAAGCACATTGTCCTTTTGTCTCAGGTAATCTCTCTCTTGTCCCTCTTTAAGCATTCAAGGATGGGATGGCACTTTTTTTGTGGCCTTTCTTATAGGATTACAGTTGTCTGTTTATAGAAGTAGCAGTGGAATTCAGTCCTTGATGACAAGCAATGCAAGAAAACTGGGAGAGCAAGATGAATCAGCAGTTATGGATTCAGGAGTTCCTTACACCATCGTCAGGACTGGGGCGTTACAGAATACATCCCGTGGAACCCAAGGATTCAGCTTCGTCAAGGCAAGTTTTGCAGTATAGATAAGAGGGAAGAGCAGAAAGTTTGAACCTATGGCTGACAAGCAATCACATTCGAGGAAGAACCATTTGTGTTGTTGTTACAGGGTTGTGCAGAGAAGGGAAGTCTGAGCAAAGAGGATGCTGCATTCATTTGTGTGGAAGCTCTAGAAGTTGTCCCACAAGGAGGAGGTTTTATCTTTGAGGTTGGAGAATGCTTTTTGACATAAGATTCTTGTTTACTCATCCATCATACTCCTAAAATGGCAACTCCTGAAGCAAAAGTAGTTATTGACATCGATGCTTTGATTTTGTGATGGAAGCAGGTGACTAATGGGGGAGAGAAGGTATCAAATTGGAAAGAGTGTCTAACCAGACTCATGGAGGAAGGAGGGGGAGGAGGAGGAGCGCAGTAGCCTTGTTAAATCAAAACGAGCATCTCATCTCCAAGCTTGATTTTTCACCGATACCTGTTGTACCGGCTTGAACCCTTTCGATGGAGAGTTTCGTCGTTGTTTTTCTTGTACTTTCTGACTGTCTGGATCACTGAAATTCAGCCATCTCAATGGCAGTTTACCGCAAGACCTCTACTTGGTGCAAATGTTGCAGTAGTTTACCCAGTTGTATATTTTCGCAGAAAAAAGGGTAGGAAAAGTTAGAACATAGGAAGAACAAGTGTAATGTGGTTTGGTTTCGTAACTCGCAAGGAGCCATATGAGGAAGCCATTATGAGGAATCGCCTTTCAAATATGGTTTGCATCGACCTGCATTTTCTCCGACTGCCAATCCCTAGTCAACCTCATCCACCGCGGTGACCTCAGTTGGCCATGGGAATGTGTTGCATTCATTCATCCGATGCGTACGATCTTAAACCTCAATCCCAGAAAATAGGTGTGTCCTTCATCCCGGAGCTCAAAATCGACTGGCTGATTGAATTGCAATCTCCACCAGGAACCTTGTCTTTCCTAACGACTGATTTTCTCAATATATTTTCTCGAGCACATGTGATTTCCGTGTAACGAACTTTTGAAATTTATTAGAATGAATCAATACCTTTTCGAAAAAAGGGTTATATCAATGCGATAAAAATCAAACTAAATACCACTATTATACATTCATGATTATTGTGATTCAAATGACAAGCCGTCCCTCATTAGATTAGGTTGGTGCGCTATCCAGATATTTCATCGGAGAATATCCCGCCAAAAAAATATGATAACTAATAAATGAAAGATAAACATTGAAGTTTTGTTTAAGAGGTTTTTAAGCGGACCGAAATACCGAAAGAACAGATTGAAAGTTCTTTTTTCGGTCCGATAATAACGAAACTGCTAGAAGGGCAAAATGGATATAATTGAAAAAAATGAAGGGGAAAAGGACAAAAGAACCGACGTCCTAGAGCTTGTCACTCGCCTTAGCACATGGCAAGACTTGGTACGCAGATTAGAATTTCGAGTCCGACACGTGTCGTGACTAGCAGGCATCTCGTGTCTGACACAGATATGGAAGCCAGGCCAGCCATGTTTTTGTTTTTCCTTTTTTCCAACAAATAATGATCTAACACCTGGCAGTACATTTTAACTGGTTCAATCCTTTCATTAGTGGCATTAACGATTTGGTCCTTCACAAATTGCATCAACTATCACAACCAACGATTTGATTTATTGGATACATACTTATAGTTGAAAAATACCATTTGGTTTAGTCTTTGTATAGGTTCGTTTCGAAATGTCATCATTTCCTTTTATCTTTCATTGGTAAGAGTGTCGTAAATTTTGTATAAAAAATAGTTAAATCATGTTTATTAACGTTAACGTGCGATTAATTAATTATGTTTTACTATAGCCGATAAGTCTATTCAACCTCAATGATCTATCTGCCTCTCTGGTTCAAATTCTCATGTATTGGCGGTCCAAAGACAGGAAGTTTCATACTGGAATTTAATACATTCTCATGAACGGACACTATTATAATATTTATTTATTATTTTATTTTATACTGATCGAAATGTCTCTGTCCCGATTAAAAAAATATATATAAATCCTCATGTGAATATGTGATGTCATCTTGACACTAGTGTCATATGTCGGAAGTAAATAGATTGAGTACTGAAATGTTAATAGTGATAATGCAGGGACTACAAAAAATTCCAAGATACTTGGCGAACCGACCAATCACGTTTCCCTTTCCAATTAAATTAATTTCCAGTCAACTGCGTATCTTTTTTTGCCCCAATTAATTAATTATTTATTTCAATAAAACTGCCTCTGCTTCGTTCTCTCCCTCCCTATATAAAACCCCTCCCAAATCCATTGCTTCGATCCTTTTACTTCCTCCTCCCAAATCCATTTGCATCCTCTGGTAACTTCCTCTTCTTGCGCTTAACAATGGCGTTTATCTGTGTTCTCCGTTCCTGATTTCTACGATATCAGATTACAAAGCCTTTTCCTGTTTGATCAATTTTGCGTTCCCTCCTTCTGTAGAACAATTTCTCCTTTCTCTTGATTTGTATGTGCATTTTGATTGTGATCACTCGTTTTGGGCCTCTGGTTCTTTGTGATGAATGTTTCTGTCTGTCTGATTCTTCGTTGTTGCAGATTGTTCTTTCTATTGAAAATGGCGCACGAAAACGGTGAAGAACAGCACAACGGTTTGAGCCAGACATACGATTGTCTCCTTTTCGGTTAGTGATTTTGTCTTGTTTTGTTTGGTTGGTTAATTGTCTGGTTTTTTGAAAATTTGGTGAGGATTGTTTGATTTATTTATTTTATAGATGTGGATGACACACTTTATCCATTGAGTTCTGGCCTGGCAGCACAAGTTGCCATCAACATTCAAGGTAATCGATTTCAGAAGGATGTTCATAGAATATGATCTTAACATCTTGCGTCGTTGAACTCTAAACGGGGATGGATATTACATTTTGTTTCCAGAGTATATGACTGAAAAGCTTGGCATCATGGAGAACAAAGTCCAGGAGCTGTGCCTGTCGCTTTACAAATACTACGGCACTACAATGGCCGGCCTTCGGGTACGATACTTTCAACGAAAATCATCAATTCGATTAGCTACATTGTATCGTATCATATCCCCGTGTTGAAATAATGTTCTACTGTTGATTTTATCGTTATATTCTGTAGGCAGTTGGGTATAAATTTGATTATGACGACTTCCACAGGTATCATTCATCATCGACCCCTTGTTTCGATCTTTATCCCGATGTTAAGGGTTATAATCTTCATTTGTTTATGTCAGTTTTGTACATGGAAGATTGCCTTACGAAGTCCTGAAGCCCGATCCTGTCCTTAAAAGCCTCTTACTAAGCGTGCCGATCCGAAAAGTGGCAAGTTTCCATTTTTCATTTACCTTTCGAATGATTTTGCAAAATTTCCATATCCTCTGCTGATTGTTGTCAATGTGTTCTGTGTTTGGTTGTAGATTTTCACCAATGCAGATAAGGCTCACGCGGAGAAGGTACTGAGCAAGCTAGGACTAGAGGATTGCTTTGAGCAGATACTTTGCTTCGAGACATTGAACGATTCCACCAAAGGAAACGATGCTGTAGATGACGAAGAAGCTGCTGAGGTCTTCGACATCAACGAGTACAGTGCTGCCCCAAACGCTGGCTTATCGCTTCCCAAAACGCCTGTGGTATGCAAACCTTTTGACGAAGCTTACGAAGAAGTTTTCAAGATTGCTTCCATCGACCCTCATCGCACGGTAATTAATCATAAACAATCTTTCCATCTCCTCTGCATCTCCACTTCGCTCCTCAGAAGTTAAATTAGTTCAAACGTTTGGTCCCTTTGCAGTTGTTTTTCGACGACAGCCTTCGCAATATCCAGACCGGGAAAAGAATGGGACTTCACACTGTCAGGGTAAGCACTTAGACTCGACTTTTAACAACTTAAATAGAGTAGTCACCTACTCACAATACTGCCAATATGATCTGCTATGTTTGTAACGACAGGTGGGCACTTCGAATCGAGATGAAGGTGCTGACTACTCGTTGGAGAGTATCCATAACATTAAGGAAGCGTTTCCTGAGCTGTGGGATGAAGCCAAAGATAAGCCAGAGGGGGTTCAATGTTCGACCGCGGTCGAAGCAGAAGTGCAGGCTTAGCCTTTGAATTTACCTTCACATTCCACCATTTTTGCTTAATCTTACCCGCGCTTCCTTTTGCGAAAGCGCAGCCTTAATCCTTATTAGAAACTAGCATTATGTATACACAGTGTAAACTTTTTACTGTTTTATGTGATAATTACTATTAACATATCAGCAAAACAGAAAGGATCTGCAGAAACTACTCATTTTTATCCAGTAATGAACAGAAGTTATACAGAACAAAAGGGTCTTAAAGATTACATCCAGAATCAAAGATCCTACAGCAAAAAAGTTTCACTACTTGCAGAAAAGATTCAAAATTTGACTTATGATACTACTAATAATCCTTATCAACAGGTTTCCAGACGGAAAGCCCATAGATGATCCGACCTTTCCAACCTTGCAACATCCAGCGACCATCAGCATCCACACCGAAATCCTTATCGTATTCGGATTTCACAGTACTCCTCACCTTCTTCAAAATGGTCTCGTTCAGCGGCAGCTGCCTGAACCCGGCTCTCGTGTTCCTCGTTTGCCACTGCTTATAAGTCTCGGGCCTCTCAACTCGCTCCGATCCTTCGCAAGCCACGACGTTCATTATATCCCTCCCGTACATCTCCCTCTCGAACAGCAGTCTATGCTCATCCTCCCGTTGCAAGGTAGCTTCGAACATATCGAACAGCGAAGAGTAATGGAACAAAGCCTCTCGAAACCTGGTGGTGAAGAAGGGAGCGTTGTAGCTCCCGTTCGCAATCCCGTGGATGAACACTTCAGGTCTCACCTTATGGATCAATCCCAACACGGAATCTCTAGCACTGTCGACAGCCACCGTATCATCGGGGAGATTCCTCATCCTGTATAAACAATTCACCACGGTGGTCTCGTCGGGATTGATGTTGAGATCCTCGTACTTGATTGTCTCCCATTTCTGTGCAATCGCCTTGTAATCAAATGGCACGTTGAACCTCTCGCAGTACCGAGCTAACCTTCTTCCAGTCTCCTCCACTCTCTCGGTAGGCCGGAATCCAGGCTGGGGGAAATCAATCCCTGTAATTCGTAGCTTCGGAGGGCCTCCTGGCCTCTCCGAAAGCCGCTGGATCAAGCAAGGCCATTGGAATCCATACAGGATACCGAAATCAATAATGTGCAGGCTGCTAACGTTCTCAGCCAGATTGAATACAGTCCTGTTAGCGAAGAAATTAGACATCCTCTTGAAAGGACAAGAGTTAAGGAACATCTGGTATGCTTTCAAAATCTCGGCCATGGGAGTCTTCCCTTTCACATCAACGGTATACTTAGGAGTAGCAGCTCCTGCCAAACGAGTCTCTAAAGCATTAGCAAAATAATGAGCCATCCTCTGGTTTCCGTCTCCCAAATCGGATGAATGCTGCCGGATCTGCTTCAGAAGCTCGTTCGTCGTCCTCTGATCGCTGCTCGCCACCGCTTGAGCGCACTGTGTCAGCAACGTCCATAGATCCACCACTTCTCCTCTCTTGTTATTACTGTTCTTCCTCCCTCGTCCGTTCTTCTTCTCCGTATGATGATGGCCATGGCCGCGAGTTGTACACACCTGCTTGCACGAACAGAGCAGGACCTCGTCAAGCATCTTCGTATTCTCTGGCTCATCATCCTCTCTTGAAACCGCCGATTGCTTGTTACTCCTCTCTTCTTCCATAGAATCAAACCCTAACTCGTCTCGCTCGTGGACATGGTTCTTCCTGTTCTGAGAATTCGGCGACAGGTCTCGATCTGCAGCAAAGATCGACGGCTTGAAATAAGAAGAATCATCAGAGATCGGATTCTCCGTCCAGCCAACGCTGAACGGCTTGACCTCGGCGCGGAAATCGGATCCCCGGAATCCGAATTCAGCGATATCGGGGACCTGATCGGACCGGGTTGTTTGACTCGAGCGGCAGGGAGGAGAAGATGATTGAGGATACTCTTGACCGAGAGCATCGTAGAGAGACTTCTCAGCGGCTTGGAGAGCGAAACAGTCCTGGTACATACAGCTCTTGCCTTCTAGATCCTCCTCCATGAGCATGTCGTGGATGTACTTGAGAACGGCATTGTTGTTCGGGTAATCCCCTTCAGAGGATGTAGAAGGAGATAGCGCCGACGACGACGTTGAAGAGGAAGAAGACGGTGACGAATCGGATGGAGGATCTGAGTTTGTGAATCGATTGTAGCCATTGTTGAAGGGGATTGAAGGGTGTTTGAACTTGAAAGCGTTGATGGAATTAGGGATTTCTTGCAGCAGAGAATTCATGATGGAAATGAAAGCGGCGAGAGAGAATTTGAAGAGATAAAGAAGTGAGAAGAAGATAAGTGTCTGGAGGAGAAAGCAGTTGAGGGTGGAGGCGTATTTAAAAGGAAGGAGGAGGAAGCCAGTTGTGTGAACCTTATCGCTGATACGGCGGAAGAGCGACAAAAAACAGTCAACCACAGTAAAAATGGCTGAAAAGGGAAGTCGGCAGCTTCTACGAAGGTATTCAAATTCCTGAAAGAAATGACAAGCCGCCACCATTTGGTTGTGAGTGACAATAATGGAATCGTTTTCCACCGCAAGTCTCAATGCAACTTGAATATTCGTGATGAGTCTAAGACGGAATTATTGATAGAATTTGACGGAAAAGATAACGGAACAATATTTGGGTTACAATGATCTGAGTGTAGGAGAGGAAATAAATAATTTCATAGTATAATAATGGTCCACTCGCTAAGTTGAAAAAGTATAGGAGGTAAATTATTATTTTTTATGTGTTATTTTGAGATTATTTTGGTGATTTTTTCTGGGCCTACAAAATAATTTCAAATTACCTTATATTTTTGCCACTTTAAGTGTCCAAATGGGGGGTTTGGACCAAAATCTTTATATGTTTATTGTTTGATGTGTTTAAGGACTCGCTCAGTCTAAGTGATGTGTATTAAGACCAATCTTTCAACTTGTTTGCTTGTTCATTAAGACACTTAATCTGTATAAACATGTCTTTTGTATTTGATTATTTTGTTAGGTTAGAGTAGTTCTATAGAATGTCAACTTAATTCTAGAATATGATGGATGTTCAGTAGATGTGATTTTTACTTGTTCAAGCGTGGAAGCAGTATGATACTCGTATGCTCTCTCTAGCTCCACTGGAGTTCCAGTATGCGGTTCGGTCCCATAACAACTAGTTCAGACTAACCAACTCTATTATATTTCCAGGATCCTACGCAGTGTTTTTAAGTTGTTTCTTTGTACCAATCATACACATTTTTTAATTTAGGAAGGGCTTTTTTGGTGTTTTCAAAATCATTTTTATGGGTGGTTCGATATTCGTGAGATTTTGAAACTCTTTTCAAAACGGTCAGATACAATTTTGATATAATTATAATAATGTTCAGTATGTTCTCATAACCATGCTTTATTGCTTTAAACCATTATCAATTGACAACCACTTGTACAATGGTTGACATACATGTGGATATTGAAGGCGATGTAGAGTTTCTGTTTTTCAAAAAAATTTGTCAGTTAAAATACCCGGTGTGTGTTTGGTGAGGGAGTTGTTCCAGGGAGTTGTTACAATACTAATAAATTCAGACTTTTTATTTTTCATCTCAATTCCTCCCATCGAGAGTTGCAGAAAAAATAGTTTCACGTTTGATGCTAAGGTTCGAAGGAGATAAAATAGAAATGTTAGTTGTCAATACTCAATAATAAATTTGAATATTAATTACGATTTAGAATGATTTAGCAATTCATGGTTGTGAAAAAATGTGCGCATATGTTTTGACCATTGTGACCCTGACTTATTTCAGCTTGGCGTTATCGTAATCGTTAGCTCCCTATTCTTAGTCGACAAGAAAGAAGAATCCAGGGCCCACACTGACGTGTAAATGTGAACAAATTAAGTGGCTTTTATCATTAATTTATTCCCATGCTTAAATCTCTTTATTATTCCCATGTTTAATTTTACCATCACCTTGTTTTTAATGTTCTGTTCTGTTTGTCTAATTACAATTAGTAAAATAAATTAGTGGCAAAGATGGGTGCGTTTTTACTTTGATATTATGGCGATCTTTGTCGGAAGAGTGTCCGATTCAGATTGTCGATAATTTGGTCGTCAATTCGGTCATCCACGCTTTATATTTTTCTATTAAATGTTTCGCTTAATTGAGTGTTAAGGAAAGGTTAAGGGGCAGTTTTGTTTTGTTTTGTGTTTTGTTTAATCAGGAAATGGACTTGCTCCGTTTGTCCAAAGATGTTTGACGGAGGAGGATGCTGCAAACTGTCGCCATCCATCCAATTGTTGATCGAGACCATCGGGACAAAACGACAATTTCCTTCATTTTTATATAATTAATAATTTTTTATTTTTATATAATTAATAATTTTAGAAAATGGAGCCACGTAAACGAGTTTCATAATATTAATGAGCCCCCAGGTTGAAACATGAAGAAATTATCCTATTCCAGTTCTAGAACTCAAACCCACTCAGATGAATAGGATGCAACAATTGTAAATTATCTTCAAATTATCGGTCCAAATTACCCATTTAAATATTTAAACTAAAAAGATATGAGGTTATTTGAACTTATGTTGTAGGTCGGGAGAGAATTTTGTGGATGATTTGAAGTAAGGATTTTGAAAGAGAAATGATAAATTTGAGAATTTTAACTATAATTATTTTTTTATTTTTTTTTATGATCATAAATAAACTCGTACATTTTAGTATCCTTTTCCCTCTACAATAATTGTAATCAAAATTACCTACAAATCACTGATCCAAATGATTTATTTAAAAAGTAGGAAACTTCGTCCAAATTTCCTCTATCTCAAATCTCTAACTAATACGGTTAAGACTCGGGTTAAATGTAAATAGATTTCACATCTGATTCCGACCCGATGAAAAATTCTTTTCTGATTTGGATACTATTAGGGGAGAAGCATTAGGGTTTTGCTCCCAGCTTTTGGGAGAAATTGATTCTTCTATTCGCACTCTTCCTCAGAGTTACTTTGATGGGATGATTGTACATAAGCTCACTTTGGAAGATCAAACTGCTTTGTGCTCATCTATCACTGCTTTGGAGGTTAAAACTACTATCTTTGTAATGAAAGGTGACAAAAGCCCTAGGTTAGATGGCTATAATGCTTTCTTTTTTCAGAAGACTTGATGGTTATTTTCCGGCTATGGAGGGGTTGAGACAAGGGGATCCGTTGTCTCCTCTTCTCTTTGTGGTTGTCGTGGAGTTGCTATATTGTATCTTTTCTAGAGGAGCTCAAGCTGGATATTTGTCTTTCCATACAAAGCGGCCAATGAACACTCCTAGTGTTTTACTCACCGCCTCTGCAAAGAAGCCTTTGGGTAGATCATAACCCACGACCCAAAATTCAGATTGTGTGAGTGCTACCGCTTGCGGTTTTTCTCCTGCTTTGAGTTCATGGAGAACAAGGAGGCATCCTTTATGAGTCCACGAACCCCATCCACTATCGAGCGTACATCGAGTTTGTGGTAAAATCAAAATAACAGCCTCTTATCACCCATCTCCCCATCGACATGCCCCTTTTCGGCCGTCATAATTCTGCAAGTCGACCCTTAACGACGTCGAAGTTGAAAATCCGTTCCTTGAGGAGCGATCCGACGACGCATAGGCTGAAATCTTCTGCAACTTGTTCCTCTCGTCCCATTCTTCAACCTCATCCACCCTCTCCTCTGCTTCAGCAAGCGTCAATTCGTTGAAACGAGCGTCGATGATTGAAACTCTACGTCAAGGAGCTGCCGATAGTAACCCTAGCCGCCGTTTGAAGAAAGACGAAGGAAAAGAAGAGAGAGGACAAACCCTTAAATTTTAGGCAAATCTTTAGACCGTAAGGAAAAAACCGAATCTAGTGGTGCAATTGGTTGATGTTTGCTTGTTTGTTGTCATGAATGTAATCTCCCACGACATATACTTATTATTTGTGTGTTATTCATATAATATGTGCGAATAACTAATTTTATTTTGAGCACTTTTTGTCGATAATATAAAATAAAATTGAAGAAGTTGCTGCGATACTTCCTTGTTCTTGGATGGGCTCTGTTTGCTCTCCCCACAATCATGCTCCTAGGTCGTCAAAGCATTTGACCTGTCTGACTATTGATTTATTGAATTATAGTTCTAAAAAAGAGAGCTTTATTATTATTATTATTATCATCATTATTATTATTGGATGAGTGCGTTTGTTGAAAGGCAAAAAATGTAATTAGGTTAAGTATGTAAAGTAAAAGTCATTGAGAGGTTAGTGGATAAGACCCCACTGTCGAACCAAATATGGTATTATTGCCATGAATCTGTAGCCGTCAAACAAGACAATTTGTGACCAATGATTAAGTTCAGTGATCCTCAAAACAAAACCGACGGCCAACTTGTTTCTAGATTTTTATTATTTTTAGTTAAGAATTAATAACACGGCGTGAAATGATTTTTTTTGCCCGATTAACTCAAACAATTTAGACGATGGAATACAAGAAAACCTACTTTATTTACATATTTGAGTTTACTATACACTTTTTGTCTTAAATGTTTTTGGAACTAGTTCATAAAAAATTTAAGATTGTACGATTCAAATGTTCAATTAAAATTCTACGTACCTATCATTGCTTTGGATTCAACATAAAAATTCGATCTTAACTAATGGGTTCCTAGTAATTTTTGACCGATGGTAGTGTCGCTATGGACCGGCGTGTGAAGGGGACATTAGCCTTGGGTGTTTCTTGCATACAAAGTTTGATTTGTAGATTGTAGTGACTTAATTAATTATTGTAAAAGTTAAAAAATTTGAGTAGTTAAATGGCATCTCGAAAGGGTGGAAAAGAAGTTCATTGAATTAGTTGAGTAATCTGGATGAAGCAGTTGATGAGCCTTCTCCTACTTACAACAAATGCTATGATGGTAATAATTAAAGAGAAGATAATGACATTTTTAATTAGCTTAATTAATTATAAACAATGTTGAAGGTATGTTTCCTGGAAGTTTCATTACGTTGTTGCTAAGTAGTCGAGGCTGCTCGAACAGTATAGAATGTGACAATCTGATCTTAGGTTAAGAAAATGGTAGCAAGATCATATCATAAAGCATTAACCTATAAAAAATTGTATAGTCGATGATGTTTGAATCAATTCATAGGCAGATTCATGAACCCATCTCATGATATAAGTGTCAAGGAATCATTGCTTCTTAATATTTTAATTGAAATATGTACAATGTTGGTCCTTTAGTAAAAAAAGAACACTATATACTGTCCAAGTGGTGAACACCAAAGATCTGCCTGTCAGAATTTTTCTTTTGATCAAATCGCACTCACAGATGCAATTCATAAACTAGTTGGTCAATCACAAAGTTGTTTCTCTTTCTGGCTTGTTTACTTGTTTTTTTTTTTCCGTTCTATCGCAAAACATAAAATCACCATCGGGCAAGAAGTTGAACGTGCGTACGTCGAGTCAAGGTACAACTACTCAAAATTTATTAATTTACACGATCATCAAGATATGTGATTCATTATCACATGCGCCCTTTCCCCAGCTAACCCAAATCTCATTAAAGAATGAAGTAAGCATGCAAGATAAACCTGTCAGAATAACGTGCAGAAGAAGCCTGTATCCAATACGTATGCATATACGTATTCATCTGTTGCCACCAAATATGAAGTACTCCGGAAACAATATGTGGATTGTGGTTCACCAGCAGCGCAAGGTTCATTGAACCTATTCAATTCACATTGGACTATAAAGTTTTGCAGCATCAATCACGGATTCACAGTTCAGTAACTAGTTATAATGATTGGCCTGTTATTATTCAAACATATACATCAACCTACAAACTTCATCATTATTCTGAGCAAAATACATTACTTCATCATACTCTCTACTGCTACAAAGTTTGAAGATCTCCAGTGGAGTAATGTAGATCAAAACCAGCAAAAAATAACATGTTATTAAGTTACTTATCTATAGCTCGTCAGAATTACCCTAAATCGCACCTTCCTGTCAAACTCTCTGCAGAGAATCTATCATGCAGGAATCCAAGCCGAGGAAGCGTAGATAACTCGCCCCTTCCAACCCTGCAACAGCCATTCGCCATCTTCATTCACCACAAAATCCTCATGGTATTTCACTCTCACCTTGCATTTCAGCCTCTTCATCATGACAGGGTCTAGAGGGAGCTGCTTCATCCCAGCCCTCGTGCTTCGTACCTGCCATTGCTTGTATGTCTCGGGTCTCTCAACCCTCTCCGACCCTTCGCAAGCCATCACATTGATCGCCTCCCGGCCGTAGAACTCTTTCTCAAACTTCATCCTCATCTGATCCTCACGACCCATGTTCGTATCCAACATGTCGAACAAGGACGAGAAATGGAAGAGCGATTCTCGAAACCTCGTCATGAAAAATGGTGCATTGTACGATCCGTTCATGATAGCATGAACGAATATGTCTGGATTTTTCATCCTTATCAGTCTAAGAACAGCATCTCTCGGACTGCTGACTAATACCGTCTCATCGAGCAGGTTCTTACCTCGAAACAGGCAATTCACAGCAAGAAACTCACCCTTGTTAATTTTCAGCTCGTCAAGTTGAATGTTCTCCCATTTCTTTGCTATGGCATTATACTCGAAAGGGACATTATGCCGTTCACAGTACTTAGCCAATCTCCTCCCTGTTGCTTGAACTCTTTCCCCCGGCCGAAACCCACTCTGGGGAAGCTCTATGCCTGTAATCCGAAGTGTAGGAGGTCCGCCCGGTCTTTTCGAAAGGCGGTGGATGAAAGCAGGCCACTGGAAACCATACAAGATACCGAAATCGATGATATGAACTGTGCTTGCATTGGCATCTGAAGCTGCATGCATAATGCTCTGGTTTGCAAAGATAATGGCAACTTTATTAAACGGGCAGGCTGTAATGTAAGCTTGATAAGCTTTCAACATATCTGCAGCAGAAGTCTTGTCAGCTGACAATGCAATGTATATCTGAGTCCCATTTCCAGCAAGACGTGCTTCGAGGGCATTAGCAAAGCAATGAGCTAGCCTTTGAGACCCATCACCAAACGGTGAAGAGTGCTGCCTGATCTGCCTCATCAATTCATTAGCAGTTCTTCTGTCATCAGTAGAGATGGCTTGTGCACATGTAGATAGAAGGGTCCTCAAATCCACCACTTCATCCTTCTTGCTTCCTTGTCTCTTGGCCCGACCCTTGTTATTACCATTAGATCCACGATTCGCCTTCTTTTGAGAGCATTTCGCTACATTCTCTGGAGAGTCATAGTTATGGATGCATGATGGATTCTCTTGTTCCTTCCCGCCGTTACATACGAGTAACTTGTCAAACATCTCAGAGAGCTCGGATTCATCGACATATACTGCAGACTGCTTGTTGCTCCTTTCTTCCTTGAAATCATCATCCCCCCTATCATGATTCTTCTTGACCTTCAAATAAGGCAAATCGTTCTCTTCTTCCCTTTCAGCTTTCACAGCAACCTCCAATTTCGGAGTGAAATTCCTATTCTCCAAGTCAATAACCAGTGGACTCACCTTAGGAAGGAACTTGTTAGCTTCCTCTACCCCTCTCTTGAACTGCAACTCCAATTCACTCCCACTGAAAAAGTTCGGCATCGCAAAATTCCCACCATACGAACTCATCACCACATCATCAACATTACCATTACTATTACTCACCCTCTCAATCTTCTTTCTAGACAAAGGAGGAGACTGGAACACAAAATCAGTAGGCAGAGGCATCTGCATAAACCTAGCTTTCGAATCCCCCAACAGCTCGTTATTCCAATGAACATCGATCGAACTAGTGCTATTACCCGTCGAACTGCTAGATCCTCCGAAATCACTACCAACACTATAGGAAGACTCATTCCCAGGACTATCAACCAAGAATTGGTCACCATAAGAAGACGAATACGCAGGTGATGAAGGAGGAGGGTACTTCTCACCAATCACATTATACAAAGATTTCTCAGCAGCTTGGACAGGAAGAGAGTCATGAAACATACAGGGCTTCTGTTCCATGTCCTCTTCCATCAGCATCTGGTTTATATACTTGAGAACCGTATCCCCAAATTCATTATCATCGGTTGGAGAGTCCCCTTCAGGGCTTGATTGAGTAAAGTTGCTAGCATCAAGATCAGTCAAGGTTACTGAGTTGTCTTTCATGAAATTGCCGCCGAAATCCATGGCTGAGGAGGAGGTGTTGAATCTAAATCCGTTTGCCGCGTATAGATCAGGGAAAAGTGGTTGATCGGCGAACGTGAACCGATTGGTTGGACCAGATGATCCGATAAATTCTGAATCCATATCCTACCTCCTAGACCGAATCTCAACTTTACCAAAAAGTAGTACAGTCGAGAGACAAACTGCGGAAACAGTGGTGAAGTTATTATCAGCAGGGAATCATTTCCCATCCATATTCAAATTATTATATCCACCAAATTACAATCAAATGAAAGTCCATGTCACAGTAAAAGCTCCATACAGGCACATGAATACATAATTCAGCGAGTTACGTACCGGAGAAGCAGAGTAGGAGAATGGAATTCAGAGCTTGACGGAGTTTCCTACTTTCTGGCGGTAGGAAGAATTGAAAGACGGAAGAAACAGTGATGAAATGAAATGGAAAGCGGTAGAGTCTGAGTGGATGGATAATCGGGGAGGGAAAATTATGAAATTGGAAATCTATAAGGTTATTAAAGAGTGGAGAGGAAGAAACAAAGAGAAGGGTAAAAAGGACTACCGGCAACGAACCGGTGGTGGAAGAAGGGGAGTGGTGGACTAAAAGGTGCGAAACAGCGAAAGGCGAAAAAGGCACCGGCCAGTGCCGGTAAAAAAGCAGATATATTCAGACAGTTACATATGGTGGGGTGGGGGAAACGCACTCAGTAGCGCGTGGGGACACGGACATGTGGCTAGCTTGCTTGCTTAAGTCAAGAGTCGTGCTGTTGACTTGGATCGGGCCCGTGGTTCACTCTCAAGTCTACTTCTTATGTGGAAAATGAAAAATCAGCATTATTATTGTATTGAGAGGGAAAACAATTTCTACGATGTTAATCTCCATTGAATTTGGACTTTAGTATTTAAAATTTCCTTTTTTTTTGCTTGGTATAACATAGTTTTGTACTTGAATTTGAGAGAAATAGACTTTTACATTGATAATTGTTATTTCATATTCCATTTTAAAAGAAGTGATCTCAAATTAACAAAATTCATATGTTAATTTTAAATACCCAATATCAAAATAAAAATCAGCCTATCCAAACGTACTCTTATATATTTCAAAAATCTCAATCAAATTATAACAACTAATTTTACTATATCACATTACGTATAAATTTATTATTAGATTAGATTGATAAATCAAACTCTGATTCATTTTAACGATTTGATGGCGAGCTATAGTAATTAAACGCATCATATTTAACTATAATGAAAATAGATATTTAACTATATACGAATTTATTTTAGTAAACCCTATATATTATTAAAATTCTAAACTTGACATTGGAAGTATCAATCATATGATAGCACTATATTTTGCTTTTTTTTTTGTTTTTTTAAAGAAACTTTCATTGTCTTTTTCAATTGATGTGAAACAAAACATAAAAAATATATAATTTAGAATGATGTATTCACAAACAAAATTATATAGAACGCGAATCTTTATAAATATAAACAAACCTCAATCAAACTCTCCAAACATATAACAAAGCAAGAACAGCACAAGCTTTTGTTATTCTTTCATTGAATAATAATAACAATCACAATGAAATAAAAAATATTATTAATCAAATAAATAGGAATTGGACCGAACCGTGACATGTTTGAAATATGGTACTATATGACTATATGAGTCCAAAACGATGGACCTTAGCGCACCCCACCATACGTCTTATTCACACTTTCAAAAATTTTATAAAAAACTTTAAAATACCTACGAACTATAGATATATCGTCAAAAATGTCATCATGGTATTAATATAGTTTTTGGAGCTGGCAAAATCTTAACCAGATTCGATGAACCAGCCAGTCCGACCCGTGATCCGATTGACCAAAAAGTCAACAATCTGTAACCCGCCCCATCCCTAAAAGTGATTTGAAATAAATAAATCAAGTAAAACGACGGTGTTTTATAAGTAGGACGTGGATTCATAAAATTTGAGGAAGGCGACTTTAATATTTTGGATTGTTTTATATTATAATAAGATTTTTATGTATTATTAATTAGAGTTTGAGTTTTTTAGAGTTTTATTTTGAGTTTATTAGAGCTTCATTTTAAATAAACTGCTTTGATGAATAAAACATAGCAAAATCATAAAGGAAAAAAACCAAAATAACCGTTTAAATGTTTGCCTTTTGATCAATCAAAGGTAGGTCATTGAGAATCAAAACCCAAGAAAAATACAAATTCAGGCAACTACCTACTCGTATAGCTGATGCAAGTCAAACATTAAGCACAAGCCCATAGTTGCTAAGTTGCAAGGAATCCTAACAATCTCGTAAGTGAGAAACGAAAGTGCATTGTCAACAACCACCTTCCAGCAATGTGGTTGAATGCCTCTATACAATCCGCCCCCTCCATCTTTCTCCACTATTTCGTTATACATTTCGCGTATCGCATACAGGTTATTCGACTCTTCTACCCCTTCCATTTGCATCCTCCTTTTCACTACTTCCATGGGGTACGTTGCTGCAACCATACATTACACACCAAAGGTCAGTTGTTTCGGATTATTCCGGTTGATTGCATGATACTAATTACTGAGTAACAAGTATTTTTTCTGTACCAGTCGAGGCCGCAAGGCTGGCAATGCTACTGCAGACAAGGCTGGTCATGAATATAGAATCCTTTGGCCTGAAATCATACGTAGCAAACACTCCAACATTAATAAGCTTGAATTCAAGTTTATGCAAACCATCAAGCTCTCAATCAAACCCTAAACTTGATTTAAATTAGTTTTCAAAGTGATTTTGAAGACCAATATAATTTTCGGTGGATAATAGAAAAAGAAATATCACCTTATAACTCGCCAAGCCATTGTGAGTGATTCATACAAAGCAACATTGACTGCCATGGAGTGGATATTACCCTGAAATTAAATATATTTATTTATTTTTTGGTAAATTAAAATTCCTGTTTACAATAGTGTTTAACTTGAACACTCACCAACAATGAAGGTAACAATCCAGCATAAAGAGAGTCACCGTCTCTACAAATGTTGTCGTACATATCTCGAGCGCCGTAACGATCTCTACTCGTCTTGATATATACAAGTAGCAAAAGAAATATGAGAATGGTATATAATTTCTCATCAAATTATGAATCGTTAGATATGAGCACATACTTGAGCTTCTACGCGGGTTCTCAAAGTATCTAGAGGATGTGAAACGAAGGTGGCGACCAATGTAGACAATCCACCACATATACAAGCCGTGAAAGGATTAAGAGACAATAGCCCGAAGGTCCCCTGCACGCAATGCAAAAAAGTCGAGTAAAATAGTACAAAAACATACGAGTTTTTTAAGAAGTACATACATACCTGGAGTAGAGATTTAAACAAGAAATAGGAGAAGAAGTTGGTTCCATAGAAAGCAAGACGGTGAAGAATTGAGAGCCATTTCCCATCCCATAATCCCTTACTTCCTCCTTGTTCTTTGAGAATCTCATCAACCTTTTTCCATACGGTATTCAATTCGCCGAAATCAAGCGAAAATAACACGGCCCTATACCCTCCATGTTGTTGAAATACCTTGTCGATTTGACTCGTATCGGCTTCCATTCATCGGAATTGACCTGGTATAGATATGACCAAACCTCTTAATTAATAACTAGTCTATATATGTCAAGGGAATCATCCAAAGAATTTCTTTTACCTGATTGAGAATGGTGAAGCGGGTGAGGGGCGCAACGACTGTTTCGACCAAGGGGACAACGATGATCGAGCCGGCTAGAGGGTAGACAACGAACTTGGTGAAGAGCGGGTCGAAATTGACCCCGCCGAAAGTCAATATCCTTACCAAGAACTCGCGGCCTTGTTTCAACATGCTCATAAAATCCCCACTTGTATTGCAATCGACCAAGTGATCCCAACCTTCAAGCAATGCATCAGAAGGTGGGTTTTTCCCCTTATCCAACTCACTAAAATACTCAGCGTTCGCTTCACAAAAACGAAACATATCGATAAGCTCGACGGCGATGAAACCTGTTTTCAAATCTGAAAAAATTTCATCCATCACGAGAGAGACAGAGAAGAAGAGAAAATTACTTTAGGGGTTTGCCGGTTTGATTTCTCTATGACGGCTTCCACGACTTATATAAGCTATTCCAAAACCCTAACATTAAGATTTATCGGCCCTAATTAATAATACATAAAAATCTTATTATAATATAAAACAATCCAAAATATTAAAGTCGCCTTCCTCAATTAATAATAATAAGTGAATCACATTCAATTGGTGACCTGCTTGACGAAACACTTCAAGAGGACCCACTAACCAATCGATCTCCATTTGTTTAAACAAATCGTAAGTCGATCTTGGTCGGGATAACAACTTGGGCGATTCATCTACAACTACAAAAGAGGAGTTTCAATTGATCTTAATGAGAAGATTAGTTTCAGTAGTTCCCCTGCGGCCAATTATTAGCATTTGATGTGCTGACTGTTGAGAATTTTAGGTTGTTCCTGATTTATGGTATAATCAGAAGTTTCATTATTGGCTAATATCTCCATTTAATTAAATGTGTGTCAGCCCACTGTTTGTTAAGCACTTCATATCTTCATCTATACGGCTTGCGATTCCAGTCCGCAGCTCACTTCATCTGTACCCATTGGAAGCATATATAGTAAGAAGTCCAGCAACTACTCAGTTAGACAACATGAATGGATTTGCCGTTAGACAACATGACTGGCATTGCTGTAATGTTTCCTTGAGGCCTTTTACAGGGAAGATGTTTTAGTTTGTTGGATTGTACGTCCACCGCCCTTGTTTCCGTTGCTGTACAGTCATGACTCTAAATATCACCGTCTTTGATATGAAGACGGCCAATAATGTGCTACGGGTATAATTTCCAATCCAAGCATTGATGAAGGAAAACATCCGGTGATCTCTGAAATCGGGTAAGAAGTTTTCTTTCCAGATCCATCTTCACAGGGAAAGCGGATCCGTAAGTGTTTGCATTCTTCCACCTCTCTTGAATCTCAATCCCGTCTCTCTGACGATGACGCTGCCGTCCGCCATGGATCATCATCCGCATCCCAGTATCGTTTGTTTCTTCCAGCTTCCGAACGCCAACGATATATTGAATTGGAATTGGAATCAACAGGAAGAAGACGAATCAATCCATTAATCAATCGATTTGAGTCCTCTCTGTTTATTAATCTCCTTCTTCTTCCGGTAAACAATCAGATAGAGAAACTCCGTATAATGATCACGAGACTGGCCCCTGGTGCTAGCCAAGTGAGTCTCCTGCCTGTTGAACTTCACCCTACTCGCCTCCTCCGGCGACACCCTCTAGGCGTTACACAGCACCTCTCCGGGGATCGCTCTTACCGCAGAGGTCCTCCCGGCCAGTGCGTTCACCATCGCGTTGTCGTTGGTCTTGAACGCCACCCACTCGAACCTCTCGATCTGGGAGCTCACCGCGAAGTTTTGCGGCACTGTCACCACCTGTTCTTCCTGCAACACTCCGTCGAACACCGAGTTCCCTTCCTCGTTCACGATCAGGACTCTGGCTTGTCCTCTGATCGCGTACACTATGCTGTGCGCGTTGATGTTCCAGTGCGGCAGCCTGATCGCTTCCTGCAAATTCAAACCGGTTAGATATCGGTGAATTAAATAATTAGGGATTCAATTTAGAGTTGGCGCGTGAGTGACTGAGTGAGATCTTAGGGATTCAATTTTGATAAAGATAATTAGAAAATAATGTATTAAAATAAAAATGAAATACGTACCCACGTGGAAATGACGTGTCTTCGTAGTTTATGTCACATTTTAATTCACTAATCTAATCTTAAACCGAACGGAGACTAATAGAGGACAGAAGATCTAACGGCGGGAATTTTTTTTTGTTAAATATTGAATAGGTCGTGAGCTGTCAAACGGGCGTTTGGGTGGGTCACGAGTCGGGTTAGGGGTTAATCGGGTTATGGGATTATCGGGTTATGGGTTAGTCGGGTTGCGAGTTGGTTGGGTTATAGGCTCGTCGGGTCACGAGTTCGTCGGGGTCACGGGTTCGCATGGTTGCAGGTTCGTCGGTTTACAGGCTCATCTGGTCACGGGTTAGTCGGGTTGCGGGATCGTTGGTTTACGGGCTCGTCAGGTCACGGGCTCGTCAGGTCACGGGTTCGTCGGGTTGCGGGTTCATCGGGTCAAGGGTTTGTCGGTCTCAGGTCGGGCGGGTTGAGGGTTCATCGGATTGCGGGTTCATTGGGTCACGGGTTCGCGGTCTCGGGTCGGGCGGGTTGGGGATTCATCGGGTTGCGGGTTTTGGGTCACAGGTTCGTCGGTCTCGGGTTGGGCGAGTTGCGGGTTGGCTCGGGTTGCCTATCCGCTCACAGTAATTTCACGAAATATAATAAAACTTTTTGTTTATCTAGCAAAAAATACATTTTAGCGTTTGTGGCTTATCATTTATACGTAAATGTATTTTTATTTTTTAACGAAATTTTAATATTTATATAAGTTTTCAATTATTATCTATTGAATAAATCAGTTACTTGTTTACAATTTATATGTAAAACTTTTAATATTGTTAGATAAGAAGATACTTTGATAGACTTAAACTTTACTAAAACTATTAAATTTTTAATATAAGTTTTAGTGCATAAGTTATATTGAATACAATCAATCGGGTTATTCGTGTTGGGTTGGTCGGGTTGCGGTTAGTCGGGTTACGGGTTGGCGGGTTGCGGGCTGATCAGATTACGGGTTGGCGGGTTGCGGTTGATTGGGTTACGGGTTGATCAGGTCACGGGTTCGTCGGGTTACGGGTTAGTCGAGTCACCGGTTCATCCGGTTTTGGGTTCATCCGGTTCCGGGTTCATCGAATCAGGGATGGGGCGGGTTACAGATTGTTGACTTTTTGGTCAATCGGATCACGGGTCGGACTGGCTGGTTCATCGAATCTGGTTAAGATTTTGCCAGCTCCAAAAACTATATTAATACCATGATGACATTTTTGACGATATATCTATAGGTCGTAGGTATTTTCTTATCTAACAATAGCTTATGTATAACCTTCCTGTGTTCACGATCGGACACCTCTCCCTGCAACCACTAGCGGAATTGGGAACGCAATCATACCTGTTTCAATCAAAATCATTCATTTTAGGTCTATATTTTTAATTTTTTAGAGTTCGGGCCGAAGCAATTTTAAGTTCGGTTAAGTGCTTGGTCGTGTCAGAATCAGAGGGATCCAGGAGGAGTCCCGACTATCTTATTTCTTAGTCTCAAGTACTAAATTATATATAATATTTAGATAATTTCGTAATTCAGTTTATGATATTTGAAGTTATGTCTCTTTACTTATTTGTTTAGATTAAATACTCCATTAAATTCAAACTTATAATCAGTCTATCTCCATCCTTACTACTTTAGCAATGGCTAAGTGGTGTGGTGGGTGATGTGGCACTTTTTTAGAAATTGTTAGTAATGTAGACGTGCTTTCTAAATTAGCAAGTTTGCTAATTTAGCGAGTCAATTAACAATGCCACATAGGCACATTGCTACAATTTTCAAGAAATACATTTATGAATAGAAAATAAATTGAAGATAAATGATGTCTAATGATTTTGATTGATTCATTTTTATTGTGTTTGTTTGTAAAAATGATTATTAGAAATTGCTGATCAATTGTTGGGATGGGGGAGGTTAGAAATTGTGAAACTAAAATTGTTGATGTGGCAATAAAGTTCCGATTAAAAATTGCTAATCAAGTTCTGGAATGGAGAAGATCTTAATAAGTAACCATCATAAATTTACTTCAAAAAATTAAAATATAGGAAAAAAAATTGCATATAATTTTGTTTTAACTAAAAATCGTAAAATAAATATTTTTTATATTTTAACTTATTATTATGTTTACAAGAATATATTTATCATGCATCAAATTTTTAATTTAAATCTAGTTTAATGCATTTTTTTTCATCCAAATTCCATCATTGCCTGTAACTGAAATACTGGATTTGTTTTATTCTAATTAATATTTATACTAACATATCAGTTTTGGTAAAATTAAGAACAAAAAAGCAAGGAGGAAGTACTGTATCCTGTTCCGCTACAGTGCCGCACACGGTACTCCCCTTACATTTTCCAATTAGAGTTTAGTTAGGCACTAACTAAGTTTTGCCTATTTAGTTCATGCAAATGTTTTTATTTTAATAAAAGAAGTACATGATCTTCTTAAAGAGATCCGACAAAATTAGTTTGGAGAATGGAGATGGCAATGTTATCTTTGCCATTTTTTTGGTCCATCGGATTATATTGAATATTGTCTGATTGGTCACTATAAACGTAAGATTAGTTTCGGTTGCAGTCGTCAGATTTCCCGTCCTCGACTCCGGCGGCCAAACGGATGGAAAATGTATACCTTCACCGTCAAATAACGAATTACAAATACCCATGATTCATCCATCAGCAAAATAAAATTTAGATAAACAAACAAAATAACTTCATCTCATTCATCCTCAAATAGAGAACCCAACAAAATAGAGTTCAAGGCGCCGATTACCAGATACTTCCCAAACAAAAAGCTCCACCTATTTTATCCGAAACTTGTAAAGTAACAACGGAAATTTATACAAAAGTTATTTGGATAGCGATAGAATAAGAAGAAGAAAGAGAACATAAGAAATTGCTTATATGATGATAATATCTCTCCAAAAATTTCAGGTGCTTCATCTCAACAAAACTTTAAAAATCGAAGAGTTGAGAAGTCATTTTTTTGTATGAAAATATCGTGTAAAAGCCCGATATTCCAGTCGTGGTGTTCGCTGGTTATGAGATCACTAACCTGAAGATTCGGTACCCGAGGGTCTACTGCTGTCTCAATATATCGGTTGTTTTCATCAATTAGCTAGGGGTTCGACCACACCTTCACTCCGAAGCCCTCGCTGACGCGGCGCCTCACTTATTGACGGACAAGTTCCTGCGATTTCAAAATGCTATTCCATAAGAAACTCGGTCGATACCCCAATTCCGCCTCCAAGAAAGACGTTGTATAATATTTCGCTTTCATGATCCGTGCTACCAAGGATTGTGGTTGTTGAGTTAATCTCCAAGCCTGTTTTTTCAGAAGGGCCAGGTTAAACCCTCACAGATCGCACAACCCCATACCACCCTCCACTTCCTCGAAATTAGCCGTTTCTAATTCAACCATGGGATACCATGTCCCGTCATTCTTTTCGAACCTCACCAAAATGAGTTCATCATGGTTTCCAAATGTGTAGTAAGATTTTCTGGAAGAAGAAAAACATTCATAATATATAGGGGTAGTGTTTGCGCCACCGACTTAATGAGAATTTTCATACCCGCCTGTAATAACTTTTTACCCTGTCAGGATTGTAAGTGTTTTCATATACGTTCTCGAAGGTTAATAAAAGCCACTTTTTTGTTCTGGCCGATCACGAGTGGCACTCCCAAGTATTTCGACCAGTCTAACGTGGAGATGATTGTTATACATATATAGATGGAAGCAGAATTCTTCATACTAGAGCCAGCCATTGTCCTCCACGTCGGTGGACCTACCATCAACCATGTGTCCCTAGTTTGGGACCCCTCAAACGCCGCCGTTGAATTACACATCATTTCCTAATTCAAAAAGGAAAAGGAAAAGGAAAGAAAGAACTTCTTAAATAATTCTCAAGCCTATAAAAGAAAACTCTCGCTAGCAACAACCTTGTCTTTAGCCTAGTATAGCAGCATCCGTTGTATATTATCATCTTCCTTCAATCCGTCTCCATGGCGATCGAGAGCTGCATCTCGGATTGGGATGTGCCGCTAAGAGAACTCCGTCTCCGTTCCAGAAAACGACAACGAATCACAAACATGACGACGATCAACGACTTGGGAACCGATCTTCTTGTAGAGATTCTGATCCGCCTCCCCAACCCCACATCCAGCTGCCGCTGTAAACTCGTTTGCAAGCGGTGGGACTCCCTCATCACAAGTCCTACCTTCAACCGTCGTTTCGTTTCTTACCATCAGACCATGAACCACCCACATATGCCGCTGGATCCATATGAGCTGAAATTTATCATCCTGAGCTTTCTCCCTCCCATGCCTTGTAGAGTTGGAAACGCTCTTAGAGTTTTGGATTGCAACAAGGACTTGGTTTTATGCGGCTTTTGGGACGCAGATTGCGACGATGGGGAACGTGGCAGAACGTACTTGGTCTGCAATCCATTTACCAAGCAGTGGATGGCTCTTCCTTTAGCGCCTAGGAAGCATGGTGGTTACGTATCACTGGTCGCAAGGTTAGTCTGTGAACCCCGGAATTTTAATAAGCTTGATCTCGGAGATGAGCAAGAAGCATTTGTTTATTCTGAGTATCGCGTCGGCGTGGTTTGTATTTATCAAGTCGCTGCACCAGTGCCTGCTATAAAGTTAGACGTGTTTTGTTCCGAGTCTGGACAATGGACCAAGGAAGCTCTTTTCTCTGATGATTCTGATGTTAAACTTGGAATAAAAGATGTAGTTTCATGCAACGGGGAGTTGCTTTGGAAGTATTGGAATCTGGATGTCTCGGTTGGACCTTCGGTGGCTGTGTTTAACCCTTTCCGCCTTGATAAGCGTCCCACTTCCATTGATTGTTCTGCATTCTATGTGTACCCGCGTTGGTTTATTTCCGGGTCACAAGGGGTGTTGCACGCAATTGCAATAGAAAATCGAACTGCACCTTTTCGTGCAAGCGTCTGGAGACTTGAACAAGACGGTAAATCACTTATTATTATTAATTGAGGAAGGCGACTTTAATATTTTGGATTGTTTTATATTATAATAAGATTTTTATGTATTATTAATTAGGGCCGATAAATCTTAATGTTAGGGTTTTGGAATAGCTTATATAAGTCGTGGAAGCAGTCATAGAGAAATCAAACCGGCAAACCCCTAAAGTAATTTTCTCTTCTTCTCTGTCTCTCTCGTGATGGATGAAATTTTCAAAGATTTGAAAACAGGTTTCATCGCCGTCGATCTTATCGATATGTTTCGTTTCTGTGAAGCGAACGCTGAGTATTTTAGTGAGTTGGATAAGGGGAAAAACCCACTTTCTTATGCATTGCTTGAAGGTTGGGACGATTGCCATACAAGAGGGGGTTTTATGAGCATGTTGAAACAAGGCCGCGAGTTCTTGGTAAGGATATTGACTTTCGGCGGGGTCAATTTCGACCCGCTCTTCACCAAGTTCGTTGTCTACCCTCTAGCCGGCTCGATCATCGTTGTCCCCTTGGTCGAAACAGTCGTTGCGCCCCTCACCCGCTTCACCATTCTCAATCAGGTAAAAGAAATTCTTTGGATGATTCCCTTGACATATATAGACTAGTTATTAATTAAGAGGTTTGGTCATATCTATACCAGGTCAATTCCGATGAATGGAAGCCGATACAGAGTCAAATCGACAAGGTATTTCAACAACATGGAGGGTATAGGGCCGTGTTATTTTCGCTTGATTTCGGCGAATTGAATACCGTATGGAAAAAGGTTGATGAGATTCTCAAAGAACAAGGAGGAAGTAAGGGATTATGGGATGGGAAATGGCTCTCAATTCTTCACCGTCTTGCTTTCTATGGAACCAACTTCTTCTCCTATTTCTTGTTTAAATCTCTACTCCAGGTATGTATGTACTTCTTAAAAAACTCGTATGTTTTTGTACTATTTTACTCGACTTTTTTGCATTGCGTGCAGGGGACCTTCGGGCTATTGTCTCTTAATCCTTTCACGGCTTGTATATGTGGTGGATTGTCTACATTGGTCGCCACCTTCGTTTCACATCCTCTAGATACTTTGAGAACCCGCGTAGAAGCTCAAGTATGTGCTCATATCTAACGATTCATAATTTGATGAGAAATTATATACCATTCTCATATTTCTTTTGCTACTTGTATATATCAAGACGAGTAGAGATCGTTACGGCGCTCGAGATATGTACGACAACATTTGTAGAGACGGTGACTCTCTTTATGCTGGATTGTTACCTTCATTGTTGGTGAGTGTTCAAGTTAAACACTATTGTAAACAGGAATTTTAATTTACCAAAAAATAAATAAATATATTTAATTTCAGGGTAATATCCACTCCATGGCAGTCAATGTTGCTTTGTATGAATCACTCACAATGGCTTGGCGAGTTATAAGGTGATATTTCTTTTTCTATTATCCACCGAAAATTATATTGGTCTTCAAAATCACTTTGAAAACTAATTTAAATCAAGTTTAGGGTTTGATTGAGAGCTTGATGGTTTGCATAAACTTGAATTCAAGCTTATTAATGTTGGAGTGTTTGCTACGTATGATTTCAGGCCAAAGGATTCTATATTCATGACCAGCCTTGTCTGCAGTAGCATTGCCAGCCTTGCGGCCTCGACTGGTACAGAAAAAATACTTGTTACTCAGTAATTAGTATCATGCAATCAACCGGAATAATCCGAAACAACTGACCTTTGGTGTGTAATGTATGGTTGCAGCAACGTACCCCATGGAAGTAGTGAAAAGGAGGATGCAAATGGAAGGGGTAGAAGAGTCGAATAACCTGTATGCGATACGCGAAATGTATAACGAAATAGTGGAGAAAGATGGAGGGGGCGGATTGTATAGAGGCATTCAACCACATTGCTGGAAGGTGGTTGTTGACAATGCACTTTCGTTTCTCACTTACGAGATTGTTAGGATTCCTTGCAACTTAGCAACTATGGGCTTGTGCTTAATGTTTGACTTGCATCAGCTATACGAGTAGGTAGTTGGCTGAATTTGTATTTTTCTTGGGTTTTGATTCTCAATGACCTACCTTTGATTGATCAAAAGGCAAACATTTAAACGGTTATTTTGGTTTTTTTCCTTTATGATTTTGCTATGTTTTATTCATCAAAGCAGTTTATTTAAAATGAAGCTCTAATAAACTCAAAATAAAACTCTAAAAAACTCAAACTCTAATTAATAATACATAAAAATCTTATTATAATATAAAACAATCCAAAATATTAAAGTCGCCTTCCTCAAATTTTATGAATCCACGTCCTACTTATAAAACACCGTCGTTTTACTTGATTTATTTATTTAAACCAATGTTTTCGAAACCCGATCGGAGAATGAACCGGTGAGGCTACGGGTTCAATGTTTGACGGTTTTATCGGGTTTGACCGTTTTCTAAACCGGGTTGGACCTTTTTAATTATTAAATAAATAAGTAAACAGATTTGAGACGGTTTTATCATAATGTTTATTATTATCAACTAAATGCTCTAAGTTTTTGTCCGGCCAAGCTAACCTTACAGAGGCAATCTCAGAGTCGATATGATGCTTAGCACCGAGCAAAATGCTTGGCATTCACCATTTTCTCTCTTGATCATTCTCCAGCCACATATTTGGTTCTTTTATGAGGGTTTTATTTTGAGTTTATCAGGGTTTTATTTTGAATTTATTAGGTCTTTATTACGAGCTCACATATTATTCTTTATGAGTTTTATGATATTTTCCATTCTTCAATTAACATAATTTAAAATATTTCACGCTTTTATTTTGCTAATACATTTTCTATAGCAAAAGAATACAAAACACCCAACTTCCTGAAATCATTTCCTTTTTTGCAAGTTACAAGTCAAATGGTTTAGAGGAGAGTGTATAAGCTTTACATATAGGTGAGCGGTTTCGTGAGACCGGAAGCACCGGAAGCGAAATTAAGTCCGGTCAGAACACTTCCCATGTGTTCAGCTTCTAGGCTTAGGTAAGGAGGTGGGTATGAGGTGAAACCGAGATAGTCAGCTGCATTACGAAACGAACTGAAACATTAGGGGAGAACTGATATGATCACGTAAATCGAGAAGCAAGTAGTAGTGTTACGTTACCGGTGATGTCGATAGCTAGTTTCCCATTGCTTAACCTTCCGGTGGGTCTATGATCGGCGAAATCCCTTCCGTAAGGGGGGAAGTTTGCCCTTATGAGAGTGATGAGGTTGTTGTTCTTCCCAATGTCGGAGACTGAGTCGCCGAAAATGGTGAGTGACGGTACGAGAGGATCAGCGGACACCATTAGTGAAGAGAGTGAAGCAAGGAGAAGCACAAGTGAAGCTCCGCAAATAACATCCATTTTCCAACACACAATAAACTGTTTTGAGTTTGTACTAATGAATACAGTGTTTCAAGTTGCTGTGTTGTGTTATGTTTTGTTGACAGGAACTGAATTGTGAGAGAAACTGTCGTTGTGGAGATGGAATTTAAAGAGAGGAAAGAAACTCTGTCTGAGGAAGGAAATGCCAAAAGTGGGAACAATAAATATTCCCTATTTCATTCATGTTTTGCAGCAAGTGCTTACTACATTCCTATAACGAATACAACTAGCAATTGGATGCGTCTTTTACTTGTGGATGCAATGCAATTTCGAAGGAAGTCCACATCCTATCACGACCCCTCTTCCACCTTGTTAATATCCTACGTGCATGATGCATCAACCTATTAATATTTCAATCCTAATCTATCATTCTGTGATCTATAGTTAGACATCCTTCACCCGACTGATAGATAAATAATATGCTGCTGTGTATCTATTGTAAAGGTAATTGAATATAAAAAACAAGGACTCCGTGGCCCAATGGATAAGGCGCTGGTCTACGAAACCAGAGACTCTGGGTTCGATCCCCAGCGGAGTCGTTGATGTGAATTTTTATTTCACAAAACTGAAGCCAGCATTTTGCTTGGCAAGATAAATAAATTATAAGCTTTTTTTTTGAAATTTTTTGGAGTAACTTGATAGCCCAGTTAGCTTGTCAGTCCACTGTCCTCCTTAATCTCGTAGCTTTTGCTGGGAGGAGGTGGATGTTTCTCACGTTTACAAAGACGGTAGCCCTGTAATTGATTTTCATACCAGTACAAAGACACGCTCAGTTGTTTAGGTTTAAATGTTGTTGGCATTTTTTTTATTCCAAACAAGGTATGGTGATTGTAACAACTTCTGAATCAGCTGAAGACAGAATGCTGCATAAGAATCAGAAAGATCAGCTATCCAAGCATTCGAACACGAACAATTGCGGTTGTCGTCTAAATATTGGGATGAAGCAAATGCATATGGGAATACAGAGAACAACATTGTCGAAACCATTGAGCTAACTTTGAGTTCGATTGGTATGAAGGAAATGCACTTGGGAATACTGACATGCGAGAGATCGTCTAGAAATGATATGCAAATACGTTTAAATTTGGACCAGGATACAGATAAAGGATCGGGTGGAGCGGTATATAACCAAGCAAAACCAAAAGATAACTGTGTAACAGCCTAACAGGCGTAATCGCCTGGCCAAATATGGAGGATCTCTCGTTTGAAATTGAAATGAGTTATGTCCCAGGTCATGGGTGTTTCTCCTCAGACACCAATGAAGTCGGGATCATCAATATCATTCCTAGGCCATTGCCATCTAGTTTAGAGTTGGAGGAAAGCAAAGCTTGAACACAATTCAGAAGCACACAACAACCAACTATTACTAAACCACCAAAATCTGTTTACAACCCAACAATTCTCACACCTTACAAACCAAAACTAAACACAAAACCTGACTTCGCGCTTGGATTTTGCTTCCACTCATTAAGCAGTCTGATCGATTGATTGATTTATGCTCAGGAGGGAGAAGCAGCAGGTTGCCAGTTCCTGAACCATTCCGAAAGAGACTCGACATTACTCGAAACATCTTCAACCGAATCACTACGCAGAGCGACAACAATGTGTTCAGGGTAGCTATCTTTGGCCTCCTCCAGCAGTACTTGGAAGATCTCGCACTCTATGTTGTTCTTAACCTTGGTCTCAGAGTATCCCCTCTTGGTCAAGCGGTCAAACAAGACTGAGTTTTCGGTTTGGAGAACCACCACCCGGTCGAACCACCGCTCCGGGAAAAAATCGCAGCCGTGGTAGTCCACTATGTTCCCTCCTTCTTCCATAGCGTCCTCTATTTCATCGCAAACCTAATTTCATCATATCATCCATTTCCATCGCTAAGATAGATTCACAACTTTTCAATCAACATCATGGAAGATTCAATTAAGAGGAAAAACTTACCAGATCCTCGTTGATGACATGGCATTCGAATTGATCGTCCCAGCCGTCGTGCAACTTCTTCTCCTTTACTAAATCTCCGATGTTGATGTGGCGAAGCTGCAACGCCTCCGCCAAAGCTGAAGACGTCGTCGTTTTCCCGGTCCCTGGTGTTCCCGTTATCAGTATGTTTGGTTTCGTCCTCTTTGCTTCTCCCGCCATTGCTACTGCTGCTGCCACCAATTCACGCTATGCAATGCTCTTCGTTCTTCGCCGCTGCTGCCGCCATTGGTTAGGGTAGTTATCATTTCGTTGGGCTTTCATTATGGGCCAAAAAGTTTCAGTTGGCCCAGTTTGCAAAAGTTTCCTACTGGGGTAGAGCCCATGTTTAATCAACAACCCAAAAGTACCCGGGAACGGTCTCTCTCTTGTTCCGATCCAAAATGTGGCGCGAAAGAAATGAGACTGCCCGGGAAGCCAAAGCAAAACAAGGCGCCAAAATTCGTCTACTCCCTCCACTGTTAAATTGAGGTCAATCAGCAAATCGTCGGATTCCCTCGTCAATCAAAGCAGAAATGGTTCGAACAACGAGACGAGCCGCATTCAGTCGGAGGACCCAAGTTCCAGAACTCGTTTCTGAATCCGTTTCCTCTTCTTCAGATGAAGAATACGACGCCGACGACGATGTGTGCTGCGAAGAATGTGGGTCCGGAGAGTTTCCGGCGAAGCTTCTCCTTTGCGACGGATGCGATAGTGGGTACCATATATTCTGCCTCCGGCCAATACTCGTCGCCGTTCCCAAAGGGTCTTGGTTCTGCCCTTCTTGCGCCTCCGCTCGACAAAGGAAGTTAAACCGTGAGTTATTGATTCCCTAAAGTTCCTATCTTCCGCGATTGGATTTCCAGATTCAGATTTATACTTACTGGGTTTTTGAATATGCAGCATTTCCCCTCGTGCAGACCAAAATAATTGATTTCTTCCGCATTCAGAGAGCTCCGGAGCCAGCCCAGAGTCAGCTAAGCCAAGGTAAAATGAAATGGCTAGGTTTTATGTTCTTAATCCCCATCTGATTTACACTGAAATGGCTAGTGTTTTAATAAAAGATGTATCATGTAAGCCTGTAACTGAGTTGCTGTCGGTTAGTTAACTTGCTTTTCAATTGCAATGCTTAGATTGTCAGAAGAAACGGAAAAGGTCAGGGAGTTTAGTGATGTCGAAAAAGAAGAGAAAGATGCTCCCTTTCAGTCCCAGTGATGATCCGGATAAAAGGTTAGAACAGATGAGATCACTAGCGACGGCATTGATAGCCTCGGGAACTCAATTCAGCGATCAGCTTTGTTACCAGCCAGGAATGGCTCCTCGCTCTGCTAATCGTGCCTTTTTTGAGAAGGGAGGAATGCAGGTATAAATATCATACTATCAGAGCTTTCTTTCGTTCTTTCAGTAGTGATTTAAATATGGCAGTTTGGGAATTTCAGTCCTGTGTGCTAGCTTGGGCTGTTCATAAACCGAGTTTATCCGAACTTTTACTATACTTTTGTTTGGTTTGTTATTTTTTAGGCGAACTCTAGCTTAAATTTGAGTTATATTTTAATTTTGTCAAACTCGAGTCTATTTTGATTTAACTCGTTAATTACTATTCACTAGTCAAACTTAACTCAACTCAAACTTCACTTGTTAAAACTCCATGATTAGTCCAATTTGTACTAAATTTGAAATTTGTACACTAAAAAGTAAACTTTTTTCAACCCGAATGTTGAATTACTTGCTAGGGACTTGAGTTGTTAACAGCCGTAGTGTTAGCTTCTTGGCTTTTATTGCTACTTATCAGACAATTTTCTATGGAACTGTTTTACACAGGTGTTGTCGAAGGAAGACACTGAGACCTTAAAAACGTGCAAGAGAATGATGGACAGAGGGGAGTGCCCGCCGCTCATGGTAGTATTCGATCCACTGGAAGGGTTCACAGTGGAGGCAGACAGATTGATCAAGGACTGGACAATCATCACCGAGTACGTCGGAGACGTAGACTACTTGAGGAACAGGGAAAGCGACGACGGAGATAGCACAATGACGCTGCTTTCGGCTTCCGATCCTGGTAAGAGCCTGGTGGTATGTCCCTACAGGAATGGGAATATAGCAAGATTTATCAACGGCATCAACAACCACACTCCGGAAGGTAGGAGGAAGCAGAATTTGAAATGTGTGAGGTTTGCTGTTGATGGTGAGTGCCGGGTGTTGCTGATTGCGAATAGAGATATAGCTAAGGGGGAGAGGTTGTATTATGATTATAACGGTGATGAGCATGAGTACCCCACTGAGCATTTTGTTTGAAATGAATGAAATTCGGTGCCGATTATTAACCAGTGCAGAAAGACCTGTAATGATGTAGAAAGATACAGCTCCAAGATCCAGTTTCTACATCCAGTGTTGTTCCAAGCCAATTTTGTTTACTCATAACTAAAGTTGATGAGTTGCATGCCAAACAAATTGTGATATTGAGGAAAAGTATTTTTTAGCTAATTTAAGCGACATTGTTCTTATTTTTTCTAACAAAAACCATATGAAACAAAGTTCTTGCAAACAAAAAAGCAAGCAATAATACAGCCAAACTTTGTAGTGTTTTGCTTGCTGCTCGTCACCTCAGTTGAATCAACCTCGAAAATTAATATTTGATTAACCATTATGTACGAATTTTCTAATTTTTGCCTCAAATTGTGCTAAAATTCCCTCATCCACAACCCTTATGAATACCTGTTGATTGGAACACTCCACATACAATAAAAAAACCCCGATGATTTCTCAAAATCATGTCATGACCCCAACGATGCTCTAGTGGTTGAAATCCATCATCCATATTACACTTCATCGAAGGCATTCCGTGCAAAAATCTTGGTACATGTTTTCAAATCCAGCTATGTAATTTGTCAATATTGACCTTTTGAACCATCTTTGGCCAACCCTGCTAATGTGTCATCCTCACCTTACCCATCACTTACATCTTCATTAGTTTACTATTGTTTACTCATAACTGAGCTTGTAAAGTCAGCATCTTTATTGTATTTTATTCACTTTTTTTTGGGCTAACTAATCACGAATAAGGTAACAACAATGATAATAAAATCGAATGGATGGGTTGAGATGAGATTCCTTATTTGTGGATACAACTTTGCAAGGAGTCAACATTATTTTTTTGGTTTGGCACTTTTCTCTACTTTCAAATTTCATGACATGATGACCTATCATCATCCTTTTATCCTAATAATTCGTTATCCTTTCTTTAGCTATCCATCCTTCACTTTTTCCTACGACATACTTGAAAGACAATACAGTTGTTTGATGGGGGAAATGAAAAGAAGACTTGGGTTGAGAAGTACATAATAATAATAAGAAAGAATTGACGTAAAAAATTTGTTTAGGTGTTGTGCGTTAGCAATTGAAGAGGGTTTAGATTCGAATTCAACATAATTCATATATGGACATCTATATAATATTTATTTTTATTTTTATTTTTTATAATAACAAATTCGTCAGGTCTATTTTTGATTACAAAGTGTTCTAACACCTTATTTCATACTAGTCAGTAAGCCGACATGATATGATTCTGTAATAATTTGAGATTGTTAAAAGTTACTTTCACATAACATCAAAGACTCCGTGGCCCAATGGATAAGGCGCTGGTCTACGAAACCAGAGACTCTGGGTTCGATCCCCAGCGGAGTCGTTCTTTTTTTTTCAGTTTCATTTTCAAAAACCAAAGCATTTGAATGTGCTTGGAAGAAAGTTTTATAGCTTTCTGCTCAATGATCTCCACTAAAGGTTTTATGAATTATCTTTGGGTTTACATAGATAACCATACTACCACTCCTTAATCTCTCGAAGAATTCCTTGATTTGTATGATCAATCAACAATCATTCACCAGTTTCGTTAAACTACTCGTAAGAACTCAATGAGTACCCCGACAATCAAGTGAAAGTACCAGCCCAAAAAAAAACTAGCTTCTTATTCTGGTCATCATATTTACAAACAGTCAAACCAAATCCATCAAAGGAAAAGAATCACCCCTTACAAATTACTGCAACAGCCAGTTACCCCACATCTTCAGGCAATCTTCTTCCACTTTACACCCCAAGGTCAAACCCTACTAATCTGCAGTTTAACTTTTTACATCCTAATAACAGTAATCAACATAGGTAACAACTTATAGCCCACTTTCCAAAGGAAGAGCTTTCAGAGGAGTAGTAGAAGACTCTGAGAGTTGAAAGGCTAGCTGGTGGGACCAATAAGCATGAGCATTTAGAACCCTATCCAGCAGCTCCTGTGGTACTGGCTCTCCCCTCCTTTGTTGTGGGGATATTCTTGCTGTGTGCACCAGTGTTTTCCACTTATCCTATTATACATAACACAACAACAAAACCAGCCCCACATCAGAATATCCAAACCCACATTAATGATAATGCTAAAAGCAAACAAACATCTAAAGCTCATTCCTAATATATCTTCTTTTGGTTTGCTTTAGTTAGTTCCAGAAAGATTCCATACTTGTGATGGCTGCCAATCATGGGATGCAAAGTCTTAAATCTTTTCTAAGAGTGAAAACATAACCACGTGAGACTGTATATTGGACAGCTTGTCATTAGCCTGCTGACACAAATCTGAAACCAAAGTATACCTACCAAATCTAATCAAAGGCTTGAAAGAAAAAATTGAGATTGCGAGTGTAAACTTGCCTTCAAATCGACGTAAGTTCGATGCTTTGCATGGTCGAAAGCTCTGAGCTTGACATCACGCCATCTGCAGATTAGAAAGACCGAAAACAAACATGGGTCAACCCATCTTCCAACAGTTAGAATATGGCTAATATGTGCAAAACTGAAGAATGGCAATATGGCATACCTTCCAGTACCCAGTTCTTCAACTGCTTGAACCAACGCTTCAACTTCAGCAACAGAGAAAGGTCGACGAATTCGGCGCTGAGCCATCTCAGCACGCTTGGATTTCCGGTTGGCTGGAACCATCGCTAATGCATCCATGTCTATTGATGGTGGTACAGCCAATGGTAGTTTCGGATCACTTGTGTCTATAGGGGAGGGGTCTGAGTCATGGTCACTTTCGATCAAGTTCCACAGATTTACTGTGTGAGGCTTAGGAGAAGCAGCATGGGTGCTCTGATGTACCACGATCGGAGTCCGTGGATAACTGCTAAGTGGCTCAGGTTTTGGACAGGAAAAAGTAGAAGGAAATTCTACGGAGCAAAGAGAACCAGTATCCGGCGAGGAGTTTGGCTCCAGGCTAAACCCCAAAGCATCCAAATGATTACTGTGAGAAATTCCAGTCTGCGATAATGTCTGATGGTCATCCCTAACCTTCCTCCCCTGAAGATGAACATCAACATGCACTCGGCCTCCAAGAAATACTCTGAGAGCATCCACGACGGTCCTCTACAGATACATATAACAGGTTATATGAGAAACACGCTTGACCATGGTCAGATGTTCATATCGATACCATGGCTTACCAGAGGGGCTTGTTCGTGACATAGTATAGCTCGTAGACAGAAGCAGAAAAAGAATGAGCAACTGTGAGCATGCGAATGCATGACAAGAGAAGTTTTCCAGGCCTATCGATAATCATGCCAAAAAGATATAAACTTGAACATCATGTTGGTATCATTGTTACCTTCAATGAACCAATGGTGGCGCTCTCTGGAATCTCAACGAAAAGCTCTGGCACCTTAAATGACTTTATCCTCAGCTTTACTGTACAATAGGAAAGAAAAATTCAGATGAGATCACACCAAACAATTACAAGGGTTTAGATGAATCACTCCCTCAAAAGATGACTCGTACCATGACGATCCCTAGGTTGGTATGACTTCCGTTTCATGACACCTGAAGATAAAAGATGAGTTAGTGGATGATCACCAGCATCAAAGCAAATATCCACCAAAAACATCAGAAGCATCAGAACAAAAATACACAAAGCATACCAGAAGAATATCCATTGTAGCCCTTGTGAGGAAACTCAGATGCAAACTCACTATCAATTACACCTCCATAATTTGATGGCCAGCTATAACCAAAACGTCTCCTCTTTTTTATTGGATATAGCCTTTCAGATCTGTCAAATCTATGGTAGTTCTTACCATTCTGATAAAAGGGCTTCAAGTCCCCTTCAGGAACAGAAAATGCATAAATTCTCAGTAAACTTACCTACTCATCCTATAAACTTGAATCAAGGAAATGAAAAAAGAAATAGCCCTTACGTCGGTTAGAAAAGGTTGTATCCTTCCGTCTTGACGCGACCTTCCAGCATCTGGAAGCCATAATTTTCCTAATTCTTCGGTCTCCGATACGCGGAGTTGGCATTAAGAATCTTTTTGTGATAGGGTGAGTACACCCAGAAGAGTTTTCGTCATCATCTCTACTAACTATATTTACATTATCATCCTCATTTCCAGGATAAGAACAATGAGGAATGTGGTGTGCACACAACAATGTACTGTCTATACTGTTCAATTCGTGATGTTGTTTATCATCAGAAGCCAAAGGAACTTCTGAAGTAAACATACCAGCACCAATGTCGTTCACCACCTCCTTCTCAGACTTACAAGGCTCGTCTTTTACGCTATGTTCAGTGTTGCCTACTTCCACCTTGGTAGAAGTGATCCCTATTTCGTCCGTAACTTCTCCATTCACCGACTTATCATCATTCTCTTTGCAACCAGAATTTGTTGCTGCAGAAGCTAATCCTAAATCAGCACCACTATCGCTATACAACGATCCTTTATGACAGTGAATTCTCCCCGGACTTGCTTGATCGCAAGCTTTTGCTTCAAAGGTTTCGTCTTTAGGCGCAACATTGCCAGAAGGGGGAGAAGTATCATTCTCAAGCAATAACTTTCCAGCTACATCAGCCAACAAGTCAAATGCAGACATTTGATTCTCTTGAAACCGCTTCTTGAAAGGAACCCTCCTCTGCTTCAGAGGAGCATGTAAGAACAATGAAGAATCAAAAGTGACATGGATAGAAGAACAAAGAACAAGAGATAATAATATTCACCCTGACGGATCTGGCTGCTCTGGGTATAGAAGGGAATTCATAGCCATTGAGTCCATAATCTAGTCTCCTTTTCAACACCATAATCTCAGTGGCAACGCCAAAAAGGATGCATTACCCACAACAAAGATCCAAGTTTGAACCTTTTGCACCAAATGAACAAGATCATATGATAAGAGATCGGCACATGTAAGCCACAGAAAGAAAACACACCCACAAAATTACTCAGCTTTATCGCATCATTTTATTACTGTCGTGTACTTCTAGGACAATTTCTTTGACAAATCCGACAAACAGAAAAGTAGAGAACATAAAGGTATTAAAAACAAAAGAAACTAAATAACTAAAACCATAGCAAAACCCTCAAACGCCATGGAAATCAGAAGCTTTCAATCATGAAAATTTCAGGGAGGAACGATTAAGTCTTTAAGATCTGAGAGGATCAAGTATGGTGGGGGCCATATTCATGTACAAAAGACAAAATGCAAAAATGAGGATTAACCTCTGACTTTTTTCTTTTGATGAAAACTGTTGAGAAACCCTTGTTCAGCACTGGATCGAATCCATCAGAACCAAGGAAATTTCAAGAGATGGTGGTAATCAAATCAGACGAGTAAAATGACTGAAAATTTGCAAGCAGAGAACCATAAAACCCAGTTGAAACTTTTGAGATCGAGTTTATCTCTGGTTTGCTTCACTTCCCACGCACTTTTCTCGGCACCCAGCCCATCGAAAACTCAATCTCACCCACAAGAAGAAGAAAAAATGTCAAAAAAGAAAAACCAGAAGAAATAGAATGAACATCGTAAATCTCACCTGCTACTACTACCTACAAATCTTCTGCAAATATTCTTCACCCGGATCGAAATTCAGATGCTTTTTTTAACAGAGAAACTTCTGCTGATCGTCTAACCCATAATTCTCACTTTAGAGGAAAACGTTGATCGTATGGCTGTGTGTGACTCGCTGAGTCGAGAAAAACGCTGGGACACTACTCCTTTTTTTAAACTAATTTTCTTTTGTCATTATTTCGGTTATAAAATTGTAAATCATTCAAAATTGACCAGTGGGTTGCTGATCATCTTGGACCGGTTCAGTAGCCATTTGACGATATAAAAAACGGCTCACCCGAGGTTGGGTTGGGTCACAAGGTTTCTAAAGTATAATACATGAAGTAGTTGGTGGATGATTATTTGATTCTTGGTTGATCGGCAATCTCCATGTTTATACTTAACTGGTGTATTTACAGCTCACCTACTCATATTTAAACATGTCACACACGTACAAATCTATATAGGTTGATGCACTTGATCGATATAGTTTTGAAAGATATAATAACAAACCTTCTAATTATTTTATTAAAAAAAACTCACATTTTAGGTTTAGATATGAAAATGAATCGGACTATAATTTGGAGAGATTTTTCTTAGATCCTCATTGATCGAATCTAATTTTCATCACATATGTGTGATGATTGATGACTTAATGGTCTACTCATAAATAGCTTAATCTATTAATTGTGGTTTAATTATGCTCAAACTACTAAGTATGTATCAATGTAACTACAATCGGTGGGTTTTAATTGTTGCAAGAAATATATATGGTAATGTACATGATGATTATGATTTAGTTAAACCTTAAATCGTTACGATTATGAATAATTTTTAGGTTTGATTTGACCAGTGAAATGTTTTATGTAATTGATGTAGATAAGAAAGTAAGATTTAGACGAGATAATTGTGAGAAACTATTTTTTTTTATAATCTAAATTTCATCCAACTGTTCATATGTTAAATCAATTCACACTATCATTTTCTATGAATATTTGATAGGTGGACATGGAAGGTGCTAAATTGATTTTCTTCTGATTGGCTCACTAAAGCACTATAGAGCTATACAATTTGTGGTATACACTTCACTTATCGTTTTCACCGCCACGTGAGTCAGCCGATCTCTTTTTATTCCTACGTGGCAGGAAAAGAGGTCTCCATTGGTTACTTTTTCCTTCCGTATTATCTGAGAGTGAAAGTATTTCTGAAAGGAAAATTAACAAAAACCCACAACTATACAATCATAAACAACCCATCACTGTGACTGGCTGACGGCGACGACTACTAAAGTGGAGGCCGGTGGTGGGGATGACGGAGAACGCAGAATCTCCGTTAGCACAAAGCCAAAAAAACGCCGCCGTCCCGGCGGTTAAAGTGGGTACACGTCGGCAAAAGAACAACAGAGATATAGCTAGTTAACGGCGTTGCCGGGAGTGAGACCGTGGGGCCCGAGACGGCGTTAACGGTGGGTCCGCCGGGCCTGGAGATTAGTGGCAGGCCCATGATGAAGCGACTGCACGATTGTGAGATTTTTAGAATACGCATCCAATATTGCTGTTGTCGTGTTCCGTCGAAGTCGAATATATTAATCATTTAAGAAAACGGTAAATTGAGAAATAAAATAATACAAGCTCGTACGTAGAAAATACTGTATACATATACGTATTTAAGTTAGGGAGGAGGAAGACGATTGACATGGGAGCATTGGCACGTGTGTACGTACGTAGGAGGACATGAAGAATAAGGTGCATGGGGGGAGTTCCAGCTCATGAGGTTTGATCTGTCTGACACGTGTGCATTTCCTTCGACGACAGACAGCATGGTAATGACACCATAATAGAAATATCTAACTCCAAGCCAAATCAAAACTATATAATAGTTAACTTAAATCTTTAATAGACTATTAATCAAACGTACCACATACCATTGGATCATGTGTGATGTGCTTGTGTCAAGAAACAAGACTATCGTGATCGAACAGTTTGCCACTTGATATGGAAAGGAATTATTAAGTATGCTAATTGGAGAAGTATGTGAAGGGACAACGTATGCTACCAGAACACAAACCGATGGAGCTTTTCTTTTCAAATAAGATAACTTCAAGCCGTCATTTTTTACTCGTTAAAGAGACAAGTACACGAACGATAAGGACGAAACCAAAAGTAGAAGGTTTAGCTATGGATGATTGGATGGGCCTGAACCAAACCTCCCTGGGCGTTGTTTGGGCTTTCAGTTAGACTGTTGCGTCTTGGTTTATACACCGGAAAGTCCAGTAATGGTCTCCAGGCTCGAATGCTATTGGGCTAATTGATGCAGGTCTGGCCCAACATTACTGGCTAGCTTTGGATAGCTCAACCATCCTCGTATCAATGTCTCCTTAATGATGCTTCGACACTTTGTGGCATGAGGGTGCAAGCAACATAGACACGTGCCATCCCAAGTGAAATGCCTGTGTGTTCCTCGTTAGTGAGGAGTCTCTCATGCGCTTCCGCTTGGAGGATATTATGCTTTATCATGTTCGGACCCCGACATCGAACGGCACCAGTCTGGGATCCCCCAATAGCTTGCATGTGGGTCGAACGCGAAAATGCAACAAATATTTCGATCCATTTAAAATCCGAAATTCGAGAGTGATTCTTGAATCCGCGATCTACCAACTAAACCAAAAGAGACAGAAGAAGAAAAGGAAGCCATCTTGGAACAAAACAAAGGAAAACAAAACAGCTTACATTATAGCAGGCCTATTAAAAAGGTTCATGTAAGCAAAGTTTCAATCCCCCTTAACAAAGATGAATAAACTTCAAAATATCAGATTATAGATATTCTTCAAGAACACAAAATACAGTAAAATCCGCAAATCTTATTCCAACACTTGCACCGAGTTTACCTCGAGAAAGTCAAAAGACCCTACTAGTTGTTACTTACAACACCCATAGTTTTGATTCAATAATATTCCTTTAAAACGTTTTCACATGCATCATCACCTTCCTTTGCTGCTCCTTAAGGCTTACAGAGGATATCCATCCGTAACTGTCAATTCAATCCAGCCATGGGTTCCCCGTGGAAGGCTTCCTCGAGCGTCTTGTTGCCTTCCACACCAGGCTGTTGCACTTGAACCCGGAACCGAACGAAAGCTGCCAAACCCGGTCCCCTCTCTTCACCATCTCTTTCGCTTCCAAGTAAGCCAGCTCATACCATATGCTGCTGCTGGAAGTGTTGCCAAACCTGTGCAGAGTCATTCTGGACGCTTCGACGTTCTTGTCGCTCAGTTCAAGGTTCCTCTGAAGTTCGTCCAGCACGGTCTTGCTCGCTGCGTGGACACAGAAGTGCTCGAATGCCAGCTTGTAGTTTGGAATGTATGGCTTTGAGGATGCTGCTGCTGCAGTGCCGGGTTTATTGGTCTTGGTTTTTCCAAAGAGGTGCCTTTTGACGAGGGTGGCAAAGAAGAGGACTTGCTCTGAGAATGGTAGCACTAAGGGACCTAGAGTTGTGATGTTGGCTTTCAAGGCTTCCCCTCCTATTTCCACAAGCTGCTTGCTCACCTTTAGTCCCTTGTTCTTTTCTTCGTCTTCTTCTTGGTAAATGCACCTGCAATTTGGAAAAACCCAGAAAACAACGTCCATCCATGGATCAAGCTTATATTTAATTTAATATAGAATTTGAGCTCAACATAAAGTGTCCGACATCAAGATTTATATCTATCAAAGGTGGGAGGTGAAAAATGTTAAAATATGAGAGGCTATACAACCAGACTCTCTCCCTTTTGCACTTTTCATGGGTTCAGATTGACTTTTATATTATTCATCAACAAACAGCCTATTTTTAACTGGATGATCATAACTTCTCCACAACCTCACAAGTCTAATTGCTATACTATTTTGAGATTAAACTGTTGTAGCCTTTTCTGCCATTCACGAGCCAACCAAACTATAAGTCATTCTTAAGGGCTAGTACACCACTACAGAAGTTCTGGACTTTCTAATAATCCCATCCTAACTAACAGACCCTCAGGCAGCTTAGAAAATATCAGGAGATCGAACGTTGGACAAAGAAAGCATAATTCATTACCTGAAACTGCGATCATCAGCACCTTTGTGGGTTCGGACTATGTGTTCGAGACGATACTTGGAACGCGTGTAATCGCGCCTCCTGTTTGACATGAGAATTGCAGAGCAACCCATTCTGAAGAAGCAGTTAGGGATGAGCATGGAACGGTCCTTACCGGAGTACCAGTTGTAGCCGACCATCTCAGTACTAACCACCACGGCGTAGTTATTCGGGTTGGCTTGAAGCATGTCGCGGGCCAGGTCCACGGCTATAATCCCAGCACTGCAGCCCATGCCTCCCAGATTGTAGCTCAAAATGTTACCTCTCATCTTGTAGTGATTGATAATCATGGCGGATAGCGACGGGGTTGGGTTAAAGATGCTGCAGTTTACCACCAGGACACCAATGTCCTTGGGGCGGATACCGGTTTTCTCAAACAGCTCGTCCAGAGCACCAAACATCACCATCGAGGCTTCTGCCCGGCCTTCTTTCATTGTTGAACACTTCTCCTGAGACATTACGGTTTTGGGAATGTAAGTCTCGTCTCCGATGCCTGAGGAATACAAAATTCTCCTCTGGAATTCAAGGCTTGCTTCATCGAACTTGCCTGTCCTGCGGGCCAAATCCATGAACTCATTCTTGGTCACCTGTACAGAACACAATTCTACTGTTACAAAACCAAATAACTCTTGAAATCAATTAACCATGCAAGGAAAAGTATTAACCAAACCAATCCAACATCAAACCATATTAACCATAACCAAAATCAGTTGGTTTTGCTTAATGGCTAACAAATATAACCATTACAATTCAGAAGTCACTAAGGATTTCTAATTACGTTAATTTTTAGAGATGACATTTACATGCTTCGAAAACTGCATAACTAAATAGAACAAAAGTCTAGCTCAACACGAACACAAGGTCAGATGAAATAAAACGTATTTAGAATAGTACTAAAGAACTATCATATTAGACAAGTACAATAAGTATTTTGATGTCATAACTTTACAGTGAGTCTAATAAATAAACATACATATATGACTATAAATAATTGAAAGCGTTAGAAATTTCATATAAGGATAATGGGTTGGACAGTAAGAATCTATAGTTAATGATTTAACTGGATCGGCATATCTATAACCAAAAACAAACCATCTAAATCAAACTAAGAAATTTTTTTAACCAAACCAAACCAAACCAACATAAACTAATTGACCAAACTAAACTATCTAAATTGGTTTGGTTAGAATGGTTACCGTGGTATCCGAACTGTTTTGACAGCCCTATTCATCACTACATTTCAAGCAAAACTAAATGGAAACAAAAACATGGATCTGGTTAAGAACAAAGTTTTACCTTGAGATCGTCATGAGGCTTATAGCAGGCAAAATCAATGAGGTAAATAGATCTGGGGCGTGACATAAAGTAGATAGAGAGTGTGAAGACAAAGACGCCAAAGAAAGCAAGGACAGTAGCAAGATCATAGCGAGCATCTTCCCACAGCCTTTTCCAGAGATCTTCCCTGTTGAGGGTTCCTACTTCAGCACTGAACACCAGCACCAGAACAGGAATGGTTGCCAAATAGATGGCATGATTGATTAGGTAATGGTAACCCAACTTCACATACTTGAGGTTCACCGACTGGAGGAAATCGGGCAACCTCCTCCTCACCCTAACAGAGAATGTCAAGGAGCCAGCATTAGGGCCTGACGATTCTATGCCACGGTTGACAATCTCTGTGGAAAGGAGATCTCCTTCACTACCCATGGTTCAGGACTTCCAGATATAGTACTACAACAAACTACTACTTAAGATGGGTTTATGGCCAGAGGGTTATATATAAGTAGGATTTGCAGGAGTTGGCTTTTTACTTGATCTGTACAGGTAGAAGTAAGAAGCCAAAATTGTTAGGGAAACAGGTGGTTGGCGAGAAGTAAATGCTGACACCAACTTTGCCAACGGTTGTAGTTGAAAGTTGAAGGGGCCATCCAACTTGTTCATTAAATGAGAGCTTGGTCAGAATTCAAACTTGCATACCAGTTGGCCTTTTTCTCCTCTTCTTATCTCCCTTCTCTCGCAAAAGAGACAACAGTATTAGGAGATAGATGAGGGATAAACGCACGTAGTAGATTTTGACTGAATTCCACATTTATGGTTTGTCTAACATCTCCTCCTCAAAAACCTGATCATTGTCAACTGGAGAAAAAACAACCATGATAGAAATACGATAAGAAAGCGAACAAGAGATAGCAGCCATAGCCGCTTTTATGCCGGTTTAAAAGTAAACTGGTTCAGTTCTTGGGATGAATATACCTGTTCATCAATATTTAAGCAAGTCCAGCTTCTTGCCTTCTGCAAAATGCCAACGTCTATTACACTTAAGGGTTGACCACCTTGCTACAGAGTGAAAAACATATCACGTGTCAGTGTGACATGACATGAAAGTGATTGAACAAGCCTGGGCTTTTACATAATTTCATAAGAAAGTCATTTGCTTGAGATCAGATTCAGGTCTACAGTCCTTCACCAAGTCAATTCGTGGGAAAACAAAGAGAACAAGTAGCTCAAGTTATTAAACACTCTCGTTTCCTAACCATAGACATTAATGAACCTAGAAATGTGTCGAGTATAGCTGCCATGTTATGATACTAGACCAGACGGCGGCTTCCAGCAACGATTATAGAAGTTGATCACTTCAACCGAAATTATGATAGATGATAGAAACTGAAGATACTGCAACTATTTCATATGTCAGCAACATTACAGTTCGCCAGTTGGTCAACATGGCAATTCTCTTATAACTTAATAATTAATATTCAAATTGATATTGAGGGAATGGACAGCTCAAAGTTTCTCAGTTTCCAGGGGCAATAATGAAACTGGGAAAATCCATAGGGTATTCCTCTCAAAAACAGTCTCATCTGATTTCCAGGAAGTCCAAAATCAAATGAATGAATTGGACAGACTCCAGCATAGATACCTTGAAGCAGTGTTTCAGAGGCAATCTCCAAACATCGTGGACCATGCTGAGGCTACAAACTGGATAATGATGTACAAGTAACCAATCTCACCATGGACTGTGGATTTATCCACAAATATGAAGCTCTTTATAGATACTACAAGATAATAAAAAAGCTCCGCTGAATTTTTAAAACAGCACACCCAAAGGACTCATAATTATACCTCAGCCGATAGAGAACTGAAAATGACAAGGAAGAAAGCTTACTATGGGCCTTAATCATTCTGTAAAATTACATGAAAGATGAAAAAGACTCAAATTAAGTTGCTTCGGTCATACAACTACAAAGGGATATGCATAAATCAAACATGCTCCAGGAAAGATACTGAGTAGACGCATGATTGTTGCGACAAGTTACACACTCAAAGTTAACGGATGCTTGATCAAATGAAATAAATCTGGATTCTAATAAAGTTAATATCTCTGACACTCTTGTGCCCTTATCTACATGGAAAACCGTTTTGAAGGATGCCACAGACGAAAACTCCAACAATGACTCACTAGGAGATGTAGAAAATGTCTTGATGACATTTTGGTTAAGCTTATTGATAATCAGGTTCTGTTGAATCCATAACCATGTAATCGTGGTTGCCTAGAGGTAATTAACTTGGAGCAAAACTGCAAAAGGTATCATGTCTTCTACTCCATACAACATGGACAGAAAGTTGGCACTGTCACAATCTATGTTCCAGACTTCCAGTAGCAAGTAGTTAACAAGATGGACACAGAACAAGAGCCATTTTGATGTAGCCAACCACAGCTTGTTCTGGTAGAAACAATTTATTCTTTCAACTAACTTTTAAAAAGAGATGATCTCCGTAAACCACATTACATTTTCGCACAAATGTTGATCATACCAAACACCACATATAATTATCACACCATTCAAGTGTAAGCGAGTAGAGAAACTGTGGAAAGGACAGGTCAAAGAGGTGGATATAAGAGAGCTAAAGAAACTAGAAAAGGTGTGTGAACAAAAGCAAAGACAACTAGAAAAGAGATAGAGAAAGAAAGGTTCGGCATCAACCAACAAATCCTAACATGAAATCAAACAGAGTAATAAGTTTACAATTCAGATGCTTCTGAACAGGAAACAAAGTGTAGCCATCTACAACATTCATCTTCACAAAACTTGTCACTTGCTTGCAGTCATCGATGGAGAAACTAACCTTAGAAATCAAATACATTGCAGAAACGCCAGGAACGTTGATCCCTGAAACCCTTTGTTTCGTTCTGCGTAAAGCCTTCTTTATAAGATCAGTATTGTTGCCAATATTAGACCTTTTCCAAGCAAGTACAAGATATCTAACTCTTTTGGGAATGAATCCATGGATGATGAGTTTTTTAGATGACACGCATATAGCAGGAAGGTTAGCCATTTGGTAATCTGTGTCAATAAGCACACCATCCTACAGTCAAAACAACAATTCCAACCATTCAACTGTTTCCCGACTCGAGTACCATTACATACATTGTCAAAAACAAAGTAGCATTACTATCAGCGCACTGGAAACCTGCTCCGTTTTAATATCATTATTTTTGTGCAACCGAAGAATCCAGCAAACTATCCATTACCTCCTCATCCTCTGGTAATTCCTCTTCATCCTCTATTGTGTCCTCAGAGTCATTTCCTGCCGTATCAAGAGTCTCCATGTCTGACGAATCGCTGAAAGTAGGAACCCTCCCCTTCCTTCCTCTGTAACCAACAACACGCAAGAGTTTTTCCTTCCAAAGGACCAACGCACACTTATCAATCAGTTCTGGCCCTTCATATGCTTCAGTCAAGAACGCACTGAACCTCTTCCCTCTCTCGGACACGTAAAAGATCCCAAAATGTTTCAACAGAATTCTCATCAACTTTTGTGGCATCACAAATTCCCTCCGAAAGTGAGTAAGGTGATCAGTAACTAGCCTCTTCTCAACTGTAAAGCTAAGTAGCTCATGCATTATAGCCACTGCCCTCTTGTCAAATTCTCGCGACCCAGGTGTTAACAACCCCTCCTTAGAAGAATCTCCGTAAGGTGACAGATAAGACAATTTCTGGAAATGCTCAAGCTTCCCTCCAATCCTGTACACCTTTTTAAATTTGGCAGGGAACTTCAAAGGAAATGCCAACGAAAGCATGCCAGGTTCGTGGCCAGTAGCTTCATTTATCCCCAACACCTTCTTCTCTAACTCAGTAATGGCCCAAGCAGGGTTCCAAGACACCAGCTCCAAGTAGTCAACCCCATCAGCAGACTTGACGACCTTAAACAGTTCAGGATACTTATTCACCCAATCGTTTCTGAAATCAATCCGCAGACCAAAATCCCTTCTGAAGGTGGCGATTTTGTCCAATGGCAGCCGCTTGTCAACAGACATCATAAGACACCTAGTAACATACTCAGCAGCTTTATCCGAATGCTCTTCAATTAGCTTATCATGTTCTTCCACTAATTCTTCAGCTTGTCCCGTCATTCCACACCACGTCAGCCCTCTCTCGTCCTTGTACAGTTCAAAAACCTTGGGAGACTTGCGGAGGAAATCAGAGATTCTATTCGGCTTAGGTAGGTTGAGCCGCTGGCGATGCTGTTCTAGATTCCTGACCGGGATGATCATCTCCGGCTCCTGCTTCAAAATCTCCATAACTGCCATCACTTTGGACACGATTTTCCACTTCTCCGTCGCGATCTCAAGATCGTGTACTCTCTTCATCCTGCTCCTGTCCTGAACTCGCTTGCTCGTCGTCATGAACCTGCTCTGAAACGGTTGGCTGCCGCCATTTCTCTGAGGTATATACACAAACACTTGGAGTTCACTCATGCTCCGCAAGAACCGGGTACCCATGATTTTGGAGGGAGCGTCGGGCGGGTAATGAAAACAAGCAGAGATGGGAAGCTTTTCCTTACTTGCTGTACCGCGCCAACGTGAGGGCTGGAGAAAGGAGAACCGACGGGGATCGGAAGCCTGGGGAGCGGCGGAGGCGAGTCTTTCAGGCAATTTCCGAGCTCGGCGACGGCGATCAACTCCATATTGTACTGTCTCCTACGGGCCCGATTTCAAATTGGGCTTACGATATTCTAATCAAGCCAAGTTTCTACTTCCCAGTTACGATCCATTCTAGTTCCGTAAAAGAGTAATTAATAGTTTTCTTTCCTGAAATAAATAATCCCAACTCATCCGATCAAAGAGCATCCCATCAGTCTCCTCAGCTCATCTGAAATCAATCCTCCGAGCCTTAGCATTCGCCATTAGAGCAAGCTTCGATCTTCCCGTAGCCAGTTAGCCTGCTGCCTTTGCCAATTCCCCAAGTCCGGTCGGAGATCCAATTGCAAAATCGTTGACCAGCTATGAAAGAATCCAAATCCGCGAAATTGAGTAGCCAGCAGCAAGAGCAGCTACAGCAGCCTTTGCAACAGCAGCACCAAAACGGTCATCTGTCTCCTTCCAAGTTCGCCAAGTTGTTTGATCCTGATGCTTCTTGGGATAAGGCAAGTTTCACGATTAAGATCCCCTATTCAATTCACGCCGTTTTCCCTCCTTGTGGGTTGATAATAATTGCATAGGAAGTAGACAAAGCTCATCACTTTATGAGGCTCTGATTAATTGTTTCAGCAATGCAGCTGCCTACTTCAGCTTACTTCGCCACAATTTGGATTTTATCCTTAAAACCCAATTATATTCTTTTTTTGTTCCATTTACTAGCGCGGTTACTAATTTGGTACTAGAAGTTAATGGATGGTGATTGGTGTCGTTTGTGCAGGATCAATTGGGAGATGTGCTGCACTGGATTAGACAGGTGGTGGCCTTGTTGTGTGGATTGATATGGGGTGCCATTCCTTTGGTAGGCGGCATATGGATTGGCATGTAAGTTGTAAAAATTTGATATCTAACCAAGCCAATATTGAATGAATGTGGTAATCTTCATTTATAAGTATTTGAATCTGTCCCTTCTGTTGTTGATTTGCATTGGCCTTCTAAAGACTCAGTCACAGTATAGTATAATGCTTATTGTTTACTGTGTATGCCACAAGGACTTGCTTCTTCTACATTTCCTGCTATGTTTTGCTGCTTGTTGTGGATCATGTCCATTGCAACGTCTAGACTGTAACGGGTTAAGAGATTGGACTTAGGGCAAGCTGAAATTACTTCCATGTTCGTGGTTGCATACAAACCATCCGTAAGGGTACAGTGAATCTTTCCATCTGGTACAGTTGAAAACTGGTGCTTGTAGCTTGTTGGCTGTTTATAAGCTCTTTTTTAGCAAAATGTGTGAGATGACGGGTCTATTAAGGCATAAAATAGCAGAAGTTAATGCTTACACTTCACAGTTTGCTTATAGAAGAAGCTGGCAGTTACTGTCCAGTGCTAACCTAGTTTAAGGCTCTCTTTCACCTTCAGTGAGATTTTCTTTTGCATTTCCGCAGATGATTTCCTGAATTATATTCTTACATGAGCTGCATATAAAGAAACAGATTGAGAATGGCTAATTAAAATCAAGTTATAACATTGGCATCTTTGCAAATAATTCTCTCGGAGTAGGGTTTCTATCATGCACTTAGAACCTGCTGACTAATCTAATTCTGCGAGATTAACCCAGGGTGTTGTGTACCATTGGTCTTTTTATATCATGCTCGATACACCAGTGCGAAATTTTTTTGAAGTAGCAATTTCCATCTAAGTCCTTTTCCTAGCTGAACTGTTGATTGCGCAAATTTTCGGCAGATAGATGATGCATAAATGTTAAATAGGTTGCCTATGAGTCTGTTCTTAGTCATGTCACATTCTATGAACTTCTTTGTACACATATTCCCCATCAATTTCTGTTCAATCTGGATTGCCTTTTCATGTTTGTCACTGTCCTCATTGCAGATTTCTTTTGATATCCTCCGGAATCATTTATGGTTACTACGGAATGATCTTACAAGTGGACGAAGAAGATTTTGGTGGTCATGGAGCACTCCTCCAAGAGGGGCTCTTTGCTTCAATCACTGTCTTTCTGGTAATTAAACTATCAATCATCACTTTTAGCCTTCAATCCTGAGATCACCCTTTTGTTCCATCAGTTATTGATACAGTTCATCTTTTTGGTCTCTCTGTTCTTCAGCTCTCGTGGACTCTAGTTTACAGCCTGGCTCACTTCTGATTTGGATTTCCTAAACCAGCATGGCTCCCTTTAGACATTTGTATGACGAGATCAAAAACAGCAGAAGAATTTCTTTAGCTGCCAATGTTTTCTGTGAACTACTTCCTTGATTGTGCAAAACTTCGGTAATTTTACCATGTCATCGATCATCGTAACGCTGGTCTCATTTATTCTGGAGAAATGTGGCATATAATGGAATCCCACGAGCCGCACCAGATGCACCAGTAGCCTCGTGCTTGCAGAAACTGAGTTTCCATGTTTTTGGATTGTGATGGAACATTTTTCTCGTAGTTAATTATCTCTTAGAACCGTTTTCCTTTTCTGCAAGTCTTAAACAATGAGCTTACGGTTACAGGTTTCATCTGTGGGCGTAAATGAAGAAATTGGCGTTTACAAATTACTGTGGAAGATGGACCTATGAGCCATCTTATTCCACAAGAACAATTACTATGGGGGAAGAATATGTGAACATTGCACATGATTTTGTACATTTTTTTTTACAATTGAAGAAGCCTAATTCGATATCTTGTTCCATCTTCTTCTCCGTTTCGACATGAGATAGATACGGCCATAAACCCATTGCCTTCCCAGTGTCGACTTGGTTTGCTGCACAATCAACAACGGACATGTCAGGTAAATAGTACAGCAACCAAGGTGAGACCATTTTGAAGATTTCAACGTGAACAAGTTCTTAATTACCTCAACGTTTGTCCGAAACTCGAGCACACTTTCACATACATGGCAACTTGCTCTATGTGGGGAGGAGTCTTTGGACTGGTTCGTTTTCACGAATGCAAATACCTAGATACCAAAAGCATTAGGGAAGTGAAAGAATTCAGCATGTTAACTGAAAGAGAAGTTAAATTATATACTGGGTTGATGCTATAGCCTTATACTGACCTCTTCACCACAGTCTGGACAAGCCCCCTTGAGTGCAACCAAATCATTCCTCCACAGTCCATTAAGCGTTTTCACTGCAGGAAAGTTCCGACGTCACTATTGTTTGAAAGATCACATAACCAAGCGAAGAGTAACACAATTGTGTATTATTCCTTGTGATGAATGTGATTCTGCTATATCTAAGATCACTTGAACATTAGTCTTTAATTCTGCTGCATATGTGCAAAGGAGATCAAATATGAAATAACCACAAAGAAATCGAGATAAATATGGAGGCCTTACTTGAGGCTGACACAATTGGATAGCCAATTAGGTATCCCACGGCCATGAACAGAAAGAAATTGGCAGAGGAAAGGAACTTTATCACAGTCTGTTGACCGCCCGGTGAAATTGGTGGACCAAACGCATCTTGATAAGCTATGCCGATGGCGTAGATTATGGGGCAAGCAGCAATACAGCTTCCGATTGTAAGAAAAAGCGACCATATGCTTGCTAATGCGAAGGCCTGAGAGATATCTTCCTGCCCTACATCCATATCAATCAATCTTCAAGTCCAGAGAAGGGGATTAAACCCCAACTAGTTCTCTCATTTCTTCAACCAGTTGGTCTAATCAACATCATATTGTTATCCTAGGCTACTAGATAGAGTAAAGGAGTTGTTCATATCTTGGAACCTATAGGAGATATGGAAATTGACAATTACCTCAGCATCCGAGTATGTCGACTGTCGTTTAAGGCTGCAGCGAGGATACTTGACAACGGATTTCGAACCGTACCACCGGAGCTTCAACTGTCACAGTGATAGAAGTAAGTGCAAGAACCAAGCAACAAAGGTCAAAATAATTTCAATCCTGAACATGAAATTTACCTCTACTCTATCAAACATGTCATCCACTATCAAAGGCGAGCCACTGTAATATGATTCCCGTGCCTGAAACCAACCAATCACGAATCCAATTTCAAATTCAGTAGCTCGGAGTGAGCTTCTCACCTTTCCAAATTTCATCGCCGAAAAGAATCCAAAAATGCTATCCAAATGTAAAGAACCGAAAACCTCACCTGACGATACAGAGCTTCCAGAGTTTCTTTACTCGCCGTCTCAATAGGTCCAACGTAGATACAAGACGGGCCCTCGGCCTTGCAGCAAGTCGCCATAGCTGCATTTCCTCCGGCCGAGATTCGGACCGGCAAGGAAGCTATAGTCCGGGAGCCAACCCTAGAAGTAATCTCGACGACGGCGGTCGGACGAAAGGTGTATCGCCTCGCAGTGGAGAAGCACGCGCCAGCCATGGACCAGTAACGGTGACTAGTGTTGTGGAGGAAGAATCGTAGACGCAGAGAGAACTGGAAAGAGGCTGGGAAATGATGAAGTTGTACGGCTGCTGGATTGTGAAGCAAAAGGCCAAAAGCGGAGCGTTTGGTGGCCACGGAATCGGTGATTGATTAAGCGAGATTGCTCTTTCTGAGGTTCTCGTTATCTTTGGCGCCTAAATATCTACAGAGGAGGCAAACGGCGCCGTAGCAAATCACTATTGGAAAGGCCCACGGGTTTTGATATTTTGGGCCTGAGTCATTATCCTCAAATCTGCCCTCGGCCCATGCATAGTAAGCAGGATTAAAGATTTTTCTTTTTATCATAAGAAGGGGTAACAAAGTTTAAATTTGGCGCCATTTTGTTTCAAACATTTTATGGAGATTCTCAAATATAAATCTGGATTCTGGATCATCGTATTTGGATTTTACTCATTTTTTCAATCTAATGTTCTAAAAAAAACATAGTTCTCTCTTTTGATTAATCAATTTTAATTTTCTAAATCCTCTCGCCAATAGTTGATGTCACCGTCGGGGTCCTAACGAAAATCTGACAACAATATGACCAAATTGTGAAAATTTTTGTCAAACTTTAATGAAGTATTATAATTAGTTATTACATCACAGTAACTCAAGAGTCACTTAAACTACAAAATAAACGGTTCAACTAACTAATCGGCCAAGAACACTCACAAGTAGGCTACGAGGCACATTTAGTCCACCCATATCCCTACCTCTCTCATTTTACTTTTTACAAACTACAGAGTAACCCTAAAGAACTATACATGCACTCACTACCATTAATCCTCAATCCTCTTCTTACAAAACTCAGTGACTCTAAACCTAGGGTTTATACTCATCCTCCCTAACAAAAAAATGATCCCAAGGATGCGGCACAACATCCCCGACCGCCGTCGCCTTTTTCCAGTTACTCTCCTCTTCCTTCTCTGACGCCACAGTCAAATTCTTCCCTACCTCCATCGCCTTCCGAGCCCTCTCAACCCTCTTCAAAACCCCACTCACCGTCCGATCAAACGCGTCCTTCAACGTCTCTAATCTCGACCGCGGATCAGCATACACCACCGTCGGAATCAACCGAATCACCTCCTCCCTCATCTCCGCAACCCTCCGCTTGGGAATCCTCGACAGTATCGTCTCGATGCTCGCCTTCCCTTCTTTAACCTCGTTCTCCGGTATGAACACCGAGTATTTTGTATAATCCTTGGGGAAATGCCACAAGTATTGGATATAAGCGGAACCAGGATGGAAGAAGACCGGAATACATCCGGCCAGAATCGAATCGAAAGTCGATCGCCGAGTGTACGAGTCCCCTGGAGGCTGCAGGCAGAATACAGAATTCTGAAACATCCTCATCAGATTGCTCGGATCGTTGCATTTCTTCGAACTCGGGTGACATCCGAGCAGCTGACACCTCCTTCTATTGGATTTGCACTGCTCGATAATCTCGTTCCGGATCGAATTCTTCAGATTTGGCCGCGGAGCTCCTGCGAAGGAGAACAGAGTCCTCCTCCTGATCCTGCTCATCCTGCGCTGCCAATAAAAAACCTGAGAATCGCTGGCCGGGTGGAAATCGGTCGGGTAAGGGATTCCGAAATCGTTCTCGTTCCACGGACTCGATTCGATGGTTAACATCGTCATGTTCTTGGCTTCAGGAAGCACCATCAGCTTGTTCCCCCAATGTTCATCCTTATCCGTCACTCTTCTGAAATCCCAACTGATTCTTCCGGCGACAAGGAAATGGTCTCTCCCCCACATTCTCCTCCACTCCGGCTTATCTCGAATCCAATTAATCAGCTCGATCGAGTACCGGTCTCGAATTGAAGCAGTGCTGTTATTACTCCACAGGTACCGAGCCACATCGAGTCCGGCATAGTACGGGACAAAAATCGCTGAAGCTTTGGACGAATCGTTAGTCAAGCACTTATACTGCTTCATCCGGTTGTGGAAAATCACTTCCAGAACGAATTGGTTCGTCTCGAACCATCCCGAATTCGAAACAACCTTCTCGGAGCTCCGAAGCTTCGGACCGAGGCCCATGTTTGTGATAAACGGGCACATGTCCATCCACGGGTTCAGCGAGCGGCATTGTTCGAGAATGTCCGAATTGAATTCGGACGGAATTTCGTGAACGTATATGTACTTCCCGGAGCAGGGATCAATTCTGCGGACGATTTTCTCCTCCGGGATGTCTTCAGCCTGTTGTACGTACTTATCCCATCCTCCGTCGACGAAGAACCTATCGACGGTAGTGGCATTCGCAGGATTGGGTTCGACAACGACGACCTCTGTGTTGTCGGAGAAGAAGGCGGCGAGGAGGAAGATCCATAGAACGAAGAAGGCCAAGATGAAGTACCAGATTCGTATACGAGTAGTGGCGATTACAGGCATGTCCATAAAAGCTTGAATGGAGATTAGTAGGAAGAAAAGATGGGCGTTGAAGGATTCAAAAAACAGAGAAAGAAGATCCCTGTGTACTGTTTTAATGGATCCGCCGAGAAAGGCGTAGAGGGATGTTTCCGTTCCTGAATCCGCGTAATCTCAATGACTTTGTGATTTTCTACCTTTTATTCGCTTCAACGGAATTCAAAACACCGTTTAATTTTATAGGCTTTGTTTGGCTGTAGTTGGTGTATTTTACTTATGGACTATGGAGTCCTTGTCCGCTGCGGAAAACATTAAAATCCCCGGAGAAGAGATTTACTTGAGGAACAAGGAAAGGCGAAGTGTAGCTTGCTGATGGAAATCCGAGCCCCTCAAGGAAAAGAAGGGAAAAACCTAACAAGATAAACACAAGCGCTCAGGTCGGCCAACTAAGGTATAGCAGTAGAAGACAAAAGATGATGAAGATTCACTTGCCGGAAGACATTCAGATTGAGATTCTGTCAAGATCGGAAGTAAAAACTCTGATGCGGTTAAAGGTGAGATGCAAATCTACCGAGTTGTTACTTAGTATTTAGTATCAACATTTGTATAGATATAAAATATCAACTTTGCCTTGTGTTTTCGGTCATTAGATCTAGAATATGATTTTTCAATGATTGAAATTTATTAGGATTTTCTAGATCGGATCGAAAAGTCATTTCTCACACTCTAGATTCGGACTCTGATTTCCTATTGTATTGACCTAAAACTAGGTTGCTTGTCCGCGCTTCGCTGCGGAGCTGATGTGAACGTACCGACTCGTGTGTTTTATTTTTTTTTACACGTGTTGAAATCTATGGTTAATCGATATGGTTCCCACTGAATTGTGTATGGTCGAAATTAACAAAACACAATTCATGTAACGACAGCTAACACGCAGAAAGTACACCAATTTGAAAATTTTCAACAATAACATAACACCAAGTAAAATTGATTTTTAACTTCATTTGACCATTACTTACTGGGTATCAATAGTAACCCTTCTAAATAATGACCAAACGTAGTTAAAGATCAATTTCACGGTTTTATTTTAACATGTTGAAAAATATTTTTAATTTCATTTGGCTATTATTTGAAGTACTTAACATGATGGAACCTTAATTTTTAGTCATTCCAAACATTCATGTCAAATATTAGTCAGTTTGAAAATTTTCAATTTTCATCTTAAAATTGTCAATTTCCAAAGGGGTTAACCTATGGAAATCGACCATTTTCACACGAAAATTTTAAAATCGGCTTTTTATTTGACATGCATATTTGAAATGACTAAAAAAATAAGTTTCATCATGGTAACCACTTGTAACTAATGACCAAATGTAGTTGAAAATCAATTTTACTCAGTGTTATTTTAGTATGTTGAAAAATGTTATTTACCTTTTGGTATTCCATTATTTTTGGAAACATTAGTTTCGTATTGTGTATTGCTACTACTATTTGAGGATTTGGGGGAAGATGTTGAGATTTTTCTATGTAAAATTTCACCTCGATTTTGGTGGTCCAGAAAATTGTCACTTTTATAGAGGGAATAAGGTTGTTGCCTTTATTTTCTTCCAATCTGATTTCAACACCCAACTCTGACACAAAAGGATGTGGTTGTCTCCTAGAGAATAATAGAAATAGGTTTGATATTGGGCTTGAAATCGGACCAAAAATCCATGTAATGTCGGAAAGGTTGTTGACTAATTTTGTTTGTTGAATTTTGAGATAGTAGACTTGGGGCCGATTCGATTTAGCCGTTCTATTTTAGAATAATCTAAAATAACCTGCTTAGAATAACCAACATTGTTAGAAGTACAACGTGAAAACATACCAACTAATTACCAATATCTCCGTAACATGTATTTTAGCCAATTTGCAAGTAAAATCGTCACACAGAGATTGATAGATAAGATTGATTCGATGCTAAATCCTTTCTAGAAATGCTAGAGTTTTTTAACGATATGATATTGATACGAATTTCATATCCGGACGAAATTTGGTTACCATACGTCTTCTGAGTTCGTCATGAAGGGAAAGATGAATTGAGCATGAGATTGCTATTCCAACTTTGATACTATGAGAATTTAGAGTATTTGGAGAATTCTATTGTATTGTATTAACTTAGAAAAGTAATTACAAAAAAACACAGAGAGTAGGAAGAAGAGAAGAATAACATAAATGAAAGGTTGTTACAGCTCCTAACAAAATCCTTTGGTCAACTTATCTGTTATAACTGCACACTATGCTTTGATCAACCTACGGCTCCTAACAGAATTCTAACACAAGATGAAGGAAAAGGGTGGTCGTGGAAGAATATCAAAAGGATCGAATTGGAAAGAGTATTCGAATTCGATGGATACCCTAATTGGAGTTCGCCATTTCGCGGGGATGATCGAATCTTGTTCGAGAGGTGTCCGAATTATTAGTTGGTGCTTCAAGACGTCTATCCCACAATACTGATGATAGTATTGTGGATGATATATTTACCTACCGAGAGACACTTACTACATTATTTGGTGAACCCTAGTTTTTAATCTCCCGGGGGCTTGGTTTATTCAAGTTTGATCAAAGTATCAAACCAAGTAATTGCAAATCTACGGAGTCCGTTTATTGTGGAGACCGATCTCACTGTCTAGATCGATATTTAATTTTATTGTTCTCTGATCTTAATTTCACCTTGTGGGATTATCCCTGCTGCTAGTGTACCGCGGTGCCTAATCTTACTGGCAGAGCTTTTCATGGCCTTGGCCTCGCTGCAATGGTGTCTACAACTTCCCGTTTGTCGATAATGAAGATGGTATATACGATTTTATTGCGATTGTGGAGCAAAATATAAAATTGATTATGATTAGATTACGCACAAGTGTATCTGATTAACTGTATATACTGCATAATAAAAAAAGAGGACTAACTTCTTCCAAAAGTTGTTTGTTATTTTGGATTGTGATTTCACCTTCTTTAACAGGGACTTGTTTATCAAGTTCATCAACCTTCTTTGAATAAACCGACCTCAACTTTTAAGCAGTTTATCCACGAATCCAGTTTCTACTTGTAACCATAAGGAGAAACCAATAGGGTCGTTTGGTAAATTCGATAGCACAATGAGATATGAATAATAGTACCATCTGTAGACCTAATATTATGCACAAAGTTTGGTTTTCCATTGGGAAAAATCAATAAAGATTAGATTCCCATCGACGAATTTTCCGGCTCCCAAACGGAGCCTTTGTTTTGTTCTGCCATAATGGGCTTTTAACTCAAAAGGCCCAATAGTGTGTTTCGTTTTTGGCCCAAAAATACGTTTTAACAGAAAACGGCTCAAACGCTATTCATAAACCATACCGATTAGAAGTTTTGTTTTAATGTCGGAAATAGATGGGGTGACTATGTTTTTACGAAAATAAATATCATATAAGTGTTTATTTTGTAGGATATATTGTATTTAAATTCAAGAATTTTAAGTCATCAACACATAGTTTTATCACCAAAACAATATCATTTATAAATACTAATTTTGGGTCAAGGAGTACCACATTTAATTTTCTAGACGTTGTTTTTTTTTAAAGTCTAAACGACAGGCGCACGCCTTCCGTGTATTATCAATTATGTTTAACGATAAGCCAAACAAGTTTCAGCGTTTGATTTCATTTTTAAGAGATCATGAATTCGAAATTTGAAATGCATAAACATTTTGACTTTTATGATGGCCTCATTGGTTTTTTGTAGGTTGAAAGTTGATCAAGTTTTGTTTAATGGTAGCACCATTAAATGCGATCTCCGTCGAATGAATTATTCGTTATAAAAAAGAATTATGTTCGATAATAAACTAACCTCTCAACCCTCTTAATTGCGATTGTTTGTTAATACTCATGATACATGTAGATATTTTGTTCACCACTTATTGAGTAAATAATTTTTTTTAATTATATAGTATAATAGCTGAAGCAATTAATGTATATAACTACACACACTTAATTATAGTAATTGTGGTTGTCATTTAAGACATGATTAATTATAAATGTAATGATATCGAAATTTGGTGGGATTAAAGTTAAGTGAACCCTCATAATTTTCATGCATGTCAATATCATCATGGTGAAGAGCCATAGCTAGCTAAGCATGGGTTCACATCTGTTGGTTATGAGTAATATGAAGTACTATATTTCTATTATATCAACGGTTAGGGAAGAAGAGCCGAACAAGATATTAAAAAACTATACAAAAATGTTACTGTTGCGGTAGTTTTTTTTTATTTGATTATTGGGTTGATTCTAATGGATGGTTGAATATTTTTTAATTTTATTTTTTTATTATTTGAAGGATTTAACATGATAAAATTTTAGTTTTTAGTCATTTCTAACATGCATGTCGAATATTAACTAATTTGAAAGTTTTTAATTTTCGTGTCAAAATTGATCAATTTCCGTGTGGTACATTATGAAACTTTAACTATTTTCAAATCGGCTAATATTTGACATGCATGTTGGAAATGGCTACAAAAGTCAAGTTTTACTATGGTAACCCTATAAATAATGGTCAAATGAAGTTAAAAATCAAGTTTACTTTGTGTTATGTTAGTGCCGAAAATTTTCAAATTGGTTTACTTTTAGCGTGTTGAGGCGTCGTTATATGAATTGCGTTTTGTTAACTTCGACCATACACAATTACGTGGGAACAAAATCGTTTTACCATACATTTCAACACATACATGCAGTAATAAAATACACGGGTCGATACATTCAATCAGCTCCGCGGTGGAACGCGGAAAAGCACCCTAGTTAAATCTTAAAACGGCCGAGTTTTTGGTTGAAATGTAGAGATAATCTCAGTCCTCCATCGTCAAAGATCGAGATCCATTTTAAGTCGGGTTACCAACCAGCCGACGATACATTGAAACAGTATTACCCGACTTTAACGAACTATATAAGGAATGGTATTCTCTGACCCTCATCCAAAACGAAGTTATTCTTCATTTACCCAATACGTCCGACGTTCGGATGGTCCACCTAACTGATCCGCCTTTGATCCATACGTTACGGGCACCTCCAATACTTTTTTATTTCTCACACTCTCTCATATCGGTCTTTGCCCCCTCTTAAACACAGTACTCTCTCTTAGGTCAAAATGCAATCAAATATCAATACGTTGAAAGCTATAATTTGAACGTCGATTTGGTTCCCAAGACATAGAATGACAATGTACAGAGTCATGTCGAACCTTAAAACCTTTTGACCATGCATCAATCTAGTATGTACATACGTTCAAAATTCCAAAGGAACCTTACCCAACGAGAATTGATTGGCTTGATAACCACAACGGTTCAAACCGCTAAAACCGTTTAAACTTTCCAAGACGGTTCTTACAGTTTTTTGCGTAGCGTAAAAGTGGTCATCATGGCATAGAAAAGTGGTTGCATTGTGTGGTTGGAGATTTAGAGGTATTGGGTTCGAATCTGGTCATGTTCCAACTATGAATGACACCTATGTTATATTTACTTCATTTTTCTCTTATAAAGGACAGTTTCGTCTGGTCTATCATCGACAAAAGAAAAACGTGACAAAAGAAAAACGTAATGCAAAAATGTGACGACAATTCATTGTATGAGCGACGAATACGAACCATTAGTTTGAACAATTACCGACGTGGACACTGCACGCTGATCAGTAATGGACGGTCGTTAAGTTGGTTGTTGAGGTAGTTGGCCTTTAGGCTTTGAGTTTTAATTAAAGAGGAGACAATTCTCAGTAATTCACAAGCTTTTTGTTTGATAATCAAAGTTGGTAGATACTAATTAAGTAGGATATTCTTGGCGTGATGTTTAGGATAAAAGATAATTGCATTATGTCATCCCTTTTGTTCTACGTACTACTGAGTATTGATAAATGTTTGTCTTAATTCCAATTATTTATGTTGTAGCGTGAGGCAGAAGTTGTGGTACGGTTGATGATGAAGTTTGCGATAAAGCTGAAACAATGGCCTTCAGGCTTTGAATAATATGATAACCAATTGAAGTCTTAAAATTACACTAATAATAAGTGAATTGGGTTGAAAATTTATTAGGAAGTGCCTCCTCTAAAAAATGGATGTAAGACCCCAAAATCGACGAACAAGCTCGTGATCAGCCACCATGTCTCCAACTCTTTTAACCCAACAAACTGTAAAAACAAGTATATTATTAAAAATCTGTTGACATGTTGTTACCGTGTAACCAAATTACGTGATTTTCATTTAATTTATATATTTGCTTTCAGACTCTCATACTTAATTCTTAAAAAACCTAATAGCATGTGATTATGTATTGAATGTTGCTACAAATGGGTTATGAATTATATATTGTTGTCAGGTTTCGCCAAAATTGTTGGCGCGATTCATAACATCCATCAAATTATGATATTTTCACATTCAATTATTCGAATCGACGGCAACAATGCTCTTTCCCAAGGTTGGTACGAATGCTAATTTTTTATAAGATTAGTTTCACTTCTAACTAGACTTTCGTACATAATTTTCCCCTAAGTCCATTGATTCTCCGAACCTTAACCCTTCTTCAAACAAAACTTGAACTCTAGACCATCTCCCAATGAAATCTTTTTCCCTCATCTATCCAGCCGAAAGGAGGTTCTAGCTATTATATCTTGTGATTCCCATCCAATAGATTTGATTCCTACCTCACAAAAAAAAGCAGAGAAGAAATCTAGAGGAGAGGGCAGAAGAAGAAGAGATTCCTTGTCAAGTTGTTATCCCTTTGGTGTCCCTTTCCATCAACTGTCAACCGTTTCTTATTAGAACATTCAAAAAATCTTAAGTTTGTGTGTTGGGGATTTATGATTTATCATGTTGGTAGCTTTCAGTCAATATAACAATACTGCCACATTCCCTCCAACTCTTCCTCCTTTGTTGCTTGCTAAGCTACATATTTCTCTATGGTCCAGATAGCCCCCCGTCGGTCCAAATCTTCTATTCAATGTGTTCTTTTGGACCATCTACCAAGTAGTTGTGTTTCTTTAATGGTTTTGCTATCTAGTAAATGCATGCAAAGACTTTACCAATAAATTTGATTTCTTTTTTGTGGATAATTAGGAGTTAGGACCATTGCTTGTTTCCATCATCCTTTCCAAATTGTCACAATTTTGTAAGAGATATAAACTATGTTAACTTGGTCAAATTGGCCAAAGAAAGTCCCATATGAAATCAAAACCCATCTAGACTTGGAACCCTTTGTCAATAGGGCTCGGGAGTCCAGCTATTAAAAGAAAACAAAACAAGTGAGCTCATGAGCTTACAAAATTCAAACCCATCTCATTTTCCTCAAGGTACAATTTCAGAACTGTGGCATTCTGGGTTTGACCCAAAGCTCTAGCCTCTGCTCTGTGTATATATGTTGGTCGTCTTTGAACTTTCACTTCTGTCCCCGTGACAACATTATTAAACTGACACATTGAAATAATTTCAGAAAAGAAAAGGCTAAGAGCAAAACAGAGACTCATCTCCTCTGTTCTAAAGAACCGACAGGCCATGAGTAGTCCTGTTGCATGTTATTTTTCCACTGCTTTTTTCACTTTTTACATGATAGATTTTCCAAGTGTCTCATTGTGCTGCAACCTCTGGCCACTAACTTCTCTCTGTAATTTTACCACAACTCAGAGTTCTTAGGATTCTCGTTAAGGACTAACTTCACAAAGATGCAATCTTTATGAACTCAGTCGATCTGTGTGAAAATATTGTCAACATTTTCGGATCCTGAGTGAGGATAAGATCTTGAGAATACAGGGGAGGAGATTTAGTTTTCTTCCTACTCTTTCATTTTGTCTGGTTACTACTTTATTGATTCTGTTTTGGAGTGTGCAGAGGGTCGTCACATCCTGATGTGGTCTACCCCCTCCAATTCAAAAGACTTGACAAATCAGGTGACGCATTCATGGTTTGTTTTATAACCGAATTTGAATCGAAATTTTGTGTATTGAGTAAAACATGTATAAAATTGGATTTGGATCGGTATTTTGAATATTGAGTGATAATTCACAAAATCATTTTTAACCTGATATTAAGTTAAAATACAACAAAAAAATTCCGTTTGGATTATTTGGATACAATTTATTACGACTACCACTTACTAATAAATAAATAAGGAAGACAGAATTTCAAATACCACTGGCCAAATCATGAAAAACATACAAAAAATTACATATATTTAGTATTTAGGATCATGAAATTAATGAGTCAAAATTCTCCTTGACTCCTTTTAGTTTCGACACGGCCCAACATTGTGTCAAGTTCAAAAGTGCACTAACCCATATTCAAGAAAATCACAAATGTATACATACTTTTAATGATCGACACAACAGAGTCGAAACTGGGTTGAGCTAGAATTCACATCGACTTCGCCCATGTGTACACACAACCCCAAAGCCAGAGGAATCATGAGCCACGAGCCAGCCTTCTGCCTAGTAATGAAATCAAGCAACGTATTTCTCAGTGCATTTCAATTCTATCGAATTAATTAGTCGAGTATGTCAAACCAAAATGAGTGCAAATGGGATAATATTGATAGTATTTTAGGTGTCAATATCACAAAATTGTCATGTTGGGGGGACTAACAAGATCTTTCCTTGGCAAAGATTCAACCATCCTCACATGGTTTGCTGCCATACAATCTCTCTAGCTATCTCCTTTTATCCAATTCTCACCCTCTCACATGGGGAAAGGCTTATATGGCTATTCCCTCCTTTATTTTTTTTGCAATATCTCATGATCTTTTGTAATATTAAGGTGGTGTCACATAGCCATGTGTGGTGTCATCATCTTTGCCGTTCAAAGATTGAGGCTAACTTCAGCAGCCACACTGCCCTCACTACTTGCTCTATAGCTTTGCCTTTGTCTTACACCACCATTAAACACCCCCCCCCATGTGCTAATGGATCGAATATATCCTCTTTGTACACGGCTTCAACTAACCACCCTTTGGCCCCTTCCCCACATTCTAGCATTTTGGTGTCAAATGATTTGGTTCCCGCTTGGACGATACTATCGCGTAAAACGATCATCTGGGTTGTTCTGTTCGTGTCATTTTGAGTATCGCAAGTCTTGAATTATACGTAATTTTATCAGGGTTTGATCGCTTTATGTCGTAGTTGATTCAACGTTCAACATTGTGATAGTGCCGAGTTGATAGATCTTGCACATGATTGTGGATGGTAGCTAGGTTAACCAGGTCATTCCTAAGTAGAACATGTTATAAATAGGTGGACTAGCGGGCATTGTCCATGATTATCGAATGCATTGCGCCAAATTAAACTGTATGAATTTTGAAATGCGTCGGGTAGCATGCAAACATACACTAATAAATGGACGTTCTAGATGCAAAAAAAATTATATATTATCGAAATTTTTTAATCTAGATGTGAGTTGGACCGTGACCGGAAATAATTTGTGGGAAGAGGGAAATGAATTGGTGGTGTGGAAAGACAAAAGAGGTCCAAATGGTGGAATTGAATTTGGAAGGTGGAAATGGGCAAGTGTGAAATTAAAGCACGATCAAGGAAGAGGGCAAACAAATACATGAAGATAAGGCAGATAGAGAACTGACATTGAAAATTTATTGTTTGATTTGGTAAGGCAGATAGAGAGACAGGAATTCAAATTCAGGCCCCCAAGTTAGCATTGGATTGGTATCAACTACAAACTGCCTCGTTTATATCCCAAACGGATTTGGGGCATTTAAGGTTGTGCTTCATATGTCACACTCCCCACTACTCGTTTTCTCTCCGCGTTTACACTTAGAATTGTATGATACAAAAAAGCTCGATTTTGGGACGGTTTTGTAGGATATTCGTGAGGTTATGAATTGTAATCGGTATAATGTATTTTTATAGAAAAAATGGACATTAAATTTTAAATATTATTAGAAATTATTTGGGGAAAAGAGACAACCATATAATCCGATTGAAGCACGTTTGCCTTCTCTAAAAGTGTGGGAGATACGCACATCCCAGCCTTTCTAAAGTAGCTGCTCTCATTCGAGAATGCAAGTTATAAGATGGCGAAAGTCGTCAGGGGATCGGCCATGATTCCCGAAATATATAGCACATTGAGAATCGAGTTGGAAATTGACCTTCATGTGCCCCTGGTCCCAAACAAGCTCTAGTGTAGTCCAAAAATAGCACCCCGTAGTTCTGCACGGGTGATGGTTATAACGTCCTAAATTTGCTGCAAACGCACCCAACACCCCACCCTGCTATTTATTTTAAATCCAAAAGATATCCATGTCATTCAGTTTTCCACTCGATTATGTCTTAATAATGCACTCGATTATAATCAAGATAATTTGAAATGAGAATCAAACAAGTAATACAAGGCCAAGAGGAAAATCACCCAATAGGAACAAACAGCAAAGGTAGTTTGGGAAGTTGACCAAACAAACATTCCAAGGAACAAACACCCAATATATAGGTAGCTAGGCTAGTGATCTAGCCAATGTACAGTCTCTGGCTAGCTACGATTTAACCCATTACTCGAAATTACTATATATATGATCATTCTCTTTGGAATATGTAATTACTAATTAGGGTTAGGGTTAGGCTGCAGCGTGATAGTAACTTGTAATATTCCTGGTTGGCTTTAACTACAAGTCACATGCATGCCTAGTGGGAGAAAACTTACAGAAAACTGTTTGCCTTTGGTTGGATTCCAAATTTGGGAATGTTTGACTTGAGGAGAAGAGAATCATGTGCTGCAGTAAAAAATGATTGGAATATGTATGCCACGTGTCGTACATGTGGGGCGGGGTTGTTAATTATTACCATGTATAAGGTTACCACTTATCCATGTTCAACTGAAGTGAATGGCTCACTTTATAAAGAGATGGAGAAGCATCCGATGCGTCCTTCTCACAGTCCAGTGGCGGAGCCATGTGAGACTTTATCTTGTGGAAAAATGTGTGTGTGAAACTGTGTCGTACCGTGCGAGTTAATTCGATTTGTTTGATTTGTCCGAAATTTGTTATAAAACTCAAGGTCAAATACAGCTAATGACTTTTGGACCATGTTATACACTAGTCTAAAAAATTGTAAATATAGTGAGGATCGCAGCTTTGACCAGGTTACATACAAGTCTCCCTACTTTTAATTTTTGCATATTGGTATCGTACGTAACTCACAATTGGGGCCGACTATGATCCGTCTAGCTTGTAAGTCATGGGACTTCTTTGCAATATTTAAAAGTGATAGAGCATTTAGTAAATCAGCAAAAGTTACATAATGAATTACTTATTTGACCCAAATAGATTGAAAAAAAAGGTAAAACGTCTAATTGAAACGACGCCCTTAAATTCGAATTATTCAATATTTTAGATAAAATAAATCATACAATCCATTTTATTTAGAGCGTCGAGTAATTAAAATTTAAGAATGTACGGGAACTTAAAAAATAACGTGTCATATATGTGTGTGAAATTGCAATCAAGAGAAGGCCATAAGTTTGGGTACAGATGGGGAGATGACATTGGCTACAAAGAAAAGCTTTGCTCAGTACGGCCCCGTTTTTCTTCTTTGGAATAAAAATTTGTTGTGGTGGAGAGCACATGGGAGGGGGGTAACTGCCCATCAGATCAATGGGGTCCTTTTAGTCTTTTGACTTTCGTCCCTTTCAACTTACTTTGCTAACTAGCATTTCCCCACTCTACCAAACATCACCCACCTTCATTCATTTTGCATTTTGATACGTTTGCTCATGTTCGGACGGTAAGATTGGTATCCCATGAGTTGTTTCATTTGAAGAATTGAGATGATTGTTGAGTTCCAAATTGAAGCTGCCTCAGAGTCCTCTTCAATTATTTTTTCTCAAAGTAATGGAGATGGTCAATATATGGTTATGTTGCGAAAGAAGAAGTTAAAGCGCATACAAAAATGCGTAAGACAAATAATTAAGTATAAAAAATGTATGTAGGTGTATGGATCTAAAGCAGATTAGCTAATATAAAAGGTCTGAGTTTAGGCGTATATAATTTTTTGAGGTTTAACCTAGATAGTCATTTAACAATTGTTCATTTATAACCCAGTTTAAATTTAATCTCAACCCTTGACAATAAAAATTTGAAATTGTCTCTTGAATTAGACTTTGAGTCTAACATATAGTTTTTGTTTAGGCTTGGCATGATATGTTTTATTATAGAGAGAAAACTGACGACGTGATAAATTTTCATACTTTGAGATAAATTATGTCATACAAAATAATGTTAATTAATTGTGTATATTTGAATAATAAACCAAAAGTTCGTAACATTCTAAATTTGTTGGCTTTGAATAATAACAGTAAATAATAATATACCATAGGAGTATTGTTTTTTCCTCCGGAATAAATGTATACTTGAGATAATACCATACACTGCACACGTAATACTATTTTGAAACGGGAGGTAGACAAGTGAAGTAAGAACCAATCTTTAATTGACTTTAAACAAACGTTGACCAATCCTGCAATCCATCAATTGTTTTCACATGCACAACTTATTTAAGTTAGACACCTAACCTTTCCCGCCATATTAAGTACAAACAAATCCACCAATCAGAAACAAAACTGCTGCAGTAAAAGCTGATTAATGCGGCTTACCGTCCAATTAACTATTCAAAAAAACTTATTAATCACGCCGAGCCGGCGCGTGAGGTTCGAGACGGTGCGGGACAGTTAAAAAAGCCGACCGAACCACCCCGGCCTATCAGGACCGGTGATTACGGAGATTAAGCCCGCGGGCCCCCCTGCTTTCCCTCAATCTCTCCCTTGGATGCGCTTTTTTTTGTGAAAAATTTCGTTTGATTTTCCCTCCAATCACAGCCGCAAATCAAGCATTACTGCTGTTTCCTTCTTATCACGGTAACCATTGATCTACATCCGTCCCCTCCAAATGTGAAATAACAACGGACGGCCAGGATTCAACTTGAGCATATTTGGTCTGACCTAAACTAAATTTTCTTTTTTCTTTTCACATAGGGGATGGAAAATCAAGTGGGCCGTCCGTAATCCAAGCGAAAACGAGGACGACAAAAGCAACTGGACGAGGAAAAAAGAATTACCATCCATTTCACTTTCTGAGCTTCGCGCGTTGATCACACTTCCCCTTTGTTGCGTTCCCAGAAAGCTAAGCGTAAGAGCGTAGCTTTCACTAGAGAACGAAGGAGAGTGTGAATACTACTGCTAACGAACTAACAGAGTGGTGCATCTGATGGATTGTTCCCCAATGGAGAAAAGGTTCGAATTCCAGTTTGAAAAAAATGAAAATAGAACAAAATGACCAACTATACCCCTGGTACCCCTGCCCTCTTTAAGTACTGCCATTTCCCTTCTCACCAATTCCTTCACATCACACCTTCAACAATTCTCTCTTTCATACACCAAAATTAGTTACAGCCATTCAAGGAAAGAAACAATGGGCCGTCTGTTCTTCTGCATTGTGCTCTTATTGCCTTTAATGTGGATGGTGGCAGAGGCTAGAATCCCCGGAGTCTACTCCGGCGGCGGATGGCAGCAAGCTCACGCCACCTTCTACGGCGGTTCCGATGCTTCTGGAACCATGGGTATGTTCTCACATTCCAAAGATATGGTCTTAAAATTACAAAATGTGAGTTACTCTGTTTTCTGAAACTCTGTTTTTTTTTGGACTTCAGGGGGAGCTTGTGGGTACGGAAATCTGTACAGCCAAGGATACGGAGTGAATACGGCAGCGCTAAGCACTGCTCTGTTCAACAACGGGCTAAGCTGCGGATCCTGCTTCGAAATTAAGTGCGCTGACGACCCAAGATGGTGTCATTCCGGCAGCCCTTCTATTTTAATCACTGCAACCAACTTCTGCCCACCCAATTTCGCACAACCCAGCGACAATGGCGGCTGGTGTAATCCTCCTCGCCCACATTTCGACCTTGCCATGCCCATGTTCTTGAAGATTGCAGAGTACCGGGCCGGAATCGTCCCCGTCACCTACCGCCGGTAAGATTTAAATAAAAATCCGACCTTTACATTTTATTTCTCGGAAAAGGGCAGAGCTGACGTGGAATTTTTTGTTGTTTGAAATACAGGGTGCCGTGCAGGAAGAGGGGAGGGATTAGGTTCACAATCAATGGTTTCCGTTACTTCAACCTTGTTCTGGTGAGCAACGTCGCCGGCGCTGGCGACATTGTGAAGGTGAGCGTGAAAGGAGCGAAGACAGGATGGATGAGCATGAGCCGGAACTGGGGTCAAAACTGGCAGTCAAACGCTGTCCTCGTCGGTCAACCTCTTTCGTTCAGGGTCACAGGAAGCGACCGGCGGACTTCCACTTCCTGGAACATTGCTCCGGCAGGATGGCAGTTCGGCCAGACATTCACCGGGAAGAATTTCAGGGTCTGAGGGGTGAAATGGTAAAACCATCATCCTTAATTTACAATTTGAAGAAATATATCATAATTAACGACAGGAGCAAAGAATCCGAAGGAACTGGGTTTCTTTCTAAAAAGTTTCCCGCGGGAGGTGTAGTTTACCGGTTTTACCCCTTGGCGCAAATTACGCTGAGTTCTATATTTTGTTTGTAATTTGGGGATTTGGGTAGTGGAGAGTGTGAAAGTGGGGGCTGTTTGGACTTTTGGTCAATGGTCATCTTTATTTTTCTTGACCCACTTTTTTATTTCTTTCAGGTTGGTGTGTTTTTAATTTTTTCTACTTTTCTTTTACGAACCATGTTGTTGGGTTTAGTTGACAATGGGGTTTAAAATTGTAGGGTTTTGTTGTGGAGGTGTGAACGGTGGGGTTGGGGGAAGAAGAAGCTGAAGCGGCTGCACGAAAACGGCGTCGGCCCGCAGCTTCTATATATGATTTAGTTTGATGTACTAAACCAAGTTTTTTTTTTTTTACTTTTAATCAATATATAGTGTATGGACGAATTGGTGGTGAATGAAGATCAATTGTAGTAATATTTTCCAAAGTATTATCTCTTGTTTGGAAACAATTTATGGTCTACAATTCTTAACATATCTTCAAAGTAAGATTGATATAATAAACAAATTTGCATATATCAAGGGATAAATATAATTTTTTGTATGCTTGACTACAAGTGCCTAGTAATTTTTTTTGTTATTTAGTCATATGTGAGGTTGAAGGACACTATACATGAGTGTACTGGGAATATTCCTAATTTTTTATTATTTTCTTAAACCAACTATTGCTTTATCCTTTCTAAAAACAAACCTATTGGACCATATGACACTTAATTGAGAACATGAATTTGCTTGGTATATAAAGAGATGTCCAATCTATGAATCTTTTTCCTCGCTTCAATCGTCACATCTTGAAAGAGGAAAAAAAATGAGGGAGGAATTGATAATGAAACCCTAATGGCTAAACTTCTATAGAGAAAACAAAACTTTTGTGAGAGTACATATGCCGATTACTCTTTCTAGGGAGATCATCATCATGATAATGGGTGGAAGCAAAGCAAAGCAAAGAATATTTGTGATGTTATTTTGGGTAAGGGGGGACAAAATAAGGAACGCGGAGTTCGTTATTTGGATGCCTGGTTAGCTACAAGAGAACAAGATGTCCATGTCTTTGAGTAGGCAACGTTATAATTGTTTTGTTTTTTGGTTTGGTTTTTTTTAACTATTAATCCAAGCAAGTCTCATAGTCTCGGGATTAAAATTTTATTCCTTTTTCAACGTTGTTGTAAAGGATCGAATTTTGATTCGCTTTTCCAAGTGCAACCCCCTAACATCACTGCACCAATAGAGTTGAGAAATATTCAAGTACAGGAAAAAGCCAGCTATATCAGAGTTATTTTGTTGGAGTTGAGTTGTATAGGGTGTTTGGTTGGTAATTAAACCGGTTGAGTTGAGAGTTGAGACTAATGGGTAACATCACATCAAATGGGCCCAGATTTGAGGGTGTGGTGGGCCTGACATGCACATGGGAGGTGGAAGTGGGGTTGGTTTGAGGGTTTGGTTAATGCTTGCCTGTATGTGGGGCTCAATGCCAGATTTTTCTTTTTTGCTTTTTGGTTTTGGGTATATGTAGTGTTGCTTTCGGGTAAGGTTGGTTAACAGTAAAGTTAACCGAGTCGATTATAATGGTTAATCATATTTTTTATGGTTAACAATCGATTGTCGTGGTTGGTATAATGCGGACAGTGGTTAATTACTAATAGTTAGTTGTTGTACATGGCACAATATCTGCATCGACTATGAGTTTGGAGCCGGTTACCGTGTTACTGACTAAGTTGCTAGTTGGTCGATATGGTTTAGAATATACTAAAACAAAAGTCGATGATTAGTGTTATTGATAGGGGGGTAAAGTATTCCTTGAAAAGTTCCATCCGAACGCTATGGTCGAGAAGGTTATCAATCAAGTGCATTGCGGTCTACTAAATTAGAAGAAAGATTGGTAGCTTTACTTGGACTGGACTCAACGCATGCCTTAGCTTATTATTTAAGTGGGTGGGATGTGAATTGAGAGCTTGGGAAGTGAAAAATAAAATGGTGATTCCAGCTGCGCACTGTAAAAGTAGGCGCATTGGATGCCCTTCTTCCGGAGTTGGGTTCTGTAATTGTCTCCTCCTTACTTATTCCTCTTCTATGTTTGACTTTTTATTTTACCAACCTAATTTTTTTTATTTTTGTGATTTTTTTCTCTCTTAAACATCCTAACAACTAACAAGTTGTTTGGTACATTACTCATATCTAACTAAAAGATAAGTTTTAGGAGTACATGCTATTTATAAAGGATGTAGGGTATTGTTCGGTTTGGTTCGAAAATAGATAGTTGATATCTATTCTCTATTTATCAAAAGTTACTAACTTCATTTCAAAAGACCGTAATATTAAAGATTTTGATTTTGGTAAACTAATCCAGAGAATTGTATTAGTCAAACAACCAAGAATAAAAAGTGATTGCGTACCACGTCTAATTTAAATCGATCAAGCTTTGTTATTGTTGTTACCTTGGACTTGAAGTTGGAAGGAGTGAGTTGAACCACTGGACCACCGCTAGGAACGGCACGACGACACTAACGACGACCAAAGCTGGAGCATTGTTGCCGTCAATTTCTGGAGTCTTCTTCGAATCACACAATGGAAAAAAATTTCAGAGGCTTAACTACTAGGCCCGTTAATTTCACACCTGCAGCCCAGATGGTTATAATCCGGGTATCCAAGCCTAGCCCAACTCGTGCAAGGATCCAAATGGACCTAGGCCTGGACGCTTGACCCCTCGCAACTGTAGCATGCAGGCAGTAGGCAAATATCTTTGTTCTTCACTGATCATTGCGGAAGTTAAATTCTGTAGGTTTGCTTGTATATATTGGCATAGTTCAAGTGATATCCTTCGACGGAATTGATACATTAATTTTACCCTTTGTATCATTGTCAGTTTTTTTTTCCTGCAATAGCTCCGTCCAGAGATAAAAAGATAATAAACACATATCAACTATGAATCAATCCAAAAAATAAGGACTATCGACAACACTCTCGAATGATATTTAAAAGACCCGCGAAACGATTCTGTTACCTAACCGCCGGACTATCTAAAATGAATCTCAGATACGAAGGTTAAAGGTAAATAAGGCCATAAGAATGGCTCCCAGTAACAAGATGATTTGAGCATAAGTGCAAAGGCGGAAAGACGTCTAAACCCATTCTAAGCGTCCCCTCAAAATATCAAATACACAAGCAAATGCTTCCCAACAAAATAATATGATAAAAAGGACTAAATAAATACCAAAATCAGTGAAATCCACTTTTCGAAACAGTACAACAACACTAATTATAAAATAAAAAGTTTACATTAAAAATAATTTAGTAAATTTTAAATTTATATAATTCAATTTAGTATATTGAATCATTCTAAATCGACCACTCCCATAAAATTTCTGCACGTATAAATTCTGCCATCATGATCCACCCGACTTTTTAACACACAATCAATTCAAAAAAGCAAAGAAATACAAAAATAGGCATACATAGTTGCACTATACACAAAAGTACTGTCACATGCATGCAACCTTCTGTACTTAGGAATTAAATGCTAGCTAGTAGTACGCCAACCCCAACTCCCTACTTATTAAACGTACATCTTCACTTTCCCACATCACTCTGATCATCCTCCTCTCCAAATCTCTCCTCTCTCACCTCTTCCTCACCGGCGGCATCAATGTCCGGCGTCTGGATATTCGACCGGCGAGGAGTCGCCCGACTCATATCCCACCCGACCCGCGAGTCCTTCGAGCAGAGAGACCACCACGACCACAACCACCAGGGGACGTCCACGGCCCCTGGTGCTAGGCCGCGTGTCCTGGTCTACCTTCCGGAAGACCAGGTGATCAAGTCGTACGACCAGCTAGAGCAGCGACTGGGTGAGCTCGGGTGGACCCGGTATCGCGGACCGGACAGGAAGGATAACGGGTTGGTTCAGTTTCACAGGTCTGATTCGTGTGCTCATCTCATCTCCTTGCCTAAGAGGTTCTCGAGTATCAAGCCTTTCCATATGTACGACATCGTCGTCAAGAACCGCTCCTTCTTTGAAGTTCGTGATGTCCCTAATTACTAGCTAAATAAGCTGCATGAATCATGATTGATTAATTAATTAATCATGCATGTCGGTTTTTCTTTCAGTTTAATTTATGTTATGTCATTGTACGGTGGGATGATGATCACATAAAATATGATATATGATATTTTTAAGTACCTATATTATTGCACATGCATTTTGTCCCTTCTACCTTTCAGTCTATTTTTTTTTTGAAAAATATCGGTTTTGGGCAATATATTAACCATCAATATTGGTATCGTATCTGGTTTTTTTAGTGGTTAAAATATAACATTTACTATAATTTTGATCAGTTTCGTGGTTAAAATGGGCCGTTTACCACAACTTGTATATATGCTATGACATTTTGTAATGGTTAAGTCATGGTTTGTATGATTCGAATGTGAGGTTTTTTTAGTTTTTCCGAGAATAGTAAAGGTGAAAAGATCGAAGAATCATATTCTATTCCATTAGGCTCGCCAACTATAACATCGTTGCAATTTAAAAAGTGTGCCACGTCGCCTGCAGATCATTAAAATGTTTAATTGGTAACTCAAATATTACGATTAAACTAAATCATCATGTGCATGGTAGAGCGTACGAAATAAAATTTTGAATCAGAAGCTTATAATTAAAAAAAGATTGGTGTATCGAATGAATGCATATGTATATGGAAGTTTCATGACTGATCAGGAGCAAGAAATTACCAATGAAACTTAAATTCATGAGCTAAACATTAATATCGGTTACTGGGCTGTATATATGAACCCTAATTTGGGAGGAAAAAATGCAGTGTGTACTGAAATAGATACAGAGAAGAAGATGATGATTGCGGGGCTTTTTTCTTAAATTTCCACCTCTGTGTAGTCCACACCACCGCCGCCTAGGTAGCAGGAAATCATGAATATGAATGAATATGATGGTACCTACCAAACCCACTTACTGATCACACGAAATTCTAACTGAATTTTACAACACATAATTACAATCTGATCAACTCAAATCCTGCGTATCATATTGTTTGAAATGGTCGATTTCAATATTTTGGTGACAACCTGCTGGGGTGGAGCTAATGACGGTGCACAAATGCATGGTTACGCACAAGTACTAGCTACTGTCGACAATCTGTCTAGTACACCCAAGTGGGTGGATTGCATTGATGCATTCGCCACATCAGCTGGCGACTGTATTTTTTTTCAATTTTTTTTTTATGTTAGGTCCTCATGTTGTGTTGAGTAGTTTGACTTGTTCTTTAATGCAAAGGAGACTGACTCTTAGCCCTTAGGGCACAGGCTATGTATGTATATATAGCTAGCTCTAAGGTACGGCCCAGTCTCTCTGGTTGTATATGTATAGCTGTTGCTGCATGCTTGATACATCATCATCAACCATAATGTGTAGACCTCAATTGAATAACCCAACAGATAGTTACTCGGTGCAGTTCTTGTATATGTAACTACTGCAATTGGTTTTGCCGACTTACTGTCGGAATCGGAATATCGGATGGTCATCGTTAACAAACCCGACTGCATGTGAAGGTCGTCAAATTACTAATGTCAAGCTTCTGTGATTCATAAATAAATAAAAATTTAATACAAAATTTACCCTGATAATTATACTGACCAACAACTCTACTTGTTAGCAATTTAGCATTGAGACCAACATTTACTTCATTAGTTCGGTCAGTCATGAAATTTTATTTACATCAACTCCACTTCGATACTTCATCAATAGAAACAAGAGGGAATGATCATACATGAGCTGGGAGTTTGAGTGATCGAAATGTTACTTATCTCAAATTGGGTAGGTAACATTATTCCGATTACTCAACCATTTTAAATTTTTGACAGACTTTTGCCAAAATGGGTGGAGATTTGTGAAACTTGAGTCACGACTTTGTTAAAAAAATGAGGTTGAGCGATTATGGTATTATCTATCCCAAATTCAAATGACCAAAATATTAATTATCTACCTTAAACTTAAGTTGTCTGAAATATTATCTATCCTAAATTTGAGTGATTATCGATGCTTAGAATACTTAAACTAATGACATGACAGTTTTTTTTTGGTTTTGTAATGAAATCTCTTTAGCCTATTTTAAATTATTGACGGGTTTTTCCTAAAAATGGATGGAATGACCAATTCGTTACCTGCTTAAAATTTGGCTTCGTTTTTTTGTTGCTTTTGTCGTTTTTGAATTTTATTCACTCCAGTTTTCGTCCATAGCCGGAATATTACTCTACGATAGAGTAATGTACAATATGCTAATGACTCATAAATATCAAATTCAAATTCAATTACACCTCAATTTATGTGTTTTTTCTATCTCACATACCCCGATGTGAATTTTTAATTAGACTAGAATGAGTTCATCTCAATATCCAACGTCTCTGTATTTTATTATTCTAGCATACACGTCTACAAAGTTTGCCTCCTAATTATAAATCCCCATGATTTGGTACGAGGTTAACTCTGGTTAAGGAGGCCAGTAGGCCGAACGCAGGAAGGTCCTAATGGGCTACTAACATGGGCCCTCTGCTGTTTCTTGATCCGCTGAGAATCCGCCAGAGCGAAGCCCAAATTGGATATGAGAGATCTTCATTCAATTTTTTCAAACGGACAACAATGATCATTTTCCGATTACAGTCTTGACTCTTTAAACTTCCTATCTAACCCAACGCTTAAATTAGGCGTGGAGAGAACGCGCCACCATTACGAAGAGGAATCATGGCGGCACCTACAGGTCGGGTACCTGAACTGAGGCACGACCCGGTCTCCAACCGATGGGTCGTTTTCTCTCCGGCAAGGGCCAAGCGCCCTTCCGATTTCAAATCCAAGTCCCCGGAGAACCACCCTGATCCCAATTCCTCCGCTGCTAATTCATGCCCGTTCTGCATAGGCAACGAGAGCCATTGCGCCCCTGAGATCTTCCGGTTCCCTCCCAATCAACCGAAATGGAAGATCAGGGTCATCGAGAATCTCTACCCCGCCCTCAGCCGAATTGCGGAGGACGATAAGCAGCAGCAGCTGCTGCAAGATCACGTCGCCGGTGGACGGAGCTTGAGCGGATTGGGGTTCCACGATGTGGTGATAGAGGCTCCAGTTCACACCGTGCAGTTGAGTGATTTGGCAGCTGGAGAGATCGGTGAGGTTTTGATTGCGTATAAGAAGAGGATTCTACAGATTGCAAGCTTTGATTCGATCAAATACGTCCTGGTTTGATTCTGCTGTTTCTTTATTATCATTTGCCTTGTACGATTGAATTCGAATTTTAGAGAACCAAAACCTTGTAGTAGCTGGCTGAATATTCCTAAATGGTGCTGCTTTACTCTGTCATGATATTTTCAGTTGAGAGAGTACTAGCCAGATATTTGGCTAACACTGATGTCCCATTGAAGCAATGCTCGACTTTTTTACCAGAGAGGCAGCTGCTAGATCTACATAATCTCAAAATCACATTGTTTTGGTTTTGTGCAATGTGTGTGTTCAGATATTCAAGAACCATGGTGCTTCAGCTGGTGCATCTTCGAGCCACTCGCACAATCAAATACTGGCTCTACCCGTCATCCCCACTGCTGTTTCCGCAAGACTTGATGGTACAAAGGAGTACTTCAACAAGACAGGGAAGTGCAGCCAGTGTGAAATCCAAAGCAAAGAGCTTTTGATCAACGAATCAACCCATTTCATATCAATCGCCCCCTTCGCCGCCACATTCGCTTTCGAGATATGGATCGTTCCGAGGGATCATTCGTCTCATTTTCACGAACTGGACTCTGACAAGGCAACCGATCTCAGGGAATTGCTAAAGCTCATGCTTAAAAAGATGTCAGCGCAGTTGAACAATCCACCGTTTAATTTCATGATCCAGATGTCTCCTCTCGCTGTTGAAGAATCGGAATTAGTGTACACTCACTGGTTTCTGCAGATCGTACCTCAACTAAGTGGAGTAGGGGGGGTTTGAGATTGGAAGTGGCTGCTACATCAATCCTGTTTTCCCTGAGGATGCTGCCAAAGTTCTAAGGGTGGTTAATCTATCTTGATAAAGCTGGACGAGCACTCCCCGAGAAAATAAGTTAGCGCGGGGTTGACATCAGTGGTTTCAGTCGCCTTGTCTCGCCATAGTACGAGATGAACAGAGTATATTGCAGAATGCAGAGGCAGTCTCGTCCCCTTTTTTAGCAAGTGCAATGAAACAGTATAGGTATGAACTCTGTATTAAAGCATCCGAAGATGGCTTTGTGGGCCAAGGAGAGAGGTGGGCCGAACTCAGCAAGATCTTAATGGGCCACCAACATGGGCTCTCAGCTGTTTCTGAAACCGGTGAGAATCCGCCGAAACTAGGCCCAATATCTGATATCTTCGTTTTCTTTTTCAAACGGACGACTTTAAGAGTTAAGCTTTCGGTTTACAGTCTTCTTACTTGACTCTTTTAACTTCCTATCTAACCAATTACTCTCCAATGCCTTTGATTTCCACTTTTGACGACGCCGTAATAGATCAATCATAACCAATGACAAATACAATGGCTGGATATTACAACAAGTCCAATATTATGCACTGTGTAGTTTGATCAAGTTCCTGTTTAAGACATCATTTCACAGACCATAATTATTGCCTTTGTCTGGAGTATTAACCTACCACGTACTTTTCCAACTGAAATTTCATTCATGTAATCCAAATTTAAAACGAAAAATTGTACACAAATTAATGTTTTTTTTTAATAAATGTACACAAATTAATGTCTTTTTTAAATAAATGTACACAAACTAATGTCTTCATTTATAAAAATCAAATCGATGCAACACTTAATCTTTATTAATCTGTTAATTATCATTCATTATATAACCGATGCATTATATTTTATTAATCTGTCAGTGTATATGGTTGTTGTGATCATATGTATCATGGATTGCGGGATTCAATAATTATGTAAGCTTATCATTTTGGGACAAGCTTAATTATTCATGACACACTAACCACATTATCATCATTTACTATAATTATATACAAATATCCTTCTCAACCTTTTAATCGAACCATATTATTGCTCGGACAGAAATTCCTGAAAATAAATCATATATCGTTTTTATAATGTATGGATGTGCTGAATTTGATTACCGAAAACATTTTGTTTAGGAAGCTTCGGACAATCAAAAGTTGCCTTTCTAAACACAAAAGGTTAACAAAATTAGGTAGATACAACTTTCTGGTCTGTGGGTCAACTGCCATGTGATTTGGTTTCAAAATTTTAATTTTTACTTCCCCCTAATCTCGTAATTAAATCCTCCAAATTACAAACCCAACAATTCCAAACTAAAAAAAAAAAACAATAACCAGCACACATCGCCCCCATTGATGATTTGATTCTTCTTCTGTCACAGCTCCACTCTCTCGCCACCTGTTTGAATTCTTCTGAGATGCCAAAGTTCGTCCCTTCACAAATCCCATTCCTTCAACCCCTCTCCCTATTTCCCTTCTTTCTCTCCTCCCCCAACTTCTTAATCGAATGAGATCATGAAGTGCTTCCATTTCTCCAACGGCGGCGGCGGAGCCGCATCAGCCGCCACCGACGACGACGGTGAAGGCAGCGGCAGCGGCAGCGGCGCCGCTTCTTCTAGAAACTCGCGGATGTCGTGGGCGAGGTCTTTGAGCGTCGCCTCTACTAACGTCGACACCAGGAGAGGCTCGTCGGACTTGTACTGCTACTCCTCCAGAGACTTGTCCGACTCTGTCGCCTTCTACGATTTCTTATCACATCGGAGAGCCAACGATTTGCACGTCTTCTCCTTCGCCGAGCTCAAAGCGGCGACCAAGGGGTTCAGCAGGTCGCTTTTGATCGGAGAGGGAGGATTCGGTTGCGTCTACCGCGGTGTCGTTAGGGTTCCTAATTGCGTTGACGACGACGGCGGTGATTCGGAGACGTTGGATGTTGCTATCAAACAATTGAATCGTCATGGTTTCCAGGCATGTTCCTGTTTTAATTTTTTTTCTGAATTGGTCAAATTGTTCTTCGATTGGTTATGTGAATCAGGTTAGGTTGCATTTCTAGTGTTACAGGGGCACAAGGAGTGGATCAACGAGGTGAATTTCTTGGGCGTGGTTAGCCATCCGAATTTAGTGAAGTTGGTTGGATATTGCGCTGAAGATGACGAAAGAGGGATGCAAAGGCTACTGGTTTATCAGCTGATGCGTAACAAGAGCTTGGAAGATCATCTCTTAACTCGAACTCCTTCGCCTCTTCCGTGGATCACAAGGTTGAAGATTGCTCAAGATGCTGCTCGTGGATTGGCTTACCTCCATGAAGAAATGGATTTTCAGGTCTCTCTTAGCTTTCATTTAATTTTTGTCAAGAAGTGCTTTTCAGTTTGTGTTTGTGCTTATCGTGTTAGTTCTTTTATGTTGTAGTTAATATTTCGAGATTTCAAGGCTTCGAACATCCTGCTCGATGAAGATTTCAATGCCAAGCTATCAGATTTTGGTTTAGCTAGACAGGGTCCTCCTGAAGGGCTCAGCCATATCTCAACTTCAGTAAGTTGTTCTTGCTTCGATCAAATTTGGTAATGCAAAGAGTCAAACTTCTGATCTGGAACTGATGTAGAATTTGTGGTTTAGGTTGTGGGAACAGTTGGTTATGCAGCTCCAGAGTATGTACAGACCGGAAGGCTGACAGCGAAGAGCGATGTGTGGAGTTTTGGAGTGGTTATCTACGAGCTTATTACAGGTCGGCGGGTGATGGAGAGAAACCTACCGAGGGGAGAACAGAAGCTCTTGGAATGGGTTCGGCCATACGTTTCCGATCCAAAGAAGTTTCATCTCATCGTAGATGCCCGACTGGAAGGAAAATACTGCCTTCGATCGGCGCAGAGAGCAGCAGGATTGGCAAACAAATGTCTCAGCAGACAGCCCAAGTCCAGGCCTAGAATGAGCGAAGTGGTCGAGTTGTTGGGGAACATCATCAGCGAGACATCAATCGTGGAAGAGGAAGTTGCTGAAATCGAAACTGAAAAGGTTAAAGACGAGAACCCAGTCGTGCCCGAGTGCACCGGCAAGAGCAGAAACAGTTACCTGAAGAAAGTTTTGGAGATGAGAGAGTTCAAGAGCTTTAGGTCGATTGGGAAGCAGCTAGATTGGAGAAATTGGACTCCTGGTCTCATAAGAAGTTCATGATTCTTCTGCAGCATTATGCCTTCGGGCAGTTCTCGAAAATCCTCTAATACGGCTATTAGATAGGTTTGGTTGTCCTTCGAGTTTATCTTCACCGAGTATATGTATATGCTTCCACTTCCCATTGGAGTAAATAGAAACGTTACGTGATCCTCCTGTTCTACATTTGTCCATCATGAGATCAAAAGCTTGAAAACAATTGCTTATTCCGATTCGTAATCTGCTGTGAAAAAAGTTGCAGGTGACAGCGATATTGCAGCATCAAGGAGAAAGAATCTACTAAAGGTAGTAGATTCCATTTCCACTGCTCCATAGTCTGCGTAAAGTTGCTGTCTTCGATTATCTTTTCGGGTTTCGTTTGGGTACGAAAGATCAATGTAAAGACTGAACCTTTTCTGCAAAATTCCACGGCGGTCCTGTGTACTATGATGAACAACGTTTCAAAGTGGGAATTGTGACACTAATCAGCGTTTTAAGTCTTGGGTGGGGGTAAAAAGGAATGACACATGTTACAGTGAAACATGTGAATACAGTTTCGAAGAAATGGTTTGAAAGTGAAGAATCTTGAAACTAGGTGGTTGATTGGGTGTGAAATCTGAGGCTTACAGCAGCCTTCTGGGAAAAAAGAAAGGACGAGACTTGTCTGTCGTGGACCCAGCTAGCCCCATTTCACAGGGTATCAATACAGAGTGACTTCACAATCGCGTACAGTTGCTGTCAATAGTAATAAAAGCTGTCACTGTTTATGACCAAGTCGTTTGTAGGCTAATAGTCTGCTAATTCCGACCAAGTCATATAAATTGTTAACATGTCTATCTTCCATTTGACATTTTAACAACTGATAAGTAATAACTAATAACAGTTTTACCTCTAAAGATGGCAAATGTGGTTATAGAGATGAGTTTGGTAATATCCATTGTCCACTCGTCTACCACCATAATATGATAACTATTCTTGCTTATTTATGAGTTTCGGATTTACCATTTTTGTGTGACAATACCTATTTACTTTCTTATCAATAAACAAAACAACAAAATATGCGAATATAATAAGAGAAATTCAGACATTCATTAATATCAAATAGAGGATTCCTAACCAAATCCAAAGATCAATGAAGGCTGAGAGCAATTAGAAGAATTGATATTTGTGTTTATATATTAATAACAAAATCGTGTCGTTATAGACTCGGATGCCCATCGGATAGGGTCGAAACGGTTACTACAAAATCGGTCCTCGCCCGCTGCCGGGTGTGCTTAAATTTCGAATAGAATCGTCCCGTCAATAACACTTTTTCTGGGGTAATACATGAATTCAAAACCCAGGTAGTAAAACATTGCAGAACAGCCGATAACAAGCTTTCCTAAGAGTATGGGCCCTTCGTATGTCCTTGTTATGGGCCCGTGTCAGGGCTTAAACATACAATTTTAGGCCCGTATCAGGGCTTAAACATACAATCTTGGGCCTGGGCTGTACTCCAATTCTTTTTCTCCTATTAAGCAATTCCACACAAAAAAAATTCCAAGTTACATACATGATCTCATAGCTAGCAAGTGGGCTAGCAAGTTACCAATCCTCCTAACATGCGGAACTTGAATCATCCAAATAGCTTCCTGCATCAACCTGCACTATTTTACCAACTCCCGAAACTCGGTATAGTCATCGTCCCTATTCACATCGTTCATCACTCCTTGAGCATCGCATTCATTCGTATACAACTCGAGTTAACCCCGCTTTCACTCCCCTAACATACCGATTTACGCAATTCCGCCAGAAGCCCCTTCTAGTCTATCATATTGAAATGCTCCAGTTTCTAATCATCAAATAATTCATACATACAAACATCTATACAATGGCATTGACAAAAAAATCGACAACACTTTCTCTCCATTAACATTTCCGCTCAAGCATGTTGAGGAGAAGCAGTGGGGCGGCTATACGCACCACTGATCCTTCTCCTCCGGCTAGCATCATCTGCGCTTCTTCTCCGCCACTTTGTTGGTGCACTATTCGCCTGATCACTCTCGCTATTGCTGATCTCGTTCGACTCGATGATGTCCTCCAAGGTCCTCACCACCTCTTCCATATTTGGACGTAGCTTGGCCTCTATCGAAATGCACCTCAACGCAAGTGAAGCCGCCTTGAACGCTACTTCCATCGTGTACTGCCCTTCCAGCCTGTTGTCCAGTATCTTGAACACCTTGCGCTTGCTCCCGATGTACGGCTTAGCCCATTCCACAAGGTTGTGCTCCCCTGATGGCCGGTTCTTGTCGATCGCTCTCCTCCCTGATAGCATCTCTAGCAACACCACTCCGAAGCTGAACACATCGCTCCTTGGTGTCAAATGTCCTATCATATATAGTCACATTGAGTTAGGCAAATGATGTGGTGAATGTTTCCATCGTCACATTTATCACGAACTTCGACACAAACATACCTGTGGCAAGGTACTCCGGAGCAGCATAACCATATGTTCCCATAATCCTTGTGGACACATGACTCTTGTCTCCCGTCGGACCATCCTTGGCTAATCCAAAATCGGAGAGTTTAGCATCATACTTCTGCACATTACATTAGAATTGTTTTTCGGAGATCATCTCACCCTCCTTATGCAAAAGTAAAATTTATATATAAGAGAAACTAAAATACTTCTATAAGAAAATGCAGTTTTACGGACCGTAACTGTTGGTTACTAGTGTCCGTTTTACAGAAAACCAATCACTATTGGTCAATGAAACTGTATTTTCTTGTAGCATATAATAAGTTTAACAACTTACTGTATCGAGCAGGATGTTAGAAGTCTTAAAATCGCGATAAATGACCTTCGCTTGGGAGCTGTGAAGGAAAGCAAGCCCCTCTGCAGCACCATGAGCAACCTTCAACCTTAGGTTCCATGAAAGAGGCTGGAAATATGAGCCTCCTGACATGAAACATAAAACCAACATGTTAATAAATATAATATAAAGATCAATCTGAATTAGATAATCATCACATTTGTGTGTTCTATACTCACTTCTGAAGAGATGATTCTCTAAGCTTCCGCGAGGCATGAACTCGTAAACGAGAAGGCGATGCTCGTCTTCCAAGCAATAGCCAATGAGCTTGACCAAATGAGGATGGCAGAACTGTCCTAAATAGTTGACTTCAGTCAGCCACTCCTTGTGACCTTGGTAGCTCTCCTTGTTCAGCCTTTTGACAGCTATGACCAATCCGGTTCCAGGTTTGGTCGCAGTGAACGTATTCTCGTCGATCCATCCTTTGAAAACCGAACCAAACCCGCCTTCCCCTACCACACTATCCGGTCGAAAGTTCCTAGTAGCTTGCTTAAGATCAGCAAAACTGAAGCTCTTCAAATTAGGTGACTGCAGTATCTCACCCTCACTCCTTGGAGTTTGAGGCACTGATAGATTTCCATTGTTGCTTTCGCAGCTTACGTAGTTCGGAGGACTCGCCCCCTTGCCCGATCCATTGGCGTCGCAACTTACGTACCTTGGACTCGCCCCTAGAACATTACAACATACCAGAAGTAGTCCCATATTTGGTAAGGAGAAATTTAATCAAACAATTTCATAGTTGAACTGCTTGCTTGATAGATAGATGACAAAACAAACTTGGTAAGAAATCATTGATAAAAAAGTTTGAAAATTGTACTGATCTAGTAGTTGAATCAGTTATTTTCCATTCAAGTTGGTGACTGATCAACCCATCATGACATTAGCAGAAACATCATTTGATTCAAATAATCAAATGGTTATTGACAGATGATGACAACTAAGATAAGGATAGAATTAAAACAGGGCTACAATTCACAATTCGCGAAATCCAGAGCAATGGCGAAATCAGGGGTGTGCGAACCTAGGCCACCACTTAGGATCTTTTGACTTCAAAATTGAAGATTATACCCAGTGGGTTTTCAAATTTCACTTTCAAACTCATGTATATTTGAAATCTTGGTCAAAGTCTCCGACCATCTATTGATCATTTGATCCAGAATCCGGACCAACAGAAACAGAGTCCAAAGGTGTGAACTTAGATATGATCAATTCAGATTAAATCCTAGAGGGAAAGAAGGAAGAAGGTGGTACCTGTGTTGATTGGGCTCTCGGCTTTAATCTGGGCACTTAAGCAAGCCCCCATCAGAAATCAAAACCCAGAAACTATTGCCTGCATACAAGAGAAAACAGAGGAGGTCTGTGGGCAGAGTGATCTTGGAAAATCCCAAACTGGGGTTTGATTTGTTTATTTATGATATGAAAGGATAAAAGGTATGATTTCTTTTACGGGTTTAAGGAAAGAAGGACGGCAAACAGTTGCATCCGTGCAATTTGGCCAATTTTGCTTTGATTTCTTATCAAGTCACAGATAAAAAGGAAGATGGAAAAAGTATAGGGTGGAAAGCAAATGACAGAGAGATTTCAGAGGAATCCCACCGTAGAGAGCAGAGAAAGAAGTCGTTGGTAATGGAGTGAAAAGGGACAAGTGGAGTTTGTGAGATAGATTAGATATAGGTATTAACTAAAATGGGAAAACGAAAGATTTAACGGGTGCTGCAAGTGCAGTGGTATCAACTGTCAAGAAAGGAACAGGACCAAATGGTAGAAGGAAGAAGAAGAAGAAAGAATGGAATTAATGGCGGGAGGGGGGGAAAAGTTGGGACGGTCGGTCCCACTTTGGCCAGACTCGATATTTTACTTCTTCTTCCAGGGGAGGCTTTTCTGAGTTTCTTCTGGTTTTTCTGGAAGTGATGATGATCATCTTTTTTCCTACCTGTTTTTTTCTTTCTTTCTGTAGACAGATCACGCTTCCACGTGTATGCTTTACTACGTTTTGTTACTCTTAATAAAAATCTGGAATAAGGCTTTCGTTACCATTTGATTGGTAAGAACATAGTTGTAGATTAGTGCAGATTCTAATTTAAGAACTTGTTTCGTAAACACATATTGATACAAGGATGAAAAATAAACAAGTACGTGTATGGTTGTCGGGCGTAATAAATTCGAATTCAATATATTTGAATCTTCAAAATATAATATTACCAACTACGTTACTTGAACATATGTCTCGTATATTAACTTTTTTAATGGTATGTTGTATATATCCAGATCAATATTATCTGGTTTAGTTAGGGTATTCACCTTATAAAAAGGCTTTCACTGCGACTTTGATATATTTGTAGATTTATTCTAGATTACGCCTCTCAATATATGCATTAGGCCTCGTTTGGTATAGAGTAATGGAGAGTGGGGGAAAGTAGAAAAGAGAAATTGAGGAATCAGAGATTGTGTAATTCCAATTACATTGTTTGGTGACAAGGTTTGTCATTGAAATATAATTTTCAGTTTGTTAGGGATTTATCGTGCTATGATCATGATGCCCTTATTTGAAATCCAATTTCAAGACCCATCATCTTCTACTTAGCAAAAATTCGTTTAATACTCATATACATACTATATGCATTTAGAACTTCCGTTCTCATACTATTGTAGAGCCATTTAATTTTAAAATTTTAATATTTTCTAATTGTTGCCTAAATTTAAACGTATTACTATGTTGAAAAAATGTATGAAACTTTGAACGTATTAATATTGTACCATACTCGTCCCGTATTTTACTAACTATAAATGAGAACAAATCCGATACCCACCACTACTTATATTTGCCAGGGAAGAAGAACTAATATTTGTACATATTTACAACCATATATTATAATATGTCATGACTAATCATATAGTTTTTCCAAATATACATTACATAATTACAATAATATATTACATGCTTTGGCTAATCAAACCAATACCCCACTGTTATTCCCCACCTCGGTTGTTATAGTCGTTATAGCCGTAAAGGAAGTTGGGGGTAATAATGACAATATCTATCCATTGTTTACTAAAACTCAGAGTTTTGAAGAAAACATCCTCAACACCATGTATTTGAAAAATGCACATATGAGAGGAAATATGGGTTCAGAGAAAAAGTGTTTTCGTAAAACACTAGCCAATTAAAACTAAACAAACAAATATTTCTTCATTATTCCGAATTTTAATAAAATTCTCCTAATTTCCTTTATACCAAATAAGGTATCAATCTCTATTCTAAAATTCTTCTGTTTATTAAGGTAAAATTTTTAAAAATGTCATTAGTGATTTGTCTCTTACCATTTATAAATGCAACAATGTAAAAAACTACCGGACCAAAAGCAAATAAAAACATAATTTTTGTTGTCAGCAAGGAAAACATATTTTAATTAAAAATACCACAACAAAGGTTTTTAAAATATTTTAACTAAATATTACATCTTAAAAATTTATTCGTAAATTGATTACTCGATATATAGATTTCGATTAAATTTGGCTCAGTGCATTTTCAATTATGGATCTGCCATTACTGTTTTACTAAAATGATGCTTTTACCCCTGTGTGGAATTTATTTGCCGCGGCAAACATCCATTTGTTTGCAGCGGATCCACACTCAAAAAAGGAGTGAAATTTTGATTAGGTAGTAAAAAGGATAAATAGCGTATATAAAATAAAAAAAAATTATGAGCATAAATAGTGAGACAAATAATTTAATCTGAGACAACACATCTTTTCACGAAGCCATTTTTGTATACAATAATTATGAACGTAAATAATAAATACCAAATATGTTACCATATTCACTTGGATTGCACTGTCATACTGTTTTAACATCACTGATCAATTGTCGTAAAAAAAACAACACTAATTAATTAAATTGGTCCAAGAGTTTATCTTAGTACTGGAGTGGTCCTTTGGTTTAGGTGAGACGCAAGTTGGTGGTGCTGTGCATATATATAATAGACAGACAACCACACAAACAGAAGAAGATGAAGAGTCGGTCGTCTCCAACATGTAAGTTGGCCGTTTCCGACCGCCGCCGAGCCCCACCTCATCTCATCGGCGCCAGTTCGTGCAATGATTGTTACGTAGATAGACGACGGTTACTTCCAAATTACATGAATGAGGATAAACCAATTTAAGCATGCAGGGACAGATAGGCTACTGAAGTTGACCTCACCCGTCTCATTGCTCTATTGAACTTGACCAATTCATATGGCTGAGCTGACACATTGTAGCTATTTGAGTTAACTCTGTTTTTTTCGAATGTAATTGTGACATTCCGATTCATGTGGTCTAAGATATTACATTTTACCTTTGAGATATTTTAATGCGGTGAACCTCACACTTTATTCGACGCTGATATTTAGTCGAGACATTGACATAAAATTTTAGAAGAATACCTGTGAGGTTGTGACAGTAATTAATTTCATATCGATAATATCTAGATTTCCAACCAAACCATGCAATTTGCACATTTTCTTTCCTATTATTGCCTAATATATAGATGTCCATAAAACTTTTATTTAAGTGAAATTATTGTATTAGCTTCTATTATATATAACTCAATTTCAAAATCACTATCTCCTCAAATATATCAAGTTGATAATGGATTTCTATAAGGTCCACTGATTAACAATGCCAAACAACAATTAATTTATCCACTGGTAAAGCTCCTCACACACGTGTCACAAGTTCATATCTAAGGAACAGCATCCCAGGTAACATGAGATAAGCAATGACCAGAAATGGAGCAAAACATGTCCAAGATACATATATAGGGTCCAAAGTATTTGGTATTATTTGTTTTGATTAATTAATCGTCTGTTATACTACAACGTCAGTGCATCGGCAAGCATGCTTCCAACTGCTTATATTATCCTCACAATATTCTAATCCTTCTTCTGTTCTAATAATGGGTTTGTTCATTTGTTTACCTAACAAAATTTGAAGGTTAGGGATTAGTGGGGACTTGGGGGGTTTGGCAAAGTTGGAAAATTCGGAACACATAATAATGAATAATGTGACCCTGAGGATTGCGTGTGATTGCTGCATTCACCATTATCGTGACTTTTGTGCTTTGGGGGACGAAGTTTGGGTTTGAAACTTTACCAACCAACAGCCACCTAAAAGCAAAGAAATCAGCTGTGAAGAAATGTCATGTCAGTCCAAAATTTCACTTTAATCCAATGACGCATTAGCTGTTGAATGCGTTGCGTTATCGCTGATGAACATCCATCTTCTGCGATCTCCAGTTTGATTTCGTGTAACAAAAGTCTCATATTACAGGTCATTCTTTGGCCACAGAAAGTCGTTTTGGTGGACTAGTCTGAAAGATATACCGACATCGTCGAGAGTGCATTCTCCTCAATAACGATCATTTTATTGGTGTGTCATCCTCCTCTGCCACAACTTGTTGTCACCTTGAAGGAATCGCTGTCGGTGTCTATGGTATGGTCACCGGATGCCAACGATAACCAATCTCTCTGATTTCAACTGGAATATGATGCCGGATTATTATAGCAGAAGATGATCAGATGTTGTAGCTGATTGGCATTGATGCTGGGTTGAAGCAGGATCGACATTGATGTAACAATAGAACAGTGGGGTGTGGAAGCTTATGATGCAACCCAAATTGCTGAAGATATTAAATTGAAAAATTCGCCGTTTATATACGTAACTGCGGAATTGTGCTTATTTCTTTCCATTATTATTTTTCATGGAATAAAAGTGAAACTGCAAAAGATCAATAATTTAACACCTTTGCAAATTATTGACCTTGCGCAGACAATTTGTCAGTTAGTAAGCGTGGTCGACGGAATCAATGGCCGCCACTGGCCTGGAGTCCGTACACCTATCCGTATTGAAGAAGAAGAAGAAGAAGAAGAAGAAGAAGAAGAAAAATGAACTCCTTACTTTTGTCGTTTGGCAACCAGCGAAACATTAAAACTCGAAACGAAAGGAAAAACAAGACTGAACGATCAAAAAGACCTTTTGTTTGATAAGCTCAAAGTGAAGTACTCAGCAGTAATATAACAGAGGCCAAGTCCCTAATATACAGGGAATGGTTCATCCGTGCATTTATTTATATTCCGCTTCAGCCTAATTAAAGACGACGAACTCAAACACAGACGACGCTAGGCATTAGAGCTTCCCAGAATATCAATTTCAAGCACTCTTGACAGTCGCAGCCTTGATGATGTCGATGAACTCCGGCTGCAAAATTATAGAGTACAGATTAGTGAAGTTATAGCAGCCATAGGGAAAGGAAAGACATTGGAATATTTTATATAGGTAATTAATCAATCACCTACCTTCAAAGAAGCTCCACCAACCAAGAAACCATCAACGTCTGCCTGTCCTCCCAACTCTTTGCAGTTTCCCCCATTCACAGAACCTACATTTAATACAATGCCAGTAGCCAAATTTGACGAGTCATGTAAAGATCGATTTCAGTTGATGTTCAACTACAGAATCGTAAGGTTAGAATGGGAAGAAGCTAGGGAAGAGGGTAATTACCGCCATAGATAATTCTGGTCGACTGAGCTACTTCAGCACTGACGTTCTCAGTAAGCCACTTCCTCAATGCAGCATGGACCTGGATCATGAAAGTAAACACGATAGCAAGGGTATCATCAGAATGTAGAACATGAGATTGGACAAGAAAATCAAAAAGTAGTTGGAACTTGGAAGTCTTCAAGACCCCTTATAAGTTTCTTCCTGTTCAGTTCACTACGATATGCTTATGATACTCTACTGTAAGTTAATACAGTCAGACAAACCATATGGGTTCCGGATTCGGATGAATACAGAATTTCATGTGCCAATTATGACGCTAAACTTTCAAAAGTGGTTTTCAGAACCCATAAGGGACGTGGAATTTTATGTAGTGATGGAGATATTAAACAACCAGGTTTAGCTCCTACTTACTTCTTGAGCCTGAGCAGGTGATGCAACCTTCCCTGTGCCGATGGCCCAAACTGGTTCATATGCCAGGACGACGTTGTCCCAACTTTTAATCTTATCTACAGGAAACAATAGTGGTTTATGCATAAACAGCTCACGCACGAAATGACAGAAAAATGATGAGTAAAAGTAAATGGAACATGTTCTCTTTAATGTCTAAGTAGGCTTTAAATGTGGAGTAAGTTAAGCATGAAGTAAGTTGTAACTTAAGAGAAATGAGCTCCAACAACAATGACTCAAGTACCTGCAATTGCTTTGGTTTGAGCAGAGACAACTGCAAGTGTTGATCCTGACTCTCGTTGCTCAAGTGTTTCACCAATACAAGCAATCACTTTCAATCCTTGAGAAAGTGCATATGCTACTTTATCTCCAACAAACTGTACATGCAAACAAATAACAATACATTTCATCAGCACAAATCCAACGGTGGTAAACATTCAAGAGCTGTAAAGGCAGGCGTTTCAACATAAATACAATACTATATGCAGAACTATGGGTTACCTCATCAGACTCATTCAGGAGAGCTCGCCTCTCAGAGTGACCAAGAACGACCCATGGAATGTCCAAATTGATAAGCATCTCAGCACTGTAACATCAACTTGACAAACATTAGTCACTCATAAAGGGAAGAAAACGTCGTTTTCTGCTAGATATCATATAAGTGGAACTCCAAACGTGCACAGTTTCTTGTAAATGAAGACCTTGGGCATCTAAAAGGCCAATTATAAATGTAGGCATACCTAATCTCTCCAGTGAAAGCACCACCCTTGCGAACCCAGCAATTCTGGGCAGCAACCTTGAAGTCAGGCCTCAACAAGCCTTTAACCACGGGTAGGAATACGTATGGGGGGCTGACAACAACTTCTGCAAGACATGAGAGAAAAGGCCTTTGAAGTTAGACACTAAAAGAACACTATAGATATCAAAAGGAGACAGAGAAAGGGTAGAAGACAGACTTTCTTGTCTAACACGTTTACTATCAACATCAGTCATAAAGTGCTTCCGATAACATATACCCACTTAGCTCAAAATAGACTGTTTTAACCAACAGAGGATTTCAAACTAAGGATATTCGACGATCTTGATTGTACTTATCCAAATCCAACCCCAAACATGAACAAAGCAGATATGATGCAATCCAACGCACCAAACAGACAAAATTGACAGCATCAGGAATAAATATAGCAACTAGGATGAAATATGCGTGAGGGGATCTCAATCATATTTGCTTATTTAGTGAAGATACGAAACTAAAGGATTATCAAGCTAAATGCAAGTTAAAGATGGTGGGCAAACGAAGCGAGACTCACCAACAACATCCTCGGAGGGAACCTCAGCTTCATTCAGAAGGGTGACAATCTTCTTAACTTCCTCAGTTGTGCCATTCTGCAACAAGAAAACAATCGAGCAACAGATAATTAAAGCCACATCAGAAAACAACGCATCACTACGATTAGCTTCCGAATTTGAACTATAACAAAGATAGTATACAGCGGAAGCTAAAACCAGCCCAAGCCAATGACGGATGAGAATAATCAATCGGATCTAAACACAAATCGAATGAAGACATATGTGCATGTAGGAAATCGGATTTGTTCGATCTAGATCATAAGCTGATATAGAGAGTATCGGTGAAAGAAAACATCGGTGATTAGACTTACGCATTTCCAGTTACCGCCGACGAAGAATTTCCTGGCCATTTTCGAGAGAATCAAGAGATTGCAATACCAAAAGGTTTGAATAAAGATGGAAACAAGGCACGATGTGCCGATTCCGATGGCTAATATAGAGAGTGAGAGATGGATGCTGTTTCTTTTTGCCGCTGATTCACGCTGCGCCACTAGTTTTCCGGTATTGCCCCTTTACTCGAATATTATAGTACTTAAAAAATGAAAGAAATGGATAATATGGTAAGCTGAATCGGACCGGACATCGGATATTCCGAGGATTATTTCCGTGGAGGACAAGCATGCCAAGGCCCATAGTTAGGACGTGATACAACTTGGGCCTTGTACTGTTTCTGCTATTTGGGCTTATTTCAAAAGATTCCTACCCAACCAACTTTGGTTTTCTTTTCGAAAAAAAGAAACCAATTTCGGTTTTGCTTCATGGACAGATCTCACTCAGTGACACTTTATTCACTGTGCCGTGACAACAACTTGCTACCTACATTCTAACTCTAACAATTAGTTTTGTACGACATTTTAAACATGCCCCCGACCAAATCTAATACTTTTGTTAGGTTCTAAAATAAATTCATACTTCAACATCATTAAACATCATTACGTGAAGTTTGAATTCAAATTCAAAACCTTTAAATATCGATTAAGAAAAGTGAATTGAATAGATATTACAGAGATTGGTGCATGGATACCTTTTTCATGGATTGGAAGAGATGTAAACATAGAAAATATAGATCAAATTTTTATGGAGATTCATCATTCATATACCTCCGAGGTACACATATTATAATCATATTCCAAGCAGCCATTGGTGTAATTGATTTTCTAAAAATGTGCATCACAACGGCTAGCAAAATGCACATGGCAGACACATAGGTTTGTCCCTTATGGGCCACATGGAGTGAGAATAGTATTATCGTTTTTACACCCTAAAAGTTTGCGGGCTTTGCTTGGTGAGCTCATCAAGGGCCCCGATTCCCTTTTCAAGCTATATATACACATTTTTTTCACCAAAACCATTTATACTTAGAGAGATATATTTTTTATTGATTATTCGATATATAAATACATTTTCAACTTAAATTCAAATTATGTTTACATTTTGATTCTGTCATTGGTAAGGTAAATTTCGATATTACGTTATCGATCTTCAATATAAATACTTGTTTAAACACTAGAATGCAACTAAAGGAGAGTAAAGGACGGCCTACTTTGAAAATCGTCACATAACTAATGCCTTTATGTTGTATTAAAAACCAAAGAGAACTTGCCCCACTATGCACTTAGACAACCAAATTAATATATTCATGTGAGAAACAAATAATGTGTCCATATTCCATAACCATTAAAGACATACAATAATGAACCAAATCTGGAGAAAACAACAGTACACAGAATGACAGAAATTGTCAAAGCTCAAGCAACCAAAAATTAAATAAAAAATGTATTCCAAACTAAATGGTGGACCCCACGTAATATACCTTCTTTAATCCTTCACTCATTCGTCTACCAGTCAAACTCCATTTCCCTACGCCTTCTCCCTTCCATCTCCCCTTATCTAGACTATCCCGGCGACTCTAATCTTTCCTCTCCGGCGGCGCAGAAAAAAAATGGCTCAAACTTCCCTCATCTTCCTCCTCCTAGCCTACATCTTCATTTCTCCATCCACCTCTTCATACTCTATCGGAGTAAACTACGGAACCTGGGGCGACAACCTCCCACCGCCATCCCAAGTAGCTGAGTTCCTCAAAACCCACACCACCATCGACCGAATCAAAATGTTCGACGCCAACCCGGACATCATCCGGGCCTTCGCCGACACCGGGATCTCAGTCACGGTCACCGTCGCCAACGCCGACGTCCCTGCACTCTCCAAGCTCCCCGCCGCACAGGACTGGATCGCCGCCAACATCCTCCCCTTCCACCCGCAAACAACCATCCGCTACATCTTGGTGGGGAACGAGGTCCTCTACTGGAAGGACAGGAACGTAATTGCCTACACCCTCCCGGCGATGAAGACCGTGCACCACGCCTTGCAGCTCGCGAATCTCACGGATATTAAGGTCACAACTCCCCACGCGCTCTCGTTCCTCGCCGCATCGGAGCCTCCCAGCACTGGGGTGTTCAAGAAGTTCGACGGCGAGATCTTGGAGCCCATCCTTGACTTCCACCGCCGGACGAAGACTCCGTTTATGGTGAACCCGTACCCGTTCTTCGGGTACAGGGACGAGGTGAAGGATTACGCTGTTTTCCGGCCGAGTAAAGGGCTGTACGATAAGCATACGGGGATAAACTACACGAATATGTTTGACGAGCAGATGGATGCGGTTTATTCCTCGATGAAGAAGCTTGGGAAAGGGTACGAGGAGGATGTGGAGATTGTGATTGGGGAGACGGGTTGGCCGTCGGCGGGTGACCCGAATCAGCCCGGTGTTAGCTTGGAGAATGCGCTGTCGTATAACGGGAACGTCGTGAAGCATGTGAACTCCGGGAAAGGGACGCCGTTGATGCCCAATCGGACTTTCGAAACTTATATGTTTGCTCTGTTTAACGAGAATCTCAAGGCTTCGATCTCGGAGAAGAATTACGGGCTGTTCAGGCCTGATTTTACTGCCGTGTACGACGTCGGCCTTATGCGCAGCTCGCCGGTATGTGCTCCTTTAATCTCTTGATTAACTCTCTGCATTTTGTATTTCAAATTTGCATCCGAATCATCTGGAACGTGGCGGTGGCGGTGGCGGTGGCGGTGGCGCGTGAATCTAACTCATGTATGCGCTGCGAATCTGCCATCATTTTCATAATTTCTGAAATCTGCCAGCTTTGGTTCAGTCCTATATTTGTGCAGTGCAAGCCACAGTGGCTAGTGGCTACTGTACTTTGGTGGACGTGAAATTACCGAAATAGGCTCAATTTAATTCATATCAGCTGCTAGGGTTAATGATGTCTTTGTAGGTATCTACGGTAGACGAATGCAATGATTGAATGATGACCGTTGGATTTTCTTTAAACCAGGCACAAGCTCCTCCGACGAGCAACGGAACTACTACTCCAGGGAAGGCACCGCCGTCCGACGGAACCAATCCAGCTCCGGCGGAGAAGCAATGGTGCGTGCCGACATCCGACGCTAGCGACGAGGCATTACAGAAGAATCTGGACTACGTATGCAGCTTGGGAGTGGATTGCCGGCCGATACAGGACGGCGGGCCTTGTTTCAGCCCAAATACAGTCCGGTCACACGCGTCGTACGCGATGAACGCCTACTATCAGACCTACGGCCACCACTATTTCAACTGTGATTTCGAGCGCACCGGAGTTGTAACCTCCACCGATCCAAGTGCGTATCTTTGATTGTGATTTTAATTATAATTGCTTTCACGATGTTGATAGGTGTTTGTTTGTGAATGTGGCTATAGGTTACGAGGCGTGCAGCTATCCGTTGACCGGATTGGAATTGTTGGAGGTGAAGAAGTCGGTGGTCAAGTCTATGTCGCCGAGATTGGTTGGGTTGGCGTTTACGGAGTTGCTTGCGGCGGCGGGTTTCGTGGTTTCTTTGTTGTTCCGTTTTGTCTGATTAGGAAGTAAAGAGGGATTCTTTTGGGCCTTGTAAAAGGATGGGCCTTTTGGGTGAAGAGAACCAAATGGTGGGCCTGCGGTATCTAGGATGCGTTGTCTTTCGTTTATGTAGTTGTAGTAGCACGGTTGTTTATTCGCTAGTTTGCTTTGTTTTTAGGGCTTCCTCTTCTTTGTAAAAAGGATCACTTTTTCGTTGACGAAGTATGTTTAACTTTGAAGTTTTGATGGGATTTAATGTGTTAGTGCGGGGGCAAGTGATCGCACCATTTTTGAGATGCCATTGCTTGGGTTAGCACACATAATACCCTTTTTTAAGAGCATAATAAGATGATTAGAACACATTGTTCCCCAACTCATAATACCTTTTTTTTATGAACATGATGTACACTAATAATAAGATGATTAGATTCAGTGGAGAAAAGGGGTTGTGTTGTTATTGCACGCAAGCGAACTACTAAGCTTTGCTTCCATTTATATGCTGGTATTTGCGTAGTGCCGCTTGTTGAGTCAGTTAACGTTGCAAACAATTTTCCGTACGGCTATATTTAGGGTTTTGGTCATTCATAAACCCTGAGACATGACCGCACACCGTAAGAACCTTGCAGTCATCCTCACCCTTGAACTCCTCCAAGCAAATCGAACACTCTTTCTCATCACGCCTCCTCCCGCTGCCGCCGCCATCGCCGCCTTTCTCCAGGTCTACTTCTTCGCCGTCTTCTTTGCGATCTACAACTACCCAATTTTTGAACTTAACGACTTCCCCTATAACCTCCGCCGCAACCTGCTGTTGTGGTCTTGGTGGTGGTACTGGAGCTCCTCCAACAACCGTCCCTGTCGGCGGTTGTCCTGGTGGTTGTACAGTCGTAATTCTGTTATGGTCGTTGTTTCCCGCTGACGATAGGTGACTACAGATTGCGAGGCACAAAAATAACAGTATAATGATTATTGGACTAGCTTGGAAAAGAAAGAAAATAATATCCATCATCATGATGAGATTGAGGGGCGAAAAGCAGAAGTCTTTTACCCTAATTAGCTTACTCGATTTATAAATTTAGTTTATGATGATGAGAGACTATTCCTTAATTTAGTTCCCAGCTATATTGATTTGATGTTGGTAAACCAAATCCTTATCGAATTAGGAGACTACTAATTAAAAACTAAGTTAGATATAATTGAGTGTTGGGATTTAATGTATTAGTTCTGATGTGATCGCTCGCATTTTTAATTAATGTCGCTTTCGAGAGAGACGCCATTACTTTGTTTAATTAACACACAAGACCCTTTTTTAAATCAAAATGATGTACATTAATAAGATGATTCGATCAGAACTCAAGGAAACACATTGTCGTTCGACACATTATAATTCAGTTTTGGTGGAGAAATATGGGTGTGTGTTACGGCACGCCAGTGAACTACGAAGCCTTGCTTCCATTTTTCTGTCGCAGGTAATGCCGGTTGTTGACTCAGTTAGCGTTGCAGACCATTTTTGTATTGCTACATTTAGGGTTTTGGTCATTAACATGTTTGTTTCTAATTAAGCACCTATTGGGATGAAAGGAACAACCAAATATTCACAGACAGAAAATCATCGGCGTTTGTGGTGGCTTTTTGCGTAGCATTCATGGTCGGGTTGTGAGCAGTGGTTGGGGGCAATATTTCTACAGTCGACTATGAGGTATGGCTGTGTCGGTTTGGTTCTACCGCAGTGCTAGATTAGATGTCCACAATACTTCAAAGAAGACAGTTTTTGGCAGGTGTTATAAAGTCGGCTAACAGCGGTTTAAACCCTTGCCAAACGGTTTAATAGGGTTTGAGATTCGTTGTTAAACGAAGCAATGCTAAGTTGTTTAACATCAATTTTGTGGGTTCCGCTACTAAACAGAGTTTAACAGTGGATTAAAATAGCTATCAAAATGGGCCTCGTTTAACAGGGTGTCAAAATTCGTTGTTCAACTAGGCCTCGTTTAACATGGGTTTACATCCGCTGTTAAACTGGGCCTCGTTTAACAGGGGTTGTACTCCGCTGTTAAACTGGGGTACGTTTAACGGCGGATCTAAACTACTGTTATACGGAATTTATAGAAACCAAATTCTACTTCCAGTTTTCCTAAACCCTAAACCTTAAACCTTATTAAGTAGAATCCAATAAATCAATTCAAAGAACCCAACAACCATCTAGAAACAAGACTTGCTCACCTACAATTAATCAAAATTCAAAAAATTAGGATGAAAACCTTGAAATTTCAGATTCCCCCAATTTTACAATTTTAGGGTTTTGAGGGCATACTTTCAAATTGACCAATCAATCAAGTAAATGAGATGTAATTAAACTTCTTTAATCAACCCTAACCTTAAACGACCGGCACCTGTACAATTTTTCACTCAATCATATGACCCTTAATTTTCTTTAGCCACAAATCAAAATGAAACGAAAATAATGAAACCAGACCACACAGTTACCTGGAGTCGCCGACGAACGGCGACGGGCTGGAACGGCCGAGAGGAGGACGATTGCCAACGCTGTTGGGTTCCAGAACGCCGACGCTGCTGGTTTCCAATCTGTGCAGAACGCGATTTCAGAATGAAAAAAAAAAGAAGGGGGCTCGGGATTTATATATTCCGTTTAACAGTGATTTTATAAAGAACCATTGTTAAACCACCCACTTATCCAAACGCGTTGTTTCACTTCCGCTTACTAGCGGTTGTAAACCCCTGTTAAAGCTAGCCCAATTTAACGGCGAATTTTCAGCGCCGTTAAACGCTTTCCGTTTAGCAGGGGTTTTTAACCCCTGTTAAACTTTCGCTGCTAGATACTATTCTTCTTGTAGTGAGTTAGTGTTGACCTTTGGTGGAGTTGCTGCTTTTGCTCTTTAGGACGGGTGCATTCAGTGTTAAGTGATGTTGGTCGCTGTCTATTTTTATTTTGCCCGTTTTGGTTGTGTATTAATTTATTTATGTCAGAGTGGGGTTTTTTTTTTGGGTAATTTTTAGAAAAAAAAATTGGTGGGGTTTTGGTGGGTGGCTTTGTGTTTGGTTGTGTGGTTTTTTGTTTGTTTTTTTGTGTTTATATATAGATGAAGTTCATTGATAAAAAAATAGCTGAATAAAATTAGGTCAATCATATATTATTTTGAACTTTGACCCACTTATTTGACATTCTAATTGGACCCAATGTAAATCATAACTGTGGTGAACTAATTTAGACCACCTCCAACGTCCCGTTGTCTAAGTGCAAAGAAATCCATTAAATATCATGATAAACAAGGAATTTACTAATGATGGGATATAATCACAAAAAATATCACGATACACTAGGAAACCAAAACAACTTTCTTTTTGCAGTTTTAGGGAATTAACAACTAGACTTTGATTTGGATTACACTACTGAATCTTTACCTAAATCCGATCAATGTGGTGGTTTCCGTCGACGCCGTCTAAACGGCGGCCGCCCCGTCGAACAGAGCCGCGACAAAGAGGGCAGTGATTATCATCAGTCAACCAAAGGTCAATGCACTCTTTATGATAGACATGACCGCACACCGTAAGAACCCTGCACTCGTCCTCACCCTTGAACTCCTCCAAGCAAATCGAACACTCTTTTGTCTCTTCTCGCCTGCCTCCGCCGCCGCCGCCGCCGCCGCCTTTCTCTTCGTCTACTACTTCTTCTTCTGATACCCAGTTTTGGTACTTCACCACTTCTCCTGTAACAACTTCAGGCGGCGGAGAATTAATATTAGTAATCCCTGCCGCCGGCGCCGGTACTGTTCCCGTCGACTGCCGGCCTCTATGGCCGAAGCATACTTCAAACATAACTATCAGTAACATGATTAATCCAACTATCAGATCAACCACAATCAACGCGTACATTCTATGTATTGGGATTCAGAAAATAGAAAAAAAAAATCAAAAAGAGACAAAGTCTAGTTGAAATAGCTCCGGATGAGTTCATATATATAGACAAAGAGACGTACTTTTAATGAGTATATAAGTTGTGCTATTTATTTAGGCTTGTCCTCAAACTAGACTTCTAATATCATCCTTGTAATTAGACTTGTTCATAAAATTGAATTTTATGGATTTTTAAATTGAGTTATGTCGAGTTATTTAAAATTTTAATATTATTCTTGTCTTTATAAGGTTTACAATTGAGGTTTTATAAAAGAAAAAATAATTTAATAATTAAACCAAAAATTATATATTTCTACTAAAAACTCAACCATAAATATATAACTTCCAAACAAAAATTTAGAGAAACGACAATTTTTTAGAACAAATCGTTTCGAAAACTACCGTTTTAAAAAAAACTATCAATTTTCAAAACACAAAAACCAAATGTGACCTAAATAACAAAAGGACAACATAAAAATAGGAGGAGAGATGTGTCATGTGTATTAAAAAATATTTAAGGCGTGTTATGATTGGTGTTGATCAAACCCCACTCGTCATAAGCTGAATTTGTCCGATAAAAAGGCTCGTTGACGGGTACAATGAAAATTCAAGATCCGTATCATTTGAATGATGGATCGGAAAAGATTTAGTTGTATCTGCGCTGAACTCAAACTCGTTGAACATCTGTCCATATACGATCGATGTAGTTTTATCACCAGTCAACCATCGGTCAATGCACTCTCGGTGAAAAATATGCTGGCACACCGTAAGAACCCTGCACTCATCCTCACCCTTAAATCCCTCCAAGCAAATCGAGCACTCTTTCTCATCATGCCTCCTCCCGCCGCCGCTGCCTTGCTCCAGGTCTACTTCCTCGCCGTCTTCTTTGCGATCTACAACTACCCAGTCTTTGAACTTAACGACTTCCCCTATAACCGCCACCGCAACGACTGGTCTCTGTTGTTGTTGTTGTGGTGTTGGTGGCACTGGAGCTCTTCCTCCAGCGACGGTACTCGTCGGCGGTTGTCTTATTCTGTTACCATCGTTGTTTTTACAGTAACCGAATTCAAGGCACCCAATAATTAGAAATACGAATACTGCGAGAACTGCGAGACCAACGACAAGAATATCATGATGAGATTTGAGGGGCGAATTAAAAAGGACAAGTCTTTTACCCTAAATAATTAACTCTGTAGCTACTATTGATTAATAAATTTAGTTCATGAGAGACTATCGATTTAGTTTCCATCAGGTCTTATATTTATATATATTGAGGTTTGGCAAACCAAATCCTTATCATATTTGGAGACTACTAATTATTAATTAATTAAGTTACTGTAATGTAATCATATTGGGATTGGTAAATCAAAATCTCAATTCCGCAAGGTTAAGGTTTTATGAGTGTGTGATGTCAATTATTTATTTAGTTTGATGCGCAGTTGATCGGGCAACGTTGGACTTGAATTGAACAATACGGCTTCTCTTATCACTCGTATGAATTCGCGGCACGATCATGCCCGCGGATTACCACTACTAGTTTCCCAATTAAGGTTGGAATATCCTCGATTAGCCTAACCGGTAATGAACATCGAGAAGTTTTACAAAATGATAAGGTGCTTTTTAAGAATTAAAGAAAATCATAAGTCATTGAAAATAGTGTTAACTTGGTCGATCAACACCTAACCTACTGATAATTACACCCAACTTGGTACATTGAGTGCAAACCAGAGCGCCCGCCAATTACCCGATGAACAACCGTTAAAACCAAAAGAAACACGAAAGGTAGAATCGATACCGTTAACTTTCCTCTATCTCAAATTGTTAATCATATGATCTCTTAAGTCGATCAAACGAAAGATTTCATAGATTTGACCTAATTCAAGTCAGTAACAAGAACTAGGTTGAAAACCCAACAATTAAAGCAATCTTTCATTCAAATCCAATTATCTAACAATCGTCGATCCTATACTTTTAAGGAGAGTTTTATAGCTCAATTTTTACATCCCAACCAAAAAATTCTAAAAAATTAACTACTCATGACTCTAAAAAAAGGAGAAAATAGAATAAGAAAAGAAAATCTTCCCCCACCTGTTTGGTAAGCGTCATATCAACAACGTATTTCTCCATGGTGGTCATGGTCTTTATTGCAATCGGAAAATCAAGAGGCGACGGTCATGCAAAAGAGATAAAAGAAAAACCTAGCCGAAAAAGTTATAGTCGAAGCTCTATAATAAGAAGAAAACCCTAACACTTCAATTGAGAGGAAAGCGCAATATTTTGACTGCGACTTGAGTGGCTTCATTACATAAGAGATTATAGGGAATTAAGCTTTATCAAGAAAAAACTTATGATTTATTTTATAATAAAATAAAGAAAATTTCGGATGTACGAAAGAATCCGATCTAAATGCGATTCCTTTCGCACCGGCCGCGTCGGACAGAGCCGCGACAAAGAGGGCAGTGATTCCCATTAGTCAACCACAGGTCAATGCAATGTCGGTGATAAATATGCTCGCACACCGTAAGAACCATGCACTCATCCTCACCCTTAAACTCCTCCAAGCAAATCGAGCACTCTTTCTCATCATGCCTCCTCCCGCCGTCGCCGCAGCCGCCATTCTCCAGGTCTACTTCTCCTCCTTCGTCTTCTTTCCGATCTACAACTACCCAGTTTTTGAACTTAACGACTTCCCCTATAACAGTTTCAATGAATGGAGGAGCTTCCCCAGCAACCGTCCTTCTCGGCGGCCGTGTTAGTGGTTGTACAGTCTGAATTCTGTTACCGCCGTTGGTTCCCGCCGCCGGTCGTTTTGTTTCACAGAATATTGCCAAGCATAGAAAAACTACGGTAGCGAAAACTATCATAAGCGGGAGATCTAGACCATGAGGGATATCCATCATGATGATGAGATTGAGGGGGCGAATTAAAAAAGGAGAAGTCTTTATTGTTTTACCCTAATAAGCTTGTACGCTACTCTGTTAATTTAGGTTCCATTGGGTTTTATGGTGTTGAGGTTGTAAACCAAACCTTGTCGCATTAGGAGACTACTAATTTTTTCGAGATAAATAATTAAATTTTATTGTATCATAAAAAAAGTAATAAGTGTTAATACAAATATTGTAATCCTTCAGATAAAAGATATAAAGAAAGGTAAAATTACGAGTTACATCGCGTTTTCATTCTTCTTATAAAAAAGATATTCGAATCAACTAGTGAACAATATAAAAAAACGCAGAAGGAACTTTCAAATTTTCGTCTCCCTTTTTATCAAATGTTTCTGATTCATCTAAAAGACCAACTACTTAAAATCGCAAAAGCTAATCAGAAAAACTCATAAAAATTCAACCATTGTTTTAGCGAAATTTCATTTTCAACAACACTATGATCCGATTAGTAGTTGTAGGGATGACAAAATTCATTCTCTTACAGTTGTAGGAGACTACTAATTAAATTACGTACTATATGATATTTTATCAAATAGTCGTGACGTGCATTAATTAACCGTCGACGTCAACATATATCTTGTTAATTAACTAATTCAGTTTTTAATGAAACTCGATATTAGCCTTCAAATAAGCTATCAAATTTGTGTATAATTATTTTGGCTATACCAAAATCCGATGAAATATGTAAAGAAAATAAAAACCAATGCAATATAATATGGTCATAATATAACTTGACAGATCAGGTACCTGATAGTACAGATGCAACGATTGATTTTTGTTGTGCAGTTCAGTCGATACGTCGTGAGGAGTTTGGGTTCTATTAATAATACTATGTTGTTGTTAACTAGTTAGTTAAATCGGGATTTGCCAAGGATTTCGTTCCTCGAGGATGAGCTATTGATTGGACCACAAGGCCCAACAACAAGAAAAACGAGATTGTTTCTTCATTCTCCATTCTGTAATTTCCAGAAACAAATAGAAACGCCTGGAAGAGGACGACAGTCCCCGTTCACCGGTCCTCCACCGCGTCTTCATCACCGTCGCCACTTCGAATTCAACCGCGGTGTGAACGGGAAGAAGACCACATTCGTTGCAGCGTTTGGTTGTGATCCAGAATCCACAACCTTCAACCCCTCTATCTTATCTGGTAAGTGCAGCTTTGGCCCGTCTTTCTCCTTCAATCAGTGCTCTTAAATTCACTTCCCTGTTGCCGTAATCGTAATTTTTCGTTTGGTATTTTCTCTTGCGCATTCTAACGAGGTCGTTCTAGGGTTTGATGTGATTCCTTCGCTATGTCGTTTCTTTCATGATGGATCGAAACTGTTAATAATCGATACTAGTCCACTGGTATTGCTGGTTGAGCTGAATTAGATATCTGTAGCATCACCTTAAGAATTGGCCAGTAATGCTGTTTACGATATCCCTCTTTCTCTGTATATGCTTGGTATATGAATCAGTAATCCGTTAATCATACGCTTTATTAAATCAGTTCGTTTACGGGTCTAGTTCTGGAAACATAAGCAAAATATTAGCCATACATTGTGGGTGTGACTGGATTTATGAATGATTGCAAATGTTGCTTTCTAAAGACGAACTTGCTCTTATCCAATTTAGTGACTATGAGTTCCCCAAACTCATGCTGAACCTTTTTTTTTGTTATTGAGTTTCTCCATTGGATCAAATGGTTCTTCATTGGATGCTTAAGCTCATCCATACAACAATACAAGTCAGAATGTCGAATTGTAGGTTTTGTCTACGTGTTCTTGCAGTTTCAACTTAAGCATTCAGAATGCTTTTGCGAGGATTCACTACCATAATGTCTTATGATGAAGCATGCACCCTTGCAGTAGTGGTTTAAGCTTAATAGGGCAGGGGCTCTTTCTTGTGAGTGAAAATCCTTAAGTTTCTCTGCAGACTATTGTGCATTGTGTGTTCTGTACTTTCATCTCATGATGTGCTCAGTGTTTTAATCGTCGATATTAAGTTAATGTTACACTTTCAACTTGGTTATAGTATATTCCTCCACCAGGTTATATTCTCAAGTAAGATCCGATTAGTGCTTTTATTTCTTCCTGTATCTCTACCAGTGAAATTGACAAGGATCTTTCTCTGCAAGAGGCTCGGTTTTTAGCTGATTTTCCAAAGAGTTTTAAGTAATTACGTGGATCTTCATTCATGCAGGTTGACCTCTCTGTTTCAAAATGCCGGCCACAGCTGGAAGGGTTCGCATGCCCGCAAACAACAGGGTGCACAGTAGTGCTGCCCTTCAGACTCACGGTATATGGCAAAGTGCCATTGGTTATGACCCTTATGCCCCCAACAAGGACGACGCAAAAGCTTCAGCACAGCCAAAGGCATCGGCTGCCGAACCCGACAGCGAGAATGCATACACTAGTTTCAAGGATCTCATGGCACTTGCACGTATCACCGGCTCTAATGCCGATGAGGTCCGCGGTGCTTGCAAGAGATGTGGACGAGTCGGACACCTTACTTACCAATGTCGGAACTTCCTCAGCTGAAAGGAGAAAGACCCTGCAGCGATTCATGCTGCAGCTTTGTCAGGATTGAACAAAATAAAGGGGAATGCCAGAGACGACAGTGATGACGAGAGTGAAGAAGATGAGGAGAGCGAGACTTCTGATTCCGAAGTTGATCCCGAGATGGAGAGGATCATAGCTGAAAGATATGGGAAGAAGAATAGTGGGAAGTCGAAGTCGAAATCTTCGAAGAAGAAGAAGAAGAAAGAGGATTCGGATGAAGAGAGCGAGGATTCTGATATGGAGAAGAGGAGGAAGAGAGGAAGATCGAAGAAAAGGAGGAGCAGGAAGAGTGGAAGTAGTGACTCGGAGGAAGAAAGGAGGAGACGCAGAAGGGAGAAGAGAAGAAAGAGAGACGATTCTTCTTCTGACGAAGAGGAAGAAGAGCGTCGTCACCGCAAGAGGAAAGAGAGGAGAAGGAGACGTAGGAGTCGTCATTCTGATGATTCTGATACTGATTCGTCCGAGGACTCTCGTAAGCAGAGACGGAAGAGCAGGAAGGCTACATCGAGTTCGAGTGACTCGGAAGATGACTCAAGTCGTGGAAGGAGTTCAAAGAGGTCTGAGAAGAAGAGCAGGAGGCGACGGAATGATAGAGAATAATGAGTCATTGGTTTAGAATACACATGAAAGATCGAAGAACATTGTTCGGGATTTTGTTGAATTTTGGATGGTAATGTTGTTTGATGTTGTGGACCAAACGTTAAGTATATAGATGCTTTAAAGATGGATTTGATTTCTTCATCAAATGTACCTAAATGTGCCCTTGAATCTGAATTCCAACAAATTTCAAAATTCCGTCCGGAATTGGTGGTTGAGTAGCCGAAATGATTAAATGAACGGTTTGCAGATTCTATTATCTTGTTGGTGTATTGGGCTTTTATGATTTTTAATACTGATTCATCAAGCAGATCAATTCCAGAAAAGCCCAATTGATAATGGACTACGGTCCAACTGTCAAAACTCCACCTCCTACTCTCGCCCACTTGAACGAAAACCAAAACCATCGACAGTCCGAATGCAAGGGAAACCACCAACGGAGAGGATGAACTGGAACTCAGTGATCGGACCGATTCTTCGCCGCGGGGCAGCCAACTTTTTTGTCCGTTCCTCGCCGTCGATTCTCGGTGAATCCACAACTCCGCTCGCCAACCTAATCTCTTCACCTAGTTTCCGGAGGTTTTGCGGGAATCCCTCTTTCGCCGCAGCAGCAAGCACGAACGCAGCTGCTTTCCATGCCTCAACTCCCATGCAATTCAATCGGAGCTTCAGCTCCTCACCAGGTGCTTGTCCGTTTAGTCTTTGCTATCTTTCTGTAATCATTATTTCTTAAAGATACAACTTTTGATTTGTTTAAAATGTTGTTGTATTCCGTCTCAGGTTCACCAGGTGCTTGTCCGTTTTTGTTTATTTACTTCTTAAAGATTCAGTTTTGATTCCTTGAAATGGATGCTGTAACTCTGTCTCAGGTTCAACCAACGTTGTGTCTATCAAGACTGAAGAGGAGTACAATAGCTCTATGAAGAACGTCCATGGTAATGAGCTGTTCTCCCTTATTTGCTGCATTTACGAATGCTGAATTAGCCGACTGCTTCATATTCTAACAATTTAGCATCAAATGTTTCCGTCTTGTAACCAGATAAATCGCTGCCGGCAGTCTACTACTTCACTGCTGTATGGTGTGGGCCGTGTAAGCTTCCAACCCATCTTATAAATTTTGCTGCTTTCTTTAACAAATGTCAAATTTTGCTACTAAGTAACAACAGTTGTGGTTCCAATGTCAATTTTTGTGCAGGTAAGTTCATATCTCCAGTCATCACACAGCTAAGCGAGCAATATCCTCATGTACCAACGTACAAGATTGACATCGATCAGGTAACAGTTGTATGATAGATGTTCATTGCTTGTCATCGTTCTGGTTTGATCTTGTTTTCGTGAACTTTGGTTGTTGAGCACTTTGCAGGAGGGGCTGGATAATGTATTGAGCAGATTGTTTATCACCTCTGTGGTAAATGTTAATTCCCCACTATTACCTTTTGCGTTTCATTTAGGTTTCCTGCTTAAAATTGTGTTCGCTACAAAGCTCGTTATTGTTAGTCAGTTAATGAATTTCTTGAACTATCGAAAGGACCATTACTGGGCAGGGACGATGTTGCACAAGTGGATGTGTGACTTACTGTTTGATTTCCCATTCATAAGCTGACTGGTGCCATGTCCCGAATTTCATATGTGATCTTACGTAGATCTTCGCATTTCATTTTCCGTCATCTTTGGTTGTCGAGGGTCTGTATATATGATTGATTGTCTCTACCTTGGTATTCAGCCAACCCTCCATTTCTACCAAAACGGGAAGAAGGCAGCTGAAGTTGTTGGGGCCGATGTTGCTCTCCTAAAGGAGACAATGGAAGAACTCTATGGGTAATTGTTCGAATCTTGAACTTCTGGCAGCCCTCTGTGATTCTTTTTTGTTAATGTTTTGGTACTGTGATGTTTACCTGGATTCAGGAAATAATAGACGAAGACGATGTGTATGTGACACCACAATACGCAGGACGGCATTTCCTGGTGTCCTCGTTGGGCCGTTCGTCTCGAAAGTACTTTGTCACAGACAAACTCTCATGTTACTACTTCTCAAGTTGATGAAAGATACTTATCCAGCCACACACACTGGGACGGTTTCGTTGATTCATTTTGTTGCGAAGTATTGTTTTTTTAGTGGATACTGGAAACTGAAATGTCCCGTGTAACATTTTTTGGGTTTGTTGTGTAGTGTAACACAAATTATGGGATCCTTTATGTGATTTCCTAGGAGAGTGAATTGAAATAACTTTGTGTACCATTTTTTTTTGTAATTAAAGTGCATAGCCGATAGTAATAATCGATTCCTTCACCGCGGATGTTTGCACGAAACGTTAGTGTATCGTAAATTATGCGCAGTAATTTATCGAAGATGAATGAAATGGGTCGGGGTTATACTTGGGAAGATCACAGGAACTGGATAATCATCGTGTAGCTTTTCATTTGGTATTTTGCGCATTGAACACGGTCATTCATCAATTATGTTGCAAATTCGTCTGAGGACCCTCATAAGCACAGACAGAAGAGCAGGAATGAGAAGAAGAGCATGAAGCAGCGATAGAACGGTAGGGATAACGAATCATTGATTTCAGAATTATACACACAAGAAAAGAACATTCTTTGGGATATTCTTGAGCTTTGGATGGTAATGTTGTTTCATGTGTCGGCTAAACGTCTAAAGATGGAGTTTGATCTCTTCCCTTCCACTGTATGTCGGTAGGATCCTCCTATATTTCATTCGTTTGTTTCCTTCATTTTGGTAAAAATTCCAGTTCTTCCAAAATTATCGACTTATCGTTCTTGAGCTTATTGGTGGGTCTTCAATTCTATCCGTCCGCTGATTCTTAATTTTCGATGTCGGCACAGTGTGCAACTATTTATTTACTTGGTTTGTTATTTCCATATCTATTTTTAAATTGGCTTTTAGTGACACCGGCCACCTCCTCCTTTCTAGCACGGAGAATCGGAGAACCGATTTAAGAACCCCATTTATCAAGCAACAGCAAAAAAGATACAAAGACAGATTCTTTAGAGAGAGAGAGAGAGAGAGAGAGAGAGGGAGATCCAGTGTGATCCTTTTTGTAGAGAGAAGAAGATGCCGAGCAGCAGCTTTACTGGGTCGCTAACTACTCCCACTATTGGTGTGGCAATCGACACCGGCAACCCCGTGCTCGACCTCACCGTCGATGGTTTCTTGAAGACTGCCGGCGTAAGTCATCATGACATCAACCCTCCTCCTATATCTCATTTGAGAGCTGGTACTAATTAAAATCCTCTGGTTTTTGCAGGTTGCGGCGGTAAGGGTTCTCGCAGATGATACATTCCACTCCATCAAAAGAGGTCGGTTCATTCTTTCATTTTCAGCTGATAGTAATGGTCTTTTCTCTGATATCGAAGAATTGTGAATTGGGTTCCTCTTTTTTTTTCCTGGCTGTAACAGGGTCACTCTCAGGGAGTGATATTGAGAAATCGGTCAGTAACAGAGTCTAAATTTATATCCTTTTTGTACTCTTATGGTTTCTATCTGTGTGAGTAAATTAAATGAGAGGGTTTTGCTGGTGGGTTTGGTTGATTGCAGCTGAAAAAAATGTGCAAGGAAGGTGCTTACTGGGGTAATTAGACAATCTAACTTAATCTTGCTTGCATCTTTGTGGGGGATTTTCCATTTGGGGGGGTGGTTCTGATTTCGGTGTGCTTGAAAAACAGGGGCAGTCGGTGGAGTTTATATGGGGCTGGAATATGGGATGCAGAGGATACGAGGAAGGAACGACTGGGTAATTCTTCATCATCATTCACAACTTGTTATTGTTTGGTTCGTCAATTGTTGATGCTGGTGGTTTGGGTTTTTGTTTATGCAGAAGAATGCAATGCTAGGAGGGTTGGCGACGGGGGCACTGATGTCGGCAGCGACGAGCAAGAGCACGGACAAGGTTATCAGTGATGCCATAACTGGAGGCGCCATTGCCACTGCTTGCAAGTTCCTCAACCATCTCGTCTGAGATGTCGATGGGATCAATGGGATGCTTTTAATTGTTGAGAAACGCTGCTAATGTTTTCTAGTGTTGTCAAGCTATCATCAAGTTTTGTTGTTCAATAAGATGCTTTCATTCAAACACATTCCTCACTAGCCTCTCCAGGATCGACAATACATTTTAGTTAGTTCGATTCAGTCTGTGCAATAGAGTTCTTTCGAATGCCATGAAATCCCAACTTTGGATACAATTGCAATCGCTATAGGCAGTGAAGTTTTGTACTTTCTGCTGCCGACATCAGCAAGCGCAGTCTTTTAAGACGATATCCATGCAGCAGCAGACCCTGAAAGGCCCGGATGGACACCCAGCTGCTGTAATCTTTCGAAGCAAAACCTCGGCCCAATTTATTCACCTTCGAACAGTTGTAGACCAAAAGCCCAGCTGTTGTTCGGCTTCCATAACCCCCGTAACTCGGAAATTCGATTTCGAAGGGCTCCCCGACCGAACAGGCTGGTCAAGGCCGAAACCAATAATCTAGTTAGCTTGAACATTGACCTAGGGGTTCTCCTAGCACATCGAGACTCCCCGTATTGTAAATAGTACAAAAATGGTACATTTGATACACCAATTAGAAGGGACTAAGTGGAGGCTCAAATCTAGTCATGATCTACTATAAAAGGAAAATCATACACAAAAGAACATTAACCACATCATACCTACTATCACTCTGTTCAAATTTGTCCAAACGCCTCTGAGTACTTCTATGTTTTCGTTTCCTGTTTGTTTATGCTCCGTGTATCCAAGGTCTGTTGAGCACCGAAAGAGGTTGAGTATGAGCACCGAGCATACTATCATTGGGAGATTCTTATCTCAAACAACTCTATTGCTTCACCCGAACCAATAGAACATATGTATATATATGAAATTAGTGCTCTTAGCTTGCATACGTTTTCGCATCGAGAGAGACGTCTTATACAAAGTAATAAACTACGAGACACTTGGGCTGGTACTAGACTGACCTTGCGATTAGTTCGACGTAACTAGTAGGTATTGAGCAGTTAATACCAAATTGTGTCAACTCAAACCCACCCTAAATTTTCCAAACAGTGATAGATAGCGATTGCTCTTTTGGCACACATCTCAACTAGTACCATTAAACAACACTCAGAATCTGCTTTAATTAACCAGTCCGCCGTCCAAATTAAATATTTAATGATGCCATGCCCATATCAAACAAAGACGATCCGATAGAATCTGTCAAGGTTCTGGTTTATGTTGGTCCAAAACAGCTGGATCATACTCAATTATTGATTTGAGATTAGATTGCAGAAACCTGAAGAAAACAGAGCATAGTTACCCTGCTTCTTCAGTTCTTCATACCCAATAATGGAGGACAAAGAAACAGAGACTTTTCTTCACAATCCAAAAGCTTGTGGGCTCCATCATAACAGATATTTCACAGAAGTATCCACTGATAGTACGCCACAGTTGTTTCTGGATAAAAAGCTGAGAGCTTTTTGACTTCAACACTCCTTACTTTAGCTCGATCAATCACAGTGAAAAAAAAATACCTTCCCCATATGGTTGATTATGTATATGCAGTTTGATGGACTAAACATTTTTTATATATAGCTGAACCAAACCGTCCAAACATGTGACGTGTTTCATCAGTTTGATCTATGGACACACCTTATCAGTTTTGTCTGTTTCAACAAAGGAATATTGGAATCAATCTGATTACTTGTTTAAAGCTTGTTACTTGTTGTAATCACCATCATCAAAACATAATAGTGGATATTGTTATGGAATGTTGCATTCCAAATACCTCAAATTTATTGATAGAGGATTTATATTATTCATCAATTTACCCCCTCAAACAAACGATAGAAGAGTTGAGGTTTACACCGTTGAAGGGAGTTACTGACGCTTGAAACAGAGACATCCGAGTCTTTTAAAGACTCAGATACCATATCAGATATGGCTAAGGGATAAGCCGAAGCAAATCTCTTGTAGAGATAAGATTTTATATGCGTCGATGATCTTAGCCATGTTGACCTGATCTTTGACCATTTTAGCTGCTTAATTAGCCTTTAAGGATCCCACTAACTACGCCTAAAACAGAGATATTGTACGACTGAAAACAGAGCAAAAAGCTTCAGATTTTAGGAAACGACGATATCATGATGATAAAGTGCTAGGTGGTGAAACCCAGCAACAAAAGCAACAAACGTACACACAAACAAACTGAGAAACTTAATTGACCGACACGGAAATCAAAGAAGAACTAGCCACAGCAACATCACCAGCTGCCATGGCTAGCCGTTTCTTCTTTTTATTTACACACAACAACAGAACACAACTGCCCTTTCTTTCTTTCTGGATTATTATTACTTAGGATACCAAACATCAAACACCGTCCGATGCCGTTGAACACCGATTGAGGTCGGTCCTCACTTGCCGCAGCCGCAGTTGGTGCAGGTGCAGTTGGATCCGCACTTGCAGTCGCCCTCGGCGCCGAAGCTCATCTCCGACATGTCGAACCCCATGGCCGGAGCAACGCCGACGATCATGGTCTGGGTGGAGGCGGTGGATGCCTCGGCCAGGTCTGGGTACATCCCACAGCTGCAGATTTTTTACAGAGGAAAAATTCAAATTTCTTTTTCTTTCATGATACAACAAACAAGAAAATGAAATTGAAGATTTTGATTCTTACCCGTTACAGCCACTGCCGCACTTGCAGGCTGAGCCGCATCCGCACTTTCCTCCGCAGCAAGACATGTTTCTGGGTTTGAGATTTGGGGAAAAGGAAGAAGCTTTGTTCTTTTGTTTGGTTTGCTGTGTTGTTTGAATGCCTGTGATGACTTTCAAAGTTTAAACGGAAGGCTGGTATTTATAGCAAAGAGTGGACTGGGAGGAGTTCTTGTGGGCCGTACACGTGGATGGTTGTGATGACAATAGCGTTATTGCTTGCTCCGCCAATCTTTTCTATTTAATTATTATTTGTTTTGGTTCTTCTCCCCCAGATATAATCTCTATTTATTATTTTGGCCATATCACTATCATCCCATTCATCCATTTAATCTTACTTCCTCCAATATTTATACAAGGATTCATGGAAGAAATCGGTACTAAATTTAATTTATATTTGTAAAATTTAAAATCCTAGATATTTTTCAGCCCGACCTAGGTGTGGAAAATAGAGATATTGGGTATTGAATCATATATTTTGAGTTTAATTTTTTGGATGAATGTTTGTGCAATTTTTCGTAATGTAATAATGGATTTAGGGGCGACATTAATTATTGATGCATAAAAATCAGTGAAAATAAAGTTTGGCCGGTAATATGCAGTGATGGAAACAATGGGGAAGGGACATATCAGGAATTTACGGGTGATTGCTGAAACTTTACCCTGCCGGTGGAATACATGATTTTCCACAAGCTGCCACCGGCGACCGGACAAATCTGGTGACATATTCCTACCTACGTACGCTGGGGTAAATTTCATTGGACAAGGTTGATGACTTACCCCATTTCTTTCCCAAACGTCCATTAACATCTTCGACTTCAAGAAATGAAATCAAACACTTAATGAAGGGGTTAAGGAAGAAAGCTTTATTTGTCTGGATTCGGCAGCTCTGTTACAAGTATGGAAAACTGAGAGTGTGTAGATGATAGAGAAGTATAGGGGATGTGTACGAGATGTATGATCAGTCTTAAGTATATAGTTTGAGAAGCAGAGAGGATATATAGCTTTAAGACATGTAGAGTTAGGGTTGATGATTTATCATAAATGTTGTGACTTACTATGCGTTAGATAGGGTTATGGTGGCATGGATATGGTTATTACTACTAGACTTAGGCGAGATCTTAGCGGTGGATAATGAAAGACCATGATGTACCTAGGTATGTGGTCTCCATAGCTGGTGGTTGAGCCACCTTATGTGGTGATCTGTTTCCTTATCAGTTGATGTGACGGGACGCCCTGTTATATTGATGTTTTAGACATCAAAAGTCAACGAAACGAGCCACCCTCTTTGGTGGTATGCTTCCTTGCCAGTTGATGTGACGGGACACCATGTCGTATTGACGTGTTAGGCATCAAGAGTCAACGAACCGGTTCGGTCGATGGTAGTCGGTCCATCAACGACTCAACCGTTTTACGTTGAATCCAACTGACGTTTGGAATGTGATCCTCTATGCCTAGGGTCATCATTCAGATGTGTATTGACTCATTAAAACTGTGAATCTCATCATAACAGGGAAACCACTTTGAGATAAATAGTTAATCATAGTTTATAATTAATTGAGAGAATGCAAAATGCCATATTTTTATAATACTCGCCTTGTAAAGGTGAAAAATCAGTTTACCTTAAATTAATTGCGTTTACCTTAATTAATCTTGTCCTAGTCAGAAAGTCATCTCCGTGCTTGTTATTTTCACCCACTATCATACAAAATTGCAGAGTAGATATGTAGTGTTTGTTTACTCAACTAGTCCATTACTTTACTACTACACTATCTAGCTACTCAAGAATAAATTAAGATACAGAGTTTCGATTCTCATCGCACTTCAACTCTAATTTTAATTTAAAAATCCAAACTAAAATTTTTATAGTTAAAATCATATACATACAAAAACTATACCAAATTGCATGTCTTTGAATTTCAATCCTAAAGAGTCATTTGATCTAAATTTACAGTGAACTTGTTATCCAGAAACCTACAGTACATGTAACTCTCCATGGAGTACCAAATGTACTGCACTAAATCAGCCAACACACGAAAACGTAGTACTGCACTTATTCATAATTGGTACTTACAAAAAATGATTCAAATCAATGAATAATTGTTGATGTCAGAGAGGAAAGCTTGAGCATAATGAATTTCACAGAAAGGGCCGCCGTAGAAGTCTGGCCGTTGCATGTGGTGGTTGCCTTTCCCCCTGATAGAAAAAGAGAAATAAAAAGGATGGATATTAGATTGGTGGTGTTAGTAGAAAGTATATAATCAAAAGGCTATAATGATATCTTTCTTTCTATAACCTTAATATGTGTAAAGATAGTTATATGATTCCAAACCCATGACTGTGAAATCCTTTCTCCCACGTAGTTACTTTGTTTCTGATTTCCATACTGCTCGATGGAATGGATTGTACAACTTGGCTGTGGATGTTAAAGTCTCCGAAGTGGACTCGGTTGAGGTTGTGGCGGCAGTAGCAGGGAGGACTCAGAAGCACTCGAGACGCCATGGTGTTCAGTCGCATCATTGCTTCTTGTCGTGAGCTTTTGATTGATAAGCATTTATTTTGTGTGCTTAGTGTAAGGAGAAATAGGAATCAAGTCGCTCATAAGCTTGCTCAACGGTCTTTTACCTTAGCATCATCAACTATTTGGCATGGAACTTCTTTTTGACTCGAATATGCACGCTCAGATAAGTCCATTCAACCTGATCATTAAATGTTACATTATTCTCTAAAGCAAGTGGGCCTTGAATGCCCTCCATCCCTGAGATTGGAATCTGCTTTTTACTCTCCTTCTTTGAAGTATTCTCTTCAAACTCCTCTCCACCTTCCTTTAATTTCCCTCCTTGACTTCTAGCCAGACCTTTTGGTTATTGATTGATTGTTTTTTCGAGGGAATACGTGATGCTTCAATGCTTTAAGGCCATCCATGGAATTTTGCTTTCCATACAAAGGAAAGGGGCCATTCATAGAGCAGCAGCAGCGCACAATTGATCATGAATGATTTTGTTTCCTTCTTCACCTAGCAAGTTGATCATCATCCTTCTTGTTTTGGATAGCTTTGGCCTTATCCTTTCTGGACCACCCATAAAACTTTAACTCTCTCCCCCTCTATGTCTTTCCAACTTACCACCACATTTCTTGCTGATAATCCACAACGTCTGATCATGTTCGCCATTTGGATACTCCAATCTATCCTGTTCTCGTACGATGACACTTCGTAAGTAAGCCCTAAACGACCACATTTGTACCACTGAAGACCTATTCACTATAGTTCATACCTTCATATTGATTATGGATTAGGATTCACTCATCGTAGTTTCGATTAATGGTAGATGTTGGCTTTATTTCGGGCGATAAATCAACTGTTTAGTGCTTCACAACGAAGATTGATTTGATGCTTTTGGCGTTAGATGATGAGAAGGATGTTGATTTGACCAAACATAATCAGGGAGTTGGGACCCTATTACAGTTCCCATCAGAAGAATTCAAACTGCATAGACAGTTCTAATACAACTGTTTCAAACAGAAGCTTTAGATCCATTGAACAGATAAAAGTATAGTATGGTAATAATTGTTTAACTCATTAGTTCTTGTCATTGTAAGCGTGTAAGCACCACTCTCAAGTAATCTGGACTCCAGTAACCGAAACATCATACCGGTCAACTAACAAAGCCTTCAGAAAAAGTAAGATACTTCAATAACCGAAACATCATCAGACCGATGCTGCGACGATAATGATGAACAGCCCCTTCTTCAGTGTTTCTCCAGCTCTCATCTTTTTTCGACGCATGGTTGATCCTCATGAACTGATCAAAGTCTAAGTAGCATATCCAGCATCGACAGCCAGCGTCACTGGCTGCGCTTCTCGAAGAAGTTCTTGGTTCTTTTACTGATTCGAGTAAAAACAATAACCGCCAAAGCAAGGATCCAAGGGTTAAAGTTGCCCTCAAAAACTTTGGAGTTCTTGAGCCATGTAGGAGGTTCTCTCACAACCACGGTTATCAAGAAGGTTATCACTGCTACCCCAAATAAGATCTTCGTCACTGGTTTTATCATTGAGTCCTGAAAATCCCCATATAAAAACGTTATAACTTATATGTATTCAAGTAATAGCAGGGCAGCAGCAGACTGAAGCTATGGTTGACGCAAGTGCACAAAGACTGTAACTTTAACAACAAGAACTGAATAGCGATAACCAGATAACAGTTCCAACTTTTCTATCATAGCAAGGCATTCTAGATTCCTGATAAACGCATGAACATGTACACAGTCCTTAAGAATTACCAGATTGTTACTAATTGTAATCCACATAGCTCCAAGTTAGCAAAATTAGTAACAATAGTTCAAAAAAGCGAATGAAGAAATATGGATTCCCTCAATAAGTTGAACAGAATGGAGCCAAACAGTCTATTCATCGTTGTGTTCAGTGTTCACTATTCAGCACTCTCAGCTGCTTAATCAACTAAAACCATTGGGACTAAATCGAATTGTCTAAAATCATGGACCATAAAAGAACTTCTGATCGCATAATTACAATAGTAAAGGGTTTACCTGTGGCTCGCCGTCAACGTAGATCACAGCTCCATCCTTATACCCAAGCTTGGACATCCCGTTCCTAGGGTTGAACCGGATCGGGGTGCCCCGGGTCGCCGACCGGGGATTGAAAGCGTAAACGCTCTTGAACCCGTACTTGTCGAGGATTTCTCGCACCTCCAGCTGATCTTGTTCCCATCCTCCCAATTTCGTCTTGAAAACTTCGATCGGACCCTTGCCTTTCCGATAAAGATGAATCTCAGCCTCCGGCACCGGCGCCCCAGCAGGTTTCGAGTTGTCCGTTCCCATGAGCGGCGTCGTCACTGTGCTCGTCTCTTCCAGTTCTCTGATCTCTTCGCCCGCCGTCCCCATGTTTCGCCCCCTCGTCGCAGAATTCCCCGTCCCGCTAAAAGTGGACCGATGATCCAGTAAATAAACGAAGTGGGGTAAAGTCGTTGCTAACTGCCGGCCTACAACCAGTAGCCAGCTAACCAACTCATCGGTTTGACCAGTCGCTCACCGGCTCAGTTTGAAAACTGTCGACCCGGAATGGGCCGGGAAGTTGGTCACTGTGGATTGGGCTGAGTCTCCATTTAAGAGAACATGGTATATTTGTAGCACAATGCATGGGTGACGTGGAGATAGGAATGCTGATGAACCAAACCGTTTAAAAGTAACTCGGTGTTCGCCTCGATAAAAACACTATCAATAATTTATTCGATTTTAAATTAATTGGCTCGAGAGCCAGCTCGTTTTAGGCTCAATTGCCTGTTCGGCTCGTGAACACGATGAGCTTGACTTATGATTCAACTCGTTTAAGGCTCAAATGATGGCTCGATTAGGACTTGGTAGTTGACTCAACTAGTTAGCTCGCTTGTTGGTTTTTAGAGATTAGATTTTAATTACTTATTACTTAACTAGACTATAATAAAGTCTTAAAATTTTTACATAAAGTTAACTGAGTTGACCTCGAGATTTAACTCGGTTTGTCAAAAGCCGAGCCCACCTTGAAATCATTAAGAGTTGTAGACGGGACGAGCACGAGCTCGTTAAGAGCTGCAACCAAGCCAATTTCGAACAGAGCTCCATGTCGCACAAAATTAGTCGAGCCAAGTTAAATCCCTAAAGCTTAACTTATTGCTCTCTCATTAAATCTCAATACATTAGTATTACACTATCAACTCACCGGACCTCAAAACAGTCCATTGACAATCAAAGTAAGTGACTTTCACTAAAATTTCCAGTTTCTTGCTCCTTAACAATATCAGAACAATCAATATGATCCAAACAGAGCCTCCCAGATTCGCCACCATCATCCACCAGCATTCTAAGTCCATCTCTCATCTCAGGCAACCCTTCTTCCAGCACAGCACAAACCGGATATATTGGCACACCCTTTACTCTCCTCTTCAACTCCTCGAACACTTCTTCAGCTCCATCTTCATCTATCTTATTCGCCACCACAATCGAAGGCCGATCAGATAACCCTGCCTGATGGTGCTCGAGCTCCAACACCAAGTCCCTCAGCTGCTCCCAAGGCTGAAGCCCTTTCCTTCTATTATCCAACGCATCAGCCAAATCCACCACATAAGCCAACACCTTCGTCCTCTCGATGTGTCTCAGGAAAGCGTGGCCTAGCCCACGGTTCACGTGGGCCCCCTTTATCAGTCCCGGAACATCAGCCACCGTGATTGAGAAGTCTTCGAATTTTACCTTGCCTAGGTTCGGTCTCAAGGTTGTGAAGGCGTAGTGACCGACTGTTGGCTTGGCTCTCGATAAGCCTCCAAGAAGTGTGCTTTTACCTGCATTTGGCATACCCACTAATCCGACATCTGCAATACTCTTGAGCTCTAAAATTACAACAGCTTCAGAACCGGGTTTACCGGCTCTGACTGAGGGATGATCATTATCATCAAGATCGGTAGCATTTGACTTAGCAGCAGCGGCCTTGGCAATGTTTGGAGTGTATGAAGAAGACACATTACCCGAACCACCTTCCCCTCCTTGAGCTACAATGACTCGCTGACCCGGTTTGGTCAATTCCGCAACGTTGTACTGTATTTCCTCACCATCAGCTGCTGACTTAGTTTGTCTGACATCTATTCCTGGTGATTCTTCAGAATTTGATTCAGCTTCTTCAGATGACGAAACGCCACACCTATCAGGAGCTGGGGATTCTTCTTTTTCAGCTTTGTCTGTCTGCTGAGAATCTGTCTGATCAGTATCTAATGTACCGGGAAGTTCCCATGGATCCAATGCTTTGGTAGAGCAGCTCGGAACTAAAGATGGAAGCTCACCCTTTAATAGATGAATCACAGTGCCAACAGGTACTCGAACGATCTGAAACTCAAGAATTCAGTAGGGAGGAAACTGGATGTTTTCATACAAAACTCAGAATGGTTTGGAAGTTACCTTATCGTGTCCTCGAGTTCCAATCATGTTTTTTGAACCTCCATGCCCCCCTTTAGCAGCATTCTGCGCAACACATGAGTAAATGCAGCTTGAATCAGCTTATTATGAGACTACCCTCGACATAGAAAAGAAACGGAACATACGACATGATGCTGGAGACCACTGAAGTCCCAGACTGAAGGGGAGCATTCCAAAATTACATCACCACCTCTTCCTCCATTTCCACCTACATGATCAAATGAGCACTTCATCACAGTAGAAATGAATATCAAGTTAAAGAATCAGAATATCATGACTATTCAAAATCATAAGAACAATGAATGATGATGATGTTGCAGTGAAATGAAAACCAACCATCGGGTCTTCCACGACGTTCAAGTCGGCTCTTTCGAAAACTGGTGCATCCGCCTCCGCCATCACCACCTTTAGCATGCAGGTTCATTCTGTCTCTCATTCTAGTCTCCTGAGAAAAAAAGAGGAACAGCTTGTTACTGATGTTCAAATATAAAAAGATTCCCTCTTTATCGAAGGTTTGATCGACATAAGAAAAAAAGGAAAATAGTAAAATTGCCAGGTGCAGTGATTGGAAATTAGCCAACAGACCTGCAAAGGTGCGGCCTTGGTTTTCTTCTGGGGACTTTCCGAGTAGGAAAACATTGACGAGAACATCCATGGAGCCTTGGTGGGTTTTCTCAGCGCATCTAACTGGCACAGGGATTTAACAGAGGGCAACAACCTCATTATCGTCTGCACCACCAACAACAGAAACTAAATTTTCTCATAATAGATGCAGCAAACAGTAATTGAGATCAGGAGTGAATAAGAAAGAACTCGACTACATCAGTCTAATTGGTTCAGACACTACGTAATTGATCCTATAGAAACGACGACGGAACTCTGAAGAATCCATTTCCGACAAGGATGGACTCCGTTACTTAGAAACTGAATCAAGCAGGGAACATACCAGCTGGTTTATTCGATGCACTTGCTGCTGTGAACTGGATGGAGAAACAGGGTTTAGGGGTTTGACATCTCCGGTGAATGGTGATGTCGGCACTTGCTCGCCGTCGTAATCTACAACTTCGCTGGATCCTGAAGGCCCAACTAATGAAAATGGACAATGTTTTTAAGATGCAAGACAGGCCCAACTAATAAAGCCAAGCTTTGTTCATAATGGTCACCACACAATAAATAATTGTCCCATTGTGAAGTGATGATAGGTAATCGTAAAATATAATATCGGTGGTTGTTTACTTCGTTTTCTAATTATGAGGTTTAGAGTTCAACTCTTACCTATAAAATGAAATATATTTTATTACTTTATAGTCAACTATTTATCGTATTGTACATCGTATTATACGATACTTAATTAAACATTATAAGCATCATAGTATAAAATTACATTAAGATTATGGATGATAATTGAAAACCTCTAAACCAATCCTTGATTAATTAATATTACAAATATGCAATCAATATCTTATAAACAATAAGGGACACATTTATTTTCATACTACAATCTCTTGCTATTTTAATATAGCAGATATATGAAAAATGGTTGCAATTGGAAAAAATAACTTTCTAGTTCCTAACATGCCCTAAAATACAAATACCTTGTTATATACAACATCACAAGAACAAAACAAAGTTCCTGACTCATCTTCTAACACAAAAATTCTTCAAGAAGTTGATCCATAATCATATCTTCCAATTCCAGAGCCACATCCTCACAATCAAACTGAATGTTCATCCATCCATCCCCTCTATTCATCTCCCCGCAAAATATATCGTACAACGATACTTCCTCCGTATCCGGAACTCTATGCTTGCTTATCCTTTTCCAAACTTGCTCCAGAACTTGCTCCCCCTTAGGCATTGGCCGACACTGACTCGATTGCAGCAGTGGCTTAGGGAAGTAAGTCAACGAACTCTCGAATATTCCCAGTAGCTCCTCGTTCATCATATCGAAAAGAAGCCGACGATGTGTGCTTCTATTCTCGTCATTTTCTCCCTCTTCATACTTCAAAAGAGACTCCATTTCCTTGTACACCAAGGGACTTAACGGCTGGTCTAACGAATGCCATATATTTGCTGTACAGTCTTGGTCTAGAAATCCTGACAGGTCGAGAATATCCTTCACGTAATTGAAATCCGCATCGTCGATCCTGTCAAACTCAAATCGAAACGAATCTAATTTCATAGTTTCCTTCTGTAAGGAATTCAATTCCTCGATCGGAACTGGAAAAAAAACAGAAGAAACTTGTCAGGAATTTTGGTACTTACATTAAAATTAGAAATTCAGTCTGGTTTAAAAGCTTGCAGAATTTACCATTTTCAACATCTTGTTCTTCTTTGGAAACTCGATTCTCGATTTCGAAATCGGTTTCCTCCTCATTCCCTGCATTCGGATTAATGCCTGAAGGTTCTTCAATCTCTTCCACAGAGTCGGACTTTTTGGTCACATCGGATTCCAACCAAGTCAATCTACTAATCGGTTCCTTCGCCGGGTAAATCGAATCGAGATCGGTCATAGACAGCCTCCTCCTGTACGAATTATACTTCAAACGATTCTCATTCGTCTCATCGGACTTGTTTTCAGAAGTCAACCTCAAGCTCTTTGAGTTTTTGTAGCGCCAAGCTACAAAAGAAGAACTCTGATCGATCAACGGAGCGTATCTGCTCAACGACTCACTCAGTGAAATCGATCTTCTCGCCCGAACCATTTCATCCCGAACCGAATTCGTCCTTTTTGCGGTTTCCTCATTCGACACTCTTCTCCTGCTGCTCTTATTATTCTTCTTCTTATTCCTACCCTTGTTCAGAATCCTCATGCTGATAAACCTGCCCAGAAAGCACCTCACTTTCTGCGAAATCGAACCGGCTCTAACTCGATCGATATCCTCCGATTTATTCTTCGTCGTGACCACTAACGAAGTAATTGCAGCCGATCTCTTGGACGGCGACGACCAAACTTCCATGTGCTTATCTTCCAGCACGCTTGGCCTCAGAAACCTGGGGGACTTGGAGTTAACAGCAGGATAAGATCCTGACTTTCTCAGTCCCAAATTTCGAGTCGAATTCTGCCTGCTGAGTAAGCTACTACTGACTGATTGATGATGATTGTAAATATCTTCGTCGTTGAGGATGTCCAGGAAATTGTTCTTGTTGACCATGAACAAGTCAAGGACATCAAGGCAGTCCTTTAACTGTTGGGGAGTTGAAATTGCTCGACTCAGCTGCTTATTATTACTCGATTCCTGAGTTGTTTTTTTTGCTGGTTTGGGTGGAATCATAGCGTTGTTGGGAGTTTTGTGGATGATTATGATCGGATTCTTTCCCCAATCGGACGACATCGTAGTCTTCTTCTTCTTCTTAGCCATCAGTTCTCTGATTAAAGAAGCTTTTCTTGCAGATGGATTCCCTTCAATCTAACATAGAAAACTGTCAGTTTAGCCCAGAAAGTTATAAATCTGCAGCTCTTATAACTATGATATATAACCGGTTATACGTCTAAATAATTAATTATTTACATTTCTTTGATCAACTCGAACACTCGGCCACCTTTTATAGTTAAAATTGTAACTAGTTACATGAACATGAATTTCACCAAATCCTCAAACTGATCAAAGAAAATATAAATGAAAAATCATCATACCAGTAAGGGAGCAGCAGAGTCGAGATCAAACGACGCCGCTTCCAAATCATCAGAGTGATCATTGAACGAAATTGTTCTGGGACAAGCGCAGCCTATAAGGAAAGGAATCAACTTGTGGGTGAACATCATCGTCATACAAATGGATTGAGTGATGAAACTTTGGGAATTGTGATTTCTGAAACTAAAGATATCATCTTTCCCCCCTCATTTTATGGCGAGGTTATTTGATTCCACGACAAAAACAAACCACCAACCCACCATTAAGAAGATTGAAACCAGAAGAAGACAAAATCAAAAGTTCAGGGTTTGGTTTTGCTTACATCTGGCAATCCTTCTTCTTCGGCCGTGTTTCCTGCGAGAATTAGAACTCTGAAACATCATGGCCCACAAAAATCGCCGCTGCTTCACAATCTGACGGTCTCCGAAATCCATAGAAAAGAGGGAGAAGGTACAGAAAATCCACCCACCGGAACCACTGACAATCTGAGTGGAAGAAAACCTGCAGATTTGCTGAAACCCACTTAAGGAACAAAATGAGGGGAAAAGAAAGGTGGGGACTTTATTCCGGGTATTAATGGAGATTTTGCCGGAAAACTAATAAGGTAACAAATCTCCCCACCAAACAACTATGAGGAAGGATTAAGGAACCCATTGAGAAAAATCAAACCTTTGATGGGGGCTTTTTATTCAGGAAAGTTGACCTGGAGATTACGTCATGACTTGATTTCAGGTTTGAATCAGGGGGTAGTTTCTTTCTTTGTTAGGTATTCTCTGGTCTTTGGTTGAAGAAGAAGACCCGCCGGGAGAGAGATTTTATTACCCACCAAAGGGTGTGCAGCAGCCTTCTAGACGTGTCGTGTGCTGATTAAAATAAATAGAACAGGAGCGGACAGAGTCCAAGTTGGAATTAGGTACAGTGGTGGACGAAGAAGAAAAGTCAATGAAGGTACGCTAATTGATAATGAGGAAGTAGATGACCAAGAACTGGTTAAGATTAGTGGAGTTTAGTTTAATGGTGATGGGGGCTAGAAAACTCAGTGCCACCAAAAACACAGCATTTGGTTGGATAACTAAAAGCCAACCACCAACGGTGATGAAAGCAACTGCGGAATCGGAGATTAACGAATTTAGACCATCGTTTAGGGTTTTTTGGTCTTAGAACGATGTAGTTTTATTGTATTATATTAAACGTTAAAGTTTTTATTTGATTTATTTTCTCTATTTTTATAATTACCGTAAACTTAAAATTCTATCCAGAGTCTATGATTGTTTTGGTTCTTATATAGATTGGGCTGATTGACGGAAGAAACTTTACCAACTGAAATAGGAAAACTGGGCAGTTGTTGATGTGGATAAATGAGGGTTTGGAATTTCGGGTCCGGGTATGTGGTTTAATCGATAACCAACCGGTTAAACCAGGATTGTGAGTATCTTAATAGTTAATGTTTAGAGCCGGATATGATCACCTATTTCATCTCGTTATCGGTTATTGAGTCGGTTACAGTTAACCTGGAGATAAACTACGTACTCAGATACTCAAAGGTCTAAGATTAATTAACAATTTTAGTAATCCGGTTACCCGAAAATCCAATTTATCCGGTTACGGATAACCCAGGCCCGGACCAAATCCCAGGCCTACGTTGATATGAATAAAGGATGAAGCTTTCGAGGAGATTTACAGCTAGAAATGTTGCTCTGTTTCTCCTCCCCTGGTATTTTCAGCTGTGAATTTGCGAACGTAAATTTGTTGGGTTGTTGGAGTGGACTGTGTTTTTGGATGGTTCTTCTTACAACATAGGAGCTGTCGAGTTTTCATTCGTGGCGTAAATGTAGATGAACATGGTTTTTTGTGTGGCTTAGTTAACATTGATGTCATTTTGGAAGTTAGCAGCAAACTAAAGGTACCTTTTTCCAACTCATGGTGCCATGGTGGGGTGCGAATTATATGGAATTTTTAAATTTGTTTTGTGGTATATCTCTGTTTTCTTAGTTTTAGGTGAGATAAATCGAGATAATAATTAAGAATCTATATATTTATATTGTGAGGTTGGCGGACGCACAATTTATGTATGAGATATGAAACATTTATTTGAGCAGTTAAGTAGGTAATATGTTTTTAAATCAACCAACAATTTAGATGTGAATTTAGAGAGTATATATACATCAAGAAAAGTTTTCTCTCGAAAATCATTAGAGAAAAACTTAAAATTGTTAAAATGAATGAATATAGGTATATATTTGCTAGGCACCGACAGAGGGGAGCAAAATGTTGGGGCATACGTGATAATTGATGTTTGCCGATGAGGCGAGTTCTTTCAAATAGAAACTGTCATTCGTGAGAATATCAATTTTCTATCCACATACACAAAGAAACACGAATTAAACGAACTAAATGAATGAAACTAACTTGTATTCCTTTTTCTTCTTCATCTTCTTCTTACATTACATTTGGCCACCAAGTTCTATAGTTGTAACTTTTATACCACTAGCAATTTCCCATCTCATCACATCATCCCTGGGCTTCAAAGCACAAAAACACTTTTTCACGATCCTTCTTCCATTTATCTTCAAAGTTAAAGCACAAGTTTCTTGTTTTTACACAACAAATACCATCAGAAAGTCTCAAGTACAGTCAAGTTTGCAATTTTGTTATAAGGATTAAAATGATATTTTGTAGCAAGGAATATGAACTATAGCTGGAGCCAATCTATCAATTTAGTATCATTTCGTCTTCCACTAGCAAGGATAGATCACCACCCAACTTCTTGTCTGTGTTGTCCATAAGTGAGGATAACAATGAAGTCAAATGATTTAGTTCATTTTGTTCCTCATTACCACCAACTATCATTGCAACCATTGAAATATCCAACTTATTATAATTTATGATCCAAATTTCACTTCACTCTTCTTCATTATGAATCAAAATGAAAATGTATTATATGACTATAAATACCGTTTCAGAAGTTTTAAACCAAAATTGTCAAAATAATTAATCCTAGGTTAGACTTTAGGGTGATTTTGGGAAATTGTAAAATGTAAAAAGTTACAATACTTATCCAACAACTACATTATCGGATATTAGTCAAATGGTAGGTCAGTTTTAAATTACAAAGGTTGCATAGTCCTTTTCCCTTTGGAAACCTGGGGTTTATTATTATTATTATTATATATAATTTGTCCACATTGACCAAGTAAATGTTAAATCAATCGTCATTTTCATGTTTGATCAAGTGTTATTAATTATCGTCTCAAATTGCACGAAAGTAATTATGATTGAAAAGAAATAATCCAATTTATTATGAAAATTGATGGGAATATGGCGTTGACTATTTCATTTCCTTTAATAGATGGGTTTTACGGCGGATATAATAGTCAAAATTTTATGCAAACTAAATATCAATTCAATAATTGCGGTCGATAATAATATGACATAAATTGATATTTCAGACTGTAAAATTTAGTGATAGTATGGATTAAACAGGGTGAGTTGAGTACATGATTAAATCTTATATTGGTCTACATTGTTTGTATTTTTAAAAGACGTATCAGAATATTGAACTTAATAATATTCAACTAGTTATTTTTTGGTGTGAATAATATTTAACTAGTTATAAATCAACCAAAACAAAAAAGAAAATAATTTTTAATTTGGGTTACCTGGTTCCAGGCCCAGTCAAGAATCTCACCTTGTTCCAGGCCCCAGTTAAAGCCCAAACAATGGCGGACCTCGAAAGACAAAATCTCACCTGGTTCCAGGCCCCAGTCAAGCTTTACCGTCACCTGAGCTTTTCCGTAATTATACTTCTTCTTCTTCTTCTCCATTGCCTGTTTGATCCTTGGTTCAACTGTGATTCCACCTGTTCCTTTGGTCGTTCAGCTGGATCCTTACCAGTTCCGTGCTTTAGAGCTTTGGTCTCGCTTCAAATGAAGGAAATTTCCGTCACAAAAACCCAGGTAAACAACATTTCTATTCAACACTCACTCTTGCAAAATAAGGAATCCGGATCCAGTAGTCATGATCTCGATCTCCGAACTAGTTTAGGAGAATTATAGTTGCTAATTAGAAATGTATGCCGAATTCAGACCTCTGGGGATGGAACTGACAGTGCGAGAAGCGTGTTTGATTTGGGTGCGTTCGTCGGGGATTTGACGTCTCTGGATGATGATGCCAGCAGGTGATAATCTTCGCTTATTTATCAACTTATTGAATCTGATGTTTGTCTATAGCTGCAATGTTTGAATTGGTTGGTTTCCTGAATTGATTTCCAGTGATGAAATATCACTTGAAGGTCTGGAACAGGAGCTGGAAGAGTGCAAAGGGGATGATGTACGTACTCATGATCTCCGTTTGAAGCATCCTTCCTGTGAAATTCTACATACAGCTCAAATGTTTATAGCTTTTTTTGTTTCATATATGTATGCTGCCTGTTCAGGTGGTTGAAAACATATTGTCCAAAGGTACAAAGCTAAGGGAGTACACGAAGGGTGTAGAGAACAACTTGCGGCAGGTTGAACTTGATTCCATCCAGGTTTGTACGTCCCCCCTCTTCTCTTCTGCTTGGTATGGATTCTTTGATCTTTGTCAGTGATTGGGGTATGCATTTTGTAGGACTATATAAAAGAAAGTGACAATTTGGTATCTCTCCATGATCAAATTCGTGACTGCGATAGCATTCTGTCCCAGATGGAGACTCTTCTCAGTGGATTCCAGGTATATTGGCTGGTTTTTTTAACGCTGGGATTTCTGTGATATTTTTGTCCACAATCAGTTTGTTCAGATGAAGCTACTTTGGCTTTGATTTTCCCTGATCATCAGTGAACTTTTGTTTTTTTGTAGACTGAGATTGGCTCTATTAGTTCGGACATTAAGATTCTCCAGGAGAAATCTATGGATATGGGTCTGCGGCTGAAAAACCGGAAGGTATTCATTTTCTAGAGTATGTTTTATGTGAACTTCTTCACTGCTATTGAAATGGACATCTCTTTAGTTAGTTATTTGAACTTCTTCACTACTATTGCATGTTCTCATTTTCTGGTTGCTTTGATGGGCAGGTTGCTGAATCAAAACTTGCAAGGTTCGTTGAAGACATTATAATTCCACCCAGAATGGTCGATGTGATTGTTGATGGAGAGGTATTTATAGCTCTTCTTAAGAATATGTTCAGTACTTTCTTGATTATGCCATCTTACTTCTTATTCTGAACTCTTGCCTTGGAAGATGTAATTATCATCTTACTGCAAAATCTTCTAAGTCGCTTAAGCTGTGTCTTCCAGATCTCTCATCCCCCTTTGACTGTATTATGGTCTGGGTTCCACGTTTGCATGCTTAATTGATATTTTTAATTGTCAGTCATGTTATATGTGCTAATGCACGTGCAGTTGGGTTTCTATTCAGGTTAATGATGAGTATCTGAGAACTCTAGAGATTCTTAGTAAAAAGCTGAAGTACGTTGAGGATGATCAATTAATTAAAAGTTCAAAAGCTCTCATGGATGTACAGCCTGAGCTTGATAAGCTTAGGCAGAAAGCAGTATCGAAAGTAATGGCCTGTTACTATGTTGTCTGTGAACTTATGTACCCTTAAATTTCTTCAAATAAGATCTTTTGAAGGATATTACCTCATCCATGTTTATATTTGTCTCCAGGTGTTTGATTTCATTGTTCAGAAGCTTCAAGCTCTGAGAAAACCTAAAACAAATATCCAGATCCTTCAACAAAGTGTTCTTTTAAAGTACAAGTGAGTTATAAACAACTAGCTCTTAACTTAATGCCTAAATTTTCTTAGTTAAAGATCCCTGACGACATTTGCTTTGTCTCCAGTAATCGTTAACTGAATTAAAATGTACATTTTTGTGCACTTCTGCATGATCAAAGCACCAATCTGATGATTCATTATGCAGTTGAAAATAATTTTTCCTCGCAGTAGTTGTTGCTGCCTCTGTCATATCAGTGTTTAAAATGTCTACATCTAATTGTAGGTATGTCATTTTCTTTTTAAAAGAACATGGAAGAGAGATATACACCGAAGTCCGCATTGCATATATTGACACAATGAATAAGGTGAACTGTTTGGATGGTTGTATGCCTTTAAATAAATATTTCTGCTGTTGATGAGTTATTATTATGAGTTGTGATCATTACAATATGCACCAAAACAAAATATAAGATATATCTGGGCAGCAAGTAATTTTTCTTGTTTATATAGAGAGCACTATATGGATGTAACAGATGAACGAGGATTACAATGGTTGATTCCTCAGTTTGTGTTTTTCAGGTTCTGAGTGCTCATTTCAGAGCATACATTCAAGCATTGGAGAAATTGCAATTAGATATTGCGACTTCCAGTGATTTGATTGGTGTGGAGACCAGAAGCATGGGTTTATTTTCAATGACTAGGGAGCCATTGAAGAATCGATCAGCTGTTTATGCTTTAGGAGACAGGATTAAAATCTTAAAGGTGTATAGTTTTGTATTTTATTTCCATTACTTCCTTTCGAAGGCTTTATCCTACATAGGACCGTGCGGCTTATTTTCTAAAATGCATCGCTATATAAAATACACTGCACTATTATTAGCACTATAACACTCCTTCAATTATCTGGATCTGAAATTCTGAATGGCAAAGATAAACGAAAATGCGGGAGTTTACTACGGAAGATAAAAGAAAATTGAGGATGGTTTACCTGTCAAACCTTGAGTAATTTTATTTATGTGTTTGGATTGAAAGTTCTCTTATTATTGGTTGGATAGGAAGCTCTGACGTGAGGCTTCTTTCTGGACTCTTGAAACCTTTGCGAGGAAACTATGAACTATTCCTTGACATCAATTCTTTTTCCAGGAAATTGAACAACCAGCATTGATTCCTCATATAGCTGAAGCCAGCTCACAGAAACATCCATATGAGGTCCTCTTTAGGAGCTTACACAAGCTTCTGATGGATACAGCCACATCGGAGTATGATGGAATTGCTGTTAGATATTTTATATCATTTTCTTCGTTTATAACATACGGAATTTAATGTCTCCTCTTTTTGCAGGTATCTATTCTGTGATAATTTCTTTGGGGAGCAGTCCATGTTTAATGAAATACTTTCAGGTAACTGAGAAACCATTTCATAATTGCATTTCAAATGTCCTCATTGTACTCGTTAAGTCAACAGACCCTGTCTCTATCCTCGTTTATATATATCTCAGGAGAAGCTAATGTCAGTTTACTCTCAGGTCCACTTGCTGTGATTGATGAACACTTCAATTCAATACTACCAAACAGCTACGATGCAATCGGCCTAATGCTAATGATTCGCATCATACACCAACACCAGGTAATGGTTGACAAGAGCCATTCTGCTCACGAATAACCATTTTGATTCATTCTGTTACGCCGATAATTCTGAGCTTTTCCTACTGATAGACATTTTGTTTAACTTTTCAGCTAATTATGTCTCGGCGACGAATCCCATGTTTAGACTCATATCTAGACAAGGTTAGCTATGCTATATCAAAATCCATCTATTTCTAGTAAGCGAGCTTTCCTAGTGATGTTTTAGGAAGATCTATAATATATTTGGAATATCAGGTCAATATTGCATTGTGGCCCCGTTTCAAGCTTGTGTTTGACTTGCACCTTAGTAGCATGAGGAACGCTAATATCAATACACTGTGGGAAGATGATGTCCATCCTCATTATGTCATGAGACGTTATGCAGAATTTACAGCTTCTCTAATTCATCTCAATGTTGAATATGGAGATGGGCAAGTAAGACTGATATCTTCTTTTCCATTTTCCAATTTCGGTATAGTTTCTTACAGCTTATATACCTTCAATACATGCGCAGCTTGAATTGAATATGGAAAGGCTCAGAATGGCTGTCGATGACTTGATTATCAAGCTTGCTAGCAAATTCCCTAAACCAAAACAACAGATTGTTTTCCTCATAAACAACTATGACATGACAATTGCAGTAGTGAAGGTAAGATCTCTCCCGTGTCTCAGTGATGAAAATTTATGAACCATATACTGTTTTGTCTCAGGTATATCGAATGCTTCATTTGTTAGTTTATTGCCCAGCGGTCCTGTTTTATATACTGAATTCCATTATTAATTGTCTTACCTTCCATTCTCTTGAGCGTTGAACTCTATTGTGATTTGAATTTTCAGGAAGCAGGTCCTGAAGGTGGGAAAATTCAAATGCACTTTGAAGAACTGTTGAAGAGCAACACGACATTGTTCGTGGTAAGCAATATTGACAGATAGGAATTCAGGAGTGTCTCAAGCTCAATTCAAAAGTAAATTATTTTTTATGGTTTCTTACTACCAATCTCGCCTTGCAGGAAGAGCTCCTTTTGGAGCATTTCGGGGATCTAATCAAGTTCGTCAAGACTCGAGCTTGTGAGTATTTTGACCATGCAGTATAAGCGTGTTTCTTCGGTAACAAGTTACTATTTAGACCGTATGCTCATATTTTGTGTAAATTTTCTGCAGCGGAGGACCCAAATTCCAACCCAGAGAAGCCCATAAGTATTGCAGAAGTCGAACCACTTGTGAAAGACTTTGCAAGCCGATGGAAAGCAGCGATAGAGCTGATGCACAAAGATGTCATCACCTCATTCAGCAACTTCTTGTGTGGTATGGAGATCTTGAGGGCTGCACTAACCCAGCTCCTCCTTTACTACACGAGGTTATCGGACTGCATAAAGAGAATACCCGGTGGCTCTGCCCTCAACAAAGATCTCATCTCCATATCCTCGATCATGTACGAGATCAGGAAATACTCTAGAACTTTCTAGATCGGGTGATATCGCCAATTTCCAATTGATCTGCGAGAAGTTGGATGAACCAAGATTGTATGGTTGTAGAAGCTTTCTGAATTTTTGTTACTGAATTTTGTATGTAAATTAGAGAGCCTATAGCAATTGAGAAGAGATTATACCACTGTTGGTTAGATGCAAGCATTGGTACTTTTTTTTTGTTTGGGTTCCGGCCTTGAGAAGACAGTTTGTAGGCGTTCAACTCTTTGATCAATGGATGTGTACTAAGTACAATATGGTTCTTTCTCTATTGTAAACTTGTTTGGTCAAGGCCCAAGAACGTCGATAGCCCTTAGACCTCGCCTGCAACCCGAACCGATATGGCGCGAGTCCCTATTATCGCCGTTACCTTGCCTCCCCGCTCGAATCTGGCGAAATCCCTAACAACGACGGCCGTCCGAAAGCTGAAATCAAGTAATCAACAGTCCCCCAACAACCTTCTGGAGGCCGTAGAGGTAACAACACTGTCAACATTCCTCCTAATACCTCTATGCTGCCTACCATTTTCGCTTTTTGATTCTCATCAGTCACTGAAACCGGAAAGAAAATGATCCACCGACTGCGGCATTTTCTGAAGAATTGTTACCTTCATAGCGATAGATCATTGCAGTCTCTACGGCAGTTTTCGAGCGAATCCTCGGTCAACTCTTTTGCTCTGTCTTATCTGATCAACGAATGTAATCTCCGTCCCGAGAAAGCCGCAGATTGTGTTAAGTACGCCCGTTTCAAATCTCCCGATAAACCAAATCTAGTCCTGCAGTTCTTGAAAAACCTCGGATTCTCCAGCTCCCAAATCCCTATAATCATCGGTAGATGTCCCAACCTGCTACATTGCGATCCTCAGAAACGTTTCGTGACCAAGATTGATTTACTCGAATCCAACGGGTTCGCCCCCTCCGCCATTGTTCAAGTCCTATTAAGAGCTCCGAGGATTCTCCAGTCCAGCGTAGAAAAACGCCTCCTCCCGAATCTCAACTTTGTTAAGAGCATCCTTCAATCCGATGAGAAGGTGATTCGTGCTGTTAGGCGAAGTCCATTCCTGTTGACTTGCAATCTGGAGACGTATTTGATCCCGAGCATCAACATTCTGAGGGAGAACGGTGTTGGCGAATCGAGCATTGTCTGGTTACTCGAGTACAACCCGATGATTATGATGATTTCCGAAACTCTGCTCTTTGAGGCTGTTGAGCGTGTGAAGAAGATGGGAATGGATCCAAAGTTGGTGACGTTCGGCCTTGCTGTTCAGACGATCAGAGGGCTAACGAAAAAGTCGTGGGAGAGTAAGGTTGATGCTTATAAGAAATGGGGGTGGTCTGAGGAAGTGATTCTGAAAGCGTTTACTAAGTCTCCTTGGTGTATGGCTTTGTCTGTGAAGAAGATTATGGAGAATATGGATTACTATGTTAATGATATGGGGGTTGATACTTTGTATGTTGCAGACCGGCCTTTGTTGGTTTCGTTCAGCTTGAAGAAGAGGATTGTGCCCCGGGGTAGTGTCCTACGTGGCTTGGTTTCAAAAGGGTTGATTGAGTCGATAAATTTGCATCAGTCATTGAAGATTAGTAACGAGTTGTTTGAACAGAGGTTTTTGGTGCCGTACAAGGAGGAGGCTCCTGAACTTTTGGAGCTGTTTCGTGCGAGAATATCTCAAGAGTGAAAGCTTGATGGAGAGACAAGGGTCAAGAATCACACTTTTGAAGGCTTGATGGAGAAAGGATATCACTTTACGATCGGTTTTGCACGAATTGATGTGCTCTTCCATGATTGTCTTGTGAATCGGTAGTGAAATATAATCTCTGAACAAGGTGAAGCTCACTGTCAATTTGTCTTTGGAGTTCTCCAACCCGGAGAATCTTGTTGTTAGCAGTTGGTATAGAAAAAAGGGATCTGTGTCATCGGAGTGGGAAATTCTTGTGACAGCCAGCATTCTTCAAATGTTGTTGTCATAATTGATTCATATCAGCTTTTGGATTCGGTTGGAACTTTTGGCTGGAAGTTAGGAAGAACAAGGGGTTTCCTACGAAAGAAAACTTTAATACTTGAATGTTATTTTGTTGATGAATCATAGAAGCTGTATGAATAATCGAGCAAGAAGAATCAATCTCTTTGATTGACGGGAGTTGCAGCAGGCAGGCCGTTCTGCTGAATTTTGCATTTTGATAAGTGAATTGTTAAATGGGAGTTTAACTTTTATTTATAAATGTCTTAAATTTTGAATTTGGTATATGAAATGACGCGAATGCCATTAAAATTAAAATTCACTGTCAAACGTTACCGTCGTCGATGAAATATAAAAAAAGGACCATCGCCTTTGAATGGCGACCGGTACACATACGTCGTCGCTATTCAACGGCAACCGCTGCTCATGACCGTCGCCGTTGAATAGGGTTGTCGTATGTGTGACGGTCGCCTTCAATGGCGACTCTTCATTTTTTATTAATTATTATGTTTTTATTATTAAACTCTAATACTAATTATTAAACTATAATCAGTATACTATTCTATTACTTAACCAATTATGAAATTGTAATTAGTATATTATTCTAATGTGATAATTAAATAGTGAAAGTATTAAAAAAAATTAATTAGTTAAACACTTTTTGGAAATTAGTAATTGGTTATGATTAGTAGTTAAGTAGATGAATATATATAATATATAGTAATTATGTACCATTTTCATAAAAGGGCATTGTCTTCGAGTATCGTTACTCCGTATATGTGGTGTGACAACTTTCTCACGTTATATAAAAGGAGACATTATCTTTGTTACATGAAAGGCAACACCATATGTGTTTATGTTAATCAGTTCTTCCATGGATGCATACTCGGACTATGCCTAAATCCCTAACCACTAAATCCTATTTCTAAATTTTAAACCCTAAACCCTAAACTTTATCTCTAAATTCTAAACCCTAAACCATAAACCCTATGACTAAATTCTAAACCCTAACCCCTAAACCTAAACCCTATCTCTAAATTCTAAATCCTAACCTCTAACCGCTAAACCCTATCTCTAAATTCTAAACCCTAACCCCTAACCGCTAAACCCTAAACCTTATCCCTAAACCTTTATTGTCACTATTATTACTAATATTTACTAATTCACCTTAATTAATATGATTAATTAATAATTTATAAATTCACCTTACTTATGACTAATTAATAATTTCCAAATATTAATTAAATAAATATTCAATTACTAATTATGTAATTATCAAATTAATTATTACTATATCTACTAGTATTTACAAATTCACCTTTATTAGCGTGACTAATTATAAATTTCTAAGTACTAATTAAATAAATATTCAATTGTCAAATATTTAATTATCAATTCACTAAATTAAATCACAATAACTAAATTTTAATATAAAAAAATAATAATAAAAAGAATTCAATGGCGACTCCCCATGTTTTTATTTTTTAATTAATATTTGTCTTTAATTTTTTATTTAATTAATATTTTTTACCTACAAACTCCTATTGGAACGATTTATACGTTAATATCTTAATTTTTCAAATGCGATTAAATCTTGCACAAACATTATAGAGTTTCGACTAACATTTTTTGAGGTCAAACATGTGAATTGACTGTCTTAAAACTATACTTGGTAGGTATCAACAATTTAGATGTAGGTTTTAGCAACTTAGACATAGCTATTAGTAACTTAGAGGTATATGTAATTTTGAGCAACTTAGATGTAAATATTAACAACTTAAACGTAATGTAGATATAAGGAGGAAATGTTGTTTTTAGCAACTTAGACATTAGTATTGGCAACTTTGAGTTAGGTCCGTATTAGCAACTTAAATCTATATATAGTCGATGAAAACTAAGGTAGATATAAATGAAAAAAGTTGTTCTTACCTAGTTAGCGAGGTAGATATTGAGAGAATTTAGACATAGTTATCACCAACTCAGAAGTAGGTTTTAAAAACATAGACACAACTATTAAAACCTTAGATCTAGATATAGTTATTAACAACTTAGAGATAGTTATTATCTAGGTAGACGAAGTTATTAACAACTTAAAAGTAATGTGATATATCCAGAAAATATATTTATTATCAGCTTAGACGTAGGTATTGCAACTTTGATGTAGGTATTAGCAACTAGTTGTATGTATGTTCGATGAAAACGTAAGGTAGATATAACGGGGGGAAACATATATAGTTATTATCGAGTTATACATAGTTATTGAGGAAATTCAGAGGCAGTTATAAGCAACTTAGATGTAGTTATTTAACAACTTTGATGTAGTTATTAGCAACTTTGATGTAGTTATTAACAACTAATATATAATGTAGTTATTACCAACTTATAGATAGTTATTAGCAATTTAAATGTAGTTATTAACTATATTAAGAATATAAAAATCAAACTTGAAAATGAAAAAGTTATATTCAAAATAAAATAAGGTGAAAACTGAAAAGGATTTTTTTTAATTCATTGAAATAAAATCAATATTTGTCCAGTAATTTTGATATTTGAAAGACAAGATTATTTCTATATAAACAACAAAAACCCTACCAGACATCCATATGTTCTTTACTCTATTCCATTGCAAAATCCTCCAAAAGCCCCAACAATGGCGTTGTTCCAAAGCAGCAGCTTACCTCACTCCGATCAAGCAAAGGACTCCTTCACCGTCGTCTGAGCTTTTGAATGCCTTGAAGGTAAACACTACTCACATTCTCAATTCCTTAGTATCCCTCAGCCGAGACGGAAAAGAAATGATTAACCGGATGCAATCTGTTCTAAAGATTCGACACCTCCATAGCGATGGATTACTATGTTTCGCAGTTCGAAACCATCCGCGGCAGTTCTCGAACGAATCTGCCGGCAATCAAACCACCACCGCCGGCCCTATTGCTTTGTCTTACCTCATCAACGAATGTGGCATCCGTCCCGAAAAGGCCGCATCCGCCGTCAAATACGCCCAATTCAAAACCCCAGAGAAGGCCAATTCGGTCTTGCAATTCTTCAGAACCCTCGGCTTCTCCACCGCCGACATCTCCAAAATCATCGGGAGGCGTCCTCGTCTGCTACTTTCCGATCCGGACAAACAATTCGCTCCCCGGATTAGTTTCCTGGAATCGCAAGGGTTTTCTCCCTCCGACATTGCTCAAGTCTTACTGAGAGGTCCTGAGATATTCTATTCCAGCGTAGCCAAACAGCTGCTACCCAATTTTGAATTCATCAAGAGCGTCGTCCTTTCCAGTGAGAAGGCTGTTCAAGCCATTAGGCGAAGTCCTTTGTTGTTGACTTGTAAGCTGGAGACGTATTTGATCCCGAGCATCAAGACTCTGAAGGAAAACGGTATTAGCGACTCGAATATTGTACGGTTGCTTGTCTCTAGCCCTTTATTAACTATGTTGACACCGCAGGCTAAATTATCCGAGGCTGTTGAGCGTGTGAAGGAAATGGGGATTGATCCTAAGTCGACTACGTTTGCTGTTGCTATGGAGACGATCAAAGCGACTAAAGTGACGTGGGATAGTAAGGTTGATGCTTATAAGAAGTGGGGATGGACTGATGAAGTGATTCGTAAGGCCTTTACCAAGTCCCCTTGGTGTATGGCGGTGTCTGTAAAGAAAATTGGGATGAACATGGATTATTATGTTAACGAGATGGGGTTCGATGCTTTGGATATTGCGGACCGGCCTTTGCTATTGGCGTTCAGCTTGAAGAAGAGGATTGTGCCCCGGGATCGTGTTTTACGTGGCTTGCTTTCGAAAGGGTTGATTGATTCGAGAAGTTTGTTTCAGGCCTTGACTGTTACGGACGAGATGTTTGAGAAGAAGTATTTGGTGCCTTACAAGGAGGAGGCTTCTGAACTGTTGGAGCTGTTTCGGGAAAATATCAGAGCCTAGCTGAAGATTGGGAAATTTGATGGAGATAAGCGTAAAGAAGCAGACTTTCTGAGCTTGATGGAGAAAAGGCTAACATAGAACATATGGTTGGGATTTGGGAATCACATATTAATTTGATTTGTCTTCTGAGTTCAAGTTATGAGAATGATTGGGTTTCCTTTTGATTATATAATGGCGATTGTGTTTGCAAATGGCCTTTTCTGCTAAGTTTTCTGCTGATGGAAGTGAGCTTCTTGATTTAGTCAGGATTATATATGATGATGAACAAGGTGGGATAACTGATTTCGCCATTGAATGTAGTTCTGCAGAAATCTCTGCAGAAATATGGAAACATTTCTCTGTATCGTTCCAAGTTGACGATGAGTGACTCGAGAAATAGTGAAATACATGGATAGATGGGCCCCTTTCCGTTGACGGAAGATCCAGACTTATAAGGCCTAAAGCCCATACATCAAACGTGAAAACCCGACCCGATATTCGCTTGTAAATCAGTATCCATCATCGTTGTCGTACTGTTTCCGCTCGAATCCTGCGAAAGCCCTAAAAATGGCGATACCCGAAAACAACAGCTCACCAGTCGATCAGTCAAGCTAAAGTCTCCTTCACTGTCGCCTGAGCTGCCGGACGCCGCTAAGGTACCATAATTCCATCTACTCCATGCTGAAAACTCTCTCTCCTTGCTGCATATCTCGCTCTAGCCTTTCCAATTCGATCCGTTTCTATCATCGCTTTCCGCCTGTTCGTGATGCACCATCCACTTCGATTCCTTCGCGGTATTCATCGCTCACTACTTCCCTACGCTCTCCGGCGATTCTCCAGCGAATCAAGCGCTCCGAACATCGACGCGTCGTACCTCACAAGCGAGTGCGGATGCCGTCCGGAAACCGCCCTCTCCGCCTCCAGGTACGTCACCTTCAAAACTCGAGAGTATCAAATGCAGTTCGATCAAGTGTAGTGATGAAGAACAAACGGAGAAATGAAGAACAGATGGAGAAGAAGACGGAGACCGTTAGTCAACGTCAAGACACGAAGGGAATTGAAGTTTAAATGAAACGATGCGTATTGATTTCCGTTTATCTTCAATATGGCTGTATTAAAACGGGACACGTGTTTACCCGCGTTTTACCTTTCAGTTTTTACTGTTTTTGGTTACCGTTGAGTTTACTATATAAACTCAACCAAACTCAATGAATCGGTTAATGGTTTTCAGACCTTTCATCCATATCCATTTCTTCTCTGCATTTCTTCCTTCTTCTTCTTCCTTCTCTGCTTCGTCATCGTTCCTCCGATCATTCTGATATGGTATCAGAGCTGGTTTCAATCAGCTGAAACTCAATAATGAATCCAGGATCTGATCCACCTGTTACTAATCACTCATCCCAGTTGCAGGGTTCACTTTCTGATAGTGAGGATGATATGGGACTTTCGGATCCTGAGATTCATCCAGCAGGGGAGGGACAACAGCCTGATTTGCTGGATGTCAGGACCTCTACTAGGACAAGACGTCCACCTATACACTTACAAGACTATCACTTGGATGCCAGTGTTACCAAACACTCTCTCGCATCAGTGCTGTCATATGATAGTCTTTCTGATCATTTTAAGCGTTTTGCACTTAATGTTATTGTGCAGCAGGAACCAAAGAATTACAAGGAAGCAATGAAGGATCCTCACTGGAATGTAGCAGTTCAAAATGAACTTGGTGCTCTTAATGAGAACCACACTTGGGATGTTGTACCAGATTCGGATAAATTTCATAAACTGGGAACAAAGTGGGTGTTCAAACTTAAGTTGAAGTCTGATGGAAGTGTGGAACGCCACAAGGCAAGGCTGGTGGCACAGGGTTTTGACCAAATACAGGGTGTTGATTTTGTGGATACGTTCTCACCAGTGGCTAAAATAAATACAGTGAAAGCTTTATTAGCTATAGCAGCAGCTCAGGACTTGTTTCTGGAACAAATGGATGTGTCTAATGCTTTTCTGCATGGAGATCTAAATGAAGAAGTCTACTTAAGGATTCCAGCTGGGTTGGATGCACCACCAGATACATGCCTGAAGCTTAGAAAGTCTCTTTATGGTCTGAAGCAAGCTAGCAGACAGTGGTTTGCTAAGCTCACAAATGCATTACTGAGATATGGATTCCAACAGACTAGTTCAGACTATTCATTATTTGTTAAAGATTCTGGACGATCACAAGTCATACTTTTGGTCTATGTGGATGATATAATATTAGCTGGAAAGGATATTGATTTGATTAAGGCAGTGAAGTGCTATTTGTATCAGCAATTCAAAATTAAAGATTTAGGGGAGTTGAAGTATTTTCTGGGACTTGAGATTGCTAGATCAAGGCATGGAATAGTGATGAATCAAAGGAAGTACTGTGTAGAATTGTTAACAGATACAGGTTTCTTAGAAGCCAAAGGGAGTAAGAGTCCTATGGATGTTAATCTGAGATTGACTACAGAACAAGGAGAATCAATGGAGGATCCTTCTACATACAGAACACTGGTTGGAAGGTTACACTATCTAACAATTACAAGACCAGATATTACATTCGCTGTGCAACAGCTCAGTCAATTCCAGAATCGACCATGTAAGGCACATTTGGAGGCAGCTCATCGAGTGCTAAGGTACTTGAAGTCTTCACCAGCACAAGGCTTAATATATAAGTCTTCAAACAACTTGTGCTTGACTGGATACTGTGACTCAGACTGGGCAGCATGTCCAGACACCAGGAAGTCAATTTCTGGTTATTGCACATATCTAGGTGACTCATTGATTACTTGGAGATCCAAGAAACAAGGTACTGCATCGAGATCATCTTCAGAAGCAGAATACAGGGCAATAGCACACTTGGTGTGTGAGCTGTAATGGATGTCAGAATTGATTAAGGAATTGGGGATTCAAGTGCCTATGCCTATGGAAGTTCACTGTGATAACAAGTCTGCAATATATATAGCAGAAAATCCTGTGTTCCATGAGCGAACCAAACATATTGAGATTGATTGTCATGTAACACGAGATAGGATCAAGTCTGGAATGATAGTGCTGAAACATATTGGGACAAATGATCAGCCTGCGGATCTTTTTACCAAGGCACTTCATCGAACTCGCTTGCAGCAGCTATTGAGCAAGTTGGGAGTACATGATATATACTCTCCAACTTGTGGGAGGGTATCAAATGCAGTTCGATCAAGTGTAGTGATGAAGAACAAACGGAGAAATGAAGAACAGATGGAGAAGAAGACGGAGACCGTTAGTCAACGTCAAGACACGAAGGGAATTGAAGCTTAAATGAAACGATGCGTATTGATTTCCGTTTATCTTCAATATGGCTGTATTAAAACGGGACACGTGTTTACCCGCGTTTTACCTTTCGGTTTTTACTGTTTTTGGTTACCGTTGAGTTTACTATATAAACTCAACCAAACTCAATGAATCGGTTAATGGTTTTCAGACCTTTCATCCATATCCATTTCTTCTCTGCATTTCTTCCTTCTTCTTCTTCCTTCTCTGCTTCGTCATCGTTCCTCCGATCATTCTGATAGAGAGAGAGCCGACTCAGTCCTGCGATTCTTCAAAAAAATCGGAATCCCCGATTCCCAAATCCCGTAACTAATCGGGAGGCGTCCGCGGCTGTTGGTGTGCAATCCGGAGAAGCATTTCGTGCCCAGGATTAAATTCCTGTAATCCAAAGGCTTCACAGCTCAAAACATTTTTAAAATGTTGCGCATATGCCCCGAGATTTTCAGCTCCAGCGTAGAGAACAAGCTGCTCTCTAATTTCAACTACGTTAGAGATGTGATTCAGTGCGAGAACAAAGTCCTTCGTGCCATAACCCGCACCCCGGGTCTGTTAACTTGGAAGCTGGAGTCCCGTTTGGTGCCCAACATCAAGATTCTTCGAGAATCCGGCTCGTCTGAATCCAACGTCGTCATGCTGCTTCTGAACAAGTCTATGGTTCTGCTAACTACACAGTACAATTTCTCGCAGGTTGTCGATTGCGTAAAGCGAATGGGGTTTCCTCCTCAGTCGACGACTTTCGGTGTAGCGATCCAGGCAGTGAGAGGAATGATCGACGAGTTATGGAGAAATAAGGTTGAAGCTTACAAGAAGTGGGGATGGTCTGAGGAAGTGACTTTGAAAGCGTTCACAAAGTGTCCATGGTGTATGGTATTGTCCGAGAAGAAGATCATGGAAAACATGGACTATTATGTTAACCAAATGGGATTCGAGCCTTTAGAGATTGCGCATCGACCTACTGTGCTTTCGTACAGCTTGAAGAAGAGGATCGTGCCGCGGGATTCTGTTCTGCAGGTGTTGGTATCGAAAGGGCTGGTCGAGTCTCGAACAATGTCGAATGCGCTGATGATAGATGATGAGAAATTCAGAAGCAAGTTTGTCCTTCCTTATGAGGTCGAAGCTCCTGAGTTTTTCGAGCTTTTCCGCAAAATGCTGGCCCGAGCTGAAGAGAAGGATCCAGAGATGTGATAGAAACAAGCACAAGAAGTTGCGGTCTTGTGTAGCAGGTTATTCCTTCCACATTGCTTCATAAATTCGAAACTTGGGATCTAGCTGGGCAAAGAAATCAACTTTCTTGATGCTCAAGGTTTGATTAGAGGCATTGAATTGGGGGGTAATGAGATCTGTGGAAAGGGTTAATGTAACCAGAAGAGCTATGGGCAAATGGCTATTCCCGTGACTACATTCATTGCACGTTTTGGCCTTATGATTAAATGCGATGAAATTGGCGGGTGGGCTGGCTTTTGTTCAGATTCATTTATATTGTGAGAGATTGTTTGCTCTGTCATTTTTAGGGTTCTACGATCTCGAACGAGAGGATTTGTCTGGCGGGATATGATTGCTAAAACTGTTGGGTGGGATTCACTAGTTTGGACTATTTCATTTTGGAATCGGCATTTATGAAAAATCTCTCACATGGCTTTCAGAGAGAGACCTTATTTGCCCATGGAGTCACTTTCCGAGTTTCAACTAAAGGCAGAAACGAAAACGACCCCCTTGTTTTCGTCTTTCGGAAGATTCGAACCCCTCACCTCCAAGCTAGCCTCGCAAGATGTGAACAAGAGCTGTGTCTTTTTGTTGACTTTTTTTTGGTGAAATGAAAGATATTTCACCATGTATTTACTATTGTAGCTTAAGTAATATAACGTCTCGATTTTTAAGACCAATCCAACAGGATTAACAACCATCAACAAAGCGGATTAACTCTTCTTGTCGGGGAATCAAATGATTAATTTTACCCATATTTTTAATTTAATCAAATCCACTAGCTGGATACTGTTGCTTGCTGACGTCACCCAATCGAGTGTTCCCAAGTTCAATTTGCCACCACTCATCAAGTGGTCATTGTACTTAAATAAATAATATAATATATTAATAAAAATTAAAAACACAGCTCATAAATCATAATATAAGGAATCAACAATTCAGCATCAGAAAATCCATTAAAGAAACAATATTTGATTAAATCATCTCCAGGAGGAAAACACCAAAAACGAAAAGGAATATAATTTTACGAAAAAAGGAAAATTCGCTGTAAGCATCAATCGCGGCTTTGCATTCCACACTCTCCCACTTCACTACTTTCCCCACCCACTCACCCTCTCTCAATCTCTGCCTTCCTCCCAATTTTATCTCCGCCTCTTCCCCCAACATCGCCGCCGCCTTCCACGGCGGAGATCTATCTATCTCCACCAAACCCCAATGGCACCTCATCCTTCCATTCACCATCTCCGATTCTACCTCCTCCTCCTCCTTATCGCCATCCCATCCGCCGCCGCATCAATCGACATCGCCACCATCCTCTCCCCTTACCCAGATTTCTCCTCCTTCTCTTCCCTCCTCGCCTCAACCCCATCCTTAACAAACGAAATCTCCCACCGTTCATCCATAACCTTACTCGCCGTCCCCAACGCATACTTCTCGTCCTCCGTGGAACTCACGCGCCACCTCTCCCCTTCCGCGCTTTACGACCTCCTCAGCTACCACATCCTCCTCCAGTACTTCTCCTTGTCCGACCTCCGCCGCATCCCTCCAGCTGGAATCCTCGTCACCACGCTCTACCAAACGACGGGTCGGGCGCCCTCCAATTTCGGGTCGGTCAACGTGACCCGCGACCCTGGCACCAACTCCTCCGTCACTATCCATTCCCCTGCCTCCTACTCGAATTCCAACGCTACTGTTCTGTCCCTCGTGAAATCACAGCCGTACAATCTCACGATCCTGTCCGTCAATTCATTACTCGTCCCTTACGGATTCAATCTGATGGCGTCGGAGACCCGGCCTCCTCTTGGGATCAACATTACCAAGGCCTTAATCGACGGCCACAATTTCTTCGTTGCGGCGTCGATGCTTGCTGCTTCGGGAGTGGTGGATGAGTTCGAGGCCGACGAAGGTGGCGCCGGGATTACTCTGTTCGTCCCGACCGATGCGGCGTTTGCAGATCTGCCTGGGACGGTGAGCTTGCAGTCGCTGCCAGCGGAGAGGAAGGCGGTGGTGCTGAAATTCCACGTGCTCCACTCTTACTACCCGCTCGGTTCGCTCGAGTCGATCGTGAACCCGGTCCAGCCCACTCTGGCGACCGAGGACATCGGGGCGGGTCGGTTCACGCTGAACATTTCCCGGGTCAACGGGTCAGTGGCGATAGATTCGGGAATTGTACAAGCTTCGGTGACCCAGACAGTGTTCGATCAGAATCCGGTGGCTATTTTTGGGGTGTCGAGAGTTCTTCTCCCCAAGGAGGTCTTCGGGAAGAATCCGATTCCGTCGACAAACAAACCCGGAAAATCCGACCCGCCCGAGGCGTCAATGTCGCCGGAGAAATCGCCGGATACGGATACGCAGCCGTCGCACCTGTCGTCGCCGCCGGATTTCAGGGAGGACATCAAATCAGGAGGTGGCGGTGGATTAAGGAGATTGTTTTTATCACTTGCTTCTCCGCCTTGTATAGTACTATTGTATTTATTCGTATGATCCTTCTTTTTCTCATTAGCCCCTTAATTGTTTATGATTTACTTTTTTCGTCCTTCTTCTTTGGCCCCTTATGTTTTTGCCCTTTTCATTATTTTTTTTCACACGACGGATTTAAATTTGGCTACAAAGTAGCTTTTGCCTCTCTATCTTCGTTTTGGTCCCCTTCTTTTCCTAATTATTGTAGACGAGGACTGTGAATTATGTGCTGAGTGTTCAAATAATTTGTTACAAAGTTTTAAGTGAGGCTGCAATCTCAATTCGTGTCAGTGTGCACCTTGAGTCGATCCACGAGTGGTAATCGTAGAATTTACGCTGCAATCACAATTCCGTAGTTGAGGGATTTTCTCCGGTTCCAAGTCCTCTCGTGAATTTACTCTTCCTATATAGTCGATCGATGTCACAATTCACAAATGCTTCGAATAACAATGACACATATGGTCAAATTTTGGTGGTACTCCTCAAATTAGGGCGGATTTGGGTCTTAGAAGTTAGGGATTTCTTATAAGTTAGTTATTCAAACCCATACCTCTGCTTCAACTGTAACGTCTATACATAATGGCAGGAGTGAGGACGGAAGATGACAAGTGGTGTTGTGGAATCAGAGCTTCGAAGTTAACTATGACGGTACGTTAATGCTTTTATACATACAGAAGTTAACCGAAGCTTTCTGCTGATCATGGGCACCTAATTTTTCACCCAATTGAAGACGGTCCATTTGGCAAACTTGTCATTATGTACGTTTAAGGTTAGTGCTTCAGAAACAGGTTTGCAAATGGCATGCAATCGGTCCGTCCTTGGTTTCGGTTATTCAGTTTGGAATGTGGGTTGGTTTATACGATGATAACGAGTTAGTGTTAGAACGAGCCAAGAATGAATGTATGCGAGTCGAGTAGCACACGTCAAAAATAGGTGAGCTAAAATCAACCAACAATCGAGAAGAGGGTTAAAGTTTTATCAATGGTTTTGTTTTGATAAACATACGGAAGAGATCGAACTCACAAGAGTAGCTTAATGTGATTACTCAAGGATGGATCTTGACTTGATGGTTAATATCGAATCATCTTAACAATCGATTCACTTGTGTACCGATATATCAAACCATCAGATTTTGATTTATATCTTTTCCTAATAAGTGGAGGAGTACTTGCTGGCTCAAAACGAAAATATAATGATATATACCGTTTTATTTAACAAGATAGATTATGTTAAAATACAAACAACACGAAGTAAAAATTGCATCGGATAAGAAAATCAAATTGGGAGAGGCAAAGTGGAGGACAGGCGATACACAGATGGAAGAAGAACCCATTTGTGTCCGCAGATTAGCTTCCAGGTGGCCCCACTTGTGTGGAACTGGACGGTGCAGATCCGATCAGAGTTGGAAACGTCTGGCGTACAGTCTAATTAATTATGTGTGCCGTTGGATGTTTGTGGGACGGACTGCAAGTACTAGTGCCTGTTCAAGTGAAGTAAAACACGACACAAGGTACGGCGAAGATAGAGGCGCCAACATCATCATCGGCCGTTGAGTCAGATAAGGAGGAAATCAGACGGAAGAGGGTGGTTGGTTAGTGCCAGCATCATCTTATGATGGCGTAATGTTCTTATGATGTTCTGAGTTCGGTCGTTGTATTAGTATGTGATGTTGAAAAGTTGGCGATCGATTACTTTAGCGCTTAATTGCAACGACAGGATGTTCGGAAAACAGAAGTGTTCATGAACTTTAAGCTCGGCCCCACAACATATTGTAATGTGTCTTTCATAATTGGAATTCGAATCCAATATTTTTAGGTAACGAGTTGTACTATTAGTTGACAAGTGTACGTACCGCACATATGTTGAGCTAGATGCCCGTATGTGGTGTTGTTAGGTTGGTTTCGTTACAGGTTAATGTTGAGGGTGACGTTGAGTTACGAGCCTCGCATGTGAATGCCGGTAATCTCCTGCTCACCAATGATGGTGCAATAGTCGGACACATTTTTCACTTACTATATTCCGCCATGCACATGCAAATAATTGGTCATTCAGCTAATGGATTTGCCCTTTCAGTAACAAATTTGGCTCTTACATAGTGTTTGTCGGTAATCCTCCCTCGCCGGATAAATGTATAGGTTTTACTTTTTATTTAGATCTCGCAAAATTATCAAAACTAAACTAGAAAAGGTAAAATCAATATTAAACCTTCTCTCGATATTTTGAATTATTGTGACATAATATTTTATTAATAAAATGTCAAGGTTTCTAACTCTGGTTGCATAATGATTTCAGATTACGAACAGCTAATCAACTATTGTGAAAATCTTAACTATTCCGTTGTCATCTTTTACCTATTAACATTTTAGAAGATTTCACAAAACTTTTATCGTTTAATTTTCGACTTTTCAGAAATATTTAAGCGGATGAATTAATAGTTGTTGTTCTTATTTCGTTAGTACCTTTAGTGGTTCCTATACCTAGTTCTATACATATAGTGTTAACTTTTTTATTATATGATTCAATTTTTCATGATACGAACATGACACTCCCTTGATCGATCTTCTACCTCCGCCACTGGATCGCATTGAAGGTGTGATCCGGAAAACTCCACTGCAAGCCATGGATTCACTTTTAAATTGTGAAATATCTCAAAGTTAATGGGTCCTTGGCTGAAACAAGAACCCAACTGCATTAACTGTACGTATTTGGCTTCTACCTTCTTTTAGTTTGTGATGCTTGTGAGTGAGCATATCTCTGTTTTTCCCGTGGATAAGAATGTACTTAAAAAACGAATCATCATATTTCATATCTCTGTGTGTAAGGTCCCCATCTAACTCCGTTTCCAGCGCTCTCTTGGACCACTTTCTTGCTCTACAATTCCTACTGTCAATTGTTTGCTAACTTACCCTACGAGAAATGAAAATTACGAACCATGGTTATATTTGATATGAACTCTGATATCTGATTCACTAGTCGACTAATCAGTCAAAAATAGTTTTGAAATTAAAATTATATTTCTCTCTCAATGTTGTTACAGAATTCAACGTTAATTTACCTTTTCAAGTGAAACTCATAGCAGTGACACCCTCGATTATATGGTTGTATTTGGAAAAATACGCAAATATATTGTTGGTCTCATGAAATGGATTTTACTGATTTGGTTTGTTAATGGCCCAGCAAGACGGTAAAAAGGCCTGTGCAGCAACCTTCTCTGGAAAAAGGATTGGGCTGGACCGCCTTGAAAAAAGGCCCGTTTATTTTATTAAGATGAGAGTTAGCTGGAAAAGGTGGCCCATAGTAAACATTCACATTTCATTAGCAAAATTTTAGATCGTTTAAAATGTTACGTGGCATGGTTTGATAAAGTTATAATAATAAAAAATTACGAAATTTAACATAATTTTTTACTAAAAGATTGATTAGTAGACGAAAAAGAAGAGAAGATCTTTATCACAAAGAGTGGGGAGGAAGAAGATTGATCAATATACAATGGCGGCCCGGACAACTTGGACCCCTAATACACGTTAGCCCACTAACAAAAATTTCGTACGTACATAATTTTAGAATTGAAGAATCTAAACGGTGACTTAAGTTTACCTATCCTGATTCCGCTATTGGTTTAGTTTAATTGTAATCATTCCATTCGACAACACCAGATGGTTCTAAACTTCTAATTTTATAAAGTCTCACAATGCTGATTAAGTCTTGTTCAACACGGAAACAATGCATATATATATATATATATATATATAAACATCAAAATGTGAAGACAAAAGAAGTGGGTTTTTCTTTTTGCAATTAGCCAAAGTAGAATTTTAACCACCATTATTAGAAACGAACACAAAAGGTGACGAAAGGTCAAATTGCACGAAACCTAAATTTAGACAAATGGGAGACATTTGACCCATTCTAAGCTGACAAAGAAACAACAGTTCACTAATAAAACGATAGTTTGAAGTTAGCTAGAAATGGTAAGAAGTGAATTGGAAGATTGGAATGGTTAAATAAAGAAAGAAATTTTTTTAAGAAAATGGGGGGCAAGTGGTAGTGGAGGTGGCGGCGGGGTTCCTGAAATCCTGATGACATATGGATTGGTGTTGGGTCAGCATTCTCATGCATATGTAATCGTATTCCACACGTACGACCTTTTCTAAATGGACCAACTACGTACGTGTAAACATTAATTAGACATTAGGTGTTTGTACCATATGAAACCATGTCTCTTGCTTAGGTATGTTTCTACTTTCTACAGTCTTAACATTCTTGACTCTTGACTCTCTCTTTCATTCATCGGTGGAACTTCAATTTATTATAGGGTTGATTTTGTTTGATGAGTTGTGGAGTTAGATTGTTGGAAGATATCAAGGTTTTGTTCCTTGTTGGTTAGTTGGTTGTTGGTTTGGATTGGATAGGGTCCGAAATTCTGGTGAAGTTTTGTATTAGTGGATAATTATGTACAAAATGAAGCGATGAATTAGTGGTAAGAGTTGTTTGAAGTATCAAAATTGGCAATATTAGTGGACATTTATAGTGGCGGATTAGGGGAGCCTCTCCCAAGCCATGATCAAGCCCATTTACCAATATAGAGTTTCGATGTTATATATATTTCTTTATATTTTGAGATGAATTATAGTATATTTTTTCATCCAATGCATTTCAAAATTTTATACATTTCGGCCTAATGCACTTAATCATTCTGAATCACCCACTAAACATACGTATAAAGATGAAATGATAGGGCACTACATAATGTGTATAAGAGATGAATGGTGTATGTAAATTGCAGTACCAATAGTTGACCAAAGAGATGTAAATCATCAATGAATCAAATGTGGTGAACAAAATGAGTTACGTACACTAAAAAAACTTATCTCGAAAACCCTAAAAAAGTCTCGGAACGTAATTTAATTGTTCATAATTAGATTTATTGAAAAGCAGATAAAAAATTATAGGACTGACCATACTTTGCAGGTAGAAATACGATTGCAATTTTTGAGGAGGCTAAAAAACTATATTTCAAAATGGATATTTATTTCTGAATTGGAGTTAGTCCTTAAGTTACTGCACTATTGCTAGTGTGTGAATCTGTTTTGTACACAGTGTATATTTGAGTTATGGTGGAAACAGAGAAGAAGTGGACAACATTACATTAATGGGGAGGTGAAGAGAAAGTCGGCAGAAGGTGCCAGCACCACTTCCAAATTAGTCCAGAAGCTAATGAACCAAACATCCCACTAAACTCCCCACACACAGACAAGAAATCATTATGTGTATATTTTATTTACTTCACCAACACGGAACACTCAGAGACATATCTCACCAACAAATCAATACATGGATGGGATCCAATATGCATATATATAAAAAAAAACCAAATATGTTAAGTCGTGAATTTAAGGTAATACAGGCAGCAAACGACATTCATCCACCCTGTTCGGGAAATTGGACGGAAACATATCGGGTGACATTTTCGTAAAATTTGGGATAGTTTGTGTCATTTAAGTCGTAAAATGTTGTGTACACAACTTGTAATGTACGAGAATTCCGAATCCGAACCCAAATTTGAAAAGAACCCATATGATATAGTATCCAAGAGGCATGATTTAGGGAGAGTTTTGCCTTTACAGGGCGATAGCTAGCCTTGAATAATGCATACTTATTTTGGAAGGTTTATTTGGCTGATTCATTGAATTAGGTTAAGCTTTGGTTGACTTGTGCATTCTCTAATTAAATAGCTAGACATAAATTGAAAGTTTGGCTGTGTGTGAAAGATTTGTCAAATATCTTCGTAATTTGCGAGGTTAGGGAACCACCCAACTCAACACTTTCATTAAATTGTCCCCCCCACCCCCAAATTTGTTTCATAGCATAATAATTTTCAACTACAAATTTCATTTAGAGTAAATGAAGAATCAGAATTAACTTAAATACTTTTATTTATATTTTGTTTCGTCTTGCTTAATTATGTGAGACAATAGTCGCAACAATTTACAAAATTGATTTACGCGTATCTTGCTCGACAAACCTTGTTGAGACCGACGAGGTATGTACCTCACGGAAAAAGAAGTCCTGGTATAGAAATGAGTTTCTATGCATATTGGTGCATGTAGTTGATTGTCTATGTCTTTTTGAATAGAGACTTCTCGTCTTTTTCTGTAGTACATCGACAATCGAACTCGCAACCTTAGAGTTTTCAACTTTATTTAGGATTGTGATTGGCTAGATTTTTCAGCATCTGACTTAGTGTCGCCAAAAACCAATCGCATGCGGATACTTATACCGTCTGACTCGCCAAGAAACCATCCTATCTAACTTTATTTTTATATAATTATAGTCTGTAATAGTAATTAATTGTTGAAAAGACTTCATCTTGGGGGGTCAACAAAGCTAGTTACTATAGGGAAATTCCTTTTACACCAATTGTCAAACAATTATCACACACGGTTTAACCTTAATATAAAACTATGATGACTTGGGAGATAAGTAGTGTCGTATGTGAGGGGGTGTTTCCATTAGAAGATGACAAAAAGAGGGACAAAATGGTGGGGTTAGGTCAAGTAACCAATTTGGCTTTTGTTTTTGTGGAGATTTATATATATATATATATATATGTGCATCATCGTGGGATTTTTGGAAGGTTTCTCCACTTGCAATTCACCTTTTCTTTTTAACAAATATAGTTTATTATTTGTTGATCATTGTTTCTTACTTTAAAGGATTATTAGTGTACTTCTCCATGGGTATAATTAAGAGGTTAATTGTTTTAAGTTGTGCAAATGGAAGATAGCATTCAACTTGCAAGCATTTAGCATTAATCTTTGGGCACTTGGGATAGCAAAAGTCATCACCCGTCGATTATCTAAAGACTTATAATTCAGAGATTGGCGAGGAGGATTAAGGTTTATTCATATACTTAAGTTTCTCTTTGAATTCATGAATTATTAGCTTCTGAAATTCATTATATCGATGTCACTTGATGCCCTCGAGTACGTGTTATTGTTGCTATCTGTTTTGATGAACCAATATTGCATGTCTCATAAGATTGTCCATTTTCAATTACTGCCTAAACGAATTAATCTTGCTCTTCCTTTCGTCAAAAATCGTATGTTCTTTAAGACACCACTCCTAACACTTGATCACATACCACCCCAAATCTACGAAAAGATTTGCTCACCAACCTACTCATCGAACTCATGCATGGTTGTTTGAAAAAAGAGACGAGATCAGAAAATGGAGTAGGTGAGTGAAGTTGCGTGCTAAATGCTTTGTCAAAAACCGTGGAGTTGACAAAACTGGAGAAGGGTTAGTCAGACCACGAGGTGATGCCACGTGGAAGTCGACCCGGGAAATCTTTCAATTCTCCGATTGCTCGATCCAACGGTGATCCTGGCACGTTTCCCCAAGCGCGTTTTAAAGAGAGGGGAGGGAGCTGTGTCTCTTTGACTTTTTTGATAATTTCTGTCATCACTATTTCATTTCACTGCATTATTTACCTTTTCGCCCTTTCTTCCTTCATTCAAACTGGACGCGCACTGTAAATATCGCGTGTGAGCGTGGCGGAAGCTAGCTAATGTATTGAATATTGATGCTATTAATATTTACTACTAATGATTTCGAACAGAGACTTGATGCATGCATGTATCATCAAATTAATTAGCTCAGTATGATCGGTTGGTGTATGTTAATACCTCTTGATTTGGCTATTAAACTATGAGAATTCTTCACTAATCAAAGTTCAACATGAGTCCGACCATAGAAGTATGGTTTGATTGGAAATAGATGACACAATTTGATAGGTGTTGCATTAACGATGTTTTATGAGAATTCTCGTGATCCTATTTATATAAAACGTATTATTATGAGTTAGTAACAAATGTTATCAACATTTTATGCAATCTAACACACGTATAACATTAATACTGTGCACTGAATATATCCCTATTTGCTCACAATATTCCCCATCTAATTGTTTAAACCCTTAACTTATATCTGGGGCAAAGGTTAAATATTGGTGTGCTACTGTACTAGCTAGGAATTTCACGATGAACCCTTTTCACCCAACGTTGAGTATAAGTGAATAAACTATGTAGAAACCGAGGTCTTTAACTTCAATAATTAATTAGCCGTCCCACTAATCCAACCCAAAAAGTAACCTTAATTCCAGTTTACTTAAACCCCTCCCTACAGTTAGTCAACTCCTCCCCACTCACACATTTCCTAAAAGTCCAATAATCAAACCCACAAAATTTAAAATAAATAAATAAATACCGCACCAGACTTTTCATTTATTCTTTTTTTCTAGCAATATTTTATTCTTTGCTTTCCCTGTCCATTAAAAAGAAACTTTCACCCAAAAGACAAAAATCACTGTGTATTCTTTGGTTAATTCGACTGTATATCGGTAAATAAAGTATGTATAAGTGCATAACATTCTTATCTGGGTCAATAAAAATATACAATTTACCGTTTTAATATTAAATTATTAAACTCTTTACTGATTCAATTGCTGACTCGGTTCGGAGAATCATCATATATAAAAATAAAAAACATTTCCATTTTCCTACAAAATTCAAACCCCCCACCCTTTTTTTCAGCACAAAAGTCAACGCGTCCTCTCTCTCTATTATCTCCAATCTCTTCCTTCTTCCTCCTCCTATCTGAATGCATCATCAGCCATGGAAACCAATACCCATCTCTGATCACTAATTCTACTAACTGGGTTCTCCTGAAAGTTCAGATCTTTTTGTCTCCTCCCTTTCATTGGATTGAGGGAAACTATTTTAATCCATGGGAAACGGAATCGGTAAGCTCACCGTTTGTTTCACCGGCGGTGGTGGCGGAGATGTCCGCCGCAGGCACGACCTGTCTCTCCTGATATCAGACCCGCTGGATGAAGGACTTGGGCACTCGTTCTGCTACGTCCGACCCGATCCGGCCAGACTGTCCTCCTCCAAGGTCCACCACAATAACAACAGCAACTCCGCCGCCGAGCAGGAATCCACCACTTTCCGTACAATATCCGGCGCATCAATAAGCGCCAACACCTCCACCCCTCTCTCCACGGCGTTCGTCGACCCATACGTCTACAACACCTTCGATCGCGCTGCCGCCTTCGAGAGCTCCACTTCTTTCGCCTCCATCCCGCTCCAGCCGATCCCCAGAAACTTAATCGGCGGTGGCGGAGGTTCCAATTCAGTCTATTCCGGACCCCTCCCGGGTCAGTACCCAGGTCTAATCATACCCGGTTCAGGCCCGATGGAGCGCGGGTTCATGTCCGGTCCAATCGAGAGGGGATTCATGTCGGGTCCCTTGGATAACCGGTCGGGTCTCTTCTCCGGTCCGATGGAAAAATCCGGTTCGGATCCCGACCGACTCCACCGTAGCTTCTCCTACGGCGGAGGATTTGCCTTCAAATCCAGATCCAGAAAACGTTCACTGATCAGAGTTCTTCAGCGGGCGATATCGAAGACCCGAGCATACTCCCGACGCGGGCAGAACTCGATGGTCGCCCCCATTAAAAACGGAGCCCTGATCAAACAACATTCACAACCCGATTGGATCCTCAGCAGCTCCGAAAAACAGAACGAAAACTTAACAGTAAGCAGCAGCGGCGACGGTAGTTTGGGAGATGAAGACGACGGATCGTTGCAGCAGCAGAATCTACAGTGGGCGCAAGGGAAAGCAGGGGAGGATCGCGTACACGTCGTCGTTTCGGACGAGCACGGATGGGTCTTCGTCGGGATCTACGACGGATTCAACGGTCCAGATGCGCCGGATTTTCTAGTCTCCAATCTCTACTCCGCCGTCTACAAGGAGCTCAAAGGTTTGTTATGGGACGATGACAAAGATAATCAAATTTGCGATTCCCCTGTTTCGTTAGATGATAGTAGTAATTCAATTGAGTTGCGGGAGGAGGAAAGATTCGCCTGTGTAAATGTTGATGATGATGATCATCCATGCGTGAGTAAAGATGAGAGCTTTGCTAAGAGGAGACGTGGTGGCAAGAATTCGAAATCGAGATATCGAGGGGTTTCGAAGAAATGGGAGGAGAATCAGAGGAGGTGGAAGAGTGAGTGGGATAAGGAAAGGTTAGAGCTTGACAGGAGGTTGAAGGAGCAGTTGACTAACCAATCGAAATCCGGTTCGGGTAATGCGATCAATCACGGAGATGTGTTGAAAGCTCTGTCACAGGCGTTGAGGAAGACCGAGGAATCGTATCTAGGCATCACGGATATGATGCTTATGGAGAATCCAGAGCTGGCTCTGATGGGTTCATGCGTGCTTGTGATGTTGATGAAGGGAGAAGATGTTTATGTGTTGAATGTAGGTGATAGCCGAGCTGTGGTGGCTCAGAAGGCCGAGCCGGATTATGGTCTGGGACGGGCTAGGCAGGATTTGGAGAGGATTAATGAGGAGACTTTGCATGATCTGGATTCCGACGAGGAGGAAGAAAGGTCGAATGCGTTGACAAATTTGAATGCTGTTCAGCTGACCATTGATCATAGCACCAGCGCAGAAGAGGTGTGTGTATTGCACTTCACTAGCATGATTGCTTGAAGAACTCTGTCTTTGTTTTGGTTTTTGCTAATATCGTTTTCGAAATTTTTAGGAAGTTCAAAGAATAAGAAGTGAGCATCCAGATGATCCTTGTGCTGTGGTGAATGACCGTGTGAAAGGTTCGCTCAAGGTTACTCGAGCATTCGGTGCTGGTTTTCTGAAGCAGGTATAACAAGTTAACTTACATTGTGTAGTGTTCTTTAGTTGTCCTCATCGATTTGCAGCTCGAATATAGTTAGGGGTTTGATGCTATAGAACGAACGAACGAAATCATGACTGTCCTGTGCATTGAATTTGTGCAGGCGAAATGGAATGATGCGCTACTTGAGATGTTCCGAATCGACTACATTGGGAATTCCCCATACATAAACTGTGTACCATCACTCTACCACCATAGATTAGGAGCAAAAGACAGGTTTTTGATACTATGCTCGGACGGACTCTATCAGTACTTAACCAACGAGGAGGCGGTTTCCGAAGTCGAGCTTTTCATCGCCTTGCAACCCGAAGGCGATCCAGCACAGCATCTAGTCGAGGAAGTTATGTTCCGTGCAGCTAAGAAAGCCGGTACGTAACTAGAACCATATTCATTTCGCATCTAATAGTTCCGAAAGGCCAAATTGGACCGAAAAATCTGAACTTTGTTTGCTCTTTTGGCAGGTATGGACTTCCACGAATTGCTCGAGATCCCACAAGGCGACCGGAGACGATACCATGACGACGTCTCGATCATCGTGATCTCTCTAGAGGGAAGGATATGGAGATCTTTTGTGTAGTAGTAGTAGTGAAAATAACTAAAAAAGCTATAGATGATTAGAATTGATATAGAGATAAGAAGAAAAGAAAAAAATGGTGGTAAGAGGCATTTCCTTATTGCCATTCTTAAAAATTTGGTCCTTCTTCCACCCCGATCATCGTCTTGTGTGATGAAGGAGCAGTGAGTGGAAATATGTTATTAGTTGCAGATGATCAAACTTAGGCGGTATCAGGGTTCTTGTAAAGTTTGTAAAATCTGTTTTCTTTGGTCATAGAAACAGAGGACCTGCAATTTACAGATAGCTTCACTGTTTCTGTCATTCTTCGCTTCGTATGAACTCTGGTTTTGCTTATGTTTAGGGCAGCAATCTCGAAATCGACTCATTCACAATATCCGAATCGATGCAACCTTCCGAGTCGAAATACAAAGAATGCATGCCGTGGTAGTGAGGGTGGATGGTGATAAGGGTTGCTTTCAAGGCAATGAATGCTAAATGAATCCATTTTTCTATCAGAAGGGCTGTTGTTTGAGCTGAAGGGTAAGAGCTCTGATGGAGCAATAGCAGCCATTAAAACCCATCTCCCAATAAATTAATGTTCCAATGATGAAAGTCAAACTGAGGAACTGGGATAGACTGGACAGTGGAGAGTGGAGACAAACGTCACACAACCCCTCAATTTACTCCAGTGGAGAGAAAAAGAAACGATCTTTCCTTTCCATCATATAATATATATAACCAGTTATTTTTAAGCTTTCTGCTAAGTTTTTGATTATGCATGAAGGGAAATGAAATCATTGTATGCTGCTACTGGCAAGTCTTATCTCTGAAGGGAAATGAAATGATATATATTACTTACTGGCAGAACCATTGACTTTTCTGCATTTAAAGGGGACCATAGAGTTTGGCGGGTACATTTAAAACTTATGGGCCTTTTCTTTCCAACGGCTAACCACTTGTGTAATTTCCCTCCCTAACTCAGGGAGTAAATGCAAATGCCACTGGTTTTCTCTGCAATTGCAGTTGTGGTGAGTTTGGTAGTGTGGGTGGGTGGATTATGGTTATGGGAATTGAAAGTAGTGTAATGTCCATCTTTCCATTCATGTTGGAGTCGAACTTTTATGTCAATTGAAAATACCAAGTACTAGTACTGATTTGGAATTTTGAGTTAGACTAAAGTCAGTCATGATAATACCTATGTATTTGAGTGATTCTCATTGCTTAATTTTATAAGCGGTGGGGTAACCCGAAATTTAAGTGATGCGAGTCCATAAAAATGTACAATATTTTACTTTGTATAGTATGTTTTATAATGAGTTTTTAATTATAACCTGAAAGTATCGTAATAATACATTCTTTGTCCAAATTGCTATTAATATATTTTCTTGATATATATCACTACACAATCATCCAATATTTCATCTCCGGTTATATTGCCAAAACAATTCTTAATATATATAGGTGATTGATGAAATGCTATATGCCAACATTACTGAAATGCAATGATGCAATGTTAGTTTGATGAGTATAGAGGTATACACAATGCTTTTCTGTTATTGAAATATTTTATTGTAAAAATTTAAGGTGATCGAATCATAAGAGTTTCAACTTAATTCAAATGAGGTTTAAAATTTGCGTAAAATTATACATCAAGTATGTTTAAACAAAATATTTGTCCAAATGGGTTTAGTCCACCCACTTAGACCCCTTTCCTCCGCCCCTGTCTGTAAGTCAATTCATAAATGGTTCAAGGACCTTCATGGTCTGTCTTATTCTCTTCGGTTGGAAATATGTGGGTTTAATTCTCATACATATCACGGTTCAATATTTCTCTAGATAAAAATTTTAAATCGTCAAGTATCGTATATATATTTTCTCTTGTTCATCTCAATCTAATATTTCTCTAACCATCCCGAATCTTTCGTCGTTGCTTTCGTAAAGATTTGACGAGGCCATTGTTTTATGTACTATTGAATTGCTTCACTGATGGGGAAGCGGGGGAGATGAGATAAAGGAGAGATACGGGATTGGGAGGTCGGGTAGGTTGAAAGTTTGTGACATCAGAGTTTCAACGTAGAGAGTTGTTTTGTTATACATTAAATTGTTGCCGTCATCGTGAGGGTGAAAGATATAAGTTCCATCTATCATTTTATTATGGCTGCTGAACAAAGAAATGTTTGCAAACAGTAATTAATAAAACGACATTTCTATGTCTGCGCTGGCGTATGATTTTGGTCCACGCCTTCGAAATTAGAAAAGATGATCATTCCCGTCAACGCCATGATGTTTCTGGAACCCTAGTTGATTAATTAATCTGGAATCAAAACTTTGGTTTTGGACTGTGAAAATTGGTCTAATTCTTTACCTAATCATGTCTGTGATTTTGACTGGGAAAAAAATAATCTAGTAACGTCATTTGGCTGTTGAAGACGTTGAAATTAAGAGTTCGGCCATTGCTCCATGCACTGATTTCTGTTATGGTATCTATAATGGTTATTAACGGATTATATAACGGGTGAGATGTGAAATGAAATGAAGGATAAGTATGAAAAAGTTAGTTTTAGAAAATATATTTTGTTGAGATTTAAATTTCTCATTCGAACAAGAAAATATTAAAGATTCCATCTAATTACATAAAAAAATAAATAGGCTTCTTGCGGAGACAAAAAAATAATAAATAAAAGACCGAAAAAAATCTAATTATCAATTCAAGAAGGGAAGAGTATCGACAACACTCCCGCCGAACTATTTGCAGACAAACCCCATAAGGTGTGAAAAAATCTAACGGACCTCTAAAATAATAGTGCCCCAATAACCAACCGTAAAAATCCGATATGAGTAACCACTACTTCAACGTATTTTTCGATATCAACCTGAATGTCAAATTAAAGCCTCCTGCAAAAATTTAATCTAGAGACGACAAACAAATGCTTTCTGAAAAGCTAATTCTATGATACTGTACAACATGCATTGTTGACTGTATTTATAATGGGCTGAATCTGGAATGGTTACCATGGAGGGAGCTAGTGTAAATAAGGGCTTTTGGCCCAACGGCAAGAACAGAAAATGTGAAATACACCATTCACCACATAACCCGGCCTGATAGTTTTTGGGCTTCAGTTGACGAGCCGAATCCAATACTTGTATAAAGCCCAACAATCATATTCTTTTAAATCGTAACTATCAGACCATTCACAAAGCTGAAAAGGCAAAAATATAACTAAATTTGGTACAATTGTTTTCCAGACTAAACTCGCTGTCTGTAAGATAGAAGAAAGGAGTAAATAGTACATAAATATTTATAAGTGAGGTATGCTGAATTCAAATTTATTGTACATTTCGATATAATATGCATTTTATGTATCATTGATCACTATCCATTAAGGTTGTCTGGTCCATTGTGAGCCACATTGCAATTTACTATTATAAGGCATTCATCTTGTGAACCACATAAATTACATGTCGATTTGTCTTCTTGTTAGTTAGAAACAGGCCGTCCATGACAAGGGTATGAGAATCTTTGAAACGGCACATGAAAATAAAAATGTGATTACAACGATTACTTTTGGTTTCATCCCTGCGATCCCATTTCAGCTGTTAGATGATCAATTACAAACATACAACGTCACGTAAAAGCCTTTATTAGATGAATAAAATACACCTAATCATACATGCAACACTTCAAACCAAAGAGTATGACCCATTCCATGCCCACGAACTAATAAGATAGCTAGTGTTACTCCTTCCATATGTTATTATTTTATGTACTTGTTAGTCTAAATCATGGTAGCCTTGTGTGCTTGGTTTGCGCCTATTGATGATTATATATCTAAAAATAATTGTTAAATCTTCCGAGTTATCATACCAGCTATCAATAAATTTTTTTCTTTCAAGTGACCAATTACTTTATCTAAAAAGTTCAATCGATAAAATGTTGACTGTAAAATATACGTATCATTTATATATATATATATAAGTTGGAATTAAATATTTTTTAAACAAAAATTATAATCGAAATGCACAATAAAATTATTATTGTAAGCTAAGATAGTTCTTAAAACAATAGATCACAATTCCAAAAGATTAAGATCATGAATTGATCACATAATTCCTTTTTTATTTATTAAGATAACACAATTCCTTGAAATGCGTTTATTGATGAAACCTCGTACACGTAGGATTGAGCTTGATTGCTATAGCCTAAGCGCACGCTCATCACACAATCCCATCCCTTGGTCCCCAAACAACAAATAAATTCAGAAGTCTTGACATTACAGGGCAGACCACTTTTTGAATGACTAAAATACACATAGCCCCACAGTCACTATACCATTGTTGACAATCCAAATGTCCCCTTCATAGTAATTAACCCTAAGCCTTTACCAAATTATCTCACTACTACAAGGTAGAAAAAAGGAACAAGAAGAACAATAATCAGTAATCACAACAAATCTTTTCCCTTTTTTTATAACTTTAAACCATCATAACAAATCACAAACCCCCTAAATTGACTCTCCCCATTCAAATCTCACCACCACTAGATTTTCTTCTTCCTGTTGTCTCTTCGTTACATTGATAATTCAATAAGTCATTTACACAAGAAAGTCTGACATTATTAGCTCACAACACTCTCTGCCTTCCGTCACCATCTTTTGTTTGGATCTCCATTTCAAATTCCTCAACTTTGGAGCCGGTCACCCTCTGTTTTCCCCCTTCAGACCAGATTGATTTTCTTCTTCTTTGAAAACCATGTCGATTCTGAGAAAATCTATCAGCAGCTCCTACATGTCCGCCGGCGCCGCCGGTGGTGGCTCTGCCACTTCCTTTCTGGAATTCAAAAAGCAAGCTTCTTTCTTCTTCAAAGAGAAGATCAAGACTGCCCGATTGGCTCTCACCGACGTTACTCCTGCCCAGCTGTATATTTTATTTCCCTTTTTCCGTTTCTCTGGGTTTTATCTGTTCTTCATCTGGGTTTATCTTAGTGGTGTGTAAAGTTTGAATATTTTTCCCCAAGGTTGACTGAAGAAGCAACTAGTGGGAATCCATGGGCTCCAGACACTCGGACTCTTGGATCCATCTCAAGGGCTGCTTTCGAACTTGATGATTACCTCAGAATCGTTGAGATTCTTCACAAAAGGTTCTGCCTTTTTTCTCCCTTTTTGTGCTCTGCTCTCAGATTCCATTTTTGTTTTTAACTCATTTCTTGGATGATGATCAGATTGGTGAAATTTGAAAGAAAGAACTGGAGGGCGACTTACCATTCCCTAATGTTGCTAGAGCGTTTGCTTACTCATGGTCCGGAAAGTGTAGCCAAAGAGTTCCATGAAGATAGAGAAGCCATTAGAGAAGCTCAGGCTTTTCAGCACATTGATGAGAAAGGGTCTGTTTTGTTCAAACTTTGTCCATCATTTTGATTAGTGTCTGTTTTTTTAAAGTGGTTTGTGGGTTTGCAGGTTCAATTGGGGGTTAGCTGTAAGGAAGAAATCAGACAGGATTCTGAAGCTGCTGGAGAATGAGGGTTTGCTCAAGGACGAGAGGGATAGAGCAAGAAAGCTAACCAGAGGGATCCAAGGCTTTGGTAGCTTCGAGAAAACTTCATCTTCGAAACTCGGCATTCTGCAGCAATCATTTGGATGGAGCAATTCGCAGTCCAATGACGATTCCGAGGAGAACAAGATTGTGTCTTATGACAAAGAGAAATTGTTCCAGAAAGTGGAGAGTTCTATGAACAAAGATGCAATATTTTCTGTGGATTCTGTGAACAGAAACCATCGGCTCGAGAAAATCGAAACAAGGTTGAAGGAAAACATGTCTCCTGATGATGAGGAAGAACAAGTAAATCTGCTTCTCAGAGAGTATCAAGTAGCAGTAGTTGCTGCAGAAGAGGATCATCATCCATTCACTAATACTGAGCATCAAACAGTTGCTTCTTCACTCTTGTCAGCTAATGATGGAATCATCCTGCAAGGATGATGCTAAAGAAACAAGCTTTGCATTGATTTGTCCATAACCAGCAACCGGTAGATCCTTCGTCTGCGAAATTTATCTGAGTTGGTTTACAGAATGTGATCCCTGCCGAGTATAACTAGTTACTCAGTTAATAAACCATAGCATTAAAATTACATGCCATGTCTCTGTAACACTTTCAAGAAATGTTGTGTATGGAAAAATTCTGTACTATAATGTGACAAATGTTCGAGCTTTTGTTGCGTATCATATATACAAATTGCAGCTTAAGAACTGCAAAGCCATTCTTGGATTGCGAGACGGAGGGCATGGTTAGGAGTAAGATGCAAATGGCTCAACTTCAGATTGGTCATTGGAGAAGTCTCATGACCATTCCCTAACCATTCTCGAATTGCTTCGCCCTCATATGAGAATCCATCAGCCGCAATTTGCGGATCATGCATTATTTCCTGTAGAGAGAAAAGTTACCAGGCGTCAGAATTTGGATAAAGGTCTGAGCTTTCGAGAATAACCGTTTATACCTGAAGAATGGGGCACAAGAAAAAAGATGGCACAGGCCGCTCCTCCGATACATGAAGTTGCTCGAGCTCCCTCACGAGAGCAGGAGACAACTCGGGTCTATCCCGATTGTTCAGTTCGCAGAACTGCATTGCCAAATCGGAGAGACGTTTTGTCACGAAAATCGGCCATTCTCCTGCTGAACGGTCCAAAATGGATGAGAGTTTCCCAGATGATCTCATTCTACGCACCTCATTTGCCAACCCAACAGGAGGCCTTCCTGTGAGCAGCTGTAAGATAATGACACCAAACGAATAGACATCGGATTTCGGTGTCAGAACTCCAGCCCTATGGAACTCGGGATCCGTATAAGGGAATGATCCCTTAGGTTCAGTGATTCTACTGAAATTTGGTTCGGTATCCTCAGACACGAGCCTGCAGATTCCAAACTCGCATATCTTACAGACGAGGTCAGGATCGAGTAAGATGTGTTGAGGTTTCAGGTCACCATGGACTATCTTTTCGGGTTTGGAAGAGTGAAGAAACGAAAGGCCGCTCGCAATCTCGGATATAATCCTTGTTCTTGCTTGCCAAGTTAATGACAAGTTGTTGCTTTTCGTCAGAAGGCGGTCTTGGAGACTCCCATTCGGCAAGTACTCGTATATAAGACACCATGCTTCAGTGCATGCTCCGAGTAAAGTCACAAGATGAGGGTGTTGCAATTTTCCCAGAACTTGGACCTACGCCAGCATAAATATTATAGATTAATAGAAAGGTTCTGTAACAAGTTATAAATACACAGAAAGACAAGAACTTGAACCTATAGATATTAGAGACTAATAGAAAGGTTCCGAAACAAGTTATAGATACACAGAAAGACAAGAACTAGAACCAATGTCAGCATAAGTATTAGAGACTAATAGAAAGGTTCTGTAACAAGTTATGAATACAAAGAAAGACAAGCTCACCTCTTTTTGAAACTCCGATTGGCCTTGCATGTTGTGTGAATGTAGTTTCTTAACAGCAACAGTTCTGCCCAACATTTCACCCTTGTAGACACAACCATAAGTTCCTCCACCGAGTTTGAAGCTCTCAGAGAAATCACATGTTGCATTTTCCAGGTCGGATAATGGAAATTCAGGCAATTCGTTGGCATAGCCAAGAAAGCCATTGCATTTAGCAGCACCACCGGGTTGCCATCGTTCAAGCCGGTGCCAAGCTTCCATCTTTTGCCGCCTGATTCGTTGTTTCTCCTGACGCAAGGAAGCAAGTGATTTCTGAATGTGTCTTAACTCTGCAGCTGCTTCATCGCGCCTATGATTCGCTTCCTGTGCACGATTCTCGAGAAGGGAAACACTTCTCATTGTTCTTTGAAGCTCTCTGTTGAGCTCTTTCCTCTCTTCCAATAGTTTGTCTTGTTCTTCGCGTACGTTTCTGAGTTCATCCTCAGCTTCTCTTCTTAGCTCCACTTCATGTGCAAGTGTACATTCAAAGGTTTTGACCTTCCCAATTGCTTGCAGAGCTTCAAGTTCTAATCTTCTGCAGTTGACCAACTCCTGATTTGCTGCATTCCTCAACACTTCTGCTTCAACATTGACTTCCTCAAGCTGACAATATAAGCTTTCCCAATCAAAATCAGAAGACAATCTTTTTTCAGTAGACCCTGATCCAGACCAACTAGTGGTTGTACTGAATCGATGCGGCAGACATCCATTGATAGAAGTAGATGCCACAGGCACTTCAGTGCAATTAGTCTGGAGTACCCAGTTATTGACTCTGGCACAAGTTATTCCTCTACCAGAATGCATAAACCGCTGTGATCTCATAGTAACAGCAACTCCGCGATTAGCATTTTCATCGGCCTGGAAATGGTTCGAACCTTCCTCGGAAGCTTCTCTTGTCCAAACAAGTTTCCCTTTGTTGATAAACCAAATTTGACAGCATACCGGAGCGTTCTTAGCCACATAATCCACCTTAGAGGAACTCTTCTTAACCTTCAACCAACTGTAGTCGTAAAAACACCAAAACAGCATCACTTCGAGCAATGCAATCTGTGAAAGATTCAAACTTTACAATACATCTAGCATGTTTTTCGGCTATGAACCGATCTGTGATGAACTTTGTGTAACAGCCAAGGTAAAGCCAACAAGACACATGTTGCACTTACTGCTCCGGTACAGCCCCAATAACAAGCTTCTTGATACCTTCCTGGTCCACCAAGTCCAGAATTCCCTTGTGAACTTGTTCACATTCCTTAGAAACAAAACCTGCTTCAACCTGGAAATATTGTTGTGATCAACACCATTAAGTTCGACGCATAAACGTACATGAACACCTCATTAGTAAAATTACCTTAGCTCGACGACAAATGGCCAAGTAACGCTCCAAAAGCTGCATCATCTCCTGCCTCTCCTCATTTCTATGAGCCAACACTACTTCAGGATTCGCTCCATTCGCTGGCAATTTCCCCACTGCAAACAAACCACCATAAAATTCCATATCATAACGGTAATTTGAGAGGGACAGACACGTAAGAATCGAAAGGAGAGTCTTTTTATTCTATACAGAGAGTTGGAATGAGAGGAGAAGGACGGTGGACATGGAGCAAGCAAATACAGTGGCCGGGAAAGAAGTTGAAGCTCCATTTAAGCAAAGCTGCTGACTTTTCCACAGATTTCCCTACCGCCACATAAACCTTGGCCAACCCATTGCTTGTTGCAGAATCGATGCTGTGTTCAGTTGCTGCTTCTTCAACAATATCAGCCACCTGGGTTTCCATAATCGGGCCGAACCCGAACCGGAATTCAGCTGACACCGGCGACGGTGAACCGGAGGAGAACGCCGGGTTGTGATGATGATGGTGAACCGGTTGGAGCGGGTTTAGGAGCTCCATGGTATGAATATAGAGAACGGAATCCTTAAAGTGAGATATGGCTGTTGAAAATCGAATTCAGATATTAATTTTCTTTTCAGTTCCGGGTGATGGTGAAGGCGATGCTTGTGCTTGGAGGAGAATGAAAAAGGGAGACTGACTTTTCGCTGATTGTTGACTTCAGCAGTTCTTTTAAGTGTTTTCTTCCATGGAAAGTATTCAGTATTTTATTATGTAAAACAAAAATTTGAATTTTTTGTGACTTATCCAAAATATTATTAATCGTAATTAGGTATTATATCACCGAGATATAAAAATTGGTAGCCTCTCAATTTTAAGAATTACAATTAGGTGTTAGATCGTTAAAAAATACATCGAATGATGCAACAAAGAATACCCATTTCAGACCGGTCCTCCACATCCCCGCAAGCTTTCTTACTAGTTACAAACAATCAGTCTCAAAAATCACCTTTGTACAGGCTTGTTTTGAAAAAATTGAAATTTAGGAAGCGAAGCATTATTACTAATCAAAAGAATTGATCGTTTTGTATACAATAAGTTGGATATTAGCTATAGAAAAATAGACATGACAATACGTCACTTCATTCATTCTTTAGAAACATAACCGAATGAATTTAAGAAAATAAATATATAAACTAAATAGAAAAGGAGGAAAGTTCTTGCAAGATGCAGCTGCTCCACCACAAGGGAGGGAAAAAAATGGTAGAAACCAAATGGTCCAAATCCACGTCCCAGGCAAAATATTGACTTAGAAGCACTTCCTGTGAACGATGGACGGTCCAGATTCGTCGTACTCAGCCTTAGCAATCCACATCTGCATTTCAAATCCAAGTAAATAGTTTAGCCATTGCTATAATGCTATCGATGAATGAAATTTAAAACCTTCACGAGGATCACAAACCTGCTGGAAAGTGCTGAGGGAAGCCAAGATGGAACCACCGATCCAGACACTGTATTTTCTCTCAGGGGGAGCAACGACCTTGATCTTCATGCTGCTAGGAGCCAGAGCTGTGATTTCCTTGCTCATCCTGTCTGCAATTCCAGGGAACATAGTCGATCCACCACTGAGGACGATGTTTCCGTACAGATCCTTTCTGATATCCACGTCGCACTTCATGATCGAGTTGTAAGTAGTTTCGTGGATTCCAGCAGCTTCCATCCCGATCATCGAGGGCTGGAAGAGGACTTCGGGGCATCTGAAACGCTCAGCGCCGATGGTGATCACTTGACCATCGGGGAGCTCGTAGCTCTTCTCGACGGAGGAGCTGGTCTTGGAGGTTTCCAGCTCCTGCTCGTAGTCGAGAGCGATGTACGCTAGCTTCTCCTTCATGTCCCTCACAATTTCTCGCTCGGCTGTGGTGGTGAAGGAGTAGCCACGCTCTGTCAGGATTTTCATCAGGGCGTCGGTGAGGTCACGACCAGCCAGGTCGAGACGGAGGATGGCGTGTGGGAGGGCGTACCCTTCGTAAATTGGGACCGTGTGGCTAACACCATCACCGGAGTCGAGCACGATACCTGCACAGCAGGAAAAACAAAACATATCAAGCAAACCAAAACAGTTCTTATAATTTAACTAGTTCATATGACTGAAGACATAATAGCAGTTGAAATTGCTGCCTAGCAACCACTCACCAGTAGTACGACCACTAGCATAGAGTGAGAGCACGGCCTGGATGGCGACATACATAGCAGGAGTATTGAAGGTCTCGAACATGATCTGGGTCATCTTCTCACGATTGGCCTTAGGATTTAGAGGTGCTTCAGTGAGCAGGACTGGATGTTCTTCAGGGGCAACACGGAGTTCATTGTAGAATGTGTGATGCCAGATTTTCTCCATATCGTCCCAGTTACTAACAATACCATGCTCAATGGGGTACTTCAGGGTCAAAATACCCCTCTTAGACTGCGCTTCATCCCCAACATAGGCATCCTTTTGTCCCATTCCAACCATCACACCAGTGTGACGTGGACGGCCAACAATGCTAGGGAACACTGCCCTTGGAGCATCATCACCAGCAAACCCAGCCTGGAATGTGACAGTGTATCAGTATAATCAACACGATAACTTAACATAATGAGACATGTAATCTAAAAAGATCTGCTGGATAAAAATACAGTACCTTGACCATTCCAGTTCCATTGTCGCAGACAAGTGGCTGGATATCCTCACCTTCTGCCATCTTCTAGAAGCTGAGATAAGACACCAGACTTAGAAAAATCACAGAAGACAAAAGAAAATGAAAACACAATATATCTCCCAGATCAAAGTAATTAGCCTTTTATTTCAGCCTTACAGACATTTCATTCTCAGAGATTTCACCACCGTTGTAATCTAAACAACCAAATGACTATGAATTTCGACAGAGAAACCAATACATTAAAATGTGAGGCGAAGGACTTATAATCACCAATGCATTCATGCAACTAGAGGATACTGCATTATGACAGAGGTGTCTAATACTTGCTCAATCCATTCAATTATACATTGTGCTGATTTACCACTCTACACAGATGACAGTACCAAAAAAAAAGACAAACATACTTATCAGATTTAGAGGTACGTGAATGACATAAGACTTTGAAATCAGTTTCAGTACTAGATCTATATGCTAATATAGGTTCACAAAAACCATCAGATCACTTCCAAAATCCTAATATCACTTTCAATTTTTCCAGGGTTACGGAGACCTCTAATCACCGTGGAGTTAACTAATTAACTAAATGGGGATCAACAACAAAACCATGGAGAAACAACACATCGCTCAGCATCGAAGGGATCTAAGATAGCAACAGGAAACGGCATTCAGACAGATCTGCCATTCCGTTCGATCGGAAACGATAGCAAACACAATGCAAGCCAAGGCGTAAACAGAATTCAGTTTATTTCGGTGATTCGAACAATGCGACGTAAGCGGTGGAGGAATTCACCTGAGAGAGGAAGCTGAGGCTGAATGCGAGAGAAGAAGATTTGATTGACGGTGAAGGTTTGGCGGTGAATTGGGAATTCAGAAAATGACAGGGGAAAGGGGAAAGTGTATTTGTGTAATATTTATAATACGTGTATGTGTGGAGGGAATTTTGGTGCGAGAAAATAGGGGCATTTGGAAATAATTAGGAGAGGGTGAGAAAATTAGTAAAAAAGAAGTGAGAAAGGGTAAAAATTATGGAGGAAAATGTGGGATTCAAAATAAAAATAATTTTATAAATTATAATCAAATCTGAATTGTTCTTAAATGATAAATCTATTCACATTTTTATAGAAATGTTGTCTACTGTTGAATTTCTATCAGAATTAGGTCATATAGAAATTTAAATTTGATTTGTTATAAAAATTAATTTTACTCTATGTTATTTCAGTATATTGAAAAATATTTTTAAATTTGTTTTTCTATTATTTGAAGGGGTTAATTAACATGGTGAAACCTCAATTTTTAGTCATTCCTTGTCTGCATGTCAAATATTAGTCAATTTAAAAAAATTCAATTTTCATGTCAAAATTATAAATTTTAAATGGGTTAATCTATGGAAATTGATCATTTTTATTAAAAAAAATAAAAAATTTCAACCCGACTAATATTTGACATGCATGTTAGAAATGACAAAAAAATCAAGTTACATCATGGTAATCCATATAAATAATGATCAAGCGTAGTTAAAAATCAATTTTACTCGGTATTATTTTAGCATGTTGAAAAATGTTTTGACTTCATTTGGCTATTATTTGAAGGACTTAACATGGTGAAACCTTAATTTTTAGTCATTCCTTACATGCATGTCAAATATTAGCCAATTTGAAAATTTGAAAACTTTCATGTCAAAAGTGTCAATTTCCAAAGGGGTTAACCTATGAAAATTTACCATTTTCACAAGAAAATTTAAAAAATTTCAAACCGACTAATATTTGACATGCATGTTGAAAATGATCAACAAATCCAGGTAAATCATGGTAAGCCCTATAAGTAATGATCAAACGTAGTTAAAAATCAATTTTACTCGGTGTTATTTTAGCATGTTAAACAATATTTTTAACTTCATTTGGCTATTATTTGAAGGGCTTAACATGGTGAAACCTTAATTTTTAGTCATTCCCTCCATGTTTGTCAAATATTAGTCAATTTAAAAATTATCAATTTCCAAAAAGATTAATATATCGAAATTGACCATTTTCACAAAAAAAATTCAAACTGACTAATATTTAACATGCATGTTGGAAATGGCTAAAAATTCAAGTTTCATGATGGTAAGCCCTATAAATAACGATCAAACGTAGTTAAAAATCAATTTTACTCGGTGTTATTTTAACATGTTGAAAAATATTTTTAACTTTATTTGGCTATTATTGGAAGGGCTTAATTAACATAGTGAAACCTCAATTTTTAGTCATTTCCTACATGCATGTCAAATATTACCAATTTGAAAATTTACAATTTTCTTGTCAAAAGTGTCAATTTCCAAAGGGGTTAACCTATCGAAATTGACCATTATCACAAGAAAATTTTAAAAATTTCAAATCGACTAATAATTGATATGCATGTTGGAAATGATAAAAAATCAAGTTTTATTATGGTAACCCCTATAAATAATGATCAAACGTTGTTAATAATCAATTTTACTCGATGTTATTTTAGCATGTTGAAAAATGTTTTTAACTTCATTTGACTATTATTTGAAGGGCTTAATTAACATGGTGAAACCTTAATCAAAAATATTTTTACCATGCGTGGCACGCTGCACATTTGAAAATTTTCATTATTTGAATTATTTCACCAAATAAGTTTTTTGTTTTAACACCCAAACTTTTGTGTAATTGTAATTTAGTCACTCAAGTAGTTTATCAAGTGTGGTTAACTGAAATTCGATTGTCGGTGAGTTAGGTTAACGTCAATTGGCTATGAAATTGGTTAAAATGCACTAAACCAGTTAAAATTTGAGCTCAATCCGTATCCTGCAAAGACGCGGCGCGGCGTAAGTCTTGGGAATTTCCATTTTTTGTAATTTAGGTTTCGACTTGACTGTCTACGTAATTTGTTATTTAATCGTGCCTATACAAAAAAAATTTCATCTAGGGCTATCAAATTGGTTAATTCGGTATAATCAAACCAATTAATCCATACAATCTATTAACCATGATGGTAAAATCATTAATCAAATTAAAATCATATCCAAACTAACTATTACTAATTATATTGGATTTGGTTAGCCCGTAAAACTCATTATAACAAAAATTGTAAAAAATGACGCCATGAATTGGAGATTGATGGAATGACAGAGGAGGAAGAGGACTTCTTCTAAGAGAAACAAAAAAATGGCGGGAAAATTGAAGATGATAGTGAGGAGATGATGATCATAATTCATAGAAAAAAAAAGAAGAAGATTGAGATGGGGAACATATTTGTAAGAGAAAGATGATGATGGAGGAGAGTGGTGGGAGAGAAAAACAAAATGATTAATTAAGCATCATCATCCCATCCCTTGCAATTATGGTCGCATGAGAGTCAGTGTTGTGTGTTGTGTTTTAATATGGATCCCTTTCGGGTGTTGTTTTTTAAAAGGGGAAAGAAGCCAACTCTCAACTCAGATTCTCAGATTACAAGAAATCTGGAAAGAACAAGCATTCCCCATCTGCATATTTGTACAGAGATCCACAGTAGTATATACTATTTCGTTTTCTAGCACCAACACACATATCTATGGCTGGCTACTACCTTTTCTAAGAAACTAAAGTTCAAAAGTCAGTTACTGATCCAGATAGACATATGCACGTTGTCTACCGACTGTTTTCTTTGGGTGGTCGGTCGAACCACAATTTTAAATTCGAGTCAACTGAGATAAGTTGCCAACGATTTAGGCGAACCAGCACAGTTCGGTTAGACTACAAGCTAATGTCCTCCCTCGAGCCGTCATCAATATTTATTACTAGGACTAGGTGTAGCCCGATGGTGCATGACTCTCGAAGGACCATGTAAGAAAAACACGTACAATGACTGTCGGATCCCTTTCCCATAGAATTAGAAGAAAAAAGGTAGGGTGGGTGGTTTGGATTAGAAGAAAGGGTGGGGGTGGTGGGTGCTAAACAATAAAAAGGTTAATGATGAGGAGCGGTGTGGTGAAATCCAAGCAATCTGGTAGTTGGGTTTGGTCCCCACTGGACCACGCACAGCACTTTTCCGTCCCCTCCACCCTAAATCCATATCATAACCATCACTAGCTACTATTACACCTTCATCAAATCCATACTCATCATCATCATTATTCCTCCTCCTAATATATTCCCCCAATCCACACTTAGCTTGATTCCCAGATCTACAATTGCTTAATTAATATAGATCTAGGTTTGGATCAAGGATATTTGTGATCTTAAAGTACTCGTTACTCTGTATATGAGAAATTATGTAATGTCCGATTATAGGTTTGGATTTGAGTTCGAATATGAAGCTAATTATACATATCATTCTCTTACGAGTTTGAATTTCATACACAATTGCATGTTCATCGGACTGCATGTGTGGGTACTCACGTATATTCTTCGGTTGACCGATTTCGATCGCAAACGGACTCCACAACATGAAAAATACATGCGCCGGCAGGAGGAGGGCGGGAGAGGTAAGCAAAGGAAGTGAGATGAGGGACCTACATCATGAAAATCGGCCTGCTAATTTGTAGGGTCCAATAATGCCGTTGTAATTCCCGTTTGCCGCCGGACCCCGTCTTATTCCGCCGAATGGCGTATCCTGTATGTTGTTTAATATCATTGAAGATATTGGGATCTTCTCCTTCAACAATGTTACCATATTTATCATTATTTTCCTCAGCTAATTAATTACTAATTAACATCGAATTAAATTTCAGATTATTCCTAATTCGTTTTGTTGCACTAAGGAGAGGCACAATATATCATTGATGTTGCCTTCATGCCTGGCAGACATGAAAGTGCTAGTGGAACAACAATTTGTCGTCGTTGCCCTTTTGCATAGCCAAGAAATAGTCTTGGAATAATAACTAAAAAGGTGGATCATTGAATACTTTCATATATTTGCCTTTGGAGTAGCTCCACATTATATGGATCTTGAAACTAGCTGGATTTGGAGCTCAACCCATTTGAGGGGAAAATAATGAAATATACAGATAAAGACCGATTTATTATACGTAAATTATCAAAAAGGAGTGATGGATTTTGAATTACATTCGACTGTATGCCTTATATGAATACTACGGAGGGTATCTTGACGCATCATCTGCAAGTGGCTGAAAATAATCAAATATAGACCTCGATACTTCGTTTTATGGTCTCCCTAAATATGAGTCCAAAGCGGAGACATCACGAACCTGATCACATAATAACTAGATAGACTAATTGTTATTAGGATATAATGATTCATGGAATTGTATTTGAGCTTGAAAAAATCGAGATTAGGTCCCAATTTCAATCACAGTAGCCCCATCCATGCATATGATTAGGTGAAACTATACAAGCCTCAACTCTATTGATAGTTTCTGTTTGTGGGGTATGTTAATGAATACTATCTAAACCCTCTCCCAACACTCGAATTATTGGGATGCAATGATTTATGAAAATACATAATTCAAAATCATTCGTCAAATTGATTTTGCAAACCTAATATATCCATATTACCATCACATAACTCTACGTACGAAACGATTACTCCCCTCAACCAACCCAGAGAGGTTGTAATGCATTAATGTATACTACAAGGGATCCACCGTTAACAAAGGAGCATGCATGAGGTGGGAGATGATCAAAAGAAGAAATAAAAGCTGAAAAGGGAATGGGGTTTGGAAGAGAAGCACGTGGAAGATGGTGAGCAGATCCAAATGGGAAAAAAGCAATCCACTTTATGTACAACATACATATATACAAATTTATATTCCAACTCAAGTGAAGTAGTTACATATATAGTTAGTTAAAATAAGATAAATATGGCTGACCTGAATGCAAAGGAGGGAGTGATGCCGTGATGGGAAGGAGGAAGACGACAGTGACCCGCCCATCCACTACCCCCCACATCATCATCATCATCCGCCCTTACCCCTTTTCAACCAAAGAAAATTAAACCATAAAAAAACATCGAAATATCTAAGCGATATTAACTTCAAATAGCATTATTTATGTGTTAGTCACTTAAAAAGTATTTGATTTGAATTTATATTGAAATTTGAAACCCATAAATAAACGGACATACAATGTGTAATTAATTGACTTTTATAATATGAATTCATAATTCTTTCCTCGTACAGACTTGTCTTGCAATGTATGATAGGCCACAACTACTTTCTAGAAGTATGTTTGATGGTTGATTTGGCAAGTGAATACGGGGTGTGGAGTTGCTACTTTTCAAACTATTACGATGGAGAATTTGTTGTGTTGGCAGGTGACGTAGTCATTGTATAAAAATTGACCTTTTATGATATACTCTCGTTTACAAGTGCATGTTGCCAGTCGTGGTTCTAACAGTATCATGAACCGTTACATCCAATTATTTAATTTATTGTGGCTTTTACATTATTCATCAACCACCACCCCTCAAACGGAATCTCTCAAAAGAGCCAAAATTTGTACAGCGTCGCTAAATCATGTGCACAGATTGAGGACTACCCAAAACGAAGACATCTCACAATCATTTCAAGCTATCATACCATATCATGAATCGTTGTATCTCAATAACTCAAATTATTGAAGTGTAAATAACTTTTATATTATTTATCAACAAACAAAATTGTCTATAAAATAACGAGACAAGACCCTTTCATATATCTTTGATGGTAGATGAGACCAATCTCACAATAAAAATTATTTGCATCTAATATTTCAATCCTTCCCGTCATCATGTATTAAAAAAAACTTAAAATAAAAAAAAATCCATTTCCTAGAGTGTTGTGTATATATATGAGGTTTCGTCCGTTGATGCATTGGATCCTTCGCCCTTGGCCCTAAAATAAAAACACCCACCCCCATCCATTTCTCCATCAAACTCTTAACTCCTTCAATTCCAAAACCAACTTTTTGGCTGTTTCCTCTTCCTCCGCCTTCCATTTCCTCTCTTTCCGCTTCATTATCTCTTACTTCACTTTCTTTCTTCTTGAAATTCCATCAATTTCATGATCTCCGCCCAAACTCCCTGATGCTCCTTCCCGAGAAAGATCACCTCAAGGACGACGACGATAGTGATGGTCCCCACCAGTTCCGCCTCCTCCTCACCCGCTCCTCGCCGGCCACCTCTTCCGATTTCGAAATAGATCAGCACCAGCTACTGTGCGGGATTCTGACTCCAATTTCACAAGATTCCACGTCATCGTCCTCGTCATCATCTCACGAAAATCGCCAAATTGATGCGCCGGTGCAACAACAACAACCGTTAGATCATCAAGAAGAAGAAGAAGAAGCGGTGGCTGAAAATGATTGCGCCAGCGATAATTATCCTGAGCTGGCGGTGAAATTGCCGTCCACGTCATCAGGACAAGAATTCATTAATGACGACGACGGTGGCGTGAGGACTCCGACATCTCCGGGCAGTAGAATTCCATCGGTCCTAACATGCCCTCCGGCTCCGAGAAAGGCTAAATCGCGGCCGATTACAACCAAGAGGAAACTGATGGAAGGTCGAAGAGTGCTGCTTGTGGATCTGAGTTCCGACGAGATTAATTCCTTGTTCTCTCCGCGGGCGGTGGATCTATACTCCGGCGGTGGCAAGAAAGCTAGACAATAATAAATAATTCAGTTAATTTTATATATCTTGTTTTTTTTTTTACTTTCTTAATTAAGGAGATTGATACTGGAAAAAAAAACTGATAGCAATTAGTGGTTTTGATTATTGCCTTATTGGTTGTGCTTCTAAATATATAATTCAGTTTCTTCTCATTCTGTAACCTAAACTTAATTATATAATAGATAATACTAATTAATTAATACTACTCTCCATATGTTTTTTTTATCCTTCATATTCCCAAGTGTTCTTCAATCTTCATCCTTGGGCGACGTGGGCCGATTTAGGGGGTGTGCTGTTCTCAGTCATTTTTTTTTGTTTCAGTTTCATAATATTTTAGTTGTTTTGGTGGTAGAGTTTCGGAAACTTAGAGATTTTCGATTCGTATCCAGCACACTCGATGAAATAGACACCAATGTTAACTGTGTTGACGGCATATAATCCCAAAAGAAATGAGAAGTAATTATGAATCCTCTCATGTGTTGCCAGTCGATGGAAGTCCCCTTCTTTTTTGGTGTGATGCTTATTTCGTTTGATGGTGTTTCCATTTTGTTCGCTCTGAGTATTTGAGTTGACTTTTATTGTTATGATAAGTCAAGCTAGGGGGGGATCCTATGGAGCAGGAGTAGTAGTAGGGGATGTGCTGGTGGCCTTTGACTTTTTTCCCCTCTATATATAGAAGAATCTCATAACGTGACTATATATAGTTTTAGATAATATATAGAGTTACTAATTTGTAATTTATATGTAATTTATTAAATTACTTAGATAAGATGGAAAACAGGGGAATATTCCTTCCTTTATTTTAGCATGTGTGTTTGTGATTATGATCAATATATACCTCGAAAACCAAACATCCCTTAATTTATACAGAACATTAGTCAGAACACAACCTCAAAAGAAGCAAATAACAGTGGCTTAATTTATTTTTTATATATATTAAATTTTTGCTTTAATTTGCGCACGGTGGGTTGATTAATGGTGATTTTTCTGTGTGTATACAGCAGCTGCACGCCTAGAATATTAATTCCAACTGAGATTGTATATATGAGATTAGTTGGTCTAATCAACTGTATGAGAAATAAAAATAGCGATGCAATGTAAAAGTAATAATTAATTATATACATGATTATGTGTACGTTTCGGTTTGAATTATTCAAAAATAAAAAATTTGAATCATACCAACTGTAGTGTAATCTTCCATTTGGGTGTCTGTGGGATTAGGTTTCCACCATTGATTGATATAAAATAAGTCTTCCAAACGTTCCTTTTTAATATTATCTATCGTCTAATCCATGAAGCATACGTACATAGTTCTAACATTCCCCTGCTACCAAATACATATAATTAATAATAAACCAATAATACCTCCAAAATAATTCCCAACAACTGAGATTGCATACACATATAGAAGAAATCGGGGTCGAATACGTAGAAGTTAGTGTTTTAATCGGGTAGCTAGCTAGTGTTTTGATGGCCCTAGGCCCGGGCCAAGAAGGTCCAAATGGTCTCCACCCTAGAGCATGATTGCGTTTGGTTCGACTTCTAATTATTATATACCGTCTCATTAACAATCTAAGGGGTTGGTTTAGTGATAAAGGGAGAGGAGAGAAAAATCACAACATCATGAGTTTGAAATTTGGGCCAACAATCATACAAAAATATCGTCTCATCAGCAAAGCGCGTGATCCTAACATGGGGTTAGTTGGTTTCTCAACAACTAGAATCTTGTCTAAAGCTAGTCATCAATCACATTCTATCATGTCGGCTCACATCTTAAGAGGACTAGATAAAACACCATAATCACTACATTTATAACACAATATCTACTTTGACCTCACAAGCTCAGAGTAATATAAACTGATAAACCATATGTCTTTCGGCCGACACAACTCCAATACTTATCTATCTTCTAAACACTCTCACACATTGTATATTCTCCTCACAATACCAACCCCTTCGTACTACTCTCTCTCTCTCTCTCTCTCTCTCTTATACGATCTTATGAGGAACCATTTCTGAAATTTCTAGACACAATCATTTTAAATCGAACCATTCTTAGTCCACCAACGAGTAGGACGAGGAGCAAGATTCACGGGGTAGCCCACATAATTATAGGATGGATCTTCTACGTACATGATAATGGCCCAACATACTACATAATTTGAAATTATTGATTGAGAGGATCCAAAGCAATAGTGGTTGGTTTGGTTGCAGCAACCAAAAAGTTAGATGGTCAGCGTGGACGTAAGTGTTGTTTGTTTCCCTCTAGCAACGAATGCACTGATTAAATGATATATTTAGTCATGGGAGTCTGGTGACTTTGGAAACTTTGGATTCTGTCTATGTAAATTAAAATAAAATTTAATTTTTGGATGTTAAATCGTCATAATCGCCGTTTCCTTATTAGTCCACAGCTGCATCATAACATAAAATTGACTATTTACTACTTACCGGCTTTGAATTCCATCGTGTAATTATTAGGGTTCCTTTAACTAACGTGGCGTCCGTTTTTTTAGCTGCCGGCCTTGTATTTTATGAGCTAGCAAAATGTGTACTTACTACAAATATTTATTAGTACCCAACGTAACGATGGTTGTGTTGGTCTATGAATGGACGGCAGCGATTAGGCCGGCGGGGAGGTTTTTGTACGTACGTGCTTAGCCGAATTGCCGGCCGTCTCTTCAGTTACTCGGACCAACAAATGAATGATGTTTTGTTTTTAAGGAGAGTATAATAATCCTGGTTGGTTGGTTGGTTGGTTGGTTGTGGTGTTGGGAATTATGCTGGGGCAGTGCGCACTGCCCGACATTCATCATTCACAACTATCATATCGTAACAATTATAATATATTATTCATCTATGGCTAAATTATTATGTCAGCTATGCAGAAAACTATGAAGATCGAGCTTCCCCCACGCATGAGCTTATTGTACGAACAGAAAACTATCTTTGTTTCGTCTCTACAACAACGAATCAGCATGGTTAAAGATCCGTGTATGAAGTACATTTGTAAACACACACTGGTATGTATACAGTGAAATTTTACCCTAAATAGTGTCATAATAGTTTGTGGTATATTGGAAAAGAAAATGTAAATCCATAAATCCAGACTGTTATTGGGCTTGTGGTCCAACGATGTTTGACCCAACATGGCTGTTTTCTAATATGGGCTATATGGGCAGTCCGCAATAAGGTATAATGCTATTATCTATATTGGGCTGGGCCTATAGGTCCTGACACAAATGTTCATAATCCAGCCCGGAATGAGATTTTCCAGAGTTATTTGACTGTTCCACCATGTTGTCCGGCATTACTATTCGACATTCGTTGCCCTCAAATTCTACAATTGTCATTTAATTGTCGTTAATAAATTTAAAACTCGCAATCTCCAAATAAATACAAGTACATAACCAATCCAAAAATGGAAAATGAAAATTCGTCGAACCCAAACAGAAGGTAACCCGATCGAAATTGATTGTTTAGGCTGACGTGTCCGGGACGTGTACGTTACACTTTGCAACCACGTGTGGGTTACACATCCCCTCAGCCTAATCTCGAGTTCCGAAAAAGAATTTCTTGTTGGTTTCGTTATTTTCACTAGTTACTTTCTCAACACAAGTCATCAACATATTCGGGTGGGCTCTTTTAAATTAACGCCAAATCTAAATCTCGATTTCAAAACTCCACGAGTATTTAGTATACTTATCCGAACGGTCCACCAACCAGATGGACGAACAATGTCAATTGCAACATTGTCATGTTTAACCTATCTAATGTACAAATTTATCTAATTAGCATGGCATCTTTCAACCATCTAGAATTCATTAATAATTAACATACTTCCATGTAATAGTGAAAAAATCGACTAACTCAATCAAAGATATCCCAAGCAACGGCTCAAGTGTGCTATATTTGGAACAGTTTGATTTGCCTATATGCAAAAAAGTTTAAAACAAAACATCCTAGCTAAGAGCTATGGAAAGCCCTAACCAAAAAACAATATGCAACTAGTATCTGAGTCATACTTATCACCAGAAAGCGCAGTTCAAATCTCTCGGTTAATGATTGATAATAATGGAGGCAGAGTTGTTGGCACTAATGATTAGGTTTTTCTTTTCTTTCTTGTAGAGAAACTGAGCTGAATCCATTGGATTCTCAAAACCAAAATTCACTTGTTGGTTTCCATCCTGATATTCACTTTGCTGCATCTTCAAGCATTCAGTGCTCAAAACAAACCATTGAATGCTTCACTTTCCCCCAAGTCAACTTGAATTCTGGAGTAGAACACATCACTGAAATTTCATAAAAACAAACCCCACTATGTCAAAATGATCATTAAAATAAAAACCCTTTCTTTTAATAACCCAGTTCCCTTTTTTCAACTCTCCCCATTCAATTTTCACACTTCATCACACCCAAATGCCCAAAATGCTCTGTTTCCCTTGATGGGTAACCCCAAAGAGTAAAAAAGGTGAAACCTTTCCCACGAATATCGGCAAGCAATGTCTCAACAACAGCAGGTACTGAGACTCTGCTGTCTTTTCTACGGTTCCATAACCAGTCATTTCATCCGTTAGGGTTCTTGTTCTTTACTCTTGCAATAATTTCCCCCTTCTGAATTTACTCAGAATGTACCTTCCTGCAATTTTTTTCCTTTTCTCATTTGATTTTTGTTTTGATCGTAGGAAGAGGGACTGGGGAGTTTACAGAGCCTGAATGTGAGAGTTCCAGGTTGGGTCTCCTTCAACAATTTCCTCACTGTTTCACCCACTTGGTCCGTATCAGATTCCTCGTCTGATCTTGACACTGAGGTCAGTTGATAAAAAAGAACGGTACTTTCGGCCAATACTATCTCACTTCTTTAACCTTGGTAAAAAAATGGAGCTTTGTTTGGTCTTCTGTGTTTTAAGTTTCCACTTCAGTCAAATTTATAGGATTCTTGAATTTTTTGGAGGGTTTCTGGGATTGGACTTGCCATACATACCCTTGTTTTTGCTTGTTGGTTTCCTGTTTGGTTTTATTCCCTATCCAGTAACTATTCCATCCAGATAAGACTCACTATTATCCCATCTTAATAGATGCAAATGCCCTTGTTTTTGTTTGTTCGTTTCCCATTTGGTTTCTTTCCTATCCATGGAAATGTGGGAATCTGTCTTGAACCTGGATAAAAGTAGTGACTAATTGAGGATAAATGTAGGGTTCTAAACCATTCAATCTTGATGGACTAATTAGGTTGAGCCAATAATTTACAGCAACACAACAATGAGGAAATGGTCAAGAATCGGTTAGATACTGGTAAAAGGTCATTGCTTTAATTCCTTTCAATGTATAAAAAAGGAATTGGTCAAGATCTGGAGAATGGTAAATAGTGTCAATTCAAGGGTAGTTGGCCAGAAATCCAGCACCTTTCATAATTGCTTCTTCCACAGTGATGTGCTTGGGGATGTCACTTTGTCAGAAGTTTGGTTTGCTGATGTGATCTCATGAATAGTGTGATCATCCAATGTTTTTTGACAGCAAACAGCCATCCGCATCAATCTGGTTTCATATTTCTTCCTAGATATTTTCTTTGGGGGAAAGGAAGCAATCCATCAATAATACATACTTACTTACATCTGGGCTGACAGACCGAAAATTAAATGGAATTTTGAGCATTTTACTGGCCGGACATGAAAATTAGATTCCAACAAAGTGATTTTGGAGAACAAATTTTTTCGTTACCATTTAAATTCCATCCAACTTTCCATTTGTCAAACCACCCCTTATTGATTTCGCTGGGTTTCAGGTGCTTATCCTCTCTGCAAACCTACTCTTGTTTTCTAGAAGGATATCAGTTCTTCCAATCATAGATTACTAGGGAACTTTAGTCTAGTATGTTACCAAACTAGAAGTGGTTACTGAGTTGTTGGAAATTGTCTACCTGTCTGATTAAAGAATGTTATCATCTCATCCAACAGTTTAAGAATCTGGGACACCCGTGGTATGTGTATTGTTAAAATGTATTTATCAGCGAAGTCAAATGGTATTTTGTGCAGTCAACAGGGTCGTTCTTCCATGACAAGACCATCACACTGGGAAGCCTGATAGGGGGTTCCAGCATACTAGAGCTATCTAAGAAATCGAAAAGGGGGAAGAAGAAGATTGAACCGCTGAGAGCGAAAAAGGCCTGCAAATCGAAACCGTGGATATTCTCCTTGTGTGCAAAGGACCCTATAGCTGATCATGATTCTCAAGGATTGAAGAAAGACAATGTTGAAGCTCCTCCATCATTAGGACACTTTCTGGAAGTGGAGAGAAGAACAGCCAGTAATGGATGCAGAAGAAGTAACCAAAGCCAGAGCTCTGCAAACTCACTCTTTGTTGATGGCCATGTAGCTCCTCCTAGGCACAGTGCTGATAGTGGAAGTAGACATGGTCCAGTGTTGTTGCGTTCTTGTGTATGTGGCCATTCCTCTTAACTAGTTCAACAAGCTTTGTTCTTTTTTTACCATTTGTTTGCTGGTTTTATGTTTTGTGAGATTAAATTGTGCTCCAAACATAATTTATGTTCTAGCTTACTGTTCCTTCTAGTTAGCAGTTAGCACACAGGTAGCCTAATACTCTGATCAGTGTTATGGAAGGCGCGATAAGACGTCCGCCTAGGCGGGAAAAACCCTAAGGCACCGGCAAAATGCCTCGCCTCGGGCAAGGCGATGAAATAAGGCGGCTGACCGAGGAATGACTTAGGAATCGCGCGAAATCGATGAGGAATCGATTTCCGCGACGCCGAGGCTGCGAAATCTGCTATTAGGTGATAAAATTAAGAATAAAAAACACATAATTCGCCCTAAACTGAAAGATTTTGTGTGATCACCTAGGAACCTACGAGTTTGACATCGTCTTTATGGTTTATCTTCATTTTATTATGTTTGTTATGTTTGTTTTTTTATATATGAGAACTTGAACATTGGCTATCTTAAACTTTGTTAGTTACATAACTAAAACTCTATGAACTTATGAATAGTTATGTTTAATCTTGCACACTAAATCTAAAATCTAATGTATTTTTTCTAAACGCCTAATCGCACTTAGACAACGCCTAATCATCCAAGGCGTGAGGCAAAACCTCACTACCTTATTTACGCCTTGCGCCTTCCTGAATATTGAGTGTGATGAATCTTTCATCAGCTGAGTATCGTCCGTCGGTCTTCAATTTACAAACAAGTGTTGAGATCAGCAACAGTGAGGCTCCACCAGAACTAGTGTTGGTAGACACGACCTGGTTTTTAACTGGAGAAGAAGCTGAAGCTAAAGCTGGTTCCTGGTATGACCATATATGTGTGAAAAAAGTGACACGTAGAGCAGCCTTCTGGATTTGGCTGTTTCTGGATATAAAAGGATGTGACACAAGAGTGTTAAAACATACGTGCAGGAGTGTTAATGATTGCTAAAGCTTGCCATTTGGTTGGGTGATACAAATTAGCTCAACATCAGCTTGATATTTGTGCTCTTGAGTTTGGGTTTGTTTGGAGTTGGGCGGGTGTGCTAGAACATCACACGGATGGATTGTGTCGGTATGGGCTTCAACCCGCCAGCTCAAAAGAACAACAATCATGTGATATTCTTAACTGCTCTGTGTCTCAGTTTGTTTAAAAAAGTATGGGAAATATTATATTTGATTCGAATTCGATATTTTTTTATCTTCATTATACAATATTATCAATTCAACTATCCACAAAGATGGCTATAATTCATCGTCTATCATCTATATATCTTTTGAAATACTCCTCAACCCAAAATATGATATTTTGACGTCTAAGAAACACTTTTTTATGTTGACGAATAATATAAAAGTCAATCTGAACCTTCCCCGACTCGAAGTATTAGGATGCAAATATGCATGTATAGTATTTGAGCTTTGGAAAAACCCAAAGAATCTTGATAACTCTCAATTCATGTAAATAATTTATTGAAGTTGTGCAAATATCAACTTCCATTTGTGAGGGCGTGTTGACTGTTGATGCATAATATAAAACCAATCTAAATCGTCTGTTAACAACTCGAGTTATTGACATGCAACAACAACACTCTATCATTCTTATATTATCACACATATTAAACTTTCGGATTACGAACCAAATTAGGTCTAGTCTGAGATCAATATGGTTAAACTTTTTTTATAAGCAGCTGATGCTAGAAAACAACCTATGCACGAATTATAGTGTAGCCCTACTGCTCATCTGATGAAGTACTTAAGGGTTTAGACTTGATTAATTAGTTGACGTAATAGGCTAATACAATAATCACATTGATGAAGTTATGGGTTTAAACTTTGATTAATTAATGTATTTAGTAATGACTAATATAATATTCAGCTATGGTCCATGTGAAGGGATCAGCACCACATATACGACTCTGTAATATTATTTTCCGACTGGTAAGGCTTTTCCAGAGATCAGTTTCTGATTTTCCACCCTTTTTTGTGCGATTAAAAAATTTGATTTGGGAAAAACACAACTGTGTCTTGTCGTCCACGTGTCACCCACATTAATGTCAGAACCACTGGGCTGTGACTCGACTCAACCTTTCTTTTTCTATTATGGGTCCAGTGGGCCCATTTCAGATGCATTGTCTCAAGTCTTGGGGTGGAGCCCGCTTCTGTTTAGGCCATGCTTAGGGAGACACCTTTCCTTATCTTCAGTTATTTATTTTGGATTTTGATTTTTGTATAGTTGAAATATTTTCAATAAGGTGATAAAAAAAATTCATGATTTCAAGAGAGAGTGATAGGTTGATAGGACATAGTCATCCTAAGATTACTTCTTGTTGTTTATATTTCAAGTTCCCTTTGTGTTGAGTAGGAGAAATGAGATGTGGCTTTTTTAAAATTAAACACACTCATAAATAAGTGCATGTATTTAAATTGTTAATATTACAAGCTTGATTTTTCTTAACTTTATACCATTTTTATTGTAAAATTCATTTAGAAAATTCTAATTGTGTTCACATTGCCACATAAGTAATTTTAGTAATTAACTTATGAAATAATTTTTAATCACCTCCATCCCTACAATCTTTCAGCAATTTTAATTGAGTATTTATGTTTTTCTAGACAATATTTTTACACCAATGATAAATACATCATCTTGAATGTATTTTATTCGTAAATGTTTCTCTTAAAATGTGTATCAATTAAATTATTTAATATTGCTAATTGACTTTCTAAATTAGCAAAATTGCTAATTTTAAAAAAGCATATGTATATCCCTAGCAATTGCTAAATAAGTGGTACATCACCCTCCACCTTATTTTAGCAATTGCTACAATTTGGAAATGGAAATGCCTTAGATCATCGACATCCCAAAAGTTGTTTAGCAATTTCTAATTGTCAAATCATCAACTTTAACAATTAAACTATTAATCAATTTCTAACCATCCCCACCCCTAAAATCATTTAATTTTTTTTAATACATTTATGTACCAATGATAAAAAAATGTATTTTCTAATTAACCATAAATATTTTTTTCTAAAATATGTTTCATTGTCTATGTGGCATTGCTAATTAAGATTGTTAATTAAATAAATACTTTTCTATCCTTAGAAATTATTTATTGGGTGTAAAAAAACTTTTCATATCAACCAAAGTTAGAAATATAAAAATTCTGATAAACTCAAAATGAAAACTCTCAAAATAAATAGGTCTTTGGTAATTGTTCTTTTGCCCACTGAAGAGTTCAATTCCAAAAAGATGCAATTTATAAAGAAGCATGGCTGCTATTACTACTAGTCTCACAATTCACACACATATAACAGAATTACCCCACTTGGTCCAATCCCAAAAAATAAGACCAAGTCAACTCAAACCCTATTGGTTTGACTTGTTCCACTTGTCTTTACTTCTCATCAAAGAATCCGGTCCACATTCTACTTCCCTCTACTACGCCACCAAATTCACCCTTTCAATATACAACAAACAAACACTTCCCACTTGTAACACAAACAACCGGATCACATATTTAAATATAACTCAATTACATGACTTGTGTACTTACTTGGACCACTAAACCACCCTTAATCATACGTCAAAATCATAGACAATGGTTTGCAATCTTAGATATTTTTGGGTTTCACATAACATAATGAGTAGGAATTGCTTCAATCTTTTTCTTCATACCAAATTAGGTAATCACTTCCAACCAACAAAAGAACAACAAATGCTGCTTCTTCAATCTGAAGTAAACCCAATAGCTTACAACGACAACAAAAAGGATGAAAAACCAGAAGACCAAACTTACAAACTTATTTCCCCAATTTTACACTTTTTTAAAACCAATTGGACCCCTTCATTCCTTCCTCTCTTTTCACCCCTTCTATCTACTTTTATAATTTTTTTTACTGTATACAACAATTGGGTCCTTTCCTTCACCGATACCCCCATCTCAATACCCTTCTTCTCCTTCAGCTTTGATGATTTGCAAAGTAGTGGGAAGTAAATCAAAGGAGTAAACTTTGATTTTTGTCCAGATAGGTATATCATTGTTTGTCCATCCACTCATTATCTGCTGCAATCCTTCCTGAGCCACGGCCACCCATTTTCCCAAATGAGCCCAAGTTTGCTGACAGACCCTTGAAGCTGCTGCTTCCTTCGCTCAGGTTTCTCGACTTCCACGACTTCCTCAGCTTCGGGGAGTCGAACCCTTCTCCGAGATCCTGATCAGGATCGATTTCGGAACAGTTCTTGACTCTTGCAACGACGAGACGAGCGATGGTGCTTCGACAGAACGGGCATACGGGTGGTGTCACTGATGCTGTTGTTGGGTTCGGCTTGTTGTGGCAGCAGAGGGCCAGCGTGCAATTTGCGCACATTTGGTGTCCGCAGTTCTGGACTTCGATTGTGCATACCTGCTCGAAGCAGATACAGCATAGCTCGGTATCGCTTATCTACAGATAAAAAACCAGACTTTAGTATGTCTTGTTAACTTAGACATGACAATGGAATCAGATGGAAGGGTCAGGAGCATTTTTACCTCCGATGCATTGTCATCTATCTCGATCTCGGTAACTTGTGGTGACGATTGGCCCTTGCAAGGAGATGATCCTTTGAAGATGGTCTTCTCTCGTTCACGATTCGCCTTCATCAGGGCACGTTCCAACAAAGCTTTAGCTTCTTGGTTAAGCTCGCTGATGAACTTCAAAGGCGAAGGCCACACAAGAGGCTCTGCTGATGAAGGATTCAATAGTGCTGCACAGTCTGATTGTTTGTGCTTCAAGGCAACTCCATAGGGAATCCTCCTGCATTGGCAAACGATTTCATCAAAAGACATTTCATAAAAACAGCACTTGGATCCTCAAATTGGACATCCACTGAAAAGTAACCAAGAATGATACTAAAATGGCATACCCTGATGCATCTCTCTGAAGACGATCAGCACCCCACGCTAACAACTCCCGGATGCAATCAAGGGACCCTCCTCTAGCCGCTAGATGAAGAGGAGTGCTTCCTGGACAGCTGATATGTAAAAGGGTTTATAAAAAACAGATCAAGACCTGAAGAGGGAGAAGGAATCATCACCTTGACACAAGAAGAACATGTTTATAGTAAATTACCCATATCCGCCAGTAGAAGCACAAACAAGTGCACCATTGTCCAATAAGATATGAACACACGCAGGCTGTCTTTGACGTGCAGCTAAATGCAATGGTGTGGCTCCTCTGCCGTCCCTAATATTAACAAATCTTGCATATCCCCTAAACATTTCCAAACAGATAAGTTTTTACAAATCAGCTCCCAAGAGAACAAACAAATTGATTCATCCATATCAAATGAAATATTATCTGTCTGTTTTGAAAAGTTTACCAGGATGCAGCAACAGGGCTGGACTGAGCAGTGGAAAGAATGACTTGAAGACAATCAGAATGGCCATAGTAAGCCGCATAGTGCAAGCAAGTCCGTCCATTTAGCGAATCAAACTTCAATATCTGGTAATCAAACTTCAATATCATCTCAAAGATTCATTAACAAAAATTTACTGTTAAAAAATTCGGAAAGATTTAACATACATTTGCCCCTGCCTCGATGAGCATCTCCAAACAGGAGATCTTCCCATGCATTGCAGCCAACATTAGTGGCGTCTGCAACAGAAGAGTTCATGAAATTAGCTTCAAGCAAACGCCAGAATCCAGAAAAGGCATATATCAAACAGTTGGCAGGCATTTCTTTTGCTCCCCCAATTTTTTTTACCTGCTTGTGACGGTTCACAACATCCGGATCCACGGATCGTGCCAAAAGCATTGACAAAATCTGCACCCAACACCCAAAAATGTTAATCCCCCAAAATCAAAATGGACGCACTACCCGGGCGAAATGAAGGAAATTTCAAACCTCGATCTGGCCATTGGCGGCGGCGATATGAAGCGGAGACTGCCGATCGTAGACGGTGGTTTGGTGAATCAACGACGGGTCTCTGTCGAGCATAATCTTGACGATTTCAAGCTCACCAAACTGCACGGCTGCGAACAGCTCCCCGTGCTCTTGATTCCCTACGCAGCTGAGTTTCTGACCCATATTGTCTTAAATCTCCTTCTTTTAAGCTGTCAGAGCTCTTCCACCGCCGCCGTCGCCGGAGAAGTAATTTAGCGCCACACTTCTCCGATGGGAAGTGATGGGCTATCTATTATCTCTCAGCTCTAGGCTTTAAGGAGAGATGGAATGGAAAAAGTTAGCATCTTTATTATTTATATATAAGCAGCTACTGACTTTAGTGTGAGAAAGAAAGATGAATAGGAAGGAAGCAAAGCAGAATAATTTTTAATTTTCGTTTTAATTTTTCCTAACCTTTTTTTTTTGTACTGGAGATTGGAGCTGCCCGAAACGGGTGACCGTGACAGTGAGTGAGTGCGGGAGTACGGTCAGCTGTCAGATATTTTATTTCGGGCAGTAAAGATTCCCGTAATTACAGTACGTTATTTATTTTCCCGCGTTGGGGGGCCGGAATCAATCTTCGCCGTTTAAAGTCTTGGTGGAATCTTATCCGTCCGTTGGATTTGAGAGGGCTAATTAGGGAATTGTGGAAGTGTTTAATTCAGATATTTTTAGTTTCGCATCAGGTCGGCAGTAGGTAAATCCCGTTTTGGTTAGATGGTGAATTAATGTTTTAAAAGGTTTTTGGTTGTGGATTGACGAACTTGCCCTCCAGTTTAACTGTTTGTCTCCTTCGGTGTTTGTTGTTCTTATTTATTTAAATCCATGCAAGAAACGGAAACGGAAGTTACGCAATTAAACTAAAGGACAATGGAAAGTGTTTGACTGGAAGTAAATGTGAAATGTCTTATTTGGCGATGATCGAATTTTCAAAATCATACAATATTAAATTAACAATTTTTTTGAAAATCAATGGAGGCTATACTAAAGATCATACACGTTTTTTCTACCTATAATCAAGTTTGAAATTTGAAATGTTAAACTTCGAACAGCCAATAGTTCCTAGTTATAACTATTTGAAGATTTACACTTTAAGATGGTGAAGTTTAAAATATGGAAAAAGTCGCTCTATGACGTTAATCGTTATAGGTATTTCCTTTTATGAGCTTCAAACAGTTCTATAGAATAGGTGTTGGTCGCTAATGATAACAATAGACATCAATTACTCACTTGAAAGGCCAATAATGTATTGGAAAGTGTCCGAATGATAGAACATGTCATATCAAGGGTTAACGTGTTAGGAGCTCCCCAACATTTGAATGGCCAAATGACTATATAAATACGATACAGTCACCAAATTTTGTCTACACCTCTTTAAATCTTTTTTCTTTCTTCATATGAACTTACATAAAATTGGTTAACGGGAGCTAATCAAAAAAATTAATTAAATTTACTAAGTGCATAGTTTAAAAGTCACGCACCGTTTGGTGGAGGTAGGTGTGACGGCATTTCTACTAGCAAAGGCGCCAATTAGTAGACAAATATGGAGCGTTATATAATGTTCAAAAATTGAAGGATGATTAATTGTCCATGTAGTAAACCTAGCTAGGCTTTTTCTTTTTTACCAAACCCAAATTAGAATAAATGAAAACAAAAATTAGCTAGCAAACACTAATTATAAAGAAAAGACACACCTGGAATTTGCAAGAAAAGGGTATGGAAAAATTCATGTTTATTAGGACCGAAAGCAAGTAAAGAGGTGAAAGAAAAACAGAGTGAAGTGTGCAAGTTAAAGTGGGTACATGGAAAGCTAAATAAATTGAAAAGAAGAGTTGTCCAATTGGTGTTGTTAAAAGGAACCAACGTAGCTGTTGTCATCTGGATCCCCAGAAACTATGATGCAGCAAGCACGCCTTGCTTCTTTTAGCTACACAGTCCATTTCTTCGACCCACCAAAAGCATGCATATTCCCTTGTTCACAACAGGAAACCCACCAATTTTCTGCCTTTCTCTGGAATTTGTTCTGCTGGTGTAGTTTCCAAGCCCAAAGCAAAGTATATATGTTAATCCTATCTGAAATTCTATTCTAATCTTGCAGTGTTTTGTTATCTGATGAACACTGGAAGCTTCTGTTAAGCCAAGGCGTGAAGTGTTCCAAACCACTAATTGATGGGTTTTTTTTTTCAAGATGGGTTGATAACAATATCATAAGCTAGTCTTGTCTATAAGATTGTATTAGAGGGTAGCTAGAGGATGATATACTTAGATATTCGTTTCTCAAAGACACGTCCGTTGTGTAGATTAGGGTTGATGGACGGTGCATTTCTTCGTATTGATAAACAGAGAAATTCCAACTAAAATTACAAAATCAAACTCTTTTTTTTTAGATAATGATTGTAAAAAAATATTATCGAATCTAAATGATACATATACCAACAATAATAAAGCATAAACAATAATAATAAGGACATCAAATTATCTGAAACCATATGATTATCGGCTCAGTCCGGGCAACGGGCAAAACATTAGTGATTTATTATGGTTAATAACTGATCTCACCATAGTAATAATCTCTTGCAAAGTAGTTAACTGTTTAGATTATCATCAGAATTAACCACACTACATTTATCTTTTAATGGTTCATCCGACCAAAACACGGATCTCGAACTATAATAGAATAAACCTTCTCTCCCATTAACATGCTCAGTTCATGTTTTTGTGTTCTTGTGTTTACAATTTAATGGGGGTGTGGTATCGGTTGATGCAAATGTTGATTGAGAGCGGGTTATTTTATGGAGCATCCACAATTTCCCAGGAGAGAAATTGTCTGGCTTGTGCCAGAAGAACGGTGTACTAAACATTGTCAAAGGAGATCGTGAGATGCCACATTCATGCCTTGAAGTAATACACAAATAAGAGTAAATACCAGAGCCTAGGAATTGGTGGTTAATTGTAATTAATTAGTTCCCCGTCCCCCTGTAACATGGGAGTTAATTGTGAATTAGTTGGCAGCTTAGTAAGGTAACGGTTTAGGTTATTAGTTCAATCAACGAAATATATGGTTCAATTTAAGAGGAAAAGGATGATTTTTTCCATAGAATTTATTTCCAGCAGTAGATTCTTTTACATTCAAAAATATATTTAGTGACGGTTTCCAATCACCTCAATTTGTTTTTTAAAGAAAATTATGCACATCAACACTGTTGTCGGTGTCATTACTTTCAGCCAACTATATGTACACACCCCGACAATTCATATGTGCATACAAATATATGGACCGTTGGAAATGTAATGTTCAAACATGATTTGGAACGAAAACTAAATTACTTTAGGTAAGAAAAACTTGATTATTGAAACAATTTGATTAATATTCTTTCACGCAAAATAATTAGAATCAGAGTTTGAATTAACTTCCTCATTTTTCATACAATATAATAGAATTGGTGTTTGTTGAAGATATATTCTAATTTTTATCTTTCTAATTCTCTATACGTTTAATGGAAGAAAATTGAAATCTTCCATTACATATAAATAAGAAAGCTTGACGAATGCCCGGTAACAACAAAAACACAAAAACAACAGAGAAAAATTAGAGGAGAAGAGGATTATTATTACCTTAGGAGAGTTTCCTTAAAAAATATATTAATAATCAAAGAATCATTTGAAAGAAAATAGTTTATTTATCATGATCATAATCAAATTATATTAAATTTTTACTATAGATGTAATCTAATTTTATTTTATCTAATCATTTTAAATTTTAACCTCAATTTTATAATAATTTATTTAATTTCCACGATATTCATTGCTTAATCTAAAAACATGTATTCGTAAATATAAGTACACATGGTGTGTGATGCACCGAAAAAATGCATTGTATAACAGCCAGTCAGCCAAATAAAGGAAAAAGATTGGAGGAATGTTTTGGCAAAAGATAACGCATTATTATTATTATGATTATTTATGTGGGATGAATTTATGAAAAGCTAGGAATAATTGATATTTGTGCTCCTCCTAGTGGGCTTCGACGATTTGAGGGATCTTATCACCATCAACCGGCTGGCCCCTTTGGCCCGACCCGTCTCACATAAATTTACGTTAAAAAGGGAAAAGATGTGCAACTATACATATGTCTAAAGTGCAACTATGCACATGTTGAAATTAAATATAAGATCCCATCCATGCCTTTATAATCCTCCTTTTCTTTCTGTATATACCACTGCCCCCAAATAGCTCATGATTCGTACCTCTTTTTGATGTTTTTTAATTTCATTGGTCTGTTTTTTGGAGAAGTTTAAGCTAGTGAAATATTGTGTTTCAATAATTCGGAGTATTGAAAGTTATTTTGTAACGAGTTAGGGTTTATCTATATTTGAAATTTTAACAATTTTTCATGTCAAAAGTATTGCGTCCTATAATGCTTAAATTTATGCAAGAGTGCTAGTTTTTTTGGGGTTGTCTGCTATTCTTTGTGGAAGACCAAGGATAACGTAATTATTTTTACCGACACATGCTTCATTTGTGAACTAATGTCACATTGTCTTATGCACTGGGAGCAAACGATTGACGAGGCGATGATATATAATTGGGAGAGAACAATTCGGGAGACGTTGATATTGGACGATTGGGTATCTTATGAACAATGCGCCCTTTTGGGGGTGTCTCTTTTAACTTTGACAACTCCGTTATTTTTTAGACTGTAATATGTTGAAGGCTTTGCTCAACGAATGCTTCTAGATGTTGTTTGGCAGTGTTCAACGTGAACATAATATGGATTCGATCGATCACCAAGGCCGAGTCGAGAAGAATTTTGACAGGATTACAGATCACCCAGGAGCGAGATTACCAAAGAGTTCACATACAGTTGGATTTGTGCAATGCGATCCATCTTTTGTAGAAGAGGGCGCCGGTGATGCACACAACACACACATTCTTCCGAAATCGATCATCAATTTTCGCGAGATGTTGGATCAAAACTAGATAATAAATATTGAATATATTTATCAAAAAAGTAACCGATCGAGCAACCGACTATACCGAGCTAGCTTAATGGTCCAAAGAGTTATATACATATAAAAATGTTCCATGGAAGATGACATTTTGCTGTTTTGGTGGCGTTTAATGTCGGTCGATCAAAAGCCCTGAAAATCCTGAACTCGTCAGTGTTACTAATTAACCTCTAATCTAAATTAGCCGCTAATTACCGGGCTTAGGGAACAAATCAATTGGCAATAGGACAAAGATGAGGACATAACAGTGGCGGTGGGAAGCATGCTGGAACTTCTGTTCACATTTTCAAACCTCATCAACTAACTAACCCCCACAGAACACCTAATAAAACTTAAATTAAACAAACCATATTTCTAGAATTGTCTGCGTGTACATGTCAAATGTTCCTACGCGGTTTAATATCTTTGAGATTTCAAATCAATTTTTAATAAAAAAATATGAAGAATGAAATTAGAAAATATGATAATGTTAAATGGCATAGACCGTCGAATAACTTGGACTAGAGATTGTCCTATTCTCAAACGTAACACGTATGAGTTTCGATGAGGACATTAATCATTTAATTAAGGTAAATATCTTGCATTAAACAAATATTACCGTGCAACAGTTTACAGTTGTGGCCTTGTGGGATTGCAAGTTGCAACCACCCCTGTGCCAACTCACAATAAATAAAAATCCATTTGCTCTTATATATTTACACAAAATAAATATACACTCCTCCACAAAAGTATTCCATTCGAGGGACTAAATGGGTTATTTGCTTCAAAATATCACAAATAACGAGTTATTTTGAAATACTAGTTCTAATTATTTAAATTTGAAATAGTATTGATGAAATGTCACACTAGTATGATTGATAATGTCTTTGAAACTAATTATAAACTGTTTTTTCCTTAGTTTATCGATATAACACTTGAATTGTACATACAATAAGCTGTGATGGAAGATCTCACTGTCATTGAGAAAATAGTGGGGGGAAAAAGGACAAGTTGCCAGAATATGCAGATGGGATTATGTTATGTCAATAGTTTTATCTCATCTCTTTCAAACCACACCATGATACTTCTGCCGGCGGCTTTCTTTCAGGGAAAGTGAAGTGTTTGGTTTAAGGTTGGTGACGTTGGATGTCTTTAGTAACTTCATCTACTTGCCTACTCTTCATTTTACTTGTCCCAGATTCTGTCAAGATCCCCCCCTAACTTGAAATTCCTCTAATTTAAATACAGTACTAATCAAACTCAGCAGTGGTGCAGAAGAGTCGTAATGAACTACCCATCATTAAATTAGAAACGCAATTAACAATCGGCTAAACTTAAAATTATTTCAATCTCCAGACGCCACATGAGTGAATAAAACCAGGAAGCAAGTGGGAGGGGAATGGGGTCCTTAGGGGGATATGGATACAAAGAATCTTTTTTTTTTATCTGATGTTGCAATCAATCTTGAATCAGTTTATTGTGTGTTTGGTTTTTATGATTCTTGTACGGTTAGTGAATCTTGGCTAAATTGTTGATTAGTGCACGTAATCGATGAGAGAGCTCAGCGGCCTTCTGTCGTAATCGAGCAGTTCGCCTGTTCCAAATATTTGTTGGGGTTTTGAATTTTAGTGTGAGTCAGGGTTACGTGAGTGATTTCTGCTTTCGTGGAGCTGCAGGAATCAAAGCAACGCTTCAATTTGTTGGTTGATCTGTACTAGTTTTGCATATCAGTTTAAGCTTGATTCGGATAAACCAGAACATATTAGTTTAAGTGTTTGTCTGTGGTTGAGAATTTGAGATTTATAATGCTATCGTGTCATCATATCTCGATGTGATCTAAATTAAATATAACGTAGGTGTTCAACTATAATTAGATTAATATTCATTGAGTATTATCTTCTCAAAACGTATATATTAACAAAAGTAAAAACCAGCATAGTAGTCCAAATCTTGATAGAAAAACATAGTACGTAGTCCAAATGAAGTAGTATTAGTTGGATACTCGTAATTTAAAGGTATAGAATTTAGTCACACCTATATCATGTTTAATTTCTTCAATTCTTTTTATGCTTGTTGTGTAAATTTCTAGCCTTGTGCCTCTCTTTGTATGGGCTTTGTCCCAATCAACATAATTCTTTGAAGAATATGTTTGCTCTCTAGAATTATGTTGCTTGCGATAAGAGGTTTGATAGGTGGATATTGAGGGGTCACACAGTTGGTATTTTTTATGTTATACGAAAAAGCATTTGTTGTATGACATAGTTATGATACAAGATTCGACTTTCCTGATGATTTATCTTTATTTACATGATGAACGTGAACTTTTTGTCCGTCATATGCCTACATTTGAAATATTTCCGATTATTTTGATAAATAGAGATGGAATTGCTAAAGCGGATATTCCTTTTCAAAGAGTCGAATCAAAGTATATTGTTGAACAAGTATGGGGTAACGGTTGCCAATCGAAATAATCTCTTACATATTTCATAGATGGTAGTAGACCCCGGTTTGGTAGATGCTCAAGTCTATGTCAATACCTCTTATCGAAAGACGAGAGCTATCTATAAAAAAACTAAGACAGAGTGTTAATAGGCCGACGGTTGATCCAATCAGGTCCAACACTGAACCTCGGCCTTTCAAGATGTTGGGCTTTATTTTCCTCTTCCCAAGGGCTGAGAGTCCTTAAGTTCTGCCATTAATTCAGTATTTACGGACCCACGTCCTTAATGGGCTGGGCTCAACGTATGGGTTTCCATTGATTCTGGAAGCAACTAGATCGATGAGGAAGGTTGCAGAATCCTTTCTAATTATCCGATTCGCCATTTCCATTTTTCAGTGATTAAGACACGTCACCAGCCACGTAGGACAATATCCGGCCCCACGAAAGTCCCAGAAGTGCCAGAAGGCAAAACTTTCCTCCTTTCTCAAACAAACCAGAGACTTCTCCTCCTCCCTATATAAACCCCACTCGATCATCAAACCCCAATCCATCACTACAATCAGCTTCCGATCAAAATCACAAACAATCTCACTCAAACCAATTCTTAATTCCCAATCACAATGTCGCTAATTCCAAGCATCTTCGGCACTGGCAGGAGGAGCAACATCTTCGATCCCTTCTCCCTCGACATCTGGGACCCCTTCGACGGAATCCTCGCCAACGCCGGCTCCAATAACTCTTCCTCCTCCTCCTCAGCCGCGACGGCAATGGCAAATGCGAGGATCGACTGGAAGGAGACGGCGGGCGCGCACGTGTTCAAGGCGGACGTGCCGGGGCTGAAGAAGGAGGAGGTGAAGGTTGAAGTGGAGGAAGGGAGGATTCTGCAGATCAGCGGGGAGAGGAGCAAAGAGGAAGAGGAGAAGAACGACAAGTGGCACCGGGTGGAGAGGAGCAGCGGGAAGTTCGTGAGGAGGTTCCGGCTGCCGGAGAATGCTAAGGTGGATGAGGTGAAGGCGGCGATGGAGAATGGGGTGCTCACTGTTACGGTTCCCAAGGAGGAAGAGAAGAAGCCTGAGGTTAAGAATGTGATGATCTCTGGTTAGTTGGTTGGTTGGTTGGTTGACTCGGGGCGTTTGCTTGCGGTTTGTTTGTGTGGGGAATAAAGTGAATCGGTTTGTTTTTTGGTTTGGTTTTGTCTGTTCCGTCTGGTTTGTAACTCAGACTGTGTACTAGTGTAATGTGTTTGTTGCGGTTAATAATATAATATATTATAATATATCACTCTTAACATATATGTTAAATATTAACTATTAATTTAAAATAGTAGGGACAAAACTATTTAGAACATGTGTGAACCATAGGAATTTTAAAATTTTAGTGTTTTCATGCGATACATAGTATTGGTTTGGTGGTTAAAGTTCAAAATGGGCTGTTACGATACTCTTTTAAGGGAATTAGCTGTTTATCATCATTCTACAGATTCACTCATTCACACACGTTCTCAACAAAAGAGATCCAACCCATTATAACAAGTTACACAAAAAGGCAGCTTTTAACTACTCCCGCCGTTACTCGAATGAAACAACCTCCTCAGAAACATCCAAAACTTCCTCGACTTCAACTTCCATGGCTTCGTAAACCTCTTCTTCATCGCTAGCCTCTCCATCTCGCAAGTCTCGTCTCTCCGGCTCCTCCCCTTCGTGCAGCTGTTTCCACCGGCTCACCCATTGCGCCCATTCATCCTTCAGCAATCTCCGCTTCTCCCGATCTTGCTCACTCAATTGCAACGACACGTCTTGGTCCTCTGCCTCGTACTTCTTGCTGTACTTCTTCAGGTTCTTTGCAATCTCTTCCTCCTTCTCGGGGCTCAAGAATGACGGTGGCCTTGGGCGCCATTGAAACTATAAATACATCCCACAGAAACTGTAAGAAATAAGAAGCGAGGAAAGGCATCCATGATTTCAGGCAAGACGGTGTCATATATTCACACTTGCCTGGAAGAAATGATCCTTCGATATCCTGTAGAGTTGCTTTCCATGGAAGGACCAGATATTGAACCCATTTTCCATCTCATGGTGAACTGAAGTTACTGCTGTTGCGACATACCTGAAAAGAAAAGCCACAAATTCAGCATTTCGACGTTCAAACACATTCATTCATATAACGAATAAGTCGCAAACCATATACCTTCCGGTAGGATCCCATACGACATCCGTCGCCATAAAGTGCTCAGCAGTGGCCATGGTTTCAAGCTCATCAACATTATAAAATTCTAACTGACCATTGAAACCCTTCATTCCTGCGAGTATTATGTAATGCCCCAAAGGGGACCAGAAGAGAGCATTTGCCTGTTTTCCTTTCAGAGTAGTAAGCTTGGACACTCTCCCTGAGTGCTGAGCGGTCTTCATTGAATAAAAGCTTATGTCAGGCCTCGGACCATCGCCGTGAATAACAGCAAACCTGTGACCCTTTGGTTCCCAGGCAAAAGCGATGATCTTGTCGTTTTTATTTTCAAGCTCCAGAACCTCGATGGGAATATCGCGTTCTTTAATTCTGAAAAGCTCAAAGCCTGTATACGTGTTTTTCTTGGTCTTTGTGTATCGGTCCACCTGCACGGCAAGGTAGTCCCCAGCACTTTGCCAGTGCATTGTGCAGTCTTTTACACTGAAAAGATTCTTCTGCCTCAGTTCCTGTTTACTGGGAATTTGAACAAGACTGACCCTAGCCGGCTGGTTACCACCGCCAAGCTCTGGGACGAAGAGTGCAATAATCGGATCGGCTGGAGACCAAGTGAAGTCCACGATATTCTCAACCTTTATAGATTTCTTATCAATGAGACTGAAAGTTTCAGTTTCATAGACAGAGATCATATTTTTACCCAATTTCGCAAAGTAGTTGTTACCCTTTCCGCCACCCCAGCTGCAATAAAAGTAAGTTAGGTCACAACGACCAGGGGAAAGAAGGAACATTCAAATTCTGGACAATGATTTGAAAAGAGAAATCACCGAAAAACTGGCCATTGAACACCTGTGACACCATTAGCTGTAAATTCATCCGCACTTCCTTTAAAATCCCTCCTCACTTTACCAGTCCTCACATCAAAAATATTGATTAACACTCTCTGGAAGAAAGGAATAATTAGGTGAGTGACAAAGCATAAAGATAACTCGCAACTCTAGAAAATACTACGAGAGGACAAGCTCAACAAGCTCACATTTGCATCCCGTGGATTGCTTGGTTCATGACTACTGTAGGTTACCAAGTATTTCTCCCCCGGGGAAAAGTCTATCATTTTAACCTGAAATCAAAATATTGAAGCCGATGAAACAAAAGAGGGAGCTTGGAAAAGGAGAACCCAAATAGAAGGCTCAAATACCTGAGGATGAGCATAACGCATAAGCCGGTTGAAAGATGATGCACCACCCCAAACAGCTGCCCCTTGCCTATGAACTGTAGCTAGGTACGTTCCAAGTGGAGACCACTGAACAAAGCTCTCTGTCCAGTACTGTAACAGTAAACAGGCATCAACATCAGCCAAGGCTAATTACCATAACCTATCAATAGAATAATATATTTATGAAACTAAACAGAGAGCCTATCAAAATATATTTTTATTCGTAATTTCGAGATCAATTTTGTATGATGGGGCTCCCCGATATAACAGATGCAGGTTTTCAGTTTTCTAGTTAAGCAATCACTAGAAGATCAGTTCTCCTACTAGATACATGAAGACCAAAAATTGCAACAGTAAATTAATTTAACAATGAGGAATTTGAATGATCATATTATTTTGAAACAAAAGAGCAGGCAACACTTACAGCCCGCTTGTAGACTGGGTCAGGCTTCAAATGTCTAGTATCATTCCAGAAAACTTCGGTATCGGTGCCTGCACGGATTACAAACTGATCCCTGGCCTTTTCATCGGTTAGCCAGTGCTGAAGGTTTTCCTGCAATCACATCATATACATATGAAACAACAATAATCACATACAAATGCCAATGTTCATTAGCCAGCTACCAACCAAAGTTCTGCCCAAAAACTAGATTTGTACATCAACGTTAGTAGCACCAATAAGGCGCAGAGTGGTTCAAAACACCTCCCCTCAACAAACAAATCCCTTGCATATGAAACTCAGTACCTACAGTGTTCATATTCTTATATGACATGCAAAAGGTGAGGAATAAGAGATGCGAAACGCAAGTTTACCCCAGGAACATATGGCTTAACCTCCGGAGCTGCCCATTCATCTGGAATTCTCATGAACTTATCGAAGTCATCAAACATATTGACAATGAAAAAGTGGGATTTGTCCAACCTATACCCGTTGGTTTGCTCTTTAGCGAGCTCAGCTTCCTGCAAAATTGAAACCACAGGGGATCAGCATTCAATCAAACACAAACAAAATAGATTTTGGGGGAGCTAACAAGACAACTAAATAGATAAATAAATAAAACAGTACCTGAGGCGTGTTGTACTCAATGAAGCAATAACCATTGGTTTTCTTGGTCTCGGGATCAAGTGGCATCCAGAGACCATCCTCCTTGATAACCCCAGTTTGGGAGAAGATTTTCCTTATGACTCCCTCAAGCTTCTCGAATTTCCCCAAAGGAACAACAGGGAGATTATCCACCACAATGATGTTTCCGAAACCAGAATCGAAATCCAGCTGCTCCTCTTGGAGAATATCATCGTCATCACTAACAAAGAGATAAAAAACGCCAAATGAGAATAATGAGCAACTGAGCATAGCCTAAACAGAATCGTATCTGAGCCAAACAAGTACCTGAGGATGCCGAAATTTTCTCCCGGAGGCAGCTGTATTGAGTCGAAATCAACTTGTGAAAGATCGATTCCGGCCTCCGCCGCCAAAACTCCTACATCCTTCGGAACCATAACGTCCGCCATACTTGCAACACAAATCTATAGGAATCAGAATAAATTCGCAGTCGGTAAGAGGTTTTCTAAGGTTTTGAGGAATTGGGAGCTGGCGAAGCTGTGCCCTCAGAAAGCTGATACTGAGAGAAGGAAATCGTACAGCAAGAGCAGCAGCTATGGAGTTTCTATTTGGATTTTCAATTTTCGTAAGGAAACTGCACGGCATATGTACGAGTTTAATTACAACGATCGTGATAATTAACCAAAAAAAGAAAAGTTTAATTACAGCATCAACAGTGGGCTTCTTATGGATCTTTGAGAGGCCAATTTTGGCCCATTAAATATTTGCAAGGTTTGGTAACTGTTTGGATCTAGTAATTGAAGCCCAATTTCTAGAGGAGTAGAAACTTGTTGATTTCTCATGTTTGATCTCAACTTCTCAAAATTAAATAATCTTTTAACTCATCCAGAGACTTATTTTTTGACGAATAGGCTACTGTATAATCAATGTTGAAAGTGAAATCAAGTACGACATGGAATCGAAATCAAGTACGACATGTTCTCAAATGGAACTGCAAACCGAAGAGAGGTATCGGTCGATGCCTTAATCCGTGCAAGTTGACTAAGTCTCCGCGGGACACTTGTTGTTACACCGATGGGCAGGCCGTCAAAGGCTCTTAATAATAGAATTTATTACTTTCACATTCCTTTGTAACAAAAAACGGTATAAGATAAGACAAAATCTATTACAACAAAAGCAGTAATGTGGATGATGCCTCCATCTGAGGGATGATAAAAAGAGAGGATTGGTGAAGAATTGAATGTTTTTTCCAAGCACAGATCGAAACGAAAAGAGGAACAAAAGACATTGAAATGGAGTTGATGAAGCCAATAAGTAAAAGATGAGATTATAGGAGTTTGTGGATATGAAAAAGAGGCTCGTGGCACACAAAAAAATTCACAAAATGGGTAGGAGAAAGATGGAATTGAGGATTGTGAAGAATTTACTTTTTCAATGTGTCGGACTAGGATTTTCAAGTGCCACAGTTGGAGAAGTGGTTTGTCAGCAACGCCTGTGAGGCACACCCACGACCCGTCAATTTTGAACGAGGAGCGGTCATGATTATTAGAATATTCGACCCATAATCGAATCATTATGAAAATGACGTCATTTTTATATGATATATATTTTATTTGTAGGGTTGAAATGCATCGCCGTCCGTCAAAAATAGCCTCTTCTTTCTTGAAGTTTCTCCCAAAAAAACTCTATCTGTATTTCTCTTTAATACATTTTGTTCTTAAGTTTTTTCAGATTGTTGCTATTGCTCAGGAGGCAGTCAGATTGTTGTTGTTGCTCAGGAGGCAGTACGCGAGTTTGGTGCTTCGACTGTTGAGGTAAGTTGAAGTAGTAAACGTAGATTGCTATTATGCTAGACATATTTGTCGTGTGATTGTCTGATTGCTAGTAATTCTGTAAATGTATAGTGTAAACAGTTAGACTGCAAATTTTTTTTGAGAAGTTTGATGTTAGATTGTTAGCTGTTTGATGTTATTGTTTCATGTTAGATTGTTTGATGATTGTTTGATATTTAATGCTAGTCGTGTAAAGTAACAGTTCTTATTACTTGTTTGTAATATATTTAATCTCTACAATTTAATCTTAACTCCTCAAAGTGAGTCGTGTAAAGTAATAATTCTTGTTAGTAAACTGTTAAACTCTTAAATTGTCATATTTTTCAATTGAATTGATAAACCCTTAAACTTTAGCGTTAATTTTGAATTTAATATCTTCTGTAATGTTGATCGAATTCTGTTTGATTGATTGTTATGGGATTCAATCATCATTATCGAATTGAGTAATGATTTCAGGATTAGATAAAGATGAAATAAATCTCTACTTTCTGAGTATCTATTTATCTTAATTCTTATCCAATAAACCTTTTTTTTAATCAGTTGAAATAATGTAAATGTACTACCATCACTTCCTCCTAGTAATCTTGAAAACCTACCACAAGATATTATTATCGAACCTAACTTAGGTGCATCTAGGACCTTCAAGTATGATGTTTGACCTCATTTCACTAGAGTGTTTATTCATGAGATTTTGAAAGTTAAATGCAATTATTAAAAGAAGGTGTTGACAGAAAACTCTATCATGATACTTCCAATTTAAGAACTCATATGAATTGTTGCATTTATAAAAAATCTATGATGGTAGGAAATGAAAGGAGATGAAGATGAAGTTGCTGTCAAAACTTTGAAAAGAGATGCAGATGGAGATTAGTTAGTTTATGTTGTTATTAGTTATTTTTTAGATTATGTTCTTGTTTCTGAGATTATGTCTTTGGTTTTGGGATGATGTTCTTTGTTCATGAATTATTTATTGATGTAATGATGTAAATAAACTATGGAGAAGTTTTATATTTTGATTTTAAATTCTGTAACGGATAAAATTACTATAACGGTTTATCCAAATAATGGGCTTGGTTTTATTTTTTTGCCCACTAAGTTTGATGAATCGATGACGGGTAAAACTCGTGGGCAAAATTTGGCAACAAATAGGAATACCTGTCTCGTATCCGACCAATTACAAAACCTACTTGTGAGGTTTATAGGAAAATAAAGTTAGCAGGTGATTTAATTTTTTCAATTATGGTAATGAATTTAATATATTAATTAAGAGCATTTAATTAATGACAAATTCTTTTATGGAAACATGCACCGGTGCAAATCTAAATTTTATGAAACAATCTCAACCATTAAATTGAACTTTTATTATGATATTGTTTGGTAAAAATGGTATGATGCTTTTAATGAGGCAAAATTTGTAATCTCTAATATTTATTATTCTAAATCTAGAATTAGATTACATAGAAAGATTATCTCACCAACCTAATAATGCAATTTTGTTACATTCGTAAATGGAACCTTATCCCACATAAAGCAAATAAGGAAGCATTAAAAAAAAAGTAAAGTAGATAAGAAATGTCTTTAATAATCATTTTCCTTTTTTAAACAATATTCATAGGAAAACAAAATTACTGCTGAATTTGGACTCTCAGCAATTTTAATAGATTTTTTTACCACCGTTAATGAATCTCGACTATGAACCTGTTAATCAAATTGTCTCTTAAATAAGGATTTCGATTTGTTTGAAAAAAGATAAAAGCAGGTCCACTATTTAGTGCTACATGAATGTCCAATTAGCTATTTTTTACCTATACTAGTTCTCAAATAGGAATTTATAATGTAGTTTTAATTTCGATGTATAAGAGTTATAATAAATAAACCTCTCATTTGATTTGTGGGGTAAAAAAAATGTAAATAATTATACAGATTTAACCAATCATATCAGTATTTTCGATTGGACTTGATGTTTTTATTGGGATTTAGATCTGAAAAACAATTTGATTTCTAAAGGAAGGATCAAATTCATCAAACATATAAATATATTAATAAAAATCTCATCACATAAAATCTTATTGGGTAAAACCATATCAGAAATTACTTTTATTTTAATTGTTCACATATAATGAACTATTATTTCATCAATTTTATCACTTTCACATTTTTTCGCATTACAGAAGCAATACAAATATGAAAGAATTCAATTGGTAGAACTAGAAGAAGATGATTCATAATTCTCATTTGTCGCTGTAGATTTTTTTTCTGACAAGTGCATGAGCGTCGTTGAAGCCTCTATCTCCATAGTTCGTCCTGCTAGTTCCTTTTGGAGCCTCGTCGACTTGTTTTTCACATTAACAAGCTCATTGAGTTTCATTTTTTTCAGTGACTTCACAAGCTTAGATTTTGTGCCATCCTTCTTCATGTCACTCATTTTCTTCTTTTCAAGCTCAATCTGATGTTGGAGCATGTCCAATCTCCTATTCTTGTTTTGTGTCGCAATCCCAGCCTGATTATTATGATCAATATCATAAGCATCCTCGTCTGAATTCTCGTCCTGAGTTAAAAATTTCTCAGTAACGTCATCAAAATCAGGACTCCCGAAAGAGAAAGGTTTGCCACCAGGTGAGAATATCAAAAGAGCAACCTTAACAGCACAAAGGGTTGCTAATTCATGTGCCTTTTTGAAAAGGCCAGTGCGACGCTTGGAAAAAGTAACTTGTAGACTGCTACTGTCCTTCACCATCTCCATTTCAATCTTCCTCCTCCCCATTATGAGAATATCTCTATTTCAGATTTTTTTTTTTTTTGAGAAAGAATAGTGTGTTGTGTGTTGAGGAATAGTTCAGTATTTATAGAGAGATAGGTTGTTCAGTGATTTAATTTCTTTCCAAAAAAAGTTATTAATTAAGTTGTTGCAATTATGCCAATGGAGATTTTTGCAATCTAGACAAAGGACTTACTTAATTGACATCCTATTAAAAATAAATGCTGGCAAAATTAAATGGTTATGACGGTTTTGCAATTTGGAATATTGGATATGAGGAGTAAATATAATTTGAATGTTTAATTACAATAAATGTTGTGTGAAGTACACGCACTACTCGTGTATCTTTTTATATTAGTATAATACAAAGTAGATGTAGTGTGTGTGGTCACTAACAGAGAAGACCAAGTGGGGGTAGCAAGAACACTCTTGAATTAGGTAATAACTGTGTTTACAAGCAAGAAAAATAATATTTGTTCATCTGATTACTCTGTAGGGGTTGCCAATTTCGGGATGTGTATTACTATATGAGATATTTGATTATAATTAAAAAATTTAATTATAAACAATAATTTATAACGAACAAAAAAACTTATAAAAATTTGCGCCACATCAAAAATCTGACCCTAATCAGAATTATCTTAGTGTAATTTCTCCTGAAGTTTCAAATGTTGATGTGTTTTGATTCAACGATATTTTAAGTTCGTCTAGATATGATTCTCTTGATTATGGATCATCTTTTTATGCATTTTCATGTATTTTGTTTAATTTGGTTCTCTCGTGACTCGTTTATGTTGATTACTTTTTCGTGCTTTCTGTCTTGTTTCAAGTCATTTATGACGAACAAGTAACAAAGGAAAGACGAGACGGTCAAGCCAAATGCGGAAACAAAATTAGGGCTGCACAACATGTAACCGCCCATGCAAAGATGCATACTGTGCATGTCCCCATGCACGCTACGTTGAGTCTCAACGTACGTGGCCATGCATACTAAATTTTTATTTTTGTTTGAAGTTGATTTTTCTATTATATAGTTAATTTTTTTAAGGTAGGAAAAAAGATATCTACTTTACTAATTTCCATACCCCTCCGCTATTACGCGCAAGCCTTTATAGATTAGAGTTGAAGCTTAAATACAAGTAGAAGTAAGAATTGAAGGAAAATTAAAAAATTGGGATGTGTGTATTACGCATACTTTTTTAAAAAATAAACATGCTATAGATATCTTTGTTCATCATGAACATTCTTTTTTTTTTTATTGTAATTTTAATTTTTCTTAATACAATTGTTAATTAAATTGGCACGAACATAATTGAAATTTCATTTTCCAATTTTATTCCCTGAAATGAATAAACCCTTTAAGTCCGTTCTTTCTAAAAAAAATTCTATGGCCATCTCAGTGGCTTGGATGGATTCTAGGTTTTCTCTCCCCTTTATCTCATGGCCAAGCTCGGTTACTCTTGCGATGTTGCTTTGTTATTAGGGAGAAAATGAGCTGGGTTTTAAGATTAGAGTTGGGTTAGAGATAAATAAGTTTTACTTTTTGCTAATTTAACTCATTATTTTTATGATCCAACCAAGCTCAACTTCAATGAGTTGGATTGGATTTTGTCATGGGTATGCAAGAATCAAACACTTTTTGATAAATATACAATTTCGTGTTTTATATTTTGAATACATTCATCTGCAAGTAGATCAAGCAGATACTTACATATAAAATACAGTCAAATTTTTTTGAATTCAACAAACAAATGGTTATACGAGGAAAAACATATGAATCCAATCATGACGACTAGGTTTGGCAACAATAATGATTCCTATGAATGTTTAGTTGAGAGCCGTGTAAAAAATTGACTTTGTATATGGAAGGATTGTTAAAAGGAAATTTAGATAATGGGATATAAGGACTCCAAAAGAAACAGTGTTCTTCAATCTAACTAAAATGGAGAATAAAGTTTGTTAAGAATCATGTATATCATTTTTTTGACATAGATGGTTATTGAAGAGAGATTAAGATAGTGCACTCAAATAACATCTAAAGATCTACCAAAGCAGGGAGATTGGTCCTAACATGTTCTGAGAGAAATAAAAAAGTCTTTCTCGTCACTAAATGAAATGAAAAGTTCTGTTAGCACAACGTTATACATGGAGGACAAGTCACTAAATATGTCAAAATTATAGCAATAATAGCACCACCATAAACACACCAAGTATTCAGTTGTGATAGACAGGATAGAGCCAGTTATGCATCGTCTTCAATGTCCACTTTCCAAACTCCCCAATGAAAGTACCAGACGCACGCGTCTCAAACGGCCAAAAGCTCCATGACATAGAGATCAAGGACTCATCGATACGTTAATGTCAAAACTCTACAAAACCACCCCGATCCCTCCACATTACGAACCACCAATATATCTCTCGATTCAACATTTTTTTTACCACACTTCCCAACCTCAACTCAATTAGTGTACACTATCTTAATTCAAATTTTCTAGAAATCTTAATTCTTATTGCCAAATCTAACCTACCAAGTTGGATAGGAATAGTAGGTGTGCTCAGTATATGGATAATATATTGATATAAAAGGTACATTGATTTTGGTCTTATTTGAGAACGGATGGTTTTAAAATTATATATATAATGTCATTTGGTTAATTTTGGTTGAATAATGTGATTTTAATGTGTGATAGTGCTCGGATTACATATCGTTCTAGTTTACATTTTTAAGTTGAGTTAGTCCAAAACATTGGATTCAGCCACTTGAATCATCTATTATACATTTTATCAAACATTTGTTCTACATTTGATTTTCACCTAGTTGATCACCGATAGCTCTAATTAGGAGTTAATCTAGTGTCATCTAATTAACCCGATCAAATCGTTAACCCTCAAACCTCTTGTTCGATCATATCAACAATTGATCCGGTACACAATACTTTGGCCGGCAAAATATCCAGGAAGAAAACAGATTTGTGGGCTATTGGGGAAATCAGATTGGGCTAGGCCGATATTGGCCTTGATTGAATTGGGCTCAAGTATTTTTAGCCCTAAAAAGTTCTATAAATTATAAAAACTATATTCCCCGTTTATTTGGTAGGTGAGCTATATAGTTGACTTAGTCGCAGTGAGAAATCAACGGAATCTCTTAATGGCTCGACGGAATTGTTTTCCGAAGATGCTCAAATCTCACTAATAATACGATTACGATGGATGCGGATGTCTATTATTAATTATGATTTTAAGTTCAATTTTATTTTATTTTATGAGCACCGAAAGACAGTAGACAAATTTTGGATGCTGTGAATCTTGTTTGGTACTAACCACTTATGAAGTAAAATAATATCATATGTCTGATTCTGTATTTTGAGATTTCGAATTCTTTGTGTTACATATGGATATACTTGAATGGATTTATACACTCCAAACATTATTTTATATCAAACGAGCAAATGAAATATACGAGCTCGCAAAACTAAAGGGAAGTGCGATCGAGCAGGAGAGAAAGCAAAATTGGACAAATAATATGTATAGATAGAATAATTTTTTGCAACATTTTTTGACGGTTGATATCATCAGGGTAGTTTTACTATCGAGTTGAGGTAATTTGTTGAGATGACACTACGTATGTCATTAAGTGATGACTTGACTGTAGCAAATTAGGTGTATTAATCTTCTAAGTTTGGAGTGTTAATTAAACAATTTTTTTACTACCAAAGCTCATCAATGCTAAGCAGTTAGACTTTGACATGATTGATTATTATGTTCGCTTTCACCTTTACAAACTGTCAAGTTCAAATAGAACATTTGAGAGGTCTAGATCAAATACCCAACTCCATGGCCCAAATCAAATAGGACATTTGAATTGATGTAATAATAAAGAGCCATGGCCCATGAGAGCCTCTCAAAATTCACCATTTATCAAAACCAATTATCGACTTCTACCGGCAATAAAAAATATTTTTTTTTCATAAGATAATATTTATTGTTTGAAATTGGGCAGTATGATTTTATCTCCGCGGTTGATATCATATGAGGATGGTTTTGATTATTGAATTGAGATAATTCGTTGAGATGCGCTATGTATGCTTTTAAGTGATACCCTAACTATAGCAAGTTAGTTTTACGAATCCTCTAGCCTCTGAGTCATGTGAAGCAACTCAATTACCACCAAACGGCCATGGACAAGGCAACTTGGTGGGAGTGGATAAGTAGGTAAATGTGGAGGCATCACAATAAAGAAAAAGTCAACTAAATACATCTGGCCAAAAATAGTGGGGTTAGTAGTAATTTCCACCGGCAAACAAAAACACTGAGAAAACGAAGAAGAGAGATTTAGGTGCGTAGAGCCAGAGGTCACATCAAAAAAATATTTATTTTCCTTGGTAGGGCAAAATGTAGTTAGAGATGATCACAATATTTTAAATTCCATGTGAATAAGGTGCCCCTTTTTTATGCACGTTACTATTTATAACAAAAATTGACTTGTTAATTCAATTCGTTTGGAACATGATTAATCGTTATATAAAGTTTGTTTCGAGATAGTGAAGTATAATATCTATTTATTTTAGTGAGCTGTTCAATCATTGGTGCATGGTTGATGATTGTTTGACTATTTTTAAATAATTTGAAAAAAATCAAAGAATACAAATACTGCTCGACTTCAATTTTATGGGACTCAAATCTTAAATATTGGTCGGTCTACAGGCTGAACCGGCCAAACTTTAAATAAATTAATTTGTTTGTGTTTTCATTTTCTAATGATATGAATGAAGCTAAAATTTTCGAAATATCCAAAGTCAGTCAGCTCCGGACTATGGGGGTTAACTCTATAAATATTCCCACAACCACTCCCTCCATTTCCTTCTTGCCATTTCCTCCTCCTTCCCCAAAATTCTTCGTTTCCTTTGAGGCTCTGAGAAAGATAGAGAGAGAGTCAGTGTGGTTAGGATATTTGTGATTCCTTTGTTTATTGCTCATTTTGTTGTTGTTGTTGTTGTTTTCCATCTTCTCCCTTTTCCTTTTCTGTGTTCAGATCAATTATTGCTCTGTTTCCCCTGTTGGATTCTTCACAGATCAAGTGAGTTTTCTCTCTCTCTCTCTCTCTCTCTCTCTCTCTCTCTCTCTCTGTAATCTCTTTTTGTTATTTTGTCCCTAAGTTATATCAATTCAGATCCGCGCTGTTCATGTCTCCCCTTTTGTTTTCAATGTTATCCTCATTAGATTTGAATTAATCTGACCTAATTTTGATTTCACACAACCTTCTGTAAATCCGCCTTGTAAAATTTGTTTGTTTCAGGCTAGATCCATTTACCCTCCTACTTTCCACCTACATAACCGTAGTTAATGCAGATCTGAAGGACAGAACGCGCAATTTGATATAGTTCTTCGCCTTTCTGCAGAAGAACTCGTCAATTCCTTGAGCAGAAATGGACGTTTGTGGCAAACAGATGGGAAATGTTATCTATCTGTCAACAATTCTGGGGCGTGATGCGCCTAGTTCTGCTCACAAGTGTGACTGGAAGTGTAGGAATGAGCATGTTTGTGGTAACATGTATCTCTGCAAGCTGACTGGTCTCACTCACATCTGTGACAAGAATTGTAACCAGAGAATCTTGTATGATAACCATACCTCTGTGTGCCGAGCTAGTGGCAAGATGTTCCCGCTCTCTCTCGCTGAGGAACAGGCGGTTCGAGGCGTTCGGAGGAAGCTTGATGCTGAGAGTAGTAGTACTACTTCTTCTGAGTCGTGTGGTTTTAAGCGCAGGAAGGAAGGTTTCCATGCTTCTTCTCCTTTCAAGAGGTCTTTTGCAGCTGTCACCACCAGTCCTATCTGCAGCCAAGTTGGAGATGGCATGGATTTGAGCTAGATGTATCTGTCATATATAACTGAAGTGACTTTCAACCCCCTTATTATCTCTCTTTTAATTTTGCTTCTCTTTTCCCCCCTTTCCCTCTTCACTTTCTTACTTATCTGTCGGGAACAATTATGGATGACTGAACTTAATGCGGGTACTTTTTAAAGGGTTGACCTTCTGTGTCCCCGTTGCTGTAGTAGGAACTTATCTCGGTATCATGTTTAATGCAATTAAGTGCTTTCTTGAGCATAGCTTATATCTTACTGAGCATAGTCTTATGTTTGGATCCTAACTTTAGTGCTCGGAACAGTTTGTAATGTTTATGTCTGTCTAGCTCTGTGAATTGTGAGTGTTCCTTTTCTGGCTTCAATTGTATATTTGTGGAGTTTGTCAGGTTTACTCTCGATCCGGCTTTCCGTTCATTTAGCTTCTCATTTTGGTGACACTAGGGGTAGCCTGGTTGTGAGCTCTTGAATGCATCTGATACAGGTTTTGGTCAGGTTCTTCAGATGAGAGGCTCTCACCATATGGTAGAAATTCGAGTTTGTTCCTTTCAATTTCCTCTGGTATTATGCAGGTTTTAAGATACTAACATAAATTCTTTTTTATGATGTTGTTGTTGTCTGAATTGGTTTGTCTAACTTGGTTTTGTTCTTGGTTTTTGTTTTTTTTGAAGTTTTTTTGAAGTTTAGTGTCATTTTTGCAGGGGTTCAAGTGGGAATTCAACAGTTTGAATTTTTGTGATTGTGTTTCATTCTGTTTCTTATGATAGAAAGCTTGTTTTGTTTTCTATTTTAAATCATTCCATCTCATTTGCTATCTGTTACTGTGCAGAGGAGATAATTCAAATGGCACTGGAATGGACGAGAGTGATGCTATTTGTACTCTGGTTATCCTCTTGCTATCATTATCCTTACTGCAGCAAAGGAACTGTTTCTTACTTAACCTGTATGTGCATGCTTATGCTGGGTTATTTCAGTGTGCTAATCTCTGTCGAGCAGGTAAAAGACTTCTGCTTTGCTAGCCATTGGCATCACTACCTGATCTGGATCATTGAGTACTCTTTAATTTGGCTTTACCATTCTTATTTGCCGTGTTTGCTAGGGAAACGGTGGTTGATCAAAGTTATTGGACGGTGAAGTGACCGAAGTCCGAAGGTATTTGACTTTCTAAAACTTGGTTCAGTTTAATGAGGTTTGAAATTTCAACTAAAATAAATGGCCTGACATTATAGATTGATCTTGGTTGCTTGTGTTTGTTTGTTTGTATGTTTGTTTGTATGTTTGTTTGTATGTTTGTTGTGTTTCAGACTTTCAGTAAGACTCCATTGTGATTCTGGCTTAAAGCTACTGACTTTGGGAATGGAAATAAGTGTTTATACTGACTTTGGGAATGGAAATAAGTGTTTATATCAACCCGATAGCTTTACCGACGGAATGATGCATCTTAACAAAGTCATTGCAAACGTAATGGGAACTTCTCAATCTGTCATTTTAAGCACATAAGGTCTGAAGAACTCAAACATTGCACTGCCATCAAGTGGTGGCGGTTCAGACCTTTAGCACGGGGATGAAGGTTGTTGAGAAAGTAACCAATGTGAGTTTTGAAACATTTGCGGTTGACCTTCTGAAAGTCATGTTGGAACTCTATTCAGAGGTAAGGAAAATTCCTCATGGCATTGCATTTGTGGAGCCAGGTCAGGACATTTGATTTTATTTTGGCTCGTCATTCGGTATCATTTGTATGTGCTCCCTTCCTCATTTATTAGCTGCAGGAACTAATGGTTCGATTCAATTTAACAAGGTTGGCTGGGAGCTGGGAACCCTCTTTCAAGTGAATTTCTGAAGGGTAGTGATGCTAAAGTGCAAGTTTGAGTGTTTTTGTGAAAGAACCCTTTCGAGAGTATTTGTATAGGGTGAGTCGATCTTATTAGTCTCCCTTGATTTCAGGTTGTAACTGCTAGAGGTAATAGTTAGAGCTACTCTCCCAGCACAGGAAGTGATGCTGTAGCTTGTGTCGGTCCATCGTTTGCCGTTGCTTCTGCTGCTCTGCTAACATAATCAGTCTCTTCAGCTGGTGAAAGATCTCAACTGGGTTATTGACGTCCCGGGATTGGATGCTAGATCATTGGTGCTCTGTTTGAGTGTATTTTAGTCTTGTTCTCTTTCGTATTTCGTCTATATTGCTTACGAGCTCTCGATGTTGATATTGGTTGTAATTTGATTGACTCGTCCAATTAGGAAAAGGGAAACTTCAGTCAAGTTGTACAGATCTGTGAAACTATATACAATCATAATGATACGTCTGAAGGCAAAATTTAAAGCTTTATGTCAAAACACTTGCTGCAGATTTGTGAAACTATATACAATCACAAACTTCAAGGGTTCTTGTTTATGAAGTTTAATATTTACTCGAGTAGTCCTCCACAAAATGTCATCAACAGATGGAACCCGAATTAGGATATTGTTGATCATCGTCCTCAACCAGGAAATTTTTGGACGAGAGATCATCCCACGGGCATCTCCTACCCATTCACGTTGTTGAGCATGCTCGATTTGTGGGAGGAATGCTAGGAGGTAGAAAACTAGCAATGTTGTGAAATGCCCGCCGCGAGGAACTCCTTCAGATTTGCAACAATGCCCATATCGTATGGGTTTCTGAACCGGATCACAGTTGTGCTTTCCCCTGGTAAGACATATTGATATGATGCTCTCTGTAGCATTCATGGGAACAGTAAATAATTAAAAATATCAATGTTAAAATATCTGGTTCTGGCTGACCAATGAAACAAAATTCTGGATACTTCTTCCAGTTCACCTGCGTATTAGAGAAAACACAGACGACAAGTAAGTTGCCATAGCAAACTCAAACACAAGGTAGTTTCTTCTATCAAGGGAACTCACCCACTCATCAGTCCGAATGTTGAGACAAATGCAGTAAATGTGCCACATCGTAAAGAACACCTGTAGTCATATGGTTGTAATGAAAACATCTTACCACAATGCATTGAGTCACGCAAATAAAGCAGAATTGACATACTTCAGTAAACTGAGAATGACCTGCCATAACACTTGAAGAAGAGAGAAGAGCACTGTGCTCACAAGCAAACACCTTTCTAGATCACTCTACAGTCATAAACAATAGGATTGAGGAGCTTCAAATGCTGCATGTTGATCTTTTACAAAAAGAATAGTAGCAATGTCACAACAGATGGGAAAACCTGAAATATATGCTTGCCTAGCGACCAGTATTCTCTGGAAACTGACAAAAAAGCCAAAAGAATAGAAGTTAGAACTTCAGCACTCGAAGACAAAATTTATAGACAAAGCATTTTAACAAGATGATTACAAAATGTTTCTATCCATATCTGGGACTGGAGTTCACAGAAGGTTAAGCTTGCAGACCTTGGAAATAGATAATGCTTACCCTTAAAGCAGCATACTAAGTAGGAAGTTTCAGTTGCAAGAAATCCAACAAGAAGAAGCATGAAGAGGACATGATTCTTGTATCCTGCTCGATCCAAGCAAGGGGATAAGATGCCCCGAACACAAATTCAAGGAAGAAAAGATGATCAGCAGCATCAATGAAACTCCTTACAAATTTCCTTAGATCAATGGCATCAATTACCTATGCAGTTCCCAAAAGCAGGACAATGGTGGTCAAAACCTTTAACGTATGCCTCGCAGCTCTTACAGTATCTTACCCTATTTGACAGTATAGCACCCTGAAACAGAATAAAGAAGAAGGATTTAAGATTGGGCTTAGGGTTGAACCAAATGGATTCAAAATCATAAGATCAGGAACGAAAAGAAACAACATTGAGATTCAATAAATGAATTCTGAACCGTGAAAATTTGACAACGTGATTTCAACCAAAGATGTTCATTTCAGCACACAACCTTAACATGATCACCAAATTCTCTCGTACATGTTTCAGTTTCGACGAGCTCATCGGTCCCTGCAAATTTGTTTGTCACGAAACCTGGATCACTTGACACAATTCTGCACACAGTGATGAGAAATTTAAAACCAAGCACATCATTAAGCAACATAAATGATGTTTAAGAATCACCAACCTGTACAAACCAAGAAAAAGCAAAACCATCTCTCCGTTGAAAATAACATCAACAAAAAGCCAGATAGCTGCAGCACAAGCAGAAAAATAAAAGGGCACGTCACAATTCACATAAATTCTTTTGTTAATTAAGAAGAATCACAGACTTAAGACTTACCAGGTCGAACAAAGACGAAGTAAACTCCCCAAACGAAGAGCGTATTGAAGACAACCAGAGCTGGAGCCGAAGCGGAGACGCCGATAAGCAGCCTACACCATCTCCCAAAACCAATCACCAGCAGCAGGACTACCACTGAGTAAACACCAAACCACGCAAAGGTCTTAATCAATTTCAGAGCCACGCAACTTCATAACTTCTAATCGTGATCGTTTCTTACCCGAGAGCAGAAATTGGAGAATAAGTAAGGAAGCTGGGAAGAACCGAGGGACTAGAGAGAGGGAGAACTGAGTGATGAAGACGAAGATGAACGAAATCGTGGATCGCCCAGCTAACTGAAACGGAGATCGCCGGAGCTTTTCCCTCCGATCATTCAGACGCGGCATTTCTTCCTCCTCCGTTCGCCGGTCAAAATAAGTCCAGTTGGAGCCTGAACGTCGCCGTCGATTCCCAGACTCCTCCATCCGTTGTAATTTTTTGTTCTTACCGTTAGTCAAATGGGCCACAAAGGACCAAATTTGAGCTGACACAAGGGCCCAATAGTTTCCGATCTGGCCCAGATCATAATGTGGTGAGATTTTGAGATATTGCAACAAGCCTACAAGTCTGGTGTCTCCAACTACAAATTTTTATTCATACATTTTTTTTGTCCGAGATAGGCGCACACCAAAATAAAAAAAATAAATATTACATAAGATGTGTAATAAGATTCGAATATAATATTTTTATGTAGCCAACAAATAACTCTACCATTCAAATCTAATGCGTACTAAGTTCAATCAATTCTATTATGTATGAGTACCACATTACAAACAAGTTATCATTGTAAATTGATATTTTACTTCGGCCTTCAGAAATTTAGTAATAATGACGTGACATTATATTCTACTTATTACTGTTAGACTATCAGCTGATTATGTAGTAACTTATTCCTTTAGTACATAAAAAGTATAATCATTACATGAGAAGTTCAGAATGACATACAGAATGATTATGATTTCGATGACGACATGAAAAGTTCTGAAAGATTAATAAAAAACGAATATGATGGGTGGTGTGAGCGACCTAAGTCGAAATGTAGCTAGGGAGGGGCGGAGGGCACATGGAGCTATATCTTGAAGTGGGCCCGCCGGTAAGTTAGCCGACGGCGGTGGATTTTTAAAACAAAAAAGAATAGTGAGAGAGTTTGGGAAAGTTGAGGGCTGGAGAGTATCATTGGATACTCTGAATGTAAGACTGCGATTCGTCGGCGAGACCCCAAATCGGATTTTGCCACATCGGAAAAGAACAGAGGCCTGCATACGTCGGCCATGTGCCAGAATTGTCGCAAAATGTGGGGCGGGCTTGCAATTTCTTTCAAAATTAAGAAGACTGTAGAAGAAGAAAAAGCTCTGCTCTGCCTAACTTTCTAAAAATGAGACTAGTTAGTTGAGAAAGCCGAGACATCCTCTGTCACAAACGATAAAGCTTCAAGCTTTCTTTCGTGAGATAAGAAAGTAAAACAGAGAAGGGGATAATATGTAGGAGGAAGTGAAATTTATCGGCACCTTTTACTAAAATGATGGAGTAAGTTTATAGTCGGTGACTGGATTTAAATTTTATAATTTTTTGGAAATGAATACCGTTATAGTAAAGAAGGAATAAAATTTAATTATAATCGTGAATAAAATTATTTATCCAGTTGGACCCGATTTTTATAGTTATACTTTTTATTTTTAAAAAATGTGGGAGTGGGATTTGAATCATGGTCGTTCAAATGTAAAGAATGCATGATTATTATCTCTACTAATATCACAATTTGATTAAATTATGTATTTAATTGATAATAATAAACATTATAACAACTAATTAATACTAAAAAGTAGCATCTTATCATAAATTAAAGTAAATTATACATTAGATCATAATTATTTGATTAATAAAAATTTCAAATCATTTATATAATTTGAAATTTCTTAAAAAATGATTCAATAACTACATTTTTGACAAACAAGATTATGATATGAACTCTCTATATTACCGGTTTGATCCGGCTCAATCAAAAAATCGTTCGGTCCGACTTAACTTTATTTTTTATTATTTAATTAAAGCGGTCCAACCTGGTTTTGAAAACGGTCGGGCCCGATCAAACCATCAAACCTTGAACCCCTAACCTCGCCGGTTCAATTTCTGATATGGTTTTCAAAACCTTATAAATATCCTCAACAAACACCAACTCTGTTATTGCATGAGAATCGAGGAAGTTGATTCAGACTCTAACTCTAATTACTTAGTTGATTGACTTGTTCGAATGAATTAAGTTATTCTACCCCAAAGTAATTTAATTCTCGATTCAAATCATACTTGGACATTGCATTTTCAATGTATTATAGTTAACAATGATCCACACCGATAGATAAAGTTAATTGTTTGATCTTACTTTTATTGGCGGATACGAGGTGAGTTACGGCTGAGAGAAAATTTATATCCAGTTCAATGCTTGGTCGTGTCGGAAGTAAAGGAAACCAATGAGAGTTCCGACTTTTTTTTTGGTATCGAATCCTAAGTTATATATAAAGTTATAATGATTCGTAATCTAACCAATGGTTTTAAAGTCTACTCATTTACTTATTTTTTTAAAGTAATCTGTCAAATTTAAATTTATAAATAATAATCATAAATTTATTCAAACCATCCAAATATAAAAAAAATTACTAATGACACAATCAATCTTTAAGAATAACTTAATTTAACTAAAAATGTAATACTTTTATATATTTTAATTTTCTATTATATTTAAAAAATAATAATTATCAATTAATTACCCAATACATAAATTTTTAATTAATATCAAATTCACTGCATATATATTTCATTACTTACTTTTGCCAACTACAGATTTGGTGCTAAGCTGGAAACATGAAGGAATCGTTTTATTTTTGGTAATGAAAATATGAAGAACTTCTATAGGTCATCTGCATTTTATTATTGGTTTTGGTAACAGTAATTATCGGCTGCGTTTCAATAGCCGAGCCGAGAGGACGACCGGCTGGCTACGTTTTCCCTGTTAAAAAAAATTAACAAGACAGAAGTCGACGGGTCGGGCCAGAAAGAAGTTGACGGGTCTGTTAACATTTTTTCATACCCGCCAGTCCGCCACCATCTCACTCCATTGCATGTGGGCCACGTGTCCTGAACCAGCCTGATTTGTCCGATTCCGGGTTAATCCGATTGGTCGACTGCGCGTCCCCTGCAGTTCCTCCGACCAATATCGTTTGCTTATCTGATTAATCATTAAAGTAGATAATTAATAATTCGGCTTAATCTTACTCAATTAAACTTGACACTTAACACTACGCGTTTCATTCACCACGCAGATTCCAGTTCATATATTTTTTAAGCGTGTGACAGCTCAAATATTCGTAATATGAAAAAGAAGGTAAAAATGTCATTATCAAGCGGTTGATGGCTTCTTTCATTATATTGCTTAGTGATTCAAAAGTCGTTAGTTTGTGATAACGAGGAGTGAATGTTACATTGTGATTGCAATATAGTTAAATTAAATAAGTTGTGATTTCTAACAGGAAGTTTAGATAAAATGATTAAGGCCCAACTGACTCGTTCCATTAGCATCAACCTAGCCAAGGCCCTGAAACACCTCAGTCCACGAGCGGAGAAATTCTTGCTAAAAAATCCTGCCGCTAAGTACGAGAAGATCGACAATCAGTGGTGGTTCGAGGAACTTCCTGGCGTGGATTTGAAGCGATGCTTGAGCGAGAAGATCGGAAGTCGGTGAAGCATGTAAACGTTGATTCAAAGCAAGGGCTCACAGTATAAAAGCATAACCTCAGTCCACGAGCAACTTGCGCTTTGAGAACGGGATGAATACAGGAGCAAGGGTGTTGAAGCTGCGGGGAGCTGCTTACACTGGGAGTTGCGGAGTTCTCGACTTTGGCCAATTCGATCAAGATTATCTGGGAGCTGATTAGCCGAGGAGCTGCGGTGGATTGCGGGGAGCGTCGCACCGTTTGATTCGAGATTAGGAAGTCGACGATCTTTAGTATTCCATTCGCAAGTTGCCATTTTTATTTGCGTTTGCTCTGTTCTACCTTATTCGCTGGCGTGCATCTCAATTTAATTACTTGTCCAACGAGTCCCTTGTTTCTTGTCTATAACAAGTTGTCGATCTTGCTTTGCTCTTGAACTAGAATCTTAAATTAAGCTACTGATGAAATTAAGTTGAAGTGCAGCTTAATTTGTTTCCTATTGGCTCGTTGTTAGGAACTGAACTGTGTTTGGTGTAATGTGTTCGTAGGAATCTATATCACACAAGCTGCAGCTTTCGGTTTCAGTTCCAAGAAAGAAGAGATCAAGTGATATGTTATTATTGTTGATTCACCATTGTTCATTAAGCTCTCTTCTTATTCAGAAAATCTCATAAAGTATTGTTGTGGGCTGAAACTCATCCAGTTGGTTTGCTAGCATTGTTGAAATTGCAGTAGTGCTTTCTAAACGTAATCTCTGCAGCTAGGTTCCGCGATACCTAGGTGATTGGTTCTCAACCTCTTAACACAAAAGGCGAATTAGACGGATCAGATTACAACAGATCATTCATGCATTTTAACACAGTACTTAGGCCTACCTTCCTCTTCTATGAACTCCTTGCTATGATTCTCAAACAGATCGTTATAGTCGAGTGGTTATAGCATCTGATTTTATTCCTAACGATTTTGGGTTTAAAATTCGAAATGTGAAATCATTTGAACACTCTTGTGGTAGCACTAAATGTGGTGCAAGTCGAAGAGTTTCTTTATATAAAAAAAATCCAAAATCTTGTTATGAACATCCAACACTATTCTTTGATACAAACTAAGTATGTTATAGTATTTCGTATAATATCTGCCTCTATTACAACAATTTCATATGCATGAAGTTTTTCATGAACCTGTGTCGAATTTCCATACTTTTTTATATGTTTTCAGTTAAAAATATACTACAAAAATATTAGATAAACTAGTTAAAACCTCTCTTAATAACTCAAATTATTGAATATATAATAGTCATATACACATACTTCATAAAATATTCAATATTTTCAGTACGATTTTAAAAACACAATAATATATTATTGATTCTCAACATTATCCCAGCAATTCTACCGTGGATAACCCATTATAAGTCTACAACTACAAGTCTCAATTATGTTATAACTTGCACACATATATCAAAGCAAAGTAAACAAAATCAAAATCCAAGTTGGCCAACTTTCCAGACAAAACCAACTTGGACCGATGAGGAGTACACGTCACTGCAGTCCTTGGACAGTTGGACACTTAAAGCAAGCAGTCAAGAACAAAAAAGCTGACTGACTAGGATCTTCTTACGTGGCAGAACACATAAGACATACATAAGCAACTGTTTCTCAAGTCATCAGTCGTCACCCCCAAATTTCTTTCTAAATACAAACTGTTTCCATTAGCTTAATTAATTTCCAAAAACTTGAATTTGGCTTCACACCTAATTACTAAAAAATACGTACCTACCTACCACCTAGCTTATTAGGCCTCGTGTGAACGAAACTATATGTAAACTAGCAAATGTCGACACGAATTGTGGGAAAACAAGAGGCCTATCATTGTTTTGAATTTGTCGGGGAGTTATCTATCGCCATCAAATCCGCCATTACAGCAGTACTGATCATCAGCTTACGCTTTAATTGTGTTGGGGGTGACATGGATGATAGATATGGCGGCTAGCTATTTACGCGTCCAAAAATTGAATATTTTTAAGGATAATCTTGTTAATTTGGTATATATATATGGTTGTTAATTTTTTTCCAGCCACGAATGACTTAGCAAATTGGCCGATTCAGACTACTTTGTCTGAATTAAATGTTCATAATGTATATGGGGTTATTTAATGTGTACGTAGGTCCGACAATCCCAATTCTCGGAATGAAGCAGGTTTGAGGTAAAAAAATATTTTAGAATATTCAGGACGAATCTGAATCGTTAAATTTCACTGATTTTGTACTTTGACAAATCTAACAATCTATATAAAAAGGTATAAAAGTCTTTTTACAATATTTATTTAATTTGTTATTTTTATATAACAGTACTGCTACCTCATCGTCGACGTTGACCTGTCAGCGACTTACCGGTCACCGTCCGGTGACTTTTCCGATAAGACTCCGGTCGCCGGCCGACGACGTTCCGGCGAAACTCCAGTCACCAACCGATCACTTTTCCAGCGAATCTCCTATGACTTTTTCGACAAATTTATAATCGGTTATATTTTTTAAATGATAACCAATTATGTTTTTATAACTGGTTATAGTCATGACCAGTTACTAAAAAAATATAACCAGTTATATTTTAAATATAACTAGTTATAAAATGTAATAGATTATATTTTAATTATAATCAGTTATATTTTTTAAATTATAATCAATTATATTTTTTAATAACTAGTTTTAATTATAACGAGTTAGGTCATAAATATAACTAGTTAAAATCATTAATTATAATTAGTTACATCTTTTAATTTATAATCAATTATATTTTAATAATAGTTATAGCTATAACCAGATATATAACCGGTTATAACCAATTATATCTTTTAAATTATAACCTATTATATTTTAATAATTAATCACTAATTATAACCAATTATATTTTGAATATAACCGGTTATAAAAGAAATATAATTGGTTATAAAAAAAGTATTAATTAAATATAATTTTAAATTCATTAATTGTACAATAAATAGTTCGTAAAAGGCTCGGGGTCTATTTGTACTAATTGGAAAAGTATCTGGGGCATCAGTGTTAATATTAAAATAAATAAATACTGTGTTGTTAGTTAATAGGAATTTGGGATTGATTATGTAAGTTTTGAAATATCTAGGACCTTATGGTGTTTTTTTGCAGGTCATCTTCTTCAAATAGGCGTGTTGGATGATCGAACTCCTCCGTCGCTACCGTATAGCTCAAATCCATAGTCATCACGATCGTCACTGAAGGAAGTCGGCTTCGTCATCATCCTGATGACCGGATTTAGTTCAGAGACGCCACCAAAATCGATTCTCCTTACGTCCTCAGCATCTAGTGTGGCGAACAGATAAAATCGGTTTGCCGGAGAAGGTAACGGCGACGACAACGACTCTGCTGTTATTTAACTCTCAACTCAAATGGAAATATAACCTCGGTGTCTTATGCGTACGTCGGCGACAATAAAATAGTAGAGGAGGGGTCGTGAAAGTTAGATTTCAGGGGAGACATATTAAAATAATTAATTAAATATAAAATATAAAATATAAATAAATGAATGAATATCCAAACTACCCCTCCAATCAAAACTCCTACAAAATCCTAAAACTTTAAAGCAGGTACATGTAAAATGATAAATAATCCTAACCGCTACATCATTAATAGTAAGCAGAGACGGAAACATCGTAATTAAGCTAATACGGAAATTTCAGAGATAAATTTTTGTTGTCACAATTGTCCGATTATTAGTTGTACAAAATATGGGCATTGTTCAAAAGAAATTAATGCATGATTGTTATACACGGTTGTACGGCACACTAAATGGGTAGTTCAGAGTTCTTACGGCGGAGGACCGAAAAAATGACAGGAAGCTAAGTGGCCGTTCCATCTGCCCAGCCGATTCCGGCCAAGTTTATTCCCTATTCATTCATTCATGCAAACATGACACGCAGGTTAAATCCAAAAGAAGTGTTGTTTTGGTGTTTTGTAACTTGTCGTGGCTGTCGTGAAAGAATCAACGTCGTCGTTTCTCCTCGTCTTCTTCCAGCTTCACCCAACTGGGAGGAAGAAACCTGAATTTAGACGTGGCTAGCTCCTCCCAGCAAAGAAATATAATGTTGTGTGTGTTTTGGTTCTTTGTGCGTATGATTGGTGTTACGTGCCGCATATATAAACCAAATTCCTTCTTTCCCACTGACCGACTTAATTCTGCTGGTTTAGACTTTACATTCTCAGAATTGGAGACCAATTCAACAAGTCACTTGAATTACATGTATATACACATTGGTCCATGGACACAAGTCGTGAAGTCAATTCGATTTTCCAGCCGTCTTCAATTAGATTATATCTTACGATTCTAAAAAAAAAAGCTGGTCTTTTTTCATTGTAATTTGCTGTATTTTATACGAAATTTACCGACTAAGTGGAGTTGTGTTAGTGATTATTCTGAATTTGGAGGTCCCAAATTCAAATCCAGCATATTTTGAGAACACTCTTATAAATGATTATTTATGTTTTTATTATGTATCGATCGAGACATTGCACGAATCAATTTTCCCTTTATTATATCTAGTTACTTTTGGACTACCTAGTGAATGACCAACAATTTGAAAGATACAGTTAAAGAGTTCATTATTCATTGTACACTAGTTAGTAGACACAAATTTACGATAATTATTTAGTATTTGTAAAATTAATAATTACCCAATCTAGAACATACATGCTTGGCAACAATTTTTTATATAATTTTAAAATTTAAGAAATAACTAAATCACTATCGTACGTATATATAGTATATGATTGATAATGTACCCTAACTTTAGTGCTACCTAAATAAGTCTAAGTGGTCATATCATACAATGACCCATGTGTATATACAACAGCAAAAATTAAACTTAAATAATGGGAAAGAAGCATGCAAGATCCACCAGAAAAAAGGAATGAGCTTTCCATGTTTCTGCTAGTGGGAAAGACCCAAGAAAACGTTAGCCGTGTAAGTGAGTTTGGAAGTGTAGGAAGGTTCAAGCTGAGACATAGACCCTTCACTGCTCCAGGTCAGCAGAATCCACAGTAACATACATACAAGAACAAGAAAATGGAGCATTGAAAGCGATTACTCATGTTTTAGCTCTTCCTATCCTGCCAAGTCTTTTTGAGGATACTATCTCTATGCCAAGAGTTACAATTACCTCGAAGAAAATAAATACCAAGAGTAAATATGAAATCATTTTCGATGGGATAAATGTTATTTTACCTTCTTCATTCACGGTCTCATAATAGAGCATTGTTATTATTAGCCGGTCGTTTGGGTAGGTGATCCGGACATGTGATTTGGGGGTGATTTAGGTGTTTGAAAATCTTTCGTTTTAAATCATTTGTTTGGACACCAAACAAGAAGAGATTTAGGGAGATTTGAAATCACTTTGTGGACTCGGAAAGAATTTCGTAGGTGATTTCAAATCACCTCACAAAAATAGAGATTTCGGAGGTAGAGATTTTTTAGAACTTTAACCAAATTACCGTTTATTTTCTTTTAACAATTGATACGACCATAAATAAATGGAAGACATTTTCATATTAATTTTTCTTTAAAATATTTACATTCAAAATCACACAAATCACCCATTCAAATAATTTATTTCAAAATAAAAAATTTTACCTAATTTTTTTCTATTTAAAATCACCAACCCGACAAACTCTAAACTAATTGCAAGAAAGTTTATAAAATGCTGTTCGACAAAATATCTTACATAAAAAAAATGATGCAAACAAAACGGTCATCAACCTCACTCGCGCCAATGAAACCACGCGCCGAGTTTCCGTAAAGCTTCCTCCTTTTTTTTTTCTGAACCCAAAATGCTAACTCTATAATTCCCCAATCCAAATTGCCAAACGAACACTGTAATAATAAGCTGAAAGCTCCAGCAGCAGCCGCGCCACACCCAGACAAGCGGCCAAAGTCTTTTCTGTTTTCATTTCCAACCCACTGATCCTCCATTAATCTCCCTCCCAGAGAATCTTCAATTTCTTCACCAGTCAAAGGGATACCTCAAATCTTCCAGTTATAGCTCAGGACAGCTAAGTGGGTGGAGAGAGAGAAAGAGATCTGATTGGTTGGACTCTGGTTCTGCTAATGGAGGGAGAACAGAAGGAGAAGAAGAAGACGACCAGCAAGGAAGAGGCGGCACCAAGGCCGCTGATTCGGACCCTGATCGATACGGTGAACGACATAGCTTCGATCTCTGACTACAGGTCCACGGTCAAGAAGCAGTACTGCAACTTGGCGAGGAGGTTGAAGCTCTTGACCCCATTGTTCGAGGAAATCCGGGAGTGCAAGGATGCGATTCCTGAGGAGACCGTTGATGCTCTCGTTTCTTTGAAAATCGCTCTCGATTCCGCTAAAGAGCTGCTCAGATTCGGCTGCGATGCCAGCAAGATTTACCTGGTCCGTAGCTTTATTCAATTCACTTTTTTTTCCTCTTCTACTTTTCAAATTGATTCTGCTTCCTTTTTCTCTGGAATTGGATTTGTTTGGATGCTCTAAAGAGGTGAATTGAAGGGTTCAAGCATCCAAATTTCTAAACCCTGCCCTTGAATTTATAACTAAACCTAGTGGGTTCTTTCTCATCTTGTTTAATCTAACGTGGGTGTATTTGATTGATTGATTTTTTCTCATCTGGTCTTAGCTGGGTGCTGCATTAGTGATGAAGGTTTCATTGTCATATTCAGATCAGTTAGCAATCGATGATGGAACCGAATCTGGATGTTTACATGACTATACAGTTCTCTTTGCCTTTCCTTGGAATGGATATACTTTGGGCTTCAATGGCTGTCCTTTTCATGTATCAATTTCTGGAACTAGATTCCTTCTGGCATGTTATTACCCGCCGATCCCACTTCCTTTCTTGCCTCCATTATTGCTATCGCGTTGGTTGCAAGGTCTTTGTCCCTTGTTATGTTTGTTCATAGCCTCTTTCATGTTAGATGCGGCAACTTGTCATGTTACTGATATTCATTACTGCGGTTGTCATGGTTCAATCGATTAATCTTGATTTTGTTTTAGTGATCTTCAGCTTTAACTTAAGTTTTGGAATTGCTGCTCTTGCTTGCAGGTCTTGGAGAGGGAGGACATAGTGGTTAAATACCATGAGGTGACGGATCAGTTAGAACAAGCTTTAGGTGGAATTTCTTTTGAAAATCTGGACATATCGGATGAAGTTAAAGAACAGGTTGGAGATTCAACCATTCGGGATCCACTTTACTGTCATATTTGGTTTAGCATGTCATTCTACATTACTATAACCATCGTAAATGGCATGCACCATGGACATTTTAACTGAACGTTACCTTCTTCATCCTCATGGAAGTTAATGGCTATCTGATTCTTGATCACGATAATGCTCCCGGGCTCTCTCTGGAACCCCTTATAATTGAGCATACATATCATCGAGTTCTGAGGCAGTGGTTCTGGGCCTTGTATTTACTTGTTTCTATGTTCTGGATCTGTGTTCAGGTCGAGCTTGTCCTTGCCCAGTTCAAGAGAGCGAAAGGGAGATTCGATTCTCCAGATTTGGGGCTCTATTTAGATCTCTTTAAGCTCTATGGCAACGATAGTGATCCCACGCCAGATCCTGATGTTCTAAGAAGGTTGTCCGAGAAGTTACAACTGACTGGGATCGACGAGCTTACACAAGAGTCACTTGCTTTGCATGAGATGGTTTCTGCTAGCGGTGGAGATCCTGGGGAGAACATAGAGAAGATGTCAATGCTGCTTAAGAAGATTAAGGAGTTCGTTCAAACTGAAAATCCCGACTTGGATTCTTCTACCAGGGGAAAAGGTGTTCCTCCTAGTGGCAGTGGGCAAGCTTCCATGGACGGGAATCACAAATCCCCGGTTATACCAGATGATTTCCGCTGTCCAATCTCTCTAGAGTTGATGAAGGATCCTGTCATTGTTTCAACGGGGCAGGTAGATCCTTAACATCCGTTATTTCTCTGCAGTATCTAAAATTGCCACTTTCGAATACTGTCTGAATTTGTTCATTTGCCTAGTGCAGACCTACGAACGAGCCTGCATCGAGAAATGGCTTGAACAAGGGCACGTAACATGTCCGAAAACGCAACAATCTCTCAGCAGCAACACACTCACCCCCAACTACGTACTACGCAGCCTAATAGCCCAATGGTGCGAATCCAACGGCATTGAACCGCCAAAACGACCCAGCAGTTCAAGATCCAGCAAAGCAACAAGCGCTTGCACACCTGCCGAGCGTACCAAAATCGAACTACTTCTCCACAAGCTCACATCCGGAACTCCAGAAGACCGCCGATCCGCCGCAGGAGAAATCCGCCTCCTCGCAAAACGAAATGCCGATAATCGAGTCGCCATTGCCGAAGCTGGAGCAGTCCCTCTCCTCGTCGGCCTCCTCTCAACTCCCGATTCTCGAACTCAAGAACACGCCGTTACGGCTCTGCTTAATCTCTCCATATGTGAGGACAACAAAGGCAGGATCATATCGGCCGGAGCGGTCCCAGGGATCGTAAATGTGCTGAAGAAAGGTAGCATGGAAGCTCGGGAAAACGCGGCGGCTACACTCTTCAGCCTCTCCGTCGTCGACGAAAACAAGGTCACGATCGGGTCCTCCGGTGCGATTCCTCCTCTTGTGACTCTACTGAGTGAAGGCACACAGAGAGGGAAAAAAGATGCTGCAACTGCGCTGTTCAACTTGTGCATTTATCAAGGGAATAAAGGGAAGGCGATTAGAGCAGGAGTTGTGCCGACGTTAATGATTCTCTTAACGGAGCATGGTGGCAGCATGGTTGATGAAGCTCTGGCTATATTAGCGATATTGGCTAGCCATACTGAAGGGAGAGCGGCGATTGGAGCTGCGGAAGCCGTTCCGGTTCTGGTTGAAGTTATCGGGAGCGGGTCGCCGAGGAACCGAGAGAATGCAGCTGCGGTTTTGGTGCATCTTTGTTCTGGAGATCACAAGTATATGGTAGAGGCCCAGGAGCTTGGAGTTATGACTCCGTTGTTGGATTTGGCACAGAACGGTACAGAACGAGGGAAGCGGAAAGCTCAACAGCTGCTTGACCGGATAAGTCGGTACATCGAGCAGCAGAAGCTTGCTCAACAAGCCGAATCCGACTCTCCGAATCCACCAGCGGAAGCCACAACGGATCCTGCATGCTGACATTTTTTTAGAGTCCGTGTTGGTTTGCTTCGATTTGGTCGGGGTTGTATGCATACCGAAAAAGACGGAGTTCGATTCGGCAAGGGGAGAGGTGGAAGATCACCAGATTCCCTACCGGGCTATATTTACTTTGTAGAGATGGATGGAAAGATGGCAGAAGGAGAAATGGAGAGGAAGAAGAAATAAGAAGACAGTGGGTTGTAGATGTGTCTTATGCTGTTTCGCCATTGTTGTAATCATCCTCTCAAAGTTGTTTTATTTTCATTGAAGAGATGTTCTTCGGCGTAGTTTTTGTGGACCGGTGTAAGATATTTTGTAATACTGCCTGCTGTAAATTTGCTGCTGCAAGTCATAAGAGAAGCTAATTTGAATGTCTGCTTTGCTGTAGTTGTTTCTGGGTTCGTCCATTGAAGTATGAATAGTAAATGACAAGTTTAGCTCTTAAATTTCAGGTGTTGTGTCATTTATGTTTTTATATCAAATTATGCTGTTTTTTTTTCGCTATGGAATTGATAGGCAATTCTTTTACCAAAAATTGACCAATTCCGCTGGAATTGACCAATTGTCAATTTCAGCCTCCAATTCTGGGGCGGAAAACAAAGCCTATGTCAGACATGGGACAGCCCAGCTAAACACCCGGCCTTGCAGCGAACAGAATGCCCATGAACTTGGACTGAGTGGGTACCCAGTCCTTACTGGACCTGGACCCAAAGTCCAGAAGCTGAAAAAGAATACGGCAGAGGCGCAATATGTTTAGAGCAACATTAATAACTCAAAATTAATTGGAGTATACTTTGTGTTCAGCCGTTTATCGCCTTGTATAAATATTCGCGGTGAAAGATTCTGAATATTGTTATCTGTGATAAACACCTTCATTACATCAAACATAACTAAATATTAATGAAGGTTGGTTCGTTTTGTCCCTCTTAGTAGTATAGTTGGTTGCGTTGTGTGGCAGAAGATTTGAAAGTATTAGGTTCGAATCCAACCACATCCCACATACGAACACGTATGTCATATTTATTTCATTTCTTTATTGTAAATGACTGTTTGTTCCATTACTAACCACTTTGAATGCTTCAGCCTAAAAGAAATATATATATGTATATTAAACGAATATTACTATTGTATGTAAATGTAACTCACGAAGCTATTTGAGCCACACAAAAAAAAGAAGTGGCGGTGGATGTTTAAGCTTTGTTTTCACTTCTTTTGAATGAAGTATTTGCTCAACTTTTTGTCAGTGTCGTGGAATTTAGATTTAAGAGTCAATTGGTAAACATAAGGGGCCGGAGAGATTAACTGATGATTAGCCCTTTTAATGAGGAAAACGTGACAAAATAAAAGCATTTGTGGAGATAAGTGTTATAGATAATCTTACAAAGCAAAAGATTGCATGATGACGTCGTCGGAGAGGTCTTCTTCTTGCCGGCCGACGTCTAACCCTTTCCTCTTTAGTGTGTGGGCTGACCGAAGCCACCGGACCCCCCCACCCGCAATCAATCGTTTCCGTTAAAAGATGACACTGAAAGGAATCGAATACTATGTTGCCTATAGAGCCTAATCCACAGTACCGTACCTCATGCAACTTTTTTTTGGATAAATGTAACTCTAGGCTCTGTTACAATCTATGTCATGTAATTTTTGGACTCTACAAATAACAATGTGGTCAACTAACTTTTGTTTGAGGTGGCTATTCCGTCATCAAATATTAGTTGACATCACAATAATTTTTGTTGGACAGATTGTAATAAAGTGGTTGTAGTATTTGATTTTGTTTTTATTTTGACGCATTTATGATGATATCAACAGTCTCACGTGACTAACGACCGGCAACCCCAAAATTAACCTAACAATAATATCACTTAATATAGTATCTGTCGAATGGACTTATCGTAAAAAATGTACTTATGAATCAAGTTTACCATCTATCTCCATGGTAAAAACTAACTTAGAGATGCATCTCCATAGGCTAAAGAGCTGTATACTAATTTCATAATGAATGTGGGAAAATGAGTTATACACAACCCCATACTTCACTGTGTAGATATGGAATGTGGGAAACTGATATAGTCTGTAATGATGATTTTAACGTCAAAGTTGGCATCAAATTCCGAGCCCACGAACAGAGTTGGCCCTGCTCTGTTCTTCTGCAGTTCAGCTTTTTCTTTCTTTCTTTCTTTTCTCTCTTTTCTTTTCTCAGTTTCTCTGCTTCCATTTTTCCATCATCAAACCGTTCCCATACCTCACCGGTCCACCTCCCCCCCCCCCCCCCACCCTCAATTCTGCTCTCTACGTTTTACATCCCATTTTGAATGTAAAATATTGAACTAGTAACTAGTTATAAGATGAAATTAAACACTTAGTTCATCATTTATTATTTTATCTATAAAAAAATATAAATGATTATTAAATGAATAATATTTCATTCTTTTATAAAAAATTTATTTTGAATTTATAAAGGTTTTATTTTGAATTTATGAAAGTTTTATTTTAAACTCGCATATTACCCTTTTATGGGTCTTGTGGTATTTTTCATTTTTCAATTGACATGACTTAAATTGTCTCACACTTTCATTTTTCTTATTCGTTTCCTATAACGAAACTTTTTTTCTATAATATCATATGAATAACACTAGTTAGGACTAAAATCACAAAAGGATTCATATATTATACGATTCATTCATCGTCCCGTTTACTTTTCACAGATGGCACACCAACCACACACGCTCCTGACAAATTAATCTATATATATACCAAATGTTAATTTATATAATTAATTCATTATGAATTTGAACGTCGTCGATGCAATCATCATGCACCTACAATATTGCTTCACATATACAAACTTCAAATATCTTTTCCTTTCTGGAACAAATTTGAACCCAACTGCTTAACGAACAAAAGTTGGCAAAGGCAAAATGGGTCACCTTCTTTTGACTCTGCCAAAGTACTGTAAAGAATTTGATTTTTTTCTTTCAAATTCTGCTTACTTTGGTTTGTTTCATTGTCTCTACAAATTATACAACTGTTGGTACTTTAATTCACGTTGTGGCCTTGTGGGTTGGGTGGAAATCATTCAAATTTTTAAATAAAATGAAATATACTATTTGATTATTATTATTATTTGTTCTGCATGGTAGTCAGGAAAAAGCTTGGCGTTTTCTTCAGTGTGGGTTTCTTAATTTGAAGATGCTTCCATCAATGGGTTCATCATGCACGTCTTCCTCCAAATTTAGACTGCGTGACAAGAATGGACACACATTCCATTAGTTGTTTTCCGTTTTGTTTTTGTCTTTCGTGTGATATATGGAAACCACCATATCGCTAGTTACGAATACATATTATTCGTCGGAATCGATCTACATATTATTCACGGTAAAACATTCATTTTTTCATGAATAAGCGCATATAATAGCAACGACTCACGCGATTGAAGACACGATTATTAAACCAAAACAAAGCGATAGCATTGCACACCCCCCATAGCATATGTTATTTGTACAAACGATCAACTACAGCGTTTATCCCGTTCGAAATTAGTCACCTCAAGTTTGAGTAACCGATCGAGTCGAAAACTAGTCCTCGAAAAGTCAAGCCATGACTTTATTGAGTGAAGGAAGTAGATGGCATGCAGTTGAAAGGATTGAGTGAATCGAAGGATACACAGCAGCAATGAAAAAGAGTTAAACCGACAAAGCAGTCAGAAAGGGAGAAAGAAACAAGCAACAAAGCCCACTACGTACGTATATTAATTATTACAAAATCATTAAATAACAGTTACCGTTAAGAACAACACAAGGAGCAAAAGCAAACAGAAGACACAGTTGCCATATATATAAGATGATCCATCATCTTCGCTGCTCCCAATACCAAACACTGACTGGTTCAAGATCTTCACGTTGAGTCATTCAATGTACATTACAAACCTTAAATGCTAGTATGGGGAGAATATGTACTCTGTTGCTTTCAAAGTTTACACTTGTCTTCTTTGTCTCGGGAAGGTGAAGATTGTGAAGACAAATCACCTAAAAATAGGAGACAAATCAGAACCCCTTTTGTCCAGGAATTCACAGCTTCTCTTTTTATACTTTCTGCATACCAATTTGGAAACATCCAGCCGGCTAGCTATGTGTATTGGGAACTACAGAACTCTCTGAACTCCCCCATGCTAGCTAGCTAGCTAGCTATGAACATCTCTGTTCTCTCCCAAATCTAGCTATGTAGTACACTGGGTTTAATTTTAAAGGGTTTAGGCCTAATTAGGGGTCTAGTAGAATTCACGTATATATAGTATAATTCTTTTAAGTTAAATATGATCATATGTAAATGATATGATAATGCAATAGAGTGATCTTATGAATAAAATTGTGTTCCGCTCGATGAGTTAATACAGTAGAAAAATAGTGAGATAGAACTAACGAATAAAAAGTTACATCATGTGATAAAATATCATATGTGAGAGTGAGCAATATGGTGAAAGTCACTTGTTAATTATTAATTAGTATCTACAAATAAGCATGTGACACTTAGCTCGGTATATTATAAGTTATAAGATGGACGATTATGAACTTAGACATATATATATATACACATTTATTGTATGTGTACCAACTCATCACTTATGATCAAAAGATTATGCAACTCTAACTTGCTCGCGTAGAAGAAGAACTAACTACTCTATTTTATCTTAAGGAGAAGATTGATCATTATTATTTCTGAATGATCACACGATCCATTTTTAATGAACAGGCGGGTAAACATTTTATCCAACCACAATAGAATCACTGCAAGGAGTAGAAAACCAAAAATCAAGGCATTTGGGACGAGAAAAGTTTGAATTCTCAACCTTAAGAATCAAGATCACTAAATCTATGCGAAGTAAGTAGATATAGTGAGTATTGATTACATGTATCACAAAAATTGGTCGAGCTCGCAAACTTTTAATCTCTTCGATAGACAGAAAATTAATTATAATATCTAACACATAAAGAAGAGAGGAGAGAGATTGAGAAATTCGAATATAAATGATAAAAACATATGATATATAATATGATGATCGTGTTAAAAACACATTATAAGTTTATAACAAGAGCACACAATACACGAAGTCATGAGATATAGCTAATTAATTGAAGGATCCAATCCAACAGTTGATACACAAATTAAACATACCAATAACCCCGCAATCATTTCCAAACTAACTAGCGAAACCCAATTATCAAAATTAAAAATTAAAAACTAACCATGTAATTAATCCCATCCAGTAGCTAGCCAGATCAGTTTGATGATCTCTAGTTGTGTGAGTTGAGACCCGTTAGATCAGTCCAGCTGGCACCCGCATTTCCGGCGCCACGTCCTCCCCAGTACTGATTACCACTGTCCGAGTCAGCAAATGGCTGCCGAGTCACCAAGTTGACTCCTTGGAGCTCAGGTTTGACTTGAGCCAGCTGTGCATTAACCCTAGAGCTTGAGTTACTAGTACCGCCGCCGCCACCACCACTCATCATTCCTTCGTTCTGGAAGCTACCGTATAAATTCCCCGCCGCCGTCTCGAAGAAAGGAAACTGCTGCACCATACCTGAATTACTACTGCTCCCTCCCATCTGAAACAACCCCATTTCTGCCCCGCCGCCACTTCCTCCACCTCCGCCGCCATAGTTCAGCCCTAAATTATTACCCCCCGCTCCAAATTGATGAGCCAAGAACGGCGGAAGCTGATGATGATGTGGCAAATGCCCCATAATCTCCGACGGAAGAATCATTCCGGCAGCAGCCGAGCTAGTTGAAGTTCCACTACCTGAGCTTCCACCGCCACCACCTCCGCCGGAGTTTTTATTTCCTTTGGCGGCGGAGCTCTTCTTGTTGCGACGGCAGCCGCCTCCCACGGGAACGTTGCGGAGGGCACCGCCTTTGGTCCAGTAGCGTCGGCAGGTCTTGCAGAAGTGACGTGGCTGGGTGAGGTTGTAGTTGTTGAAGTAGCAGAACTTGGTGTTGGTAGACTCGCACCTAGGGCACTTCAGCCCCGGCTCCGGCTGGGGTATTTTCGCCTGTCTGGCTTGATCAGCCATCGAGCCAGGCCGGATCGAAGCAGCTCCTACTCCTCCTCCTCCTCCTCTGTGTGGCACCATTTGCTGAGCCGGCAGAGGAGAAAGTTGGTGCTGCTGATGCGGAGGACGAGGAGGAGGAGCTTCGTACGAAGCAGAAGCTCCTCCTCCTCCTTGGTCATGCTGTACCAATTGGTTAACAGACTGCAAAAATTAAAAAAAAACTATATGAAAAAAACTCGAGAAAATCGTAACTATATAAGCTAGAGATGTGCCAAAGCATATAAGGATTAGAATAGGAATAAGATTTCTTTCATCTTCTTTACTTTTTTACTATATGCTCTTTCCTTTTGAAGAAAAGATTGGATGAGGAATTGAGAAAAGCGAATAGAGGAAGAATTAAAGATGAAATTTTGATTAATATTACCTGGTGGTGATGATGATGCCAGTTGGGAGGATCTAAGTAGACTGGAATGGAAGAAAAAACCATTGTGGGAATTGGGTTTTCTTTAGAGGATGATGAGCTCTAAGAATTACTTTGGATCTTCTCTCTTTTCTTTTTAGAAAGGTTGATAGGGCTTTAAGGAAAGGAGAAAAAACATGGTGGGAGGAGAATCAAAACACCCAAAGAAGAGCTTAAAGAGATGAAGTAGTGAGTACAAGAAGCAAGTCTCTGAGTGTTGAAGGAATGAATGAAGAGAGGAGGAGGAGGGTGGGGAGCTTTTGATAAAGAAGAAGGAATAATTTCTTTTTTTCCCCCCTTACATTCTTCTTTTTCTTTTATTCTTTAATATTAAAGAATGAAATTCATTCTTTTTGTTTTATTATTATTTTGTTTCATGATTTTCCCATTGCATAGCTCCTTGCTTTTTCCTTTTTTAGGGTTTTCTTTGATTTAGTGGGATGGAGTTTCTTCGCCTATAAGCTTTCTTCCCCCCTAATTCCTTAGGAGTGGTGGATTTGGATGAAATGTTTAGATATATAATTGATGCATTGGTTAGTTATGTGATGAATTACTGGTTTTTATTATTATCAAGTGATAGATGTATTATTAAAGAGGAAAAACTGAACAAAAAGTTCAAAACATACAGAAAAAAAGAGAAAGGATGAATTAACTATACTGCCGTACAAGTCGATTTCATTATCGCCTATATGATGAATTACTGTTTTTGCGGGAAGAGAAGTGAATCTCTAACCATATTTGAACATCTTTCGGCATTCTATTTCCTTTTCGATATATTAAGATTAATGAAATAATTTCTCTCATAATATAAAAAATTACCTTTCAAACGGAATCACATGACACGAATTATTTTCTTAAAGAGAGGAAGAGCGCAATGACATTCGCGGAGATTTAATTTTTAGTACAACGGGAATTTCAGTGTACATATAAAAAGATGCATAGGGTGGAATCTGAAGAGACACAACTGTATGGTAGTTGTTGCAGATGGAGCAAGCAACACATGGTGGTTTAGATTGATTCAAAACTCAAACCAAAGCATACATTTACGCAAATCTTCATCAGTACCGTTGATTGATGAGGCTATATATCTTGTATATGTATGTACTTGCTCGGCAGCAGCAGCAGCAGCAACTTGGAGGGTACAATATTGACAGTGATTTCTTCTGGTGATGATCAGATCCAGAAGATGTATGGCGAGTGAGTGAGTGAGTGAATATAATGCATGGAAGAGAGAGAGAGAGAGAGAGAGAGAGAGAGAGATGAAGACTTTAAAGCAAAAAAGTAAGATTACCTTTGTCTGCTGTGGTGGGGGGATCATCTTCAATTTCTCTACTACCTGATTATTTATTATTGTTATAATTAAATTATTGAATATCATTAATTAGTGTTATACCATACATGTATATGATCTGGATCCTTCTCTATTGCACTTTACCTCTGTGTATTTTTCATAATAATAATAATAATAATAATTGCTTTCTTTGTAGGCTTATTATTGGGCTTTGCTACGCGCGCACTTCCCCCTTTTCGGCTGCAATTTGAGCCCTTCAAAATCATACATACTTCATTGTTTCTTAAGACCACATTCTTTGAATCATGTTTCTCTTGCTTTCTTGTGCTAAGTCTTGCTTAAAGGATTTAAGATTGATATAATTTTTTCTATATATATGAAAAATCTGGGACCACATTGAGTGACGCCGTCGTTTGGTAAATTCTAGAGTTGTTGGCCGTCAGTTCAAGTGAGATCGATATGATGCCATTATAGTGGCGCCAAAATGCTTGCGCATTCCGGTTTTGAATTTAGAATTTCTAAGAATAAAGTCAAGTGCTATAACCACTCGACTTTATTTGGGTTTGGTTTGGTAGGTGGAAAATTTGAATTTTTTTTTAGTATTTTTTCAATAAGACGAAAAAGTTAGATCCTAACAGAATAGTTTTAAAGAGCAAATTGTTTTCGTTCCCATCTAAATTCTATCTAAGTCGTTACACAGTAACGATAATTTTATTTGATTCATGTTCATGGTAGTTGGGCAACAAAACTCGTATTGTCACAACAGGGTATCCGATAATCGGGTGCTTGGAATTTGAAGGATGCATCTGGAGCCTTAAATTGAAACCCTAGATCTGATCCAATTTTGCAGGATGAGTTTAAGCATTCCCTTTTTATATATGATTTGAGTGTCTTTTCTTTTTATGCAAGTGAGGCCTACCGCCATGCAAGAACAAAGGGGAATTAACGGCATTGCATTGGCAAAGATGCGGAAAGGATGTATGAGACAAAATAACCAAATAAATACAAGTCACAAAATCCCAAAAGGAGGAAACCCTAATGAGCTAGGTACATAGTGGTCAAATTAGACAAACACAAGACGATAAATTATATCCATCTTCCTTATAGTCTTCTTCATTACTATTTCCATATGTCCAGCATCAATAGTGAAATAGTACATATATATATCGTATTCTTATACAATTCAATAATTATATCTTTGATGTTATAATTGACGAGTCGGGACTTACGTAATGCTAAGGAGCTAGGCACATGTAAAAATTGAATTCCGAAATCCAAAACGTACAACACACACTATGTTAGGGTAGATGGAAGACTAATATGAGACTTACAATATGGAATTACTCAGCCTCTTAAAATAATTACTTACTATAAAATAAATTATCGAAATAGCTCAGTTGGTTAGAGAGTGTGACTCTTAACCACAAGATATTGGAGGTTCAAACCTTCCTTCTACCGAAATTAATTATCTTTTTTTTGGTATGTTGAACTTGAAATTCAGTGCTAGTAATTCATCATCAATGGCCGCCAAATGAAACTCCACTTGCATAGAATCCTAGCTATACATCCACTAAATCAAATTACTTATTTCACTAACAACCAAAAGTAAGACTAATTATTGATTAAAAAAAAAACATACAAATTTACTTCATTCGTATACATTGACAGTGACAGTGGGTAACAGGGGAAGAGTATGACTTAGTGGAGAAGGACCAATTTCTTACTATGAAGTTGGTTTAATATCTTTTATATATTTCATGGGTTTCAAAATGACAATAAACAAAACACAAAGTTTCCAAATTTACCTCGTGATTTGTCATGTTTCTCTTCTATTGTACCCTAAAGGCATTTGGTGGGCACTTTGTATTACTTTATCCATCTTCTCTTAATTTGAGAAAAAAAAAAAAAAATTAAAGCCTACGTGTACCTAAATATGTATTTCGACATTGACTGCTTAGAGAATTGACCGCCTATGTATCGTAGGGCCTCTTCCAATCGCCAAACCCAGCGGTAGAGTGCAACTCGCCTCAGCTAGGCTATCGCTCGGAAAGGACTTACATAGCAACACTTCTATGGAATGCCTCAAATTGAAGGGCCTAAATCATCACGATCGATCCAAACTGTCACGGTGAAGCTACTCCGTCCAACGTATGTACTACTAATAGTGGCATCTACATGGAAGACATACACAATGACCAAAAAAATATGTGTTGTCTAAACTCACAAAGCTACTATCCAAAAATTACTAATGCTCAGAGACCCTTTTGTTCATTAATTTAAAATCCACCGAAAGATCATCACAGAATTTGCAATTCAACCACATTAAGGCTTCTACTTTCCCCCTTTATCCAACTCTTCATCATATAAAGCAAGCAAAGATATTTAAGCAAGGAGGAGTTGCAATTTGTCCCTCTTCTAGTTTCACCCTTTTACTTTCCAAACCCTAAATTATATAATAACAAAATAGCTTGTTCAAACCCTACACCTAAAGTAATTTTTTTTTTCTGGAAATGTCTAGCTAGCTAGGTAACCTTCTTTTTCTAGATTAGGACGTGAAGTTGGTCTCAGGTAAGGAACTGAATCATTAGAGTACGAGGGATGTTCTTCTTCGTTAAGGAAACTGATTGCCTCTTTCTCTATCGTATTATTGTTTGTTGCTACTGTCCGTCGTTTTTTATTATGTGAGTTCTCCAGATGAAATGATCAATCTTTTTATTAGATAAACGATGAATGATATATTTACACTAAACATATATATATTAAAGTCCGCGCTTAATAAACAACCTAGAGGTGAGTATTGGATGGGTGGGTTGAATTTCACGAGCAAATATAGCTTTCACAATGAAATTCTTTCGAACCTACACACCTAAATGTAATTCTTTTGAAGCCAGAGACCAAAGTTCCTTCCTTTATATTTAATAGGCTTTTTTTAACGTAATAAACCTAGTCAGATTTGTTTCAAAATAATGTTTTTCAACTGTTATAATCCCTTCCAACTCTTTTAAACCGTCATGAATTCATGACTAGGAAATTACTAGTAGTATAGTGAAGTATAAATGACAAAAGAATTGACCAACCAGAGTAGAAGGACATGCAAAAATGAAGAAATGGTGGTGGGTAGGCAATATCAATGTAGTGATGTGGCGACAAAATTAAAGAAAGGGAGTCGACATCAGCCTTTATATCGTCAGAGAGATGCGGGTGGTCGGACATTCTTGCCTGCCACCTCAGCCTCCCCCGCCGGCCCCACCTTTTCTTTTCTTTTTCTCTTCACGACGTAGCCAAAGAACCCACGGAATGTATACCATTGCCCTTTACTTTAAGCCCCATACATATAACAATTGCATTATTTAGATTTAGGATCCCACTTGGTCAATCCTTTCTCCTCCGCCGTGACCGGTGGAGAAAAGCCACTCCGTCACCCCGCCATGGCCACAGATTACGTATCTTTTGGTTTTCATGTAATTCTGTTCATATTTTAATTTCCATCTCGAAGGTTAAAAATTGAAACACCTTATCGATAGTTTTGATGTGTTTTATATGAATGATACATGTGTTCGCCGCAAAGGAAGAGGCGCGTGCCCCAAGTGTTGTGGTTGAGATATGTGAATGGAGATCAAGGAGATGAAAAGAGTGAAATTTGGATTTGGTTTGATTTTGGTTTAACTCATAAAGATGGTTCAACCGAGTTTTAATCCAAATAAAAATGTATGGATGTGTTTATCCTAACTAATATCTTGAAGAGATGCGACTCTCCGATCTCATCCTTCTGTTCTTAGTCGAGTCGCGTGATCTGTATCGTCTTGTTGCACTCATTGACTATTAGTGTCTGAAGTGCCGTTGCATGTAAGATATATGATGCCTCGGTACTAATATTAAGTGGGTACTTCATTTGAGAAATAATAGTTTTTACAAAAAATGATATATGATTTTACATAAACTACTAAATTAGACCTTTGAATCCCATTTGAATTAAGTTAGAAGTCTTACCGTTCGATCACATAAAATAAAATATTTAATTAATATATAAGAGTTAAGCAAAACCAATTTGTCGAATATGAACTCCAATTGACTCAAATCCTGGTTGTGGTCAATACCAATTTTCCATATAACAAACACCCTATGACCTAAAACAATAGCAACGTACGTACACCACCACATACAAAAAGTAGACAAGTTGCTGGATGATTCAAAGGTCGAGAAAGCCAATAGCCATGCATGTATCATAACCAAAAAGAATTCTTAACGTAACAAAAGAGAAATATGTTTATTAATGATTATCTCCCTCTGTGTATTTCCTTTGCTCTGAATTGTCACCATCCCCTCCCAATTATCCCAATCTATTTATCATATCATATCAAATCAGAAGATAATTTTGTGGCGTAATAACTCTATCAGTGACGTAAGAGTGCATTACCCCAAAAGTTAATGATGAGGTTAGTGATTTTCCTGTCCACTAGAGTTATATATGTATCGAGTCTTACACCAAATTCGATTGATGTGACAAAAGTTTGCATAATTTTCGAAACCGACCAGGGTTTAAGTCCAGCAAGAAAAGATGGCTGTATGTACAAAGTCAGAATTGAAAATACGTACGGGCGTACGTTGGATTCTATGGAATACTAGCTAAAGCCTAAATGTGATGCCTTGACAAATTAATCATAAATGTCAATTTCAAGCATAATGACAAAAGATATTCCACATGAATATAGCATGATACACGACATAATCAAAGTCAAATTGCATTGTACCAGGGTGATTAAAAGCTTACTGAAACAATGAAAATAGTGGTTCACCGACGTTGTGTAGGGTAATCCATTGGTAGATGAGAAGTTTTGTTCTGTGAATCTTTAAGAAGATAAGATCACAGAACAATTTTAAAGTGACGGTTTACTCTTGTATAGAAGAAACCCGATTTCTAATTATGCACTTTGACTTGAATCCTGTTAATCATATATATTATTTCTGCAGGGGCTTTTGAGTAAATAAATAATCTGCATGGATGGATCTGGAATAACACATCTCAAGAACCAAACACATATACCATGACTACTGCAAATCGAGGTAGATGTGGGTTTTGTCCTGCCAACACTTTCTGCAACGTGGAAGAAGAATCACATTACAATTGTTTATATGAAATTATGTGTACCATATAAAAATAATAATTTAGAAATGTGGGGTGAATGAAATGAGTATGTGTAAAGTTAGTGGAGTGGGAATCTAATTCCCTCTTATCATCATTATAACTATAGTTTCATTTCATTGTATTTGTTTTGTAATGGGCGGCTCTTTAATTTTCTCCCAACTGACAATTGAACAGTCTTTTGTTGTCTGTTTGCTCTTTAGTACGTTGTCGTCCCCGCATGTTTTGCTAATTTTGATGCCAAAAAGCCTACCGATATTTCGTTAGCTAGCAAGTTGTAAAGCAAAGCTAACCCCACCGGCCCTCCTACTCTTTGCTCGCAGCCTTAATCCCCCGCCTGTGCCTTTGGAGATTGGGTTGGTGGTTTCGTTTGAGGTGAATTCGAATTGGGTTGTGTTGTAAGTTCTTTGAAAACTTATTGTGATTGTGTAGTTGGATGAGGTGGAGAACCAGTGGTTTGGAGCGTCCAACTTGACATTCAAGATGGCCAGATGGTTGGATGGCCCGTATGGCGGATCTAGTAGAGAATGTAGAAGAATAAAGAAGTTTGAGAGCTCTAAAATATGAGAAACAAAGAAGTATATGAGACGTATGATTGGAGGTTGGTTGGGCATGATGTGATTAATACTTCTAATGAAAAGTTTCCTTTTATAGTCTTACTGGACTAGGGTTATATGGGCTCGTGTCTCGTTCTGACAAGCTACTAGACTAGGCGTATCAGTGTCTATCTTATCTATTGGAAAACTAACGATTGAGATGTACATTGGGAAAATCGTAGGAAGCAGCCCGTTCTACAGTCTTTGGGCTCTCCCTGGTCCGACTAATGATCTCGGTTGGGACCGGATGCGACCTCCTAACGATTGCAGGAGTCCAATTTACTACCAATTGGGTAAAGATGTCCGTTTGTGAGTGTGACTAATATAAAGCCTGAAACCTTTGAATCAATACTAAAATTTACCACATACTGAACTACACCACTTTGATCAAAACCGGCAATAGTACCTCAAAACCAAACCAATACCCACCTCTAACTATTTGATTTGATGCGCTGTGAGCCATACTATATAGCTTCATTTTCATTTATCACAGTAAGAATTCATCCCCTGAACCCAACAATGTGTGAGTATTTCCATCATCAGTCCAAACCAGTTAGAGAAGAACATCTGTCTGCTCTGTTCCTGAATGTCACGCACATAACAGCTTGGAGCCAATTGATCAATGATCATATCAATCAGATGTGACAGAAGAAAATGGAAATGTGTTTCGAAATCCAGAAACAGAGTGATCGTACTATTGGTAGACTGTATATCTCTGTTTTGATGGGCTGTCAAGTCCTTACGATGCTGCTAACGCTATCTCTCTGTATCCAAACACGTGCAAATAGATGAAGCTGTTAAGCTTGATTTGCTCTGTTTTCACTTTCTGGGTTCTTCAAGAGAGGGATGGTTCGAGAGCTTTAGGCTTTAATAATTGCACTTCACGCACATGCAAAACCTGACCTGGAAATTTGACTCCAATCCATCACCAGGTTGAACCTTTTTTGCGTCCGTCTTTAATGACTCAAATGGCGAGAAAGTACACCTGATAATTGCCTAGGATCGCAGAGGTTTCAACCCAATGAGTTCGGGAGAAGTTAATCGGTCATGACTAAATTGCTAGCCTGTTTATTGGGTGACAGTTTGTTTTCTTTCAGTCGAGTCAATTATCTTTTTCTGGAAAAGATTGGGACAAGCAGGTTCACCAGGTCCAGTCGTCTAATGATTACAAATTTCATATGGTATTGCAAATTGGACCTAACCTGTTCGAATCAACTTGACAGTGATGCACAGAGATCGAACATGGAGCTTGATTGCAAGTTTACAACCTAAACTACCAATCTTCACCCCGGCTGTCACAAAAAGTAACATATTATCGAAATTTTAGCATTTCTTATTGTATGCTTACAACTTTGTTTAATCTTATTTCCTTAATTGGGATCGTTTGGTATAGGGAAAGTTTGATAATCTAACATCATCCAACTTTCGAGAAACACTCTTCCACATTTCCTCTATTCTCATATTTCCTCCAATTTCAAAACTCTATACGAAATGACTGCTTCTTCTCTATTATCATATCTTTCGAATCACGGCTACATGTCCCTGTTTGACAATGAAGTAATGTCACTTTCTGAGAGGTGGACATTGATTTCAGGAGAGGTCATGTAATAAAGGCATTTTCTCCGGAGGAGCTCTTGTAACAAGAGTACAAATCTGCTATATACTGGCAAGGCAGCAAAATCTAAGAAACATGAAGTGCAAAAAGCAGAGGCAAGAAGTTTGTACCAATCAAGCTTGCATCATTACTATGTCTACCATGTCGCTATCCTAGAAACTGGCAGACACGAGAAGGACAAACAAAGGAAATAAATTTCGCAGCTAATAAGAGTACTTGCAGTTTCCTCCGTCGCTGGAAGTGAAAAAAGCTAATAAGAGAGACAAAATTCGAGTAGAGATGGATAAAATTTGCTTCTACAAGTTATAGCTAACATCATACAAGTTTTGTCTTTCGTCCTCATTCAGTGAAGAAACTACGAAAGATGCTCGCAAACATTTACGTTTGACTATCAGAAACTACAAACTTGTTCATTTCTCAAGATAGCAAATGAGTCTCGAGCATACGAACTTGCTAGATTCTTCAACTATTGGTTTGAATCAGGTAAAGGAAGAAAAGATTTGGCACCAGTATTTATCATGAATGTCCTAGCTAGACGGGTATAAACCCAGAAGTTAAATTTGTGTTCAAAATTTGCCACAAGGGTACAACGAACTGCAAACTGTCTAATAAAGTGCAAGAGATGGACGATGAAAGACTAGTGTGCGACGAATTGTCGGTGCCATGCAAATACCTCCATAACTGATTAACAAGATGAACGTGCAATAATTACTTCCTTCCTTTGCTCAGCCTCTGCAAATGGTAGTTGATGCTTCCCCATGAGTTGTTTTTGCTGTTCTGCACGGTTGAAGTTAAATGCCATGTCAATATAGCAACAGATTGCAAAAATCGAACTGGAAGAACGTGATAGTAACGTCACATCACCTGTGCATCCAAACAAGTACTGAGCAACTCCTTTTCCTTGGCACAGTTTTCACTTTTCATCTGATTCATAGACAAGCAGTTCAGCAGGGATATCATGTTGGTCATGCATGGTTTCGCCATGCCGCCAAACTTCTTGGGGTTTATGTATAGTTGACCAGCTTTCCGTCCCATTTTTGCTTCAAAGCACAAACTACAACATTCAAAAGAGAACACAGTTACTTCCTGAGAAGTGTAAAGAACTGACACTCACAATAACGGGCAATTCAAAATGAAAAACGAATGAAGAATCGAACTTTAAAGTGATCTCCGGTGAAGCATGACTGTATGAGTGAAGGGTATTACGAATCCCTAAATTGATCTCCCATGAGCCCAACTTTGGGAAGGAAACCATCTATGTAGGAAACCGTCCACAAAGTCATGTAAAGCAGTATAATAAGGTTTCAAGGATTTGAACTTTCAGTGAAAAATGAGTATTGAACTCTAACGAAACACAGCTATTAGCTTCCAGAACTCAATTTCCAGCGAATCATCAACTTCACACATACTGCCTTGAACCCCAGCCAGAGCAATCGATATTCCGAACAAGAACTGATAATCGAAGCTCAAATATCTACCTGTCGAAGAGTAACTGAACAATTGAAACTATTCTTCCCAGAGGTAGGTATCGGAGAATGAGCTACGTTGAACCAATTATCACTAATGCCCGACTTCTCTACTTCGAAAATAGAATCAAATCAGCCAACACTGAAAGTATAGAAGAAATTTACCAGATCAATGAATCAAATATTCCTTCGGAACCGCTTGCTTTGAACTTGGCGAAGAAACTCCGATAGGGGTTTGTTCCTCCTCCGGCTCCGTCTAGAAATCTCTCCTCTGGTTACACTATGGAACGCTGTTGAAAATCTACGTTCATCATGTCTAAATCCAACATTGGGGTCCAATAGCCCAGGTAATAGATGGGCCGAACTTTCCAATGGACTGGTTTTTCTCCTTTCAGTATATATAGCAGGCCTATAATGGATAGAAACCAATAAGCTTGTCATTACTGTTCGGTTACCAAGTTAACTATTTTAACCGATATTATTTGGTTAATTTGGTTTAGTGTGATTAATTTGGTTTAAGTGGTCAATTTTATTTCTTAATTTGGTTATATTAGTTTAGAGCGGTCAATACACCCGTTAACCATTCTAACCATCGACCAAACATATATATATACTAGATCGTACCCGGCCTATTGGCCGAAAATCGAATTAACTAAAACACCGTTTGTTTGAAAAATTCTAAAGAAAAGACATAGTTTTTTGTGATTAATGAAAGACATAGTTAGCATGAGTATTGTATAATCCCAATTCATGTATTCTTTAAGCAGAATCCTAAAAAATGAGTAGCTCACATTACCGTGACACCAGGCACATTAGTTTGTAAATTTTTCAAGATCTTAATGTGATTTTGTAAATTTAAGAATCAATATCATATGCAATTTGAATGATAATTGAACCATTGTTATGGTTACTGAGCCAACCCAATATAGGTGAAACCAAGTAAAATCGATAGAGTACTTTTAGGGTGTATGTAGATACAAAAATTGTTAAATACATGCACCGGTAAGATATGGATAGTAAATTTCCATATGTTAACCCGTAATAAAATTCTAAACGTTCAATCAAATTATTATTTAATTAAGTCATGATAGTAGCCCGCGCATTACTGCGACACCAAACACGTCAGCTTGTTTTTTCCTATTTATTTGGGGAAGGTTTTGGAAACGAAAAAGCTATTTTTACGATAATTGTGGGGAGCCCTTCATGAACATGAAAAAATCACAGTTGCAAGGAGAGCTTAATGGATGGATATGTTTATTAAAATTATATAGCATTCAATTTATTTCGTACAATCTCAATATAATTGTGATTCGATGGTAGTTTAGTCACAGTTTGTAATGATTTAAATGAAAAACACTTATGGTTATTCTAAACTCTTCACATCCACATGGATAATGACTAATAATCCCATTAACTTACAAAAAATTACCTCAATTGACTCACTAAGTTAAAAAAATTGTCAATGAAGGATCATGTTATATGAGCTTATGTTTGATAAATATGTCCAATTCAAATCGAATCAACCCAATTGGTGTTCTGAATTGGTTAAGAAATAAATCTTATTTAATTTATAAAAAACGTAACCTCAATCGGCTTTTTAAAATAATCTAGAACTAATGACCATATCATATGAACTATGTTTAGGTTTTAAGAATTTTTCCAATTCAAACCGACTCAACGTTGATTAGCTTCTTTATTTGGTCAAGACCCGTAAAAAAAATTGGTCAAGAGTTAATGATGTGTAACTAGATTAACTTACGAAAACAAAATGTTAATTGACCCGTTTAAAAAGTACTCGATTAACTCATTTAAAAATTCATTTTTATAATGATTTGAGATTTTGAATCAACCTCAAATTAGCTTTAAATATTAAATAAATAATTTTTAAATAAAACGAAATTTAAATTAAATATATAAAAATGAGTGTTATTAGACTCAAAAAATTATAGTGAACGATATTTATGAAGAGAATAATATATTTTGGATAAAAAAATATTATTAAAAAAATGAGAAAAGAAAAATAATTTAGTAAAAAATGAGGTGGGATATGATTGATGGAACAAAAAAAAGGAATCAATAGAAATTCATAAAAACTTCATATGTCAAATGAGAATAATTATTTATATATATATATATATATATATATATATATATATATATGAATGGACTGGTTTTTCTTCTTTCAGAGTATAGCAGGCCCATAGTTCACAGAACAACAACGATTGAAGCTTGGTGGCCCTTTTTTTGTATGTGTAGTTTACTAATTGTGTTTATTTATACTGATATTATTTGTTATTTTTGTCCCGATAATTAGACTTGTTGGAAGCCTTTACTCAAAACAAAATAAAGGTTACTTTATAATTCATTATTAATTCTACCAGTGAAATTAAACCGACTTCCCACTCAAAAGTCAAATCTCAAAGCTACATGAATGTGATGTAACAAGAGAGAAGTAACAATATAGTCTAATTAATATCAATCTAAACTATAATACAAGGCAGAAGGAGACAATGAGATTTAGTAACTACCAACTCTGTTGTTTGTTTAATCCTTAAAAATATTGTTTAGGATATGGTCAATGCTGATCTTTGCCTCTTAGTAATTGGCAGCAACTCACTCTACTCCATCCAATCCTTTACATGCTTACTTTCGACTTATACCAAAACTTAATTAAACCTGAAGTTATAGAAACCAATCCAAATACTACATGGTAAACTAAAAGAAGTTTCACGGGGTCAAAAATGTTCATTAATCAAATTAGTATAACGTTTTTTGGGAAGGAAATTCAAATACAAAAAATTTGTATTGGTTTGGCTGAAAATAGACGGTATTATATTAGCCGGAAAGGTTAAGATTAGTTAGTAATATCTTTAGACACTTGCACCAATAATTACTCATAAGACGGTAGTTATGATTAGTTAAATACAGTCACGAGAAGCTATCGTCCAAATCCCAAACTAGCCCACTCCACGTTTGCAAGCTTATCAACTACCAAACACCACGACAAGAACACACGAGAGGTGTCGATTGAGTACGTAGAAACTAACAAATATGCTATATATCTTGTAACTAATAAAATCACCTGCTCAATGTTGCTCTTGTTTCCTTTGAATTAAAGTAACCATTGAAATGGGTGAGTGACCATCACAATTAGTTTAAAATGTTTAATTTTATGAACAAATATTATGAAGCCTTTTTTCAACCCTTATCGACATACAACTGTTTTTCATATTAGAGATTTAAACCTGTGTAGATCCTCAATATGCCCAATTGACCATTCATTTGCATCTAACTTGAATGGATCTTTGTATGTTTCAATTCTCTTTTACGAGTTTCGATCGAGTTACTTGTTAAAAACCCTTGTAAAAATCAATTTCGAATCTTTCCCAACAATTCAAACCATTCAAATATAACGATTCTCAACAACCATGATATATATCATCAAACAAACTAAGAATCACATATATCTTCCGATTAGGATTGTTGACGAACTAGGCTGCTCTTATTTGACTAGAAAAAATTTAACTAGACAGAAATTCAACTCGAGCCAAACATTACTCAGTTAGCCAGCTCATTTGAGACACTATTACAACCTCGCCTATAAACAAAACGAATCGTGCTCAAACTAGGTAAAACTCGGCTCAACTATAGCTCCAAAAGCCTCGAAAAGGACAGCCAACGGCTCCCATCAAGTCTCTTGTTCCGAGTCCATTAATATTCGAGTTGGAAGGGACCCTAAAAGACAATATATAATAAGGAGACTCCCTTCAAAACAGAACATACACCAAAAGGGAGGACAAATGAAATTGACTTCACTAGAAAGAAATGGACCACTCACTAGCACAAATTATGGTCCTTTGAGGTTTGCCATCACATGGAGCCAATCCTTGCCATACTCGAATCGAGAAGGTAAACATATATAGTTCCAAAATTTGTACCAAACTGGTGGTTCACAAAGCACCAGAAAACAATAGTACCAAAAATTTCCCCAACATTTCAAAAGTTCAAATACTTTCCATAACGTTAGAACTCCACTACCCACTATAACGACCCTAATAAGAAAAAGTTGTGAGATGGGTTGGTTGGATTTCAAAGTGATAAATGGGCTCGGTAGGTCCCGGTAAGGGTCAACTTATACATAGTTAGTTGTTTTGGTTTGAATACTATCTAGTTCAAATATATTTATGTGGATTTCATATCGTTTACAAGGCATTGGGGTGGTCGAGCTTAAAAGACTAGCACACCTAACTCGTTGTTGCTATAGGTACTTATTAAGGTCATACGTAGCGATATTTTAGTGAGCCGCCACGACTCGATGGGCAAAATCGTCCTAATGATATCAACCGTCACGATGAAGTCACACCACCTAACACCGGACTATATATAGACATTGTCATGCTCGCTCTACAAAGGGCATTCTCTCATCAATTCAGAGGGAAAATTCCATTCCATTAGTGTATCTATTTTTTTTTTTTTTTTACAAATCCTAAGTCACTCATGAACTCATTATTTTATATCGTTCTATTTGCAAGCAAATCAATATTTAAAATCGTTAATTAAAAGATCAAAATCTCTATTATCCATCTCAAACGATAGCTTAACATAAAAATTTCGAAAAGAGAAAGGTAAGGGTTTTGGGTGGTGACTAAAAAAAGCAGGGTTTATTTTTTGTTGGGTAGGGAGGGAGTGGGTGACTTTCGGCCGGAGTCGCGTGACATATAACAATTGACATTAATTTTTGCTTTGATTTTTTGCAGGGAGATTAAACAAAGACATTTGTTCACTTGTTCATGATGATGATGATGGCTTTATTTTTGTTAGTCTTAGAATATGGTTTTTTATATGATGACTTCACTCCGCTCCACTTGAACGCCAAATTGCAATCTCACATTCTTTATTACCTCTATAAACATGGCTTCCTCTGTTATGACCTCACTGTATTTTTCTCCCCTGTAATTACTTTATGAAATCTTGTTATTCAAACCTCAATTCGATTCTATAGAGTTTAAAATGTACGGTAGTGCACATAGACCTACGGAGAAGTTAGAGTTCTGCACCGAGAGCGGGATGGACTATGATTCAGTAACACTTTTTATTGGATTCGTCATTGCGACGAGCATGATTGTAAGATTTCAAAATATGACCTATGCGCTTAGCTCCATATCTCCTCTTGTTAGGTTAGTCGATTGATTTCTAGGTCGGAATTGTCGATTCGTCTTGATCATCCTTTTTCTTCGTGACTGAATCTCCTGATTATCGCTTAGACATCTCCCCCACTAACCAAAAGACTAAAAGAAAGAAGAAAGCAAGAGATTATATCAGAGAATCAAGAATCTGGACTTTTGATAGGGTCCCCCTAAAGGAACCGAGAAAATACTTCTTTTGAGTTCCATAATTTCATACCGTTCCAGCTAAGAATGACCAAAATTTACTACAAATAAAAACACTAGCTGGACGCCAATTTGATTTCCCTTTGCACGTTCTTCAAACTAATCTCATCCTAATTCTGCGCTAAATGATCGACACTAGCTAGCTAGACGCCATTCTGAATTTTCTCCTACGCCAATTACGAATTCAAATTGTGAATTGCAACTCTCTGTTTCAACTGAATTGTTCCAACTTGACACAATCAGACAACTGTTCATAACAACTAATTCTGTCAGATTTGTCTTTCTTTTTCCCTCCTTTGGAAACATCGAAGCCTCCGTTGCTATACAGATGTTGATGCCTCTCTGCCACATTAATTCCACCCCTCCATGGCGTTTTCAAATCTCCATTACCCACCACTCATCATCATCACGTCAAAAAAACCCATATAATATATACAAAGCACTGGAAATGGAAACAAAAAAAATTGGAATTCATCCCGAGTATGAATTAAGGCAGAAGAAGAAGCTCTCAATTACAGTGTTCAAATCCTAAGAAACGAAATTTGAAACTAACCACCCTTCGATTTAATAACGTTCCGAGATCGCCGATGGCGTCGGCGGAGAAGAAGCCAAAGGAATCACCTGAGGCAAGGGATGAACCGCTGCAACCTCTCTGTTGTTGTAATTGTTCTTCGCGTACAGAAACCCTAGGAACGACCCTTCTCTGACTTCCGCCGCCATCGCCGGATACAGAGGCTTCCTCTCGGACTCTTCTAGAAGCCTTTTCAGCAGCTTCTCCTCCGCGTCTCGCAAGAACTTGAACTTCGGCGGCGGCGAGGAGGAGGATCTCAGTACTTCCGTCGTCGATGATTCGAACAATGGATTGAAATTGAATCCCTGGCGGTTATAGGACTCCAGGGGATTTGTGTAGCAGCGAGGGGACGCTAAAGGGGTGAACAACGGCGTCGTACTTGAATTATCGACCGCCATTAGAATGTCGCTCAAGCTACGAGTCCTGGAGCCTTTCCTGCTCCTCTTGTCGCATTCGGATTCCAAATCCTCCTTCTCCTCTTCTTTAATCGTGAACAGGAACCGCGGCGGTCCGGCCAGGTTGTGCAGCCGCATTAGCTCCGATTCCACGCTCTCCTCCGCCTCTCCACCACCTCCGCACTTTATCAGCAGCGAGTCATTGTCCTTCCCGTCGCTGTCTCCGCGTTCGAGATCGGGGTCGGGTTGGTTCGGGTCGGGTTGAGCGGCGGGTTTCTTCCAGCAGACGAATTGGAGGAACTCCTTGGCGGCGGTGTTGTTACTGGTTAAAGATCCGGAGGTGTGGCTTTCTTCTTCGGTTTCGCTCTCTCGGTTCACGATTCGCTTCTTCCACCATAGGAGGTAGTAGAGCTCGGCTGCGAGAGCTAGGAAGAGGCACCCGAACACTAAGCTCAACCCGATTACTAACCCGCTTGCGGACTTCATGGTTTTTTGAATTTGTGTTCCTCGATTGCGAGAGGGTTTTGGTTTTACATTCCACGGCAGAGGAGAAAGAAAGGGGGGAGTCAATGGCGCCGGAAAAGAAATTTCGGAGGAGTTGCAGAGAGTGAAGGGGGGAGGTTGAAGAAGGTGAAGTTTAAAGTTTAAATTGGGGGAAAGAAATCAGTTTTGGATAGGGACTATGGGGAGAAATATTAGATCAATTAAAGATGGTTAAAAATGGTTACTTTGAAACCCACACGCGATCGGCTGTATGACACTGAACTTTAGGGGCCCGTGGGACGTGGGTTTCTGTTTCGATATTTTTTAACACCCAGAAACAACTCGATTTAAGATTGGTTTAGTGGTTGGTGGTGTGGTAGGTTAAAAATTATTTTCGCTTTTAAAATATTTTAAGGTTCGTGTAATATTTATTTCATCTTACTTTGAAAATCTAGTTAATTTACCGACAAACATAAATTGAAAAAACCTATCGAAAATGTGAGATCACACCTCCATTTGAAATTAAAAAAAAAAAAGAAAATACGCATAAATGGCAAAACTAATTATAACTAAACTAAACACAAAATTAGTGTACAATTGTAGTAGAATCTAGCCTAAGGTGAACAATTATGTATGCGCCGAAGAAAAGGTGTGCATTTTTTGGGTGGATCGAGTGTGGTCGTGTGTGTTGATTCACATGGGCATTTGGGAATTGCATGTGCTCGATCCCCAGTTGAAAAAACCAAACGTCATCAATATCATTCAAACTTGGGGAATGAAAAAGTTATCATCATCAGAACCCGATTCATTAACCAACCGTGGAAGCCAACACAGCAACAGATGGGAACATGAAAAGGGATCTGATGCCGATTACAAAAGGTGCACGAAAGGAACTCGGAAAAAACCCAGAAGAAGAGAGGAATAAGCATACACACACATTCATCAAAGTCGTGGAATTCGTCAAACGAAAATTGGACATCATACAAAGTCGTGGAATTCGTCAAACGAAAATTGGACATCATACGATTAGAAAATCGGACTGGCTAGTTTTAGTTCGGACAATGCTACATGTGTTGTCTGTATCACAACGATAATTTTATAACATGATACATCTTTTTTTTTTTGTCACATTGATTAAATTGTTTAGCTGGTAGAGCGAAAAGTCTACATAATAAAGTTGATTGATTGTTTAAAGTCGATTTGGACCGCCCATGTTCAGCAGGCCTCAACTATAGATGGGTTGCCTACACGTTATTCGGCAATTAAGTCTATGCATCTACAAAAAAACTATTTAACGTTTCATGGTATACGTGACAAAATCTTAACAAACCTTCTCAATTCAACGGAACAACGAAGATGAAGGTACGTCACTAAACCACGTACTATAACTACTATCATTTCGAGAAGGCGAGAGTATTATTTTAAATAAATAAAACATTTTTTGACACATATATTTTATCTCCTCCCTTTTTTCTCTTAATCTTATTTTACTTTTTTAAAATAAAGATCAATTTTACTCAATTAGTATGAAAATAGAGTGTCGTGTCCTTATTAATTAACTAATTAACCATAACTTAGTCAGCTAGTTATTTACTTATTTTATCTTATTATATTCTGATAAACAATTGTGTTGTTGTGCTGTGCACTACTGCAAAGAAATGGTATGGAAGATTCTGATAAGCCATAACTCATTTAAGGATTGGTTTCTGTCAAATGTTTTAAAAGAAATTATTGCCGGTGGAACTTTGTTGTCAATATTTACATTTATTTCTGTAGCATACATACATCTCAGAATATTTAAAGTTTACAAACTCATTTTTCTTTTTCCAAAGCTCATCTACGTCAGTGGCTCAACTCAATATGCATCATATAAAAACAACCCATTTCCTTTCCATATATATAAAATAAAGATTGACATTTTATGTTTATAATTGGATTTGAAAAGGGTTGTATATTGTTTATAAGTGAGGGAGAAAATTTTATTTATTGAATTTAATTTTTGAGATAAGAAGGTAATAATATTTAATAGTGGTTTCAGAGTTCAGGTTGAAAACACTTTTTGAAATCTGGTCCGAACGATTGACAGTTATCCTGTTAAAGCCGATAGATGGACAATTCCTACTGAAAAACATGTGTGAGTGAGAAGTTATTAGGTTATTTCACATCTGAGAGTAAAAGGAATTGGGTGCACTTTATAAATGTGAGGGAAAATCTTACTTCATAAATTAACTTCTAAAATGATAAGATCTAATAGCACCCACCAGATTAAATAATTAAATTATATACCATTAATCTAACTGATTTCATTTATAATCTTATAATGAAAGATAAACAAGACAATTATTCCATTATGAAAAATAAAAAATAAAATAAATATTATATTATCGATGTTCATATAAAACATACACTAATTCAAATTTAAAATATATGTAGATACTAACACAAACCAATGACACTATTTAATAAAGACCGGTGACATATAGTAATTGAAGAACAAATTGAAAAAAAAAATATGAAAATGGAATGATAATGTAAACAGAACTACAAACAGTAGGCCGGCCCAGAAAATAAAGGCCCGAAAATGAAGTAACAAATCTGGCCCACGTATTCAACCAATGAGTTTGCAAAATGGTGCCCCAATTCCAGGTGACGGATACTCCAGGTACGTTCTTATCCGGGCATTAAAGTTCCAACAGTGTTCTGAATCGACCGATCACCATAAAAACTGGGTCACAGTGATACTATGCACATTGAGTTGCCTATAGTCTCCGATCCCAAACTCGTAGCATTCGAGCATTTCGCAAATGAATTCACGATATAGCAAATGGCAGCAGAACATCAAAATCAAGAGAAGAGATGTTACGTTGTCAAGGAGGAGGAAGTTGATTGTTCATCTAGCTGCACCTGTAACAAACTGAAACAACAAGGTAACTTGGAAGTATAGGTTTCAATTTGTGGAAACAAGTGGTGAATTGAAAGCGTAACTTTTGGGGCAGGGAAGAAGAACTCTTCTGGTTTTAGTGCGTGTTTACAGTGTTCTAAGTGGGCCAATTGAAAAGCACGTACAGCTGCTGGGTTTGTACGTGTGGGTAAATGTTGGTGAAGTAACTTGCAAATAAAGTAGAGCATCATTGATCTCCATCTCTAGAAGTCCATTTGAAGCTAACTCTTGCTAATGGTTACATGCAGGGGGGGTGTTTACGAGATTCATTCGGGTTAAAGGTTCAATGATTGCGTTTTCGTCTGTTTAATCTCTTCATCAATCTCCTTTTGATGTTGTGATGAGCGGATAAGAGATTGAGATATTTCGTGTATCATTTCTCAACTAAATCTGTATAAATATATATTTGTTTACATGCTACGTTTTGGTGTATTTGGATGGAGCGGAACCATCGTATCTTTAGAGAGGAGTTTAGATCGCCGATCCAAATTTTGTACAAGATTTGTAGTATGGTTAGTAGTTGGCTGCATATTTGGGACAGATGGTCAAGCACGATGATTTCAGATTGGCATCGTATTGTTTTCGACAATGGTTAGAGTTTAGATTGCCTTTGCAGGTGTGCTGGGTGGCTACAACCCTCAGGGTTCTAGTGGTGCTGCTCATTTTTCGGTTTCTAGTGCACTGCAATTTGTTTATTGAGTAATACTGCAGTTTTCTCCTTTTTTATGCGACAGACTTTGGTGATTTTTGGGTTGTTTCTTTTAGGTGTTTGTCTTTATTTGAAATTTCTCATTTTTTTATTTTGTTGTTGTTGTGTATAAAGTTTGTTGGAGACATTTTATCTTTTTATGAATATATATATATAGCATCGCTTTTATAAAAAAAAAAAAAATATTTTTTAGTATTTTGAAGTTTGGTCTCATGAGATTTTTCGAACGAAGACTTGGGGGTTGTTTGTGGTCATACAACGATAGATAAAAGCAAGCAAACAATACATTATATGTTGTTGCGTTTATTATGAAATTTTGGGTTGATGAACTCTTCAGGTAACATATCTCCGATTCTCTGTTAATGGTATGTCCACCTAAAAATGCATTCTTCACATCGAGTTTCATGAAAGGCACTAACGTTGAGCATCAACCACAAGAAAAGTTTAAACTACCTGCATCTTATAGCAATTTGAGCAAACGTTTCATCATAGTCAACACCATATTCCTCGGTGGTGGTGTAGTGGTAAACTTGATTAATAATGAGCAACAAAAAGATATTTCTGAGTCACAACAACAACATTTTTTATTATATTTCCTCTGAAATTTTACATTTTTCCCATGAACAATCCTTCAACTATCTAAATTTGTTGTTTTAATCATTGAAAATTCAAATATAGCTATGAATTTCTTTTAAAAAGTTTGTATTTCATCATTCATGTTTTTAACATCATTAATTAGCTATTTGTAAGTATGTTTAGGCCTCTATGGCGATTTTGGGGAGGACGTTACAACATTTTATAATAAGGAAGTTTAAGATAATAATAACAAATTTACCGATTAATTAATACACGATTAAACTCCAAATAGTCAAATTCAATATATATAGTACACTCACTTTCTTATTCGGAGATAACGACGAAACGAAATGAATTCTAACTTACGCAAGTAAGTATTCCGGTATATGCTGTCGAGGTAAGCGTGCGTGTTTTAACGAAAAACGTCGATTACCTTGTGTAGCTTCTCTGAACACATCTTTATAGACTATAGAGCATATCCGACCTCTATATATGTCAGAACTCATTGCAATCAGAAATCAAGCTACATGATTTTGTTTGATCTGTATTGGGAAATCAAAGCTATATAGCTATGATAGTGGCGAATCAATGCGCCACTCTTCCCACGATCTGTCGTTTCTATTAATCAAACTTTATTGATTTTGATTGAACCGAAAAATAAATACGCAATGCTGACTGCAGATCAATCATGCATGGCTCTTTTTTATGCTAATCACGATCTATGATCTGGGGAGTAAATATAAAGTGAAAACATTTACTTAAAGAAAACAAAGCTTACACCAGATTTTTATACATTCCCTCGCTCTCATGCATGCGCTGTCGTTTGCATTAACCAAGAATTTCACTATCCACTCGCCGATGACGTATACATTTTTTTCCCCCACGAAGAAAAGGCAGAAATCAAGTATTTATTTCCTTATTCTTGTTTGTTTTTCTGACGTATACAGAGAGCTTCTTGCACCGGGAATGACGGCAACGCAAGAAACATACAGGTCAACACACAGTTCAGCAGCACCACGACAAGATTCTATATATATAGGCGTTGACGGCGTATGAAGACAAACTGTCAAACAAAGATGCGAAAACAGTACTATACGAGAAGTATATAAATTGTAAACAAAGGATAATAGCTAGATCATAATATTTCAAAAATACTAAAAATTCGTCTGCATGCATGCCTATATGCCTATATATATATATATATATATATATATATATATATATATATATATATTTTTAATCCGGCCTCTCCATATATATAATTGAGACTCTGGTACATTAGTGTATACAATACATTCAATACTAAAAACATTTATTTTAAAAATTTAAAATCGAAACAATAAATCTTAAACCCTAAAGGATAATGTTAAACCCCTAAACGCTAAATTCTAACCCTCAAACATTTGATCATAAAACCAGATCCTTAATCGTACTCCAAACTCTGCCTTTTGACGATAAATTTAAATTTCCCCCCCGATGAATATGGTATTTGTTATTCATCAAAAAGCAACTTCGACAAAATGCTAAACGTGAGGGTTCAAAACAAGACATAATCTGTAAAACCTACTACAAAAGAACTATACTGGAGGACTAAACTCTATTTCATAACAGTCATGCTATATTTCAAGATCCCCTGAGCTAACATCAAGGCTGTTATGCTCTTCTCTCCCGCATATTTTCGACACCTTTCATACCAAATCATGCTAATAATTATGTCTTGTTTCATATATATATAATAAATCTAAACTCTTAGACTCTACACACTTATTATTGTATTCTAAACTCTAAACATTAAACAATAATCTCAAAACTCTTAATTTTAAACATAATATATAATAATAAAAAATGATAGAATGTACCATTTATATTAATATATATATGACACCAGCATTAAAAATTATTTACTTGTCTAGTTTAGCTATATTTAGCCATTGACCGCCAATGAAACAGCCGTATAGCCTCTGCCCATGTCCCATAGAGTGCCAGTGGCCCAGCCATTCGCCTTCCATAAGCGTCACGTTTGAAACACAGACACACCCAAACAAACCGCAAAAAATCAAACCTATCCATTTTTTCTTTCTTGTTCTGTAAGTATTAAAATGATCAAATATAAGATAAACAGAGCAAGTCATACGTTTCAGTAAAGAAAATAACAAATTCAATATTTATTTATATATATATATTGATCTGCGTGCTGCCAGGTTGGATCTGTGTGGGGGATTAGTTTGAAATTTCCAAAGCCTAGGCTTTATTAGAACCCAACCGGCTGTCTTTACGTTGCTCAATGAAAGGGTCCTTCATTTTTTAAAAATTAATTACCCAATCTGAGTTCGATGACAAAACTTACCAAGTAAGAAGGTTTCACTCACTGTCATTCCCCAGATATTCAAACCCATTATTCATTAGCCAACAAAAATTAAGATGAGAAGCCGAAACGACCATTCTTGTCTCTGTCTCTGTCGTCTGTCCATCTTTTCTGTCTTCACTCTCCTGCCTCTTTGCTTTCGTCCTTTCCACCGTCTCTCCTTCTAGTTCTTTCTTTTCAATTCTTTCCAATAATACAATGAGAGCTCAAACTGGCTGCCTGTGAGGATACTTAGTTGATTAGTTTCTTTGTTTTGGTATACAATGAGAGCACGTGACTTGATTCAAATACAACATTTAGTAGCTAGGTTTATGTAAGCTTCAAGTCTAGTGGACATTCTGTCCATCTCTCAATTTCTTATCGTTTTACCTTAGCATGTCACTAAAAAAAGTATATATTTTATGGGTATTTAATGCTCATATTGTGATATACTTTTAAAAATATGTATTAATATTTGTCTCTAAGTAAATAAACAAACACTAGTTTTCTATCTCTTTTTTTGCATAACAATTATTTGTCATCTAAACTAGTTTTCAAAAATTAAAGAATTTGTTTATGTTTTCTTAATTAAGAGATATAAATATTTATTTTTAATGCTTATGTTTTAATACAACTAAATTTTCTTGTATTGAATATTCTCAAGACATATATTTATATCTATATCCACATTATATGCATAATTGTTTGATTTTTGAACTTTATGGAGACACATGTTTATGACTCTAATGATAATATATGACAATTTTATTTGTCTTCATATGTAACATTCAGAGAGATTATTTCCGGCTCATCAATTCCTTTCGTAGTGGATACTTATCCAATTCCAACTAATTCCTACTCATCAATTCCTTTCCCATTCATATAGAATTTTTCAATTTTAACCCATTCTCACTTGAATACAAATAAAATACCGGTCTGAGATGAACCAGAAAACGTTATCAAAGATTTTAAATTTCCTTTCCCATTCAGATAGAATTATCAATTTTAGCCCATTCTCACTTGAATATAAATAAAATACCGACCTGAGATGAACCGTTGCCAAAGATTTTAAATGTCAGGAGTTTAGTTCGAATCACACAATAATCTCTATTACTATACGTTTATATTGGTGATATCATATCCGTATATATTGCCAATTCGTAAATAACCAGCCTCATAATCGCAATATAATCTATGATATCTTATATAAATTTGAAGTATATTCAGAGATTAATTCCGCGGCAACACAAAACAGAATAATTTATTCAAGAGGAATTGAAAAAACAATAAATTAGCGGGAAGCCCTTATTCGGCCCGACCCAAATCCACTAGACGCCATGATTGTATTCAGAAATCACTCACCCTGGCTGGCTCCAGAAAACCATACGCATGATCAAAACCTTTTTTTTTTTACCCGTCTCTTTCCATCTTTAATAAGCATCCCTCTCTGTATATATAGTTGCCTAGTCCCGTCCTTTTCTCCACATTCTAAATCCTATTCACCTCTTTGATCCACGTTCTTGACACATGGACACTAGTAACAACAATACAGTACCCGTGAAAGCCAACAAGAACACTACTACTTCAAGAATTCCGGCGAACTTCAGGTGGACACCGACCTCACCGCAGATAAACTTGCTGGAAGGCCTGTACAACCAAGGCCTCAGGACTCCCACACCTGATCAGATCCAGCAGATCGCCGCCAAGCTCAGCACCCACGGCCACATCGAAGGCAAAAACGTCTTCTACTGGTTCCAGAACCATAAAGCCCGCCAGCGCCAAAAGCAAAAACAGGATGTTATTAATAATCATATTCATCCTAATAATCATCTCCCGTTCGTTAATCCTCATCATCACTTCCTTCGCAAGCCTCCTCTTCCGCCGCCGCATTCTCCTCACGGCGCTGTTCGCCACGTCCCATCTCCTTCCCCAGGTGGGTTTCTGAAACAAGTATATTATATTAATTGTTTTCTAGTATTTTTTTTCTATTTGTTTTATTATTCAAATGGATATATACGAATTTCCACAAGCTTTTAGTTTTGTTTCAGGTTATTGTGGGACGTCGTCGTATAGTACGTCATCACAAGCGGATCTAGGGCTGCCACGTCAGTTTCGAGTGGTCCCGGCGGGTGGATTAACCCAACTTAGGCCCGCTGACAAGATCCTGTGGAGGACAGCGACAGCAGCCGCCCACAGGATCGTCCCCGACACTCTAAATAATAATGACGGCGCAACTAATTACCATGATTGTGATAACTACCAAGAAACTCTGCCGCTTTTTCCGCTTCACCCCACCGGAGGTTTGCTTGCCAGGTCGTCAACTTCGTCGTCGTCGTCCGATAAGCTGTATGATTATAATCATGTAAGTTCTAGCCCTAGCCCTAGCTATAGCTCGTGCGATACTGGTGTCGACGTTGAAGATGGCGATAGTGGTCGCCGTTGCTTCGACCTCTTCTCTATTGGGAAGGGTCATTTATGTCCCAGTCAAAGATATTGATGGAGGTTTTCCCACGAAAAGAAATTGATCGGTCAGCTTATTAGGGGTTGGGGGGCTAGCTGCTTATGTAACTTGAACAGTACTTGGAAAAGTTGACGTTTCAGATTCAATGCTTTCGCTTATATATATTTGATGGAGATTTCAAATGTTTTGGAGAAAGCCTTATGTGAGTGAGTAGAGAGAGTAACCACAGCCTTATATATATAGTGATGATTGATGATTGAAGTATATACGTGGAGGGTACGAGGGACGTATATTTTGATGTTATCTATTTTCGGGTCGATAACGACGAGCCTTCCAGGAAGTGAAAGGTTGTCCTTCAAACACGGTATTGGTTTAGGGTAGCTGCGGATAAGTATACTGAACGCTTGCACAAGGAAGCAAGAAACCAATCCCGATAAATAGAAACCTCCTGCCTGGAGAAACAGATAACAAAGTAGGTGAAAAAAGACAAAAAAACTAGCTGCTGCGGTTGAAGTAAGAACTAGCAGAAAACAGGGGAAAATGTAGCAGGCAAACTGCAGGTCCAGGTGGACTGAATAAATGTAGAAAGCTAGAGTAGTTATTGAAGAATTGATTTTTACCTCGTTAATCAAATATTCATTAGAATGAATTAATGGAATCGTATTTTTTAGGGTTTTTCTAACGTTATTATTCAAGTTGATTATGCTAACTAAATCAAGTAACAACGAATGATTGGTTGTTTTTATGTTGGTGTATCAAACTATCAACTAATAACTGAAATAAAACAAATTAAAATGCAAGAAATCGAGTTTCAAAGATTGGATGACGGTTTTTTGGACTCGAATCCACAATAGCTAACAATGCATGGATAAACGATATGCAATCTCAATTATTCAAGTTATAATGGTTCGGCGATTTTTTACGATAGTCTTAGATCACTCTCGGGCATCTAAGGATCTATTCCGTTCGACCGTAGAAGACGACATGTTTTTTGTGAAAATCTCAATCTTCGATTTGTTGATTCGTCCATCGCCAATTGTGGTTGATCCTCTCGCTTCAATCGTCTCTCTGGAACCCTAACTCCCTTTAAGAGTTCGAAATATGTCTATAATCAAGTATATTCTGTCCATAGGGGGTCTCGGAGGTATTTATAAACTTCTCTTCCGAATTGGAGAAGGAAAAGTCTGGGAAAAACCCGTCTGAAGGAGGGACACACCGTGTCCTAGAAGAACACGCCGTGTTCCTAGTCTTCCTCCCAACAGAGGCTCTCGGGTTGTTTTTCATAGAAAAGGACACTGTTGTGTGCTTTAAGAACACGTCGAGTTTCTCAAATATCCAGAATTTGACTATGGCGTCAACATAAAAGTTGTAGACAATCGAGTTATCTTTCCAACGCCACTAACCTTGCATCAATTGGACTTCTGAGCGATGAATTATGCGCAAAATACTAAACAATAACGTTTTCTTTTTAAGTTGAACGTTTTGAGTTGTTCCGGCCTCCCCGTCATGTCTTGGTTCATCTCTAAACATTATATGACACCTGAAATGTACCAAAAACATACCAAATACCATAACACGGCCCCGAGGGGCAAGAGAACCAAACATATACTCAAAATCCTGAATTTGAATACATTTCGACACAAAAATATAGTTTATAACGAGAAAAAATGTGTCGAAAATACAGCACATCGGTTATCTACATACGTGAAATTTGATTTTTAAGAGTATGTATAAGATTTGAGCAAATGGTAAAACACGATGCCCAAAGATTTTATTTAGTCGCGATTAGGCTTCGCAATGATGCATATCCACTGTTTAACTGTATTGATAGTGATTACAGTGAAAACCAACCATTTTGACTATTCAGGTTTGATTTTGATACCATCGCTAAATTTGATCGGATTGCGCTTACTATTATTATTATTAAACGCATAATTAACTAAATGCTCTTTCGATCAGTTTTTCCAGGCGAGATTTTGTAACCGATTTGAGGAAACTAGTTGGATTAGCACTAAAGTAGATGTTTTTTTTCTGCAGATGGGAGTCTATGAGTGGGGATTCATCTCACATGTGATTGAATCAATCACAAATTGATGAAACAAGAACCTGGATAACTAATAAGGAAGAATTGTCGGTTGATTTGTATACTACTCCAAAAAAATATATTAAAGAAGAACAAATGGCAAGCTCTAATAATAAAACTAAAGTAGGTGGGGATTGGTTAAGAAAAGTGGGTCGAAGCCTCGAAGCCCAATCAAGGACGGGCTTACTGGGCAGCTTGATTGTTTATCTCTGGGCCTCCAATAAGACAAAAGAATATAAGTATAGGCCAGGCCCGCTCCAAGTTCTCCAGAAACTCCATTTCACGTTCATCACAGATTAATGAGCCCTCAACTTGGTGACGTGGAGCTCTCTCATTCGCTGCTAACCAACGTTTAAAAACCCGCGCGTTAATAATCAGTGGTTCTCACACTTTGAATCGTCGCACAAAAAAACAAAATATATAAAAAAAGAAAACTGGATAATACTCCAGTAAAAGATGACTCTTCATCCTTCTCCTCTGCAGGAATCTCATTTTCATATCTCCACCACGAACACAGTCCAGCAGTTCCTCATGCGAACGTGAAGGGCTATTCCTCCTATCAATCCGATGGCGAAAACCCTAATTTCATACCCGACCTTCCTCGGGACGCCTCTTCCCGCCCGCTCTCGCCATGGACTCCTGCACACGCTCCCCAGCCGCCGGCTCATCTCAACTACTGTGAAGATGAGCTTACAGGACATCATTCCTCCGGTTCATCTCCCTGTTACTACCTCGATTGACTTCAGTTCAATTGTTAGTAGAGCTGAGAGCGCTCTGTACACGCTTGCCGATGCTGCGGTTGCAGTTGATTCCGCGTCTGGTGGTGCTGCTTCGAGCTCTGGCGACGGTGCCGTTCAGAAGAGCGGCGGTTGGTTCGGATTTATCTCCGATGCTATGGAGTTCGTGCTCAAGGTGAGCAAGTAGGAATTGATCATATTGAATCATGTTGATGTTGTGAAAGCTGTTTGATGTTGCTATCCTGTGGAATTCGAGTCAAATTGAAGGAGTCTTGTTTAAATATTTCGACAGATATTGGAGGACGGGCTTTCGGCTGTTCATATACCTTATGCATATGGATTTTCCATTATATTGTTGACTGTTCTTGTAAAGTTGGCGACGTTGCCTTTGACGAAGCAACAGGCGAGTATATTTCCTCCTTATCGTTGTTTTTTTTGTCAGTACTGCTAGTTAATGACACTTTTCTTTGTTACAGGTGGAGTCAACGTTAGCAATGCAAAACCTTCAACCAAAGATCAAAGCGATCCAGCAAAGATATGCCGGGAATCAGGTAAGGGCCAGTTTCTTCACTAATTCAAGTCCATAGCATCATTTGTAAGATGTAATCTGTTCTGATCTGGAGTAATCATGGTGTTCTATGCTGTAGGAAAGAATACAACTCGAAACATCACGTTTGTATAGGCAAGCTGGGGTTAATCCATTAGCAGGTACTCACTGTCAGCTAAGTTGTTCTTGTTACCTTGTTTCTCAACTGGCTGGATAACTTAGCATATGTTTTAGGGTTACTCAGTGAGTGAATTGAATATGCAGCTTATAGCGCTATAAGCAAACTTGCTCGTTGGACTTGTATTAACCGAATCCATTTCCCGTTCGTTACTTAGTCTCTGGTTTGTAGTTCCTGTTTCAGAATGTCACTATCCTCTTCTTGATTCTCTACTAATATATTTCCACGTTATCATGGGTTCTTAATGATCAAAAAATGATTCATAAATATGTCTGTCTATGTTTTAGTAAGTGTATTGTATTTCTGGGGAATGTTCCTTCCTAAGAAAGACCTCATAAGGAAATTCTTTTATGGTCCAAGGTTCTAGTGACCAAAATTTCTCATTTCAGGTTGTCTTCCTACTTTGGCCACAATCCCAGTGTGGATAGGGCTGTATCAAGCTCTTTCCAATGTCGCAAACGAGGTATCCAGTTTACGTGAATAAACTTATGTGAAGTAATGGATGATTTCCAAGTGTTCTTGAACACGCGTTCCGATGTCTATTAGTCAATATTCAGTATGCTTGAGAGAAAATAATTCTAACCGATGATTCATTTTTAATGAAGGGATTGTTGACAGAAGGGTTCTTTTGGATTCCCTCTTTGGGTGGACCAACTTCAATCGCAGCTAGACAAAGTGGATCTGGAACTTCATGGCTTTTCCCATTTGTGGTATTATAGACCTTCGTGACTTTGAAAATTAGAATTTTATGCTGTAGTTTTTCACATGCTTCTATCACTCGGCCCTTAGGTTGTCATATACGACCGTAGATAATATGCTCATTATTATTACAATTTTTAGGATAATATGCACATTGCAGAGGTAGCATGTTCCAAATGGCTAGTCATGTAGAAGTGTTTAAGATAGCATGTTGTTTGTGCAGGATGGCCATCCGCCCTTGGGCTGGGGAGATACTGCCGCATACTTGGTGTTGCCGGTATTGCTTATAGTTTCTCAGTATGTCTCTATGGAGCTCATGAAGCCTCCCCAGGTAGAATATCTCGGTTTTGGGCTTTGATTTGTTTAGACATTATCAGAAACCCAGTAACTTCTGTTGTTCCTTTTACAGACTGATGATCCCACCCAAAAGAATACCCTTCTGATCTTCAAGTTTCTTCCTCTGATGATCGGCTATTTTTCGTTGTCTGTACCATCAGGCTTAACGATCTATTGGTTAGTTTCTTATGAATAATCTCTCGTAAGAAAATTTTGAAGCCTGGAGCCACTTTTAGGCTTTTATCTGGTCCAACACTCCTATGCCTCTTACGGATAGTGGTTTTAGTATGTATGCGTTTCTCACATTCTTTTGGTTGATGAAATTCTAATCGTTTCTTCGTTCTGGTAGGTTCACAAACAATGTTCTTAGCACAGCCCAACAGGTATGGTTACGCCGATTGGGTGGTGCAAAACCAGTTGTCAATGAGGATGCAAGCGGAATCATCACAGCAGGACGTGCAAAACGATCATTTTCACAGCCAGGACAGCCTGGTGAAAGGTCTATTTTCTGCTTGTAGGTGGTTTCTCTATAAATCCTCTTCAGAATCTAAGAAATAGTGCTTGCCTGACAGGGTAAAGCAGTTTAGGGATGAGGAGAAGAAGAAGAAGTTTAGCAAGGCCCTACCATTAGATGATGCGCAATCTCTGGACTCTGAATCGGGTTCTGAGGAGGACTCGGATGATGAAACAAAGGACAAGGTAAATTAGATACTTCAGTCCATAGTGCCCCCATTGAAATTTTTTTATGATTCTTACTCTACCGGATTTCTTGCAAATTCACTATCTGCAAAAAACATTATCTTCGGCTAATTGTATAGGATAAAAAAGAAAATATAAATATGCATGTACCCGGTAAACAGTGACAGTAGTTCCCATGCATATCGGAAAACTACCAATTCCATGTGCTAAGGCAAGTAAGAAGTGCATATAGTTTTCCTAGATTATGGTAGTTGATGGGTTCTGAGTTTTAGTTGCATAGTGACACTTCGAACTATGAGATCTCACTTTCAAACAGAATAATGAGATGATGAGTTGAATAGGCTATAACGTACATGTCCACCGCTTAATGAAGAACATGACTAAATGAAGCAAATTTAGCATAATGGAACTCTGAATACAGTTTTCTGGCCAGACTAGCAAAACTACACGATGATAGATCCTATGATTTGTCTTACATTAATAACTGGTTGTTCTATATTTTTTGAATCACCCTTTAACATATTTGCAATACCAAAATCATTTTGAACACTTTTGGCAGGGTGAGGAGGTGCTAGAAGAAGCATATGCTTCCAGAGTAGGTAAACAACTACCTGATGTTTCACAACCAAAGAGAAGCAAACGATCAAGGAGGAAGCGGACTGCATAAGTAAGACGGTAGTGTATATCGATTGTAATGTTTGGTGCGCTCTGTATATCTCAACATGATTATCAATTTATATAGTGCTATTTTTGCGTGTGCTACAGTCATTCCATTAATGGTTGAAATTATCCCAAGTTCTGGATCTCTTTTACAACTAATGTAGAACATGTTATTGCATGTAGTTGCTGATTAACTCCCTGTACAACGAAGAGATCATACACAAATCATAAATACCTTATACTTTGTGAAGTCTGACAATTTTGATACATTTCTATGCATAAATTTGCTCTGACATGGATGTTTCAATAGAAAATTTCACTTTCGTACAAGCACGAAACCTAGGGATCATTACTTGCTGACTAATGAATGTATCTGAAATTCTACCTTCCAAGATGGACGATGATTACATCCTTTGCTACTGCTTCCCTTTAACTATTGCTTGATCGGTGGATTGTGATTTCCCACTGGATTGGGTCCTGACGGAGTTTTCCAAACCTTCTCTTCTCCAACCTGTTTTGTGCCATTTGTTAGTTGTTAGTCAAACTTGTCTGATCTTTGTTGGAACTTATTAAGTAATCCTGGATGGCTTACCCAATGTGGGGAGCCTTCCTTGCGTAACCTTGAGTGTACATGCTTGACTCTGAAACCGTCTGTGGAAGAAAAATCAATGTATAAGTTATCTGTACATTTGATTTACTGTAAAATGTTTTTGCTTGAGTGAAGTGTCATGACTGTAGTTAAGTTTGTAGTATGTGTTGATATAAAAGATGATCAGATGAACACATTTGAGAGAAGAGTGAAAGGATGAAGGGGCTTACATGAACCAATAGCTTGAAACTCTGCACCAACGGAGAAACCGGGTTGCGAAGCAACGATGAGGAGGCATCCTAAGAGCAGGAATCTGAGAAGCTTGCTACTCATCTTGAGCAGGAGACAGTGTAAGTTTATTTTTCAATTGAATGGAGAACCAATTTTATATCAAAAGCTAGCTTGCAGAAGTATGCAATATATAGAAGGCAACATTTTATCTAAAATTTTGTTTTTATTGGGCAATCATGGCAAAAGTTGAATAAAATGCGAAAATGTATGTTAAAAAATAGCTGTTGGGACTTGGGAATCCTCTTGCTTTTATTGCATTCTGGATTTGTCTTAATTGTTGGTTGACTTCTTATCGTTCATGATTACAAGGGTTATCATTCCTTCCATGATTTTATTGCAGAAACTACTCAACTCCCTATGATTCCATTCTTGAATGGTTGAGCTTCTTTGGCATTGATTGCCAAAGGACCCCGCCTATGCATAGTGGATGTTAAGAGTGTTTTGTTGTTGCCTGTGTTACTGTAACAGTTTACTCGACACTATCATGATGCTCCTGATAGAATGAGGTGTTTTGCCCTGGTAGATGAAGTGAAAAATGATTGATTGACATGTGCCTCTCCTCACCGATACTTTAACTTCCGTTTTTATATTATTCGCTAGTAGTGAGGTAATTGCAGGAGTTCATGTTCCTGTCGGCGATGCCTTCCTTAGTTACGGCCGCAGATGGCATTACCCTGCGGCTACTTTACTTTGTGTTAGAAATTAAGTTCTGGCGGTCTCTGCCGCTGCACGTGCTTGCACATTGTGGCATGTTTTCATGCACAATCATGTTATGTTGCCACGATGAGTGTATCTTCGATTTTCTTGCTCTGATTTGAAGTGTTTTTGACTTTCTATTTATACCTTTCAGAACCTTGTAGGCATGCGACTTAACAAAAATTGTATATTTTGGCGATGTACATCTAGTATCGGATCAATTCGGCTCATATCGAAGTCAAAATTCATTAGAGTTTACATAAAAAATATGTCAACAAACTTATAAATATAAGAAAAATGATATGGTATCAAAATTGAAAATTGAAAAGTAAATTGTGATGGAACTCAGATAACGTCCATATTCATCACTATTTTACAGGTACATTCACTATATTCACTAAACCGTGATTTATAGGGTGGTAAATATTGTAAATTTAGATGACTAAACCGTGATTAATAGGGTGGTAAAATTGTAAATCTAGATGAAAAAATGTACAAATTTGTGATGATGGTGAATATTTTCTACTTTTTTACGAAATCGGAAAAGTAAAAAAACAACGCGCCAGATAGGGGTCGAACCTATGACCTTCTGCTTAGGAAACAGACGCTCTATCCACTGAGCTACAGGCGCTGAGTTTTGAAAACAAAGCGTGGTATCAAACTAATACAGATGCTCTATCCACTGAGCACCTTTCATGGCGTTGCCTCAAATAACAATGAAATTTCATTCATATAGAACCAGGAAGAAGCGCGACCAGTGTTGTGAAAAAATTACTGTAAATATATACATAAATAAATCGCCAGTGCCGAAGAGTACAAACCGACACACACTTGGTAGTTCGTACCCAGGTAGCGCACGGTTTAACTTGTTTTGGCCGGCCACCTTTATGTTTTTGTCGTCCACCGACAAACTTCTCCGGTTCTCCCCCACCCCACCCCCAAACGAAGTATGAGATTCACGAACGGTCCCTAATTACTTACCCTCTCCTTCCATATACTTTCCACGTACGTAAGCCATCAAACCGTCTCCATATAAATACTACGTATACCCTCTATTTTCCACAAGACCAAATTTTGATATTCTGGGTCAGGGAAATGTACACACGTAGCAGCTGAAACCGATGGTAACCAAAATGGTTAGAAACGTTGAGTGGACACATTGCACCCCACAGCTGATAAAAAAAAGTGACGCCCAAAGTATTCCACATGCTTTAATCTGCTTTCACTAACCGAAAGATCAGATAGGTGAAAAAGTAGGTTCATAATAATAATAGAAAACAAAGGATAGTAAGTCACTTTTTCTCCTTAGTTCATAAGTAATGGCGTACCCATTGGAAATTTGTACCGCCCCCGATATATTCCAATGTAATTAATTACCTTATTTAAGCCCACTTTTGATGAGTAATTAAGCACCTTTACCAATTACCAATTGTTTCTGCACAGAGAATTCCAAATTATTGAAGAGCCAACAATGTTGTTACCATGCCACTTGTACCAACAACTAGATCTCAGGTCTTCAAATAACTTATTAATGTTTGATGAGAAGGCCTAATAGTATACAGAACTGACATCAGCACTTAATTAACAACATTTCAGAATTTAGTTAAAAGTTGTAATGCCTACCAAAATTTCTACTTATGAAGAGTAAACTGTTTATTGAACCATACAAAATAAATTGTTGGGTTATTTTACGTTCGAAAACGAAAGATAAGTTATGTATATTCGGCCATATTTATTCTAGACGAGTCACAACTTTTAAGTTGTCCACCTACTTAACTGGTGTATTTATAAATAATTCGATTGGTGCATTTATTAATGCATGCAAAAGAAACGGATCGCTATTAATTAACAAATGAAAATAAACCAACAGTGTCCTATAATTATCGAATCAGCCATTCGTTGTAATTAACAAAATTTAACCAATGTAAACGAGATAATGATCGTCATTAATAGTCACCAATTATTTAGAGGGAATCACATTTTTATAGACAGGTGTATATATGTACTTGAAGTCAATAAATTACAATATACTTATCAGGTTCAAATACGGTCTGAAAGATTGAATCATATAACATTAATTTTACGAGTTTAATTCTAAAGACTTGTATATAAACACCACACTCACTCCACTCGACTCCACACACACACTCAAAACTCCCTCACCTAACCAAATCAAACCAAACCAAAATGTCCTCTCACCGCCACCCATACGCCGCCGTTCCACTCCTCCTCCTCCTCCTCCTCCTAATCTCCCCCATCACATCCACCCCACCACCACTAACCCTAACCTTAGTCAACAACTGCCCATTCCCAGTCTACCCAGCCATCCAACCCTCCGCCGGCTTCCCCATCCTCCAAAACGGCGGCTTCCCTCTCCAACCCTTAACCCACCGCTCCTTCCCTGGCCCCACCTCCCTCTGGTCCGGCCGAATCTGGGCCCGGACCGGCTGCACCCAAACCGGCTCCACCTTTTGCTGCACCACTGGAGACTGCTCCAACCGCCTCGAATGCAACGGCCTCGGTGGGGCCACACCCGCCACCCTCGTCCAGCTCACCCTCCACCACGGCGACAACAACAATGACTTCTCTTCGTACGGCGTGTCCTTGGTCGACGGGTTCAACGTCCCGATGACCGTGACCCCACACGAGGGAAGGGGAACCTGTCCCGTTGTGGGGTGCACGGCTAACTTGTTGGAGAGCTGCCCGGACCGGTTGAAGGTCTGGGCGGGCGGTTCGGTTGTGGGTTGTAAGAGTGGATGTGAGGCGTTCGGGACGGACGAGCTTTGCTGTAGGAATGGGTACAACAGTCCGGTGACGTGTAAAGGTTCAAGCTTTTCGGAGTTTTTTAAGCGCGCGTGTCCTGCCACGTTTACATACGCGCATGACACGCCGTCGCTCATGCACGACTGTTCTTCGCCGCGTGAGCTTAAAGTCATCTTCTGTCACTGAATGAATGGGTGGTGTTCGGTTTGGTTTTAGCTTATAACTAATCGGCGGCGTTTGGACTTCTGCAGGATAGTTTACTTAAAGCAATGGAATTTATGGTTTTCGATTACTTATAATGGGAAATGTGTAACGTTTTCGGTTTTGAGTTTATGTTTGGTTCCATATGCATTAATGTGATGGGTGTGCCTTTTCATGTTCGAAACTTAGAACCGATCCAGAATGGTCAAGACTCTGTTCAAATATCTAATGGGAGTGGATAATGAACATGGCTTTAATCGATTTGCGCGTCTCACTTTAGAGTTTAGAAGTGTCAACCGTTTTTGTGACATCAACTCAACTAATTTAAAAGAGAAGTCGTTTCAAAGTACGACAGACCGACCGAACTTATGTATGAATTAAAATGGTGATGCTATATATTGTTTGTATTTTACTTTGTGTAGCTTGTATTTATTATAAATAAATTAATATATTTTTAATTAAAAAAATTATTATATATAGACTGCACTAGTGAAATATTAATTTTTTAAACAAAATAATTTAAATTGTATTAAAAAGTCAAAACTAACAGAAATTCTAAATAGAAAAAGAGAAATACAAGTCATAAATCTACGCAGAAAAATATTAGGAACATGTTAATAAATACAAATCATTCATCAACTAAGCAATCTAGAGTTAAGTTTTTTATTCAAACGAAATCAAAGTTCTTGATTCCAATCAATCCATGATTCGGTTTTTTCTTAGATTTATCAAGTTCTTCGTTCTTGGTAAGTCAAATACCGATTTAGTTTTCAATATCGTCTTTTATTTACAACATTTCAATTCACTACTTCTCAACTTTTCATTTTTACATGTTGTGTTCAAAATATCTTATGGACAGTAGTTTTTATATTTATATTTGGAATATTTATTTATAAAAAGGGACTGCGCGAAGTAAAAATGAACTACACAAAGTAAAAATGGGCTATATTAAAAAAAGGACTGTTAGGAAGTAAATACAGATTGCATTAGTAATTCTTTTATAACTAAGGGTATATTAATCTATTCACAGATTGCGTGAAACAAAAGACAGAATATATATAGAAAACATCATTATAAGTCACATTTTGCCTGACCGTTGATCCGATTCTAACCACACTGATGGGGTATGTGAATATATCTTCAAGGATCGTACCCAAAAGCCCATAATTGTCGGCACTTTACTGGCCAGGCCCAAAGATAGACCCAACAATACGCACAAAACCCTAACCATAAAGTTGAGCCCTACTGCCACTTTCCAAGGGACCGGATTAGCCTAAAACCAACCCACCAAGACAACAACCAACCAGGTCATGGCACGCATGACTCAACTTGGACCTCTAAAAGACTATAACCAAATGGACTCATCATTAATGGCATGAGACACTTCTCATGTACCCCGAATAGCCTAAGGCCAAGACACCTAGTTGTCTCGAAAACGCTTTAACCCCATACTCGCCCAAGGGCAACCGTCAGGTATTTTTCTATCTCCCTCTCTTAATTGCCTCTATTATCTACTTATCTCTGCTCAAGTACCCACACCCGAACGCTTTATTAAAAAGTGCTAATAAACTATAAGGCGATCCATAAAAACGATCATTCTAACTCGTTGTCCATCAACAAATCATTTATTAGTCTACCCAAAGTGAACTAGACCGAACCTATCACATATTAATTCTACCAAGCATAAAGCTATAACATAGGGCTCAGCCAGTTTGCAAGTTTCCCAATGCATTCCATGAGCAGATATTGCATTAACCCATACAACAACTTTTTAGATAAAGCCAATGCATCGAATCTTCCGGTTTACATACATCCTTGTCTCCCATCTTATTGCCTTTCCCCAAAACAATTATTTACTCACATTAATTATTGCTTCTTTTGGTGTACCACCCCATTTACGTAACGAATTAAGTAATATTTCTTATGATCAATCTTCACATCCGAGGGCATTTGGTCTAGTGGTATGATTCTCGCTTAGGGTGCGAGAGGTCCCGAGTTCAATTCTCGGAATGCCCCTTATTTTATAATTTTTTTTGTCAGTGAATCATACCACAGAGTATAGAAGAAGTTGGAGCACAAGTTAAGCATTCAGAAACACTGAAACTCAAGAGCAGCCCAACAACCCATCTAAGTTTCAGTATTATCAAACTTCAAGCTTATTACCTGCCAGAAAATTTTTGAAGTCTGCAACCATATATGAAGCGTTTGTTACCACATTCGCCTGTCAATGACGAAATCGTGCTCCCATCAACGAATTCATTGGAGTTTCATCGAAGTCGCTTATAAGCGAGAACGAAATATGAGGTGCAAGCACCAAAAAAAATCTCATCGAACCATCTTTTGAGTTCTGAGATGGGAATAATTTTGAGTCTGAATAAAGGATGAGTAAAAGTAAAAGGGGAGATGAGAAAGAGTCGGCTAAAAATGAGATAAAACAATTAAGGGTAAAGGATCGGTTAAGGCAAACAGGGAAAGCAAAATAATCCGACGTTGGCATCACGTTGCCAGCCACCTTCAAATGTCTTTTCTGTGAACCCCATACCATTTTAGCATTGCAAGGATAAAAAAGATCTCTGTTTCTGAATGACAATCCACAACATAACATCTTTAGGTCCATCGGGGCCCATCATGTTCTTAATGCCAACAAGCTAAAGGTGCAGTGATGTTAGAAGCAGTACTTGAAAATGAGAACTAAGGTTCGATCTTTCACAATAATATTTGAAAAAGAGCGAAACCTTAACCCTAAAACCATCCTCGATTGGATTAATCAAGTGGGTCGGAAACCAGGATTTACAAAACAAAATTTGGCAAACTAGCAGGAGTGATGTTCGAACCGAACCACCAAAAGGGAGCAAAATACGGACATGGAGGAATGTGTAGCCACCTATGCTCAATATCCCATTTAATGTAGACCTACAAAATACCAAATCGACAACACCACAAACATGCATCAATGAAGTGTTAGCCACTCAACTACTAAAGATGAGAAATACCTAAATAGGGAGTGTCAACTGTACGAAGAACAACTCATATAGAATCACGAAAGATACAATTAATGACCTCACCAATATCAGGATCAACAACGCCATCAACATAGACCTTGAATCGTGGATAGAGAACAATATAGTTAAAACTTGATAGCATTTGTACATGTGTATAGAAAAAAATGTATTGTTATGTGCTTTCCACTTCACTGATTGAGATGGCATGGATTATGCTGTTACAATTTAGGAATAACCAATTAATCATAGATGATATGACAACTATATATCAATGGTTTAGAATGGAGGTTCATATGATCAACTTGCAATTTAATTATTAAGAGTAGAAAGATACTTCCCCTATCTCCATGTCCATCATTTGTGCCTCTTAAAGCCTTGACTTTTACATGAAAAAAAAACAGTCTATCTTTGATAAGACCATATATACATAACTTGAATAAATAGTAACAGTGTAACACTACTACTCTTAATATATTGAGCCATTGGCCACTATAGGTATATTATTTATACTCACATAACGCTCGCAAACATAAATACATCAAAAAATAAATTGTAGCGTCAATAAGCAAATAACCTAATTCCTTTCTCTCTAAACAAATTAAATAATTTCAATTTTTTCAATTTTCTAATAGGAAAAGTAATTATCTTTGAGATAAATTCAAGGATTTTAATTCTCCTAATAAGGAAAAGTAATTCTCCCTTGAAAGCATCTTTTTCGATAATTACATGCGTTATGAATAAGAAGTGTCGGCTTCTTGAAAATCCTCTTTAATTTATAGCCCTTTAATTTCTCTTTATTTACAGAACAAGAGAAAAAAAGAGCCCTTCACCACCCCCCACTGACTTCTCCCCCTTTTTATTTTGGTTTTCTCCCTCTCCGCCTCCCCCCCACGAACTCCCAAAGCTCTTCTTCTTCATCCTTCTAGCTATCCGATATCGAAGTCTCTGTTTAAACATGTCGTCTCAAGGCAGCCTCCTCCTCCAAAAACAGCTTAAAGGTATGGTCTTGATTGTGATCAATCTTGTATGCTGTTGGTTTCAATTCCCTGTAGGGTTTATAGCTGGATTTGGATCGGATTGGGGGGATCTCGATTGATCGTGGCTTTTTGTTTTTTCCGGTGCAGATCTTTGCAAGAACCCTGTTGATGGGTTCTCGGCGGGGCTTGTCGATGAGAACAACATATTTGAATGGAGTGTTACTATTATTGGGCCGCCTGATACGCTTTAGTATGTTTCTTTCTCCTTTTTCTCTTCCTATCTTGTTGAAGTATGTCTATTCGTTCTGTTTTTTCTTGTGATTTTGGGTGGATTTGGGTAGGTTAGGGTTTATACCTTGATCAGGAATCGGGGCTTTTCAATTATCTGTGATCTTTTTGGTGCTTATCTTGTTTTGATCATATGGAAGTTGATTAGCTGATGCCCTTGCTTTGGATCCTCAATTCTGGGTTTTGCTGCAATTCGAATGTTATTATTTCCAATACTGATGTTCTGATGTTTGATTGGTGGCAATCTTCATTCATATTGACAATAAGTTCTTTACTATTGTTCCTAGCTTGGTGAGCTATGTGAATTTCGGTTTTCTGCTTTGGCTTTTAATCTAATGCCTTGTTAAGGTTTTTATGGATTTATTTTCTTGATGTAAAGCGATCATGGGTATTTCAGTTGCCATTGAATTGATCTATGTTGCATAGTGATCTTTATGTTATGCTAGAACCAGTTTGCTTCATGAGCTGACTTGGTGATGTTTGTTTTGTGAATCATGGCATACAAGTTTGCATCATATTTACCCTATTTGTTGTTTCATTGTTGCAGCGAGGGAGGCTATTTCAATGCCATCATGAGCTTTCCTTCCAATTACCCAAACAGCCCTCCAACGGTTAAGTTTATTTCAGAGATGTGGCATCCTAATGGTTAGTTCTTGCCCTATTTGTCTAGCTTGCTTTTTATTTGTGAATGCATATCTGATCAGGAAAGTTTGATTGGTTTGTTTCGCATAAATGACAGTTTATCCAGATGGGCGTGTGTGCATATCAATTCTGCATCCACCTGGTGATGATCCGAATGGCTATGAACTTGCAAGCGAGCGTTGGATGCCTGTCCATACCGTAAGTGGATTTTCTCTTATATACTAATTTCTCTTCTTAAAATTAGTTTTATTTAGGAAGAGCTGTGAAAAGCTTATACCTTTGATGGTATGTTATATGTATCTTGGTGAATAGATAATGAAGGGGCAATTCCTCACTCAATGTTGGGGATTTCTGTCTTTGCTTTGGGCTGTATTGGTGACTTCTCTGATCTACAATGATACTGATCTGATTTGATTGAACCTAGACTCATTATCTGAACATGTGTGTGAGAAGTTGTGCATAGTATTAGATTCCTTCTTTGAAGTGGATGACTTTCGTTCATTTTGTGGTGCACACTGAAGTATAGGATGCTGTTGATGCATTTTCTTCTAAGTGCACCATTGTAATGTTTTAATAATAGAAATTAAGCACTCAAGGTTGTACAAATAACGTAATTTGTTACTTACCAATTGTTCCTTGAGAGATCATTGGTTTTACAAGGCTGAGATTCCCATACATGAGCCGCTGAGTTAACGAGGAATGTGTGTCCAGGTGGAATTGTGTCAAGATCTACTGTTCTTCTGTTCCTTAAATCTTGCTAATACATGTGGTGCCGTTCTTTTTTTGCAGGTTGAAAGTATTGTGTTGAGCATCATATCAATGCTCTCAAGCCCTAATGATGAGTCTCCTGCCAATGTCGAAGCAGCGGTGAGTTGTCTGCACTTTCTTTCCATATCGCTTATGACGCCTGACTCGTCTCTTGAGATTCCGTATCTGAATGCATATACCTTCAAATTGAAATCCTAGGGAGTTTGACAACAAACCTAAGCAAATGATAGTTTATACTTAAAGTTGCTCATGTTTCGTTGTTCTCACAAGTGTTATTGTTGAATGATGCAGAAGGAATGGAGAGAGGTGAGGGACGAATTCAAGAAGAAAGTGAGCCGCTGCGTTAGAAGATCACAAGAAATGTCATGATCAAGTAGAAACGCAACGCTTCTCTGCTCTGTGATCAAGTACAAGGCTTTTTCAGGTTTGGGGGTGGGTTTTCGAAATGGGTTGTGTGGGGCGAGGGAACTGAAAAACTGGGATCATAGTATGGTTTTTTTGCCCTTTAAATTTGTTGCCATCAGTCTTGTACAATGCCTATTCAGATTCTTGGCTCCCTTTCTTTCTATTCTCTGCTCTTGTCAATGTTATCCTTTCTTTTACCGGGTGTCGGAATTAAAAAAAATATGAACAATTGGATCAACATTTCCATTATTTCTTCGTTCTGTGGTATACTGGAATTCTGGTTCTTGATGTCTTTCATGTTGTTTATGGTAAAAACTATTATAAATCATGATACAATCTTATAGAACTTGATATCATAACTATTTTATTCGTTACAAAGAAACATGGTGACCCTCCTCTAAGCTGGTCGTGGGATCATTTGCTGGACACGTGGCTGCCCAGTCTGATCACATTTCCGTCGAGGTCACGAACGTATCCGACTTTCTGAGCCCATTCCTTGTCCTCCGGCGGGCTCACCGGCGTCGCCCCGTTCTCCACGGCCCTCTGATGTGAAAGGATCGATCAGAATTGCATACAAAGATATCACAACTGCCCGCTAGCCAAGACTAAATTTTTTACCTTATATCCAGCATCAACATCCGCATAGGCGAAGCAAACCTCCATCGGAGGCCGCTCGCTGCCGGATTTAGGAGTATGGACCTCCCCGGTCCTATCATCGGTCTCGTGCTGGTGGATCGGAGTGAACGCTATCGTTGTCTGCCCGCTCTCCAGCTCTCCCCATCTGCAACACAACAATATATCATCATCCATTATAACTGAGAGATTTTAATGTTATTTTGTAGTGATAATGTTTGTTTACCGGTAAGAGTCGTCGAGGCGGCGAACGTGGTAACCGAAGGCTTTGGCGTAGAAGTCTACCGATTTGGCTACGTCCTTGACGTACACCACTGTGTATGCAAACGCTGGTTTCAGAGCAGATGACGCCATTTTTTTCCTCTTCCTGTTTCTTTGTTTTCTTGTTACTATTCGTGAAGATGGAGGGGGAAGCTCCGGTGTTATAGCAACTGAGATGGATGATTTAACACGTGGCAGTATGTCGGTTGACACGTGGCATTCATGCACTGAAATCTCAGACTCTCTGGGCCCTTCTTGTCCTAACAACTGTTGTATTTTGTACTTCGTTTACCGCTACTCGGGTTGCCAAACCCGACCCGAATTAACGCGTTCTGCTGCTAAACAAACAGAGTTCCCAGTTGCCACGTGTAACGTCTTGACTGAAACAGGGGTCCCCAGTTTTGCCAGAGAGCTCGCCATGAATTCGCTATTTGCCGCGAGCGTTACTTACTTGTTTGTCTCCGCATCAACTACCGCTGATTCCGTTGAATATGCTCCTCCTTTACATTCACTCTCCAAATCGGAGAACAATTCGCCGCTCGCTTCACCGTTGCCATTACTGACTCTTCTTCGTCTCACAGCTCGCCGCCGATATGCGAGTTCCCGGTGAGTTTTCTGGGAATCCACTTGTTGAGCTTCAATTTTTTCGCTTTCCGATTTGCAGTAGGTGGAGTGAGTGTGATCTGATGAGTGGAACGGAGACAGACAGTTCTTTTATTGGGTGTTCGTCGTATTCACATTCTTGTACCGTTTGGATGCCATTCGAACAGTTTGTTTTCTAGGAAGTATTTTTTGTGGATGATTCCATATTTTGATTCTACCCTGAGCTCGGCAGAGAGTATGATTTGAACCAGTGATCATGACAGTATAAGCTTGCTCATTGTGTTTCTTTGAAGCAATTTCGCTTGCTCTGCCGCTATGAACTAATCGTTTTCTTTCTCGAATCGTTTTCGGCGATGTATTAGATATGCAGATGACGGAGAGATGTCTGCTGTTCATCTGGTGGACTTCTATTTAAGCTTATTTCAATGGGAGACCAAACGGAAAATTCTTGTTCAAGTGGGAACTCTCTGGTGGCTACTTCCAGCAATAAGAATGAAATTGGCAAGAGGAATCCTATAGCAGCAGTGCAGAACGCTGGTAAGAATATTGCTTCTCTAAGTATTGGAGGGAAGGTGGTAGGGATGCAGTTTGTCATGTCGGCGTATTTTTGCTCAAAGTCGCGGTGTTGGAGACTGTGCGAAGGGTGTCGAGGTCAAAGTTTCCTATCGTATGGCGTAGTGTTCAGCCATTGCAATTTCTTTCCTACCCACCATTTAAATGGATACAGAGATGGGATCCATTCAGAGGATTGGTTCAGGGTGTGCAGGTTTGTTCATTATCCTTACTGACAATGTAAAGCTGAAGATAATGTGAATCTAACCAGTGTGATGTAGTTAGAGTTGATTCTTTTATCAGTATAGAAACAATTGTCATATTTTTCGGCTCTGCATATTTGCTTCATATCTTTCAAATTTTGTCTTCTAAATGATGCATTTTGATTTATACTTCACTCTGCATACAGACGATGTCCTGACCATTGCTAAGTACTTTCAATTACAACAGTATTTTCTGATGAATCCACTTACTGCACTGAACCTTTGGATGGTAACGATGGTTCTCATACAAATCCGGAAACATCAGCTGATTCACTATCTAGCCATTCAGCCCTCGATCTAAGGTACATGCTATATAGTCTAGTTTTGTTTTCTATACCGTGGATGTGAAGTTGTCAAAACTCAAGAGAGTTCAAATGATGTTAGACTGGTATTTACTGAATCACTATGTTATTTATAATAGTACAATAGTCTTAGCATGGAACTGGTGGATATGATAAATGGAACGTTTCTATAAGCCAAGTTTGGCAAGCATAACGCTCAGTGTATCTTCTCATAAGTCTTTCTTTAGTTGCTTTAATTCACATCTCTTATCTTGATGCAAAGCAGTGATGTCAATCCTCCTAGTCTGGCATCTGAAAATTGGATGTTGGAACTCCACAAAGAGCTAGAAAAGCAAGAGATCGCCTTACCAGAAAGGTAAATTTCCTGTTTATAATTGTTGCTCAAGCACTAGATTAATTTCTGCCATCTTTCAGTTATGAGCGCTGTACAAATGAATGGAAAGTTGTGCATACCTTTTTATTTCTGCAGAACTTCGTCCACCTTCACCAAGTCAATTTTCTACTTCTTGGCTTCTCTTTCTGGTGAAGAGCATAACATAGATGTCTATGCAGGATCAACGAAGACGAGATAAGGAGATTTTATACTGCTGCAGATGGCGACTTCCAGAGCTTTTTGCCATCAATTAAGAACACAATCCGTTGGAGGGAAACTTATAGACTTCTTTCAGAACAGGAGCTCGTGACGTGGTCAAACGTAGTGTTCTGGCATGGATATGACATTGAAAACCAGCCCTGCCTTATCGTACGTCTTAGACTAGCCTGCACAAACTTACAAGCTCAGGACAGACCTCGATTTGTTCAAGCAGTCGGTAAGTAATATTCAGCGATTTATTGAGTTTTCATGATTTCATCATGTTATGATCCCCCCACGTATAAAGACTGGCCAAAATGTTGAGCTTCAGTAACTCAGGTGGAGCACGGGATCCTTCATTTGCTCAAGAAAGATAGTCCTCAGATTATGGTGATCCTGGATTGTGGCGGCATAACTCCATTTTCGAATTCCCATGCAGATGGTCAGATCTGCAGCATAACTTCCCCAACCGTCTTGGACGCTTAGTCATTATAAGGCTCACTCCAGTCGCCCGTGTTATAGCCCAAACCTTCCTTCAGGTCAGTAATTATACTAATTTTTTTGCTCGCTATTACCAGGATGGTCTGAGACCCTGACAAGATTTTAATTTTAAAGATCTGATTCGTATAAAAACTCGATATAATCTCCGATTTACATAGAATTTCATTGCTCTCGGATTGGCAGACTCTCGGCAGTGGCCTAGGTTAACCCACCCCAGCTCCACAATTGTTTGCTCTACCATATGGCGGCCGGTAAGTCATATTTACCTCTGATAACTTTCCGTGCAGGTACTGAAACCGGTTACAAAAAAGAAGCTGAGAGTTGAAGGGAACAAGTACCATAAGGTTCTCGCCGAATACCTCCAGACAGTCCCAGCTTATCTCGGCGGCACCTGTTCTTGCCAGAGATGCTTGGATACTGGACACCACAATGTGCTGGGGCAGACGACTGACGACACAAACAAGAGAGAGCTTGATCAATGTCGCCCTGAGGCATCACTGCCTCTGATCACTTCTCAGGCTAACGACAATTGTCGGCCGAATTACGCAGCCGAGTGGGACCGGCTATTGAAAACTGCCTTAATCGGCATTATCATGGCTTGAGTTTTCGTTGCTCTGGTTGCTGGACGGTATGATTCTGAAAGTCGTCCCTTTTAATCAGGCTTCCTCCTGAGTAGTGATGAGAGGTTTCTTGTTCTACAAGTTACTTATTAGTTTTAGTTAATCCTTTGGAGTTTGGTTGGAATAAGTTGCAGAAAGTTTGTGTTTTGTTTAGGTAGCTAGGGTGGCCTTCTTTTTCCCCTGGGTTACTCTTTGGATCAAATAAAAGATCTTCTTTTTCATATTTTGTTAGGTGGGCAAACCTTAATTTCTCTGTTCTTTGAGTTGATAAAGTAATTCAAGGTGGTCATTATTATTAGTTATAGCTTTTTGAAGAGCAACTATTGGCTTGATAATGTTCTCAGTGGTAATAAGAATTAGGAGTCTGACGAATGACTCAACGATTTGAGGCCGAGTTTTCACATCCTCTTCTTCTGCTCGACATTTTGGCGTTGACACTAATTGGACGACAACCAACATCACTAAAAAAGCACTACCAATGAACACTAATTACCTAATCATTTTCACCCGATAGATTATCGAGTCATGGACCAGGTGAAAGAAAAGAACAATGGACTTGTATATATCTCCACTAGCAGCGTCATTGAAAGTGTGGTTTTATTACCGAGGAGGATTGATTTCGGAAATGCTATTCTAACCATGATCATGTCACCATTTTTATCTCGATGAGTGAATTGTACGGTGGAATGAGTGTGCTCTCGGATTCGATACTCGATCACACAATTGAAAGTCTGAAATGTTGTCCGCGTTCCGCAGTGGAGCTGATTGAATGTACCGACTTGCGTACAATTCAAATGTATGGTGAAATATTTTGGTTCACGCAGAATTGTGTATGATCGAAGTTAACAAAACTCAATTCATGTAACGACGTCTCAACACACAGAACGTAAGCCAATTTGAAAATTTTCAAAACTAACATTACTCTAAGTAAATTTGATTTTCAACTTTATTTGGTCATAAATTTGATAAAACTTGATTTTATATCCATTTCCAACATGCATGTAAAATATTAGTTGATTTGAAATTTTTGAAAATTTCTTGTGAAAATGTTTAATTTTCATAGGTTAACCCCTTTAAAAATTGGCAATTTTGACATGAAAATTAAAAATTGAATAATATTTGACATGCATATTGGGAATGACTAAAAATTAAAGTTTCACCATGTTAAGCCATTCAAATAATAGCCAAATGAAATTAAAAATATTTTTCAAAATTGCTAAAATAACACCGAGTAAATTGATTTTAACTACAATTGATCATTATTTATAGGGGTTACCATAATGAAACTTAGATTTTTTAGCCATTTCCAACATGCTTGTAAAATATTAGTAGATTTAAAAAATTTGAAATTTTCTTGTGAAATGGTCAATTTCCATAGGTTGTTACCCTTTGGAAATTGACAATTTTGACATGAAAATTGAAGATTTTTAAACAAGCTAATATTTGACATGTGTGTTGGGAATGACTAAAAATTGAGGTTTCACCATGTTAAATCCTTCAAATAATAGCCAAATGAAGTTATAAACATTTTTCAAAATATGCAAAAATAACACTAAGTAAAATTAATTTTTAACTACGATTAATCATTATTTATAGGGATTACCATAATGAAAATTAATTTTTTTGTCATTTTCAACATGCATGTAAAATATGTCAATTTTAAAATTTTTTGACATTATTTTGAAAATGGTCAATTTCCATAGGTTAACCCCTTTGGAAATTAATAATTTTGACATGAAAATTGCAAAAATTTTAAACTGACTAATATTTTAAATTCATATTGGGAATGACTAAAAATTAAGGTTTCACCATGTTAAATCCTTCAAATAATAGCCAAATGAAGTTAAAACAATATGCTAAAATAATACCAAGTAAAATTAATTTTTAACTATGTTTGATCATTATTTATAGGGGTTACCATGATGAAACTTGATTTTTTAACCATTTCCAATAAGCATGTAAAATATTAATCGATTTGAAATTTTTAAATTTTTTTTGTGAAAATGGTCAATTTCTATAGGTTAACCCCTTTGGAAATTGGCAATTTTGACATGAAAATTGCAAAAATTTTAAACTGACTAATATTTTAAATTCATATTGGGAATGACAAAAAATTGAGGTTTCACCATGTTAAACCCTTCAAATAATAGCCAAATGAAGTTAAAACAATATGCTAAAATAACACCAAGTAAAATTAATTTTTAATTATGTTTGATCATTATTTATAGGGGTTACCATGATGAAACTTGATTTTTTAACCATTTCCAATAAGCATGTCAAATATTAATCGATTTGAAATTTTTAAAATTATCTTGTGAAAATGGTCAATTTCTATAGGTTAACCCCTTTGGAAATTTGCAATTTTGACATGAAAATTGCAAAAATTTTAAACTGACTAATATTTTAAATTCATATTGGGAATGACTAAAAATTGAGGTTTCACCATGTTAAACCCTTCAAATAATAGCCAAATGAAGTTAAAACAATATGCTACAATAACACAAAGTAAAATTAATTTTTAACTATGTTTGATCATTAATTATAGGGGTTACCATGATGAAACTTGATTTATTAACCATTTCAAATAAACATGTAAAATATTAATCGATTTGTTGTAATTTTCTTGTGAAAATGATCAATTTCTATAGGTTAACCCCTTTGGAAATTGGCAATTTTGACATGAAAATTGCAAAAATTTTAAACTAACTAATATTTTAAATTCATATTGGGAATGACTAAAAATTGAGGTTTCACCATGTTAAACCCTTCAATAATAACCAAATGAAGCTAAAACAATATGCTAAAATAACACCAAGTAAAATTAAATTTTAACTATGTTTGATCATTATTTATAGTGGTTACCATGATGAAACTTGATTTTTTAATCATTTCCAATAAGCATGTAAAATATTAATCGATTTGAAAGTTTTAAAATTTTATTATGAAAATGGTCAATTTCTATTGGTTAACCCCTTTGGAAATTGGCAATTTTGACATGAAAATTGCAAAAATTTTAAACTGACTAATATTTTAAATTCATAATGGGAATGACTAAAAATTGAGGTATCACCATATTAAATCCTTCAAATAATAGCTAAATGAAGTTAAAACAATATGCTAAAATAACACCAAGTAAAATTAATTTTTAACTATGTTTGATCATTATTTATTGGGTTTACCATGATGAAACTTGATTTTTTAACCATTTCCAATAAGCATGTAAAATAATAATCGATTTGAAATTTTTCAAAATTTTCTTGTGAAAATGGTCAATTTCTATAGGTTAACCCCTTTGGAAATTGGCAATTTTGACATGAAAATTGCAAAAATTTTAAACTAACTAATATTTTCAATTCATATTGGGAATGACTAAAAATTGAGGTTTCACCATGTTAAACCCTTCAAATAATAGCCAAATGAAGTTAAAACAATATGCTAAAATAATACCAAGTAAAATTAATTTTTAACTATGTTTGATCATTATTTATAGGGGTTACCATGATGAAACTATATTTTTTAACCATTTCCAATAAGCATGTAAAATATTAATCGATTTGAAATTTTTAAACTTTTGTGAAAATGGTCAATTTCTATAGGTTAACCCCTTTGGAAATTGGCAATTTTGACATGAAAATTGAAAAAATTTTAAACTGACTAATATTTTAAATTCATATTGGGAATGACTAAAAATTGAGGTATCACCATGTTAAATCCTTCAAATAATAGCTAAATGAAGTTAAAACAATATGCTAAAATAACACCAAGTAAAATTAATTTTTAACTATGTTTGATCATTATTTATAGGGTTTACCATGATGAAACTTGATTTTTTAACCATTTCCAATAAGCATGTAAAATATTAATCGATTTGAAATTTTTAAAATTTTCTTGTGAAAATGGTCAATTTCTATAGGATAACCCCTTTGGAAATTGGCAATTTTGACATGAAAATTGCAAAAATTTTAAACTAACTAATATTTTAAATTCATATTGGGAATGACTAAAAATTGAGGTTTCACCATGTTAAACCCTTCAAATAATAGCTAAATGAAATTAAAACAATATGCTAAAATAACACCAAGTAAAATTAATTTTTAACTATGTTTGATCATTATTTATAGGGGTTACCATGATGAAACTTGATTTTGTAACCATTTCCAATAAGCATGTAAAATATTAATCGATTTCAAATTTTTAAAATTTTATTGTGAAAATGGTCCATTTCTATAGGTTAACCCCTTTGGAAATTGGAAAATTTGACATGAAAATTGCAAAAATTTTAAACTGGCTAATATTTTAAATTCATATTGGGAATGACTAAAAATTGAGGTTTCACCATGTTAAACCCTTCAAATAATAGCCAAATGAAGCTAAAACAATATGCTAAAATAACATCATGTAAAATTAATTTTTAACTATGTTAGATCATTATTTATAGGGTTTACCATGGTGAAACGTAATTTTTTAACCATTTCCAATAAGCATGTAAAATATTAATCGATTTGAAATTTTTCAAAATTTTCTTGTGAAAATGGTCAATTTCTATAGGTTAACCCCTTTGGAAATTGGCAATTTTGACATGAAAATTGCAAAAATTTTAAACTGACTAATATTTTAAATTCATATTGGGAATGACTAAAAATTGAGGTTTCACCATGTTAAACCCCTCAAATAATTTCCAAATGAAGTTAAAACAATATGCTAAAATAACACCAAGTAAAATTAATTTTTAGCTATGTTTGATCATTATTTATAGGGTTTACCATGATGAAACTTGATTTTTTAACCATTTCCAATAAGCATGTAAAATTTTAATAGATTAGAAATTTTTAAATTTTCTTGTGAAAATGGTCAATTTCTATAGGTTAACCCCTTTGGAAATTGGCAATTTTGACATGAAAATTGCAAAAATTTTAAACTCGACTAATATTTTAAATTCATATTGGGAATGACTAAAAATTGAGGTTTCACCATGTTAAACCCTTCAAATAATTTCCAAATGAAGTTAAAACAATATGCTAAAATAACACAAAGTAAAATTAATTTTTAACTATGTTTGATCATTATTTATAGGGGTTACCATGATGAAACTTGATTTTTTAACTATTTCCAATAAGCATGTAAAATATTAATCGATTTGAAATTTTTATAATTTTCTTGTGAAAATGGTCAATTTCTATTGGTTAACCCCTTTGGAAATTGGCAATTTTAACATGAAAATTGCAAAAATTTTAAACTGACTAATATTTTAAATTCATATTGGGAATGACTAAAAATTGAGGTATCACCATGTTAAATCCTTCAAATAATAGCTAAATGAAGGTAAAACAATATGCTAAAATAACACCAAGTAAAATTAATTTTTAACTATGTTTGATCATTATTTATAGGGTTTACCATGATGAAACTTGATTTTTTAACTATTTCCAATAAGCATGTAAAATATTAATCGATTTGAAATTTTTATAATTTTCTTGTGAAAATGGTCAATTTCTATTGGTTAACCCCTTTGGAAATTGGCAATTTTAACATGAAAATTGCAAAAATTTTAAACTGACTAATATTTTAAATTCATATTGGGAATGACTAAAAATTAAGGTATCACCATGTTAAATCCTTCAAATAATAGCTAAATGAAGGTAAAACAATATGCTAAAATAACACCAAGTAAAATTAATTTTTAACTATGTTTGATCATTATTTATAGGGTTTACCATGATGAAACTTGATTTTTTAACCATTTCCAATAAGCATGTAAAATATTAATCGATTTGAAATTTTTAAAATTTTATTGTGAAAATGGTCAATTTCTATAGGATAACCCCTTTGGAAATTGGCAATTTTGACATGAAAATTGCAAAAATTTTAAACTAACTAATATTTTAAATTCATATTGGGAATGACTAAAAATTTAGGTTTCACCATGTTAAACCCTTCAAATAATAGCTAAATGAAATTAAAACAATATGCTAAAATAACACCAAGTAAAATTAATTTTTAACTATGTTTGATCATTATTTATAGGGGTTACCATGATGAAACTTGATTTTGTAACCATTTCCAATAAGCATGTAAAATATTAATCGATTTCAAATTTTTAAAATTTTATTGTGAAAATGGTCCATTTCTATAGGTTAACCCCTTTGGAAATTGGAAATTTTGACATGAAAATTGCAAAAATTTTAAACTGGCTAATATTTTAAATTCATATTGGGAATGACTAAAAATTGAGGTTTCACCATGTTAAACCCTTCAAATAATAGCCAAATGAAGCTAAAACAATATGCTAAAATAACATCAAGTAAAATTAATTTTTAACTATGTTTGATCATTATTTATAGGGTTTACCATGGTGAAACGTAATTTTTTAACCATTTCCAATAAGCATGTAAAATATTAATCGATTTGAAATTTTTCAAAATTTTCTTGTGAAAATGGTCAATTTCTATAGGTTAACCCCTTTGGAAATTGGCAATTTTGACATGAAAATTGCAAAAAATTTAAACTGACTAATATTTTAAATTCATATTGGGAATGACTAAAAATTGAGGTTTCACCATGTTAAACCCTTCAAATAATAGCCAAATGAAGTTAAAACAATATGCTAAAATAACACCAAGTAAAATTAATTTTTAGCTATGTTTGATCATTATTTATAGGGTTTACCATGATGAAACTTGATTTTTTAACCATTTCCAATAAGCATGTAAAATTTTAATAGATTAGAAATTTTTAAATTTTCTTGTGAAAATGGTCAATTTCTATAGGTTAACCCCTTTGGAAATTGGCAATTTTGACATGAAAATTGCAAAAATTTTAAACTAACTAATATTTTAAATTCATATTGGGAATGACTAAAAATTGAGGTTTCACCATGTTAAACCCCTCAAATAATTTCCAAATGAAGTTAAAACAATATGCTAAAATAACACCAAGTAAAATTAATTTTTAACTATGTTTGATCATTATTTATAGGGGTTACCATGATGAAACTTGATTTTTTAACTATTTCCAATAAGCATGTAAAATATTAATCGATTTGAAATTTTTAAAATTTTCTTGTGAAAATGGTCAATTTCTATTGGTTAACCCCTTTGGAAATTGGCAATTTTAACATGAAAATTGCAAAAATTTTAAACTGACTAATATTTTAAATTCATATTGGGAATGACTAAAAATTGAGGTATCACCATGTTAAATCCTTCAAATAATAGCCAAATGAAGCTAAAACAATATTCTAAAATAACACCAAGTAAAATTAAATTTTAACTATGTTTGATTATTATTTATAGGGGTTACCATGATGAAACTTGATTTTTTAACCATTTCCAATAAGCATGTAAAATATTAATCGATTTGAAATTTTTAAAATTTTCTTGTGAAAATGGTCAATTTCTATTGGTTAACCCCTTTGGAAATTGGCAATTTTAACATGAAAATTGCAAAAATTTTAAACTGACTAATATTTTAAATTCATATTGGGAATGACTAAAAATTGAGGTATCACCATGTTAAATCCTTCAAATAATAGCCAAATGAAGCTAAAACAATATTCTAAAATAACACCAAGTAAAATTAAATTTTAACTATGTTTGATTATTATTTATAGGGGTTACCATGATGAAACTTGATTTTTTAACCATTTCCAATAAGCATGTAAAATATTAATCGATTTGAAATTTTTAAAATTTTCTTGTCAAAATGGTCAATTTCCATAGGTTAACCCCTTTGGAAATTGGCAATTTTGACATGAAAATTGTAAAAATTTTAACTCGACTAATATTTTAAATTCATATTGGGAATGACTAAAAATTGAGGTTTCACCATGTTAAACCCTTCAAATAATAGCCAAATGAAGCTAAAACAATATGCTAAAATAACACCAAGTAAAATTAAATTTTAACTATGTTTGATCATTATTTATAGGGTTACCATGAAGAAACTTGATATTTTAACCATTTCCAATAAGCATGTAAAATATTAGTTGATTTGAAATTTTTAAAGTTTTTTTGTGAAAATGGTTAATTTCTATAGTTAACCCCTTTAGAAATTGGCAATTTTTACATGTAAATTGCAAAAAAATTTAAACTGATTAATATTTTAAATTCATATTGGGAATGACTAAAAATTGGGGTTTCACCATGTTAAAACCTTCAAATAATAGCCAAATGAAGTTAAAACAATATGCTAAAATAACACCAAGTAAAATTAATTTTTAACTATGTTTGATCAATATTTATAGGGTTTACCATGATGAAACTTGATATTTTAACCATTTCCAATAAGCATGTAAAATATTAGTTGATTTGAAATTTTTAAAGTTTTTTTGTGAAAATGGTTAATTTCTATAGTTAACCCCTTTAGAAATTGGCAATTTTTACATGTAAATTGCAAAAAAATTTAAACTGATTAATATTTTAAATTCATATTGGGAATGACTAAAAATTGAGGTTTCACCATGTTAAACCCTTCAAATAATAGCTTAATGAAATTAAAACAATATGCTAAAATAACACAAAGTAAAATTAATTTTTAACTATGTTTGATCATTATTTATAGGGGTTACCATGATGAAACTTGATTTTGTAACCATTTCCAATAAGCATGTAAAATATTAATCGATTTCAAATTTTTAAAATTTTATTGTGAAAATGGTCAATTTCTATAGGTTAACCCCTTTGGAAATTGGAAATTTTGCCATGAAAATTGCAAAAATTTTAAACTGACTAATATTTTAAATTCATATTGGGAATGACTAAAAATTGAGGTTTCACCATGTTAAACCCTTCAAATAATAGCCAAATGAAGTTAAAACAATATGCTAAAATAACATCAAGTAAAATTAATTTTTAACTATGTTTGATCATTATTTATAGGGTTTACCATGGTGAAACTTAATTTTTTAACCATTTCCAATAAGCATGTAAAATATTAATCGATTTGAAATTTTTCAAAATTTTCTTGTGAAAATGGTCAATTTCTATAGGTTAACCCCTTTGGAAATTGGCAATTTTGACATGAAAATTGCAAAAATTTCAAACTGACTAATATTTTAAATTCATATTGGGAATGACTAAAAATTGAGGTATCACCATGTTAAATCCTTCAAATAATAGCTAAATGAAGTTAAAACAATATGCTAAAATAACACCAAGTAAAATTAATTTTTAACTATGTTTGATCATTATTTATAGGGTTTACCATGATGAAACTTGATTTTTTAACTATTTCCAATAAGCATGTAAAATATTAATCGATTTGAAATTTTTAAAATTTTCTTGTCAAAATGGTCAATTTCCATAGGTTAACCCCTTTGGAAATTGGCAATTTTGACATCAAAATTGTAAAAATTTTAAACTGACTAATATTTTAAATTCATATTGGGAATGACCAAAAATTGAGGTTTCACCATGTTAAACCCTTCAAATAATAGCCAAATGAAGCTAAAACAATATGCTAAAATAACATCAAGTAAAATTAATTTTTAACTATGTTTGATCATTATTTATAGGGTTTACCATGGTGAAACTTAATTTTTTAACCATTTCCAATAAGCATGTAAAATATTAATCGATTTGAAATTTTTCAAAATTTTCTTGTGAAAATGATCAATTTCTATTGGTTAACCCCTTTGGAAATTGGCAATTTTAACATGAAAATTGCAAAAATTTTAAACTCACTAATATTTTAAATTCATATTGCGAATGACTAAAAATTGAGGTATCACCATGTTAAATCCTTCAAATAATAGCCAAATGAAGCTAAAACAATATTCTAAAATAACACCAAGTAAAATTAAATTTTAACTATGTTTGATTATTATTTATAGGGGTTACCATGATGAAACTTGATTTTTTAACCATTTCCAATAAGCATGTAAAATATTAATCGATTTGAAATTTTTAAAATTTTCTTGTCAAAATGGTCAATTTCCATAGGTTAACCCCTTTGGAAATTGGCAATTTTGACATGAAAATTGTAAAAATTTTAACCTGACTAATATTTTAAATTCATATTGGGAATGACTAAAAATTGAGGTTTCACCATGTTAAACCCTTCAAATAATAGCCAAATGAAGCTAAAACAATATGCTAAAATAACACCAAGTAAAATTAAATTTTAACTATGTTTGATCATTATTTATAGGGTTACCATGAAGAAACTTGATTTTTTAACCATTTCCAATAAGCATGTAAAATATTAGTTGATTTGAAATTTTTAAAGTTTTTTTGTGAAAATGGTCAATTTCTATAGTTAACCCCTTTAGAAATTGGCAATTTTTACATGTAAATTGCAAAAAAATTTAAACTGATTAATATTTTAAATTCATATTGGGAATGACTAAAAATTGGGGTTTCACCATGTTAAAACCTTCAAATAATAGCCAAATGAAGTTAAAACAATATGCTAAAATAACACCAAGTAAAATTAATTTTTAACTATGTTTGATCATTATTTATAGGGTTTACCATGATGAAACTTGATTTTTTAACCATTTCCAATAAGCATGTAAAATATTAATCGATTTGAAATTTTTAAAATTTTCTTGTGAAAATGGTCAATTTCTATAGGATAACCCCTTTGGAAATTGGCAATTTTGACATGAAAATTGCAAAAATTTTAAACTAACTAATATTTTCAATTTATATTGGGAATGACTAAAAATTGAGGTTTCACCATGTTAAACCCTTCAAATAATAGCTTAATGAAATTAAAACAATATGCTAAAATAACACCAAGTAAAATTAATTTTTAACTATGTTTGATCATTATTTATAGGGGTTACCATGATGAAACTTGATTTTGTAACCATTTCCAATAAGCATGTAAAATATTAATCGATTTCAAATTTTTAAAATTTTATTGTGAAAATGGTCAATTTCTATAGGTTAACCCCTTTGGAAATTGGAAATTTTGCCATGAAAATTGCAAAAATTTTAAACTGACTAATATTTTAAATTCATATTGGGAATGACTAAAAATTGAGGTTTCACCATGTTAAACCCTTCAAATAATAGCCAAATGAAGCTAAAACAAAATGCTAAAATAACATCAAGTAAAATTAATTTTTAACTATGTTTGATCATTATTTATAGGGTTTACCATGGTGAAACTTAATTTTTTAACCATTTCCAATAAGCATGTAAAATATTAATCGATTTGAAATTTTTCAAAATTTTCTTGTGAAAATGGTCAATTTCTATAGGTTAACCCCTTTGGAAATTGGCAATTTTGACATGAAAATTGCAAAAATTTCAAACCGACTAATATTTTAAATTCATATTGGGAATGACTAAAAATTGAGGTATCACCATGTTAAATCCTTCAAATAATAGCTAAATGAAGTTAAAACAATATGCTAAAATAACACCAAGTAAAATTAATTTTTAACTATGTTTGATCATTATTTATAGGGTTTACCATGATGAAACTTGATTTTTTAACTATTTCCAATAAGCATGTAAAATATTAATCGATTTGAAATTTTTAAAATTTTCTTGTCAAAATGGTCAATTTCTATAGGTTAACCCCTTTGGAAATTGGCAATTTTGACATGAAAATTGGAAAAATTTTAAACTGACTAATATTTTACATTCATATTGAGAATGACTAAAAATTGAGGTTTTACCATGTTAAACCCTTCAAATAATAGCCAAATGAAGCTAAAACAATATGCTAAAATAACACCAAGTAAAATTAAATTTTAACTATGTTTGATTATTATTTATAGGGGTTACCATGATGAAACTTGATTTTTTAACCATTTCCAATAAGCATGTAAAATATTAATCGATTTGAAATTTTTCAAAATTTTCTTGTGAAAATGGTCAATTTCTATAGGTTAACCCCTTTGGAAATTGGCAATTTTGACATGAAAATTGCAAAAATTTCAAACTGACTAATATTTTAAATTCATATTGGGAATCACTAAAAATTGAGGTTTCACCATGTTAAACCCCTCAAATAATTTCCAAATGAAGTTAAAACAATATGCTAAAATAACACAAAGTAAAATTAATTTTTAGCTATGTTTGATCATTATTTATAGGGTTTACCATGATGAAACTTGATTTTTTAACCATTTCCAATAAGCATGTAAAATTTTAATCGATTTGAAATTTTTAAATTTTCTTGTGAAAATGGTCAATTTCTATAGGTTAACCCCTTTGGAAATTGGCAATTTTGACATGAAAATTGCAAAAATTTTAAATTGACTAATATTTTAAATTCATATTGGGAATGACTAAAAATTGAGGTTTCACCATGTTAAACCCTTCAATTAATAGCTAAATGAAGTTAAAACAATATGCTAAAATAACACCAAGTAAAATTAATTTTTAACTATGTTTGATCATTATTTATAGGGTTTACCATGATGAAACTTGATTTTTAAGCATTTCCAATAAGCATGTAAAATATTAATCGATTTGAAATTTTTAAAATTTTCTTGTGAAAATGGTCAATTTCTATAGGATAACCCCTTTGGAAATTGGCAATTTTGACATGAAAATTGCAAAAATTTTAAACTAACTAATATTTTCAATTTATATTGGGAATGACTAAAAATTGAGGTTTCACCATGTTAAACCCTTCAAATAATAGCTTAATGAAATTAAAACAATATGCTAAAATAACACCAAGTAAAATTAATTTTTAACTATGTTTGATCATTATTTATAGGGGTTACCATGATGAAACTTGATTTTGTAACCATTTCCAATAAGCATGTAAAATATTAATCGATTTCAAATTTTTAAAATTTTATTGTGAAAATGGTCAATTTCTATAGGTTAACCCCTTTGGAAATTGGAAATTTTGCCATGAAAATTGCAAAAATTTTAAACTGACTAATATTTTAAATTCATATTGGGAATGACTAAAAATTGAGGTTTCACCATGTTAAACCCTTCAAATAATAGCCAAATGAAGCTAAAACAATATGCTAAAATAACATCAAGTAAAATTAATTTTTAACTATGTTTGATCATTATTTATAGGGTTTACCATGGTGAAACTTAATTTTTTAACCATTTCCAATAAGCATGTAAAATATTAATCGATTTGAAATTTTTCAAAATTTTCTTGTGAAAATGGTCAATTTCTATAGGTTAACCCCTTTGGAAATTGGCAATTTTGACATGAAAATTGCAAAAATTTCAAACCGACTAATATTTTAAATTCATATTGGGAATGACTAAAAATTGAGGTATCACCATGTTAAATCCTTCAAATAATAGCTAAATGAAGTTAAAACAATATGCTAAAATAACACCAAGTAAAATTAATTTTTAACTATGTTTGATCATTATTTATAGGGTTTACCATGATGAAACTTGATTTTTTAACTATTTCCAATAAGCATGTAAAATATTAATCGATTTGAAATTTTTAAAATTTTCTTGTCAAAATGGTCAATTTCTATAGGTTAACCCCTTTGGAAATTGGCAATTTTGACATGAAAATTGGAAAAATTTTAAACCGACTAATATTTTACATTCATATTGAGAATGACTAAAAATTGAGGTTTTACCATGTTAAACCCTTCAAATAATAGCCAAATGAAGCTAAAACAATATGCTAAAATAACACCAAGTAAAATTAAATTTTAACTATGTTTGATTATTATTTATAGGGGTTACCATGATGAAACTTGATTTTTTAACCATTTCCAATAAGCATGTAAAATATTAATCGATTTGAAATTTTTCAAAATTTTCTTGTGAAAATGGTCAATTTCTATAGGTTAACCCCTTTGGAAATTGGCAATTTTGACATGAAAATTGCAAAAATTTCAAACTCGACTAATATTTTAAATTCATATTGGGAATCACTAAAAATTGAGGTTTCACCATGTTAAACCCCTCAAATAATTTCCAAATGAAGTTAAAACAATATGCTAAAATAACACAAAGTAAAATTAATTTTTAGCTATGTTTGATCATTATTTATAGGGTTTACCATGATGAAACTTGATTTTTTAACCATTTCCAATAAGCATGTAAAATTTTAATCGATTTGAAATTTTTAAATTTTCTTGTGAAAATGGTCAATTTCTATAGGTTAACCCCTTTGGAAATTGGCAATTTTGACATGAAAATTGCAAAAATTTTAAATTGACTAATATTTTAAATTCATATTGGGAATGACTAAAAATTGAGGTTTCACCATGTTAAACCCTTCAATTAATAGCTAAATGAAGTTAAAACAATATGCTAAAATAACACCAAGTAAAATTAATTTTTAACTATGTTTGATCATTATTTATAGGGTTTACCATGATGAAACTTGATTTTTTAACCATTTCCAATAAGCATGTAAAATATTAATCGATTTGAAATTTTTAAAATTTTCTTGTGAAAATGGTCAATTTCTATAGGTTAACCCCTTTGGAAATTGGCAATTTTGACATGAAAATGGCAAAAATTTTAAACTGACTAATATTTTAAATTCATATTGGGAATGACTAAAAATTGAGGTTTCACCATGTTAAACCCTTCAAATAATTTCCAAATGAAGTTAAAACAATATGCTAAAATAACACAAAGTAAAATTAATTTTTAACTATGTTTGATCATTATTTATAGGGGTTACCATGATGAAACTTGATTTTTTAACCATTTCCAATAAGCATGTAAAATATTAATCGATTTGAAATTTTCAAAATTTTCTTGTGAAAATGATCATCTTCTATAGGTTAACCCCTTTGGAAATTGGAAATTTTGACATGAAAATTGCAAAAATTTTAAACTAACTGATATTTTAAATTCATATTGGGAATGACTAAAAATTGAGGTTTCACCATGTTAAACCCTTCAAATAATAGCTAAATGAAGTTAAAACAATATGCTAAAATAACACCAAGTAAAATTAATTTTTAACTATGTTTGATCATTATTTATAGGGGTTACCATGATGAAACTTAATTTTTTAACCATTTCAAATAAGCATGTAAAATATTAATCGATTTGAAATTTTTAAAATTTTCTTGTGAAAATGGTCAATTTCTATAGGTTAACCCCTTTGGAAATTGGCAATTTTGACATGAAAATTGCAAAAATTTTAAACTTACTAATATTTTAAATTCATATTGGGAATGACTAAAAATTGAGGTTTGACCATGTTAAACCCTTCAAATAATAGCTAAATGAAGTTAAAACAATATGCTAAAATAACACCAAGTAAAATTAATTTTTAACTATGTTTGATCATTATTTATAGGGGTTACCATGATGAAACTTGATTTTTTAACCATTTCAAATAAGCATGTAAAATATTAATCGATTTGAAATTTTTAAAATTTTCCTGTGAAAATGGTCAATTTCTATAGGTTAACCCCTTTGGAAATTGGCAATTTTGACATGAAAATTGCAAAAATTTTAAACTTACTAATATTTTAAATTCATATTGGGAATGACTAAAAATTGAGGTTTGACCATGTTAAACCCTTCAAATAATAGCTAAATGAAGTTAAAACAATATGCTAAAATAACACCAAGTAAAATTAATTTTTAACTATGTTTGATCATTATTTATAGGGGTTACCATGATGAAACTTGATTTTTTAACCATTTCCAATAAGCATGTAAAATATTAATCGATTTGAAATTTTTAAAATTTTCTTGTCAAAATGGTCAATTCCATAGGTTAACCCCTTTGGAAATTGGCAATTTTGACATGAAAATTGTAAAAATTTTAAACTGACTAATATTTTAAATTCATATTGGGAATGACTAAAAATTGAGGTTTCACCATGTTAAACCCTTCAAATAATAGCCAAATGAAACTAAAACAATATGCTAAAATAACACCAAGTAAAATTAAATTTTAACTATGTTTGATCATTATTTATAGGGGTTACCATGATGAAACTTAATTTTTTAACCATTTCCAATAAGCATGTAAAATATTAATCGATTTGAAATTTTTAAAATTTTCTTGTGAAAATGGTCAATTTCTATATGTCAACCCCTTTTGAAATTGGCAATTTTGACATGAAAATTGCAAAAATTTTAAACTGACTAATATTTTAAATTCAAATTGGGAATGACTAAAAATTGAGGTTTCACCATGTTAAACCCTTCAAATAATAGCCAAATGAAGTTAAAACAATATGCTAAAATAACACCAAGTAAAATTAATGTTTAACTATGTTTGATCATTATTTATAGGGGTTACCATGATGAAATTTGATTTTTTAACCATTTCCAATAAGCATGTAAAATATTAATCGATTTGAAATTTTTGAAATTTTCTTGTGAAAATGGTCAATTTCTATAGGTTAACCCCTTTTGAAATTGGCAATTTTGACATGAAAATTGCAAAAATTTTAAACTGACTAATATTTTAAATCCAAATTGGGAATGACTAAAAATTGAGGTTTCACCATGTTAAACCCTTCAAATAATAGCCAAATGAAGTTAAAACAATATGCTAAAATAACACCAAGTAAAATTAATTTTTAACTATGTTTGATCATTATTTATAGGGGTTACCATGATGAAACTTGATTTTTTAACCATTTCAAATAAGCATGTAAAATATTAATCGATTTGAAATTTTTAAAATTTTCTTGTGAAAATGGTCAATTTCTATAGGTTAACCCCTTTGGAAATTGGCAATTTTGACATGAAAATTGCAAAAATTTTAAACTTACTAATATTTTAAATTCATATTGGGAATGACTAAAAATTGAGGTTTCACCATGTTAAACCCTTCAAATAATAGCTAAATGAAGTTAAAACAATATGCTAAAATAACACCAAGTAAAATTAATTTTTAACTATGTTTGATCATTATTTATAGGGGTTACCATGATGAAACTTGATTTTTTAACCATTTCCAATAAGCATGTAAAATATTAATCGATTTGAAATTTTTAAAATTTTCTTGTCAAAATGGTCAATTCCATAGGTTAACCCCTTTGGAAATTGGCAATTTTGACATGAAAATTGTAAAAATTTTAAACCGACTAATATTTTAAATTCATATTGGGAATGACTAAAAATTGAGGTTTCACCATGTTAAACCCTTCAAATAATAGCCAAAAGAAGCTAAAACAATATGCTAAAATAACACCAAGTAAAATTAAATTTTAACTATGTTTGATCATTATTTATAGGGGTTACCATGATGAAACTTGATTTTTTAACCATTTCCAATAAGCATGTAAAATATTAATCGATTTGAAATTTTTAAAATTTTCTTGTGAAAATGGTCAATTTCTATATGTTAACCCCTTTTGAAATTGGCAATTTTGACATGAAAATTGCAAAAATTTTAAACTGACTAATATTTTAAATTCAAATTGGGAATGACTAAAAATTGAGGTTTCACCATGTTAAACCCTTCAAATAATAGCCAAATGAAGTTAAAACAATATGCTAAAATAACACCAAGTAAAATTAATGTTTAACTATGTTTGATCATTATTTATAGGGGTTACCATGATGAAACTTGATTTTTTAACCATTTCCAATAAGCATGTAAAATATTAATCGATTTGAAATTTTTGAAATTTTCTTGTGAAAATGGTCAATTTCTATAGGTTAACCCCTTTTGAAATTGGCAATTTTGACATGAAAATTGCAAAAATTTTAAACCGACTAATATTTTAAATCCAAATTGGGAATGACTAAAAATTGAGGTTTCACCATGTTAAACCCTTCAAATAATAGCCAAATGAAGTTAAAACAATATGCTAAAATAACACCAAGTAAAATTAATGTTTAACTATGTTTGATCATTATTTATAGGGGTTACCATGATGAAACTTGATTTTTTAACCATTTCTAATAAGCATGTAAAATATTAATCGATTTGAAATTTTTGAAATTTTCTTGTGAAAATGGTCAATTTCTATAGGTTAACCCCTTTGGAAATTGGTAATTTTGACATGAAAATTGGAAAAATTTTAAACTGACTAATATTTTACATTCATATTGAGAATGACTAAAAATTGAGGTTTTACCATGTTAAACCCTTCAAATAATAGCCAAATGAAGCTAAAACAATATGCTAAAATAACACCAAGTAAAATTAAATTTTAACTATGTTTGATTATTATTTATAGGGGTTACCATGATGAAACTTGATTTTTTAACCATTTCCAATAAGCATGTAAAATATTAATCGATTTGAAATTTTTAAAATTTTCTTGTCAAAATGGTCAATTTCCATAGGTTAACCCCTTTGGAAATTGGCAATTTTGACATGAAAATGTAAAAATTTTAAACTGACTAATATTTTAAATTCATATTGGGAATGACTAAAAATTGAGGTTTCACCATGTTAAACCCTTCAAATAATAGCCAAATGAAGCTAAAACAATATGCTAAAATAACACCAAGTAAAATTAAATTTTAACTATGTTTGATCATTATTTATAGGGGTTACCATGATGAAACTTGATTTTTTAACCATTTCCAATAAGCATGTAAAATATTAATCGATTTGAAATTTTTGAAATTTTCTTGTGAAAATGGTCAATTTCTATAGGTTAACCCCTTTGGAAATTGGCAATTTTGACATGAAAATTGGAAAAATTTTAAACTGACTAATATTTTAAATTCATATTGGGAATGACTAAAAATTGAGGTTTCACCATGTTAAACCCTTCAAATAATAGCTAAATGAAGTTAAAACAATATGCTAAAATAACACCAAGGAAAATTAATTTTTAACTATGTTTGATCATTATTTATAGGGGTTACCATGATGAAACTTGATTTTTTAACCATTTCAAATAAGCATGTAAAATATTAATCGATTTGAAATTTTTAAAATTTTCTTGTGAAAATGGTCAATTTCTATAGGTTAACCCCTTTGGAAATTGGCAATTTTGACATGAAAATTGCAAAAAATTTAAACTTACTAATATTTTAAATTCATATTGGGAATGACTAAAAATTGAGGTTTGACCATGTTAAACCCTTCAAATAATAGCTAAATGAAGTTAAAACAATATGCTAAAATAACACCAAGTAAAATTAATTTTTAACTATGTTTGATCATTATTTATAGGGGTTACCATGATGAAACTTGATTTTTTAACCATTTCAAATAAGCATGTAAAATATTAATCGATTTGAAATTTTTAAAATTTTCTTGTGAAAATGGTCAATTTCTATAGGTTAACCCCTTTGGAAATTGGCAATTTTGACATGAAAATTGCAAAAATTTTAAACTTACTAATATTTTAAATTCATATTGGGAATGACTAAAAATTGAGGTTTGACCATGTTAAACCCTTCAAATAATAGCTAAATGAAGTTAAAACAATATGCTAAAATAACACCAAGTAAAATTAATTTTTAACTATGTTTGATCATTATTTATAGGGGTTACCATGATGAAACTTGATTTTTTAACCATTTCCAATAAGCATGTAAAATATTAATCGATTTGAAATTTTTAAAATTTTCTTGTCAAAATGGTCAATTCCATAGGTTAACCCCTTTGGAAATTGGCAATTTTGACATGAAAATTGTAAAAATTTTAAACCGACTAATATTTTAAATTCATATTGGGAATGACTAAAAATTGAGGTTTCACCATGTTAAACCCTTCAAATAATAGCCAAATGAAGCTAAAACAATATGCTAAAATAACACCAAGTAAAATTAAATTTTAACTATGTTTGATCATTATTTATAGGGGTTACCATGATGAAACTTGATTTTTTAACCATTTCCAATAAGCATGTAAAATATTAATCGATTTGAAATTTTTGAAATTTTCTTGTGAAAATGGTCAATTTCTATAGGTTAACCCCTTTTGAAATTGGCAATTTTGACATGAAAATTGCAAAAATTTTAAACCGGCTAATATTTTAAATCCAAATTGGGAATGACTAAAAATTGAGGTTTCACCATGTTAAACCCTTCAAATAATAGCCAAATGAAGTTAAAACAATATGCTAAAATAACACCAAGTAAAATTAATTTTTAACTATGTTTGATCATTATTTATAGGGGTTACCATGATGAAACTTGATTTTTTAACCATTTCAAATAAGCATGTAAAATATTAATCGATTTGAAATTTTTAAAATTTTCTTGTGAAAATGGTCAATTTCTATAGGTTAACCCCTTTGGAAATTGGCAATTTTGACATGAAAATTGCAAAAATTTTAAACTTACTAATATTTTAAATTCATATTGGGAATGACTAAAAATTGAGGTTTGACCATGTTAAACCCTTCAAATAATAGCTAAATGAAGTTAAAACAATATGCTAAAATAACACCAAGTAAAATTAATTTTTAACTATGTTTGATCATTATTTATAGGGGTTACCATGATGAAACTTGATTTTTTAACCATTTCAAATAAGCATGTAAAATATTAATCGATTTGAAATTTTTAAAATTTTCTTGTGAAAATGGTCAATTTCTATAGGTTAACCCCTTTGGAAATTGGCAATTTTGACATGAAAATTGCAAAAATTTTAAACTTACTAATATTTTAAATTCATATTGGGAATGACTAAAAATTGAGGTTTGACCATGTTAAACCCTTCAAATAATAGCTAAATGAAGTTAAAACAATATGCTAAAATAACACCAAGTAAAATTAATTTTTAACTATGTTTGATCATTATTTATAGGGGTTACCATGATGAAACTTGATTTTTTAACCATTTCCAATAAGCATGTAAAATATTAATCGATTTGAAATTTTTAAAATTTTCTTGTCAAAATGGTCAATTCCATAGGTTAACCCCTTTGGAAATTGGCAATTTTGACATGAAAATTGTAAAAATTTTAAACCGACTAATATTTTAAATTCATATTGGGAATGACTAAAAATTGAGGTTTCACCATGTTAAACCCTTCAAATAATAGCCAAATGAAGCTAAAACAATATGCTAAAATAACACCAAGTAAAATTAAATTTTAACTATGTTTGATCATTATTTATAGGGGTTACCATGATGAAACTTGATTTTTTAACCATTTCCAATAAGCATGTAAAATATTAATCGATTTGAAATTTTTGAAATTTTCTTGTGAAAATGGTCAATTTCTATAGGTTAACCCCTTTTGAAATTGGCAATTTTGACATGAAAATTGCAAAAATTTTAAACCGGCTAATATTTTAAATCCAAATTGGGAATGACTAAAAATTGAGGTTTCACCATGTTAAACCCTTCAAATAATAGCCAAATGAAGTTAAAACAATATGCTAAAATAACACCAAGTAAAATTAATTTTTAACTATGTTTGATCATTATTTATAGGGGTTACCATGATGAAACTTGATTTTTTAACCATTTCAAATAAGCATGTAAAATATTAATCGATTTGAAATTTTTAAAATTTTCTTGTGAAAATGGTCAATTTCTATAGGTTAACCCCTTTGGAAATTGGCAATTTTGACATGAAAATTGCAAAAATTTTAAACTTACTAATATTTTAAATTCATATTGGGAATGACTAAAAATTGAGGTTTGACCATGTTAAACCCTTCAAATAATAGCTAAATGAAGTTAAAACAATATGCTAAAATAACACCAAGTAAAATTAATTTTTAACTATGTTTGATCATTATTTATAGGGGTTACCATGATGAAACTTGATTTTTTAACCATTTCAAATAAGCATGTAAAATATTAATCGATTTGAAATTTTTAAAATTTTCTTGTGAAAATGGTCAATTTCTATAGGTTAACCCCTTTGGAAATTGGCAATTTTGACATGAAAATTGCAAAAATTTTAAACTTACTAATATTTTAAATTCATATTGGGAATGACTAAAAATTGAGGTTTGACCATGTTAAACCCTTCAAATAATAGCTAAATGAAGTTAAAACAATATGCTAAAATAACACCAAGTAAAATTAATTTTTAACTATGTTTGATCATTATTTATAGGGGTTACCATGATGAAACTTGATTTTTTAACCATTTCCAATAAGCATGTAAAATATTAATCGATTTGAAATTTTTAAAATTTTCTTGTCAAAATGGTCAATTCCATAGGTTAACCCCTTTGGAAATTGGCAATTTTGACATGAAAATTGTAAAAATTTTAAACTGACTAATATTTTAAATTCATATTGGGAATGACTAAAAATTGAGGTTTCACCATGTTAAACCCTTCAAATAATAGCCAAATGAAGCTAAAACAATATGCTAAAATAACACCAAGTAAAATTAAATTTTAACTATGTTTGATCATTATTTATAGGGGTTACCATGATGAAACTTGATTTTTTAACCATTTCCAATAAGCATGTAAAATATTAATCGATTTGAAATTTTTGAAATTTTCTTGTGAAAATGGTCAATTTCTATAGGTTAACCCCTTTTGAAATTGGCAATTTTGACATGAAAATTGCAAAAATTTTAAACTTACTAATATTTTAAATTCATATTGGGAATGACTAAAAATTGAGGTTTGACCATGTTAAACCCTTCAAATAATAGCTAAATGAAGTTAAAACAATATGCTAAAATAACACCAAGTAAAATTAATTTTTAACTATGTTTGATCATTATTTATAGGGGTTACCATGATGAAACTTGATTTTTTAACCATTTCCAATAAGCATGTAAAATATTAATCGATTTGAAATTTTTAAAATTTTCTTGTCAAAATGGTCAATTCCATAGGTTAACCCCTTTGGAAATTGGCAATTTTGACATGAAAATTGTAAAAATTTTAAACCGACTAATATTTTAAATTCATATTGGGAATGACTAAAAATTGAGGTTTCACCATGTTAAACCCTTCAAATAATAGCCAAATGAAGCTAAAACAATATGCTAAAATAACACCAAGTAAAATTAAATTTTAACTATGTTTGATCATTATTTATAGGGGTTACCATGATGAAACTTGATTTTTTAACCATTTCCAATAAGCATGTAAAATATTAATCGATTTGAAATTTTTGAAATTTTCTTGTGAAAATGGTCAATTTCTATAGGTTAACCCCTTTTGAAATTGGCAATTTTGACATGAAAATTGCAAAAATTTTAAACTGGCTAATATTTTAAATCCAAATTGGGAATGACTAAAAATTGAGGTTTCACCATGTTAAACCCTTCAAATAATAGCCAAATGAAGTTAAAACAATATGCTAAAATAACACCAAGTAAAATTAATTTTTAACTATGTTTGATCATTATTTATAGGGGTTACCATGATGAAACTTGATTTTTTAACCATTTCAAATAAGCATGTAAAATATTAATCGATTTGAAATTTTTAAAATTTTCTTGTGAAAATGGTCAATTTCTATAGGTTAACCCCTTTGGAAATTGGCAATTTTGACATGAAAATTGCAAAAATTTTAAACTTACTAATATTTTAAATTCATATTGGGAATGACTAAAAATTGAGGTTTGACCATGTTAAACCCTTCAAATAATAGCTAAATGAAGTTAAAACAATATGCTAAAATAACACCAAGTAAAATTAATTTTTAACTATGTTTGATCATTATTTATAGGGGTTACCATGATGAAACTTGATTTTTTAACCATTTCAAATAAGCATGTAAAATATTAATCGATTTGAAATTTTTAAAATTTTCTTGTGAAAATGGTCAATTTCTATAGGTTAACCCCTTTGGAAATTGGCAATTTTGACATGAAAATTGCAAAAATTTTAAACTTACTAATATTTTAAATTCATATTGGGAATGACTAAAAATTGAGGTTTGACCATGTTAAACCCTTCAAATAATAGCTAAATGAAGTTAAAACAATATGCTAAAATAACACCAAGTAAAATTAATTTTTAACTATGTTTGATCATTATTTATAGGGGTTACCATGATGAAACTTGATTTTTTAACCATTTCCAATAAGCATGTAAAATATTAATCGATTTGAAATTTTTAAAATTTTCTTGTCAAAATGGTCAATTCCATAGGTTAACCCCTTTGGAAATTGGCAATTTTGACATGAAAATTGTAAAAATTTTAAACCGACTAATATTTTAAATTCATATTGGGAATGACTAAAAATTGAGGTTTCACCATGTTAAACCCTTCAAATAATAGCCAAATGAAGCTAAAACAATATGCTAAAATAACACCAAGTAAAATTAAATTTTAACTATGTTTGATCATTATTTATAGGGGTTACCATGATGAAACTTGATTTTTTAACCATTTCCAATAAGCATGTAAAATATTAATCGATTTGAAATTTTTGAAATTTTCTTGTGAAAATGGTCAATTTCTATAGGTTAACCCCTTTTGAAATTGGCAATTTTGACATGAAAATTGCAAAAATTTTAAACTGGCTAATATTTTAAATCCAAATTGGGAATGACTAAAAATTGAGGTTTCACCATGTTAAACCCTTCAAATAATAGCCAAATGAAGTTAAAACAATATGCTAAAATAACACCAAGTAAAATTAATTTTTAACTATGTTTGATCATTATTTATAGGGGTTACCATGATGAAACTTGATTTTTTAACCATTTCAAATAAGCATGTAAAATATTAATCGATTTGAAATTTTTAAAATTTTCTTGTGAAAATGGTCAATTTCTATAGGTTAACCCCTTTGGAAATTGGCAATTTTGACATGAAAATTGCAAAAATTTTAAACTTACTAATATTTTAAATTCATATTGGGAATGACTAAAAATTGAGGTTTGACCATGTTAAACCCTTCAAATAATAGCTAAATGAAGTTAAAACAATATGCTAAAATAACACCAAGTAAAATTAATTTTTAACTATGTTTGATCATTATTTATAGGGGTTACCATGATGAAACTTGATTTTTTAACCATTTCAAATAAGCATGTAAAATATTAATCGATTTGAAATTTTTAAAATTTTCTTGTGAAAATGGTCAATTTCTATAGGTTAACCCCTTTGGAAATTGGCAATTTTGACATGAAAATTGCAAAAATTTTAAACTTACTAATATTTTAAATTCATATTGGGAATGACTAAAAATTGAGGTTTGACCATGTTAAACCCTTCAAATAATAGCTAAATGAAGTTAAAACAATATGCTAAAATAACACCAAGTAAAATTAATTTTTAACTATGTTTGATCATTATTTATAGGGGTTACCATGATGAAACTTGATTTTTTAACCATTTCCAATAAGCATGTAAAATATTAATCGATTTGAAATTTTTAAAATTTTCTTGTCAAAATGGTCAATTCCATAGGTTAACCCCTTTGGAAATTGGCAATTTTGACATGAAAATTGTAAAAATTTTAAACTGACTAATATTATAAATTCATATTGGGAATGACTAAAAATTGAGGTTTCACCATGTTAAACCCTTCAAATAATAGCCAAATGAAGCTAAAACAATATGCTAAAATAACACCAAGTAAAATTAAATTTTAACTATGTTTGATCATTATTTATAGGGGTTACCATGATGAAACTTGATTTTTTAACCATTTCCAATAAGCATGTAAAATATTAATCGATTTGAAATTTTTGAAATTTTCTTGTGAAAATGGTCAATTTCTATAGGTTAACCCCTTTTGAAATTGGCAATTTTGACATGAAAATTGCAAAAATTTTAAACCGGCTAATATTTTAAATCCAAATTGGGAATGACTAAAAATTGAGGTTTCACCATGTTAAACCCTTCAAATAATAGCCAAATGAAGTTAAAACAATATGCTAAAATAACACCAAGTAAAATTAATTTTTAACTATGTTTGATCATTATTTATAGGGGTTACCATGATGAAACTTGATTTTTTAACCATTTCAAATAAGCATGTAAAATATTAATCGATTTGAAATTTTTAAAATTTTCTTGTGAAAATGGTCAATTTCTATAGGTTAACCCCTTTGGAAATTGGCAATTTTGACATGAAAATTGCAAAAATTTTAAACTTACTAATATTTTAAATTCATATTGGGAATGACTAAAAATTGAGGTTTGACCATGTTAAACCCTTCAAATAATAGCTAAATGAAGTTAAAACAATATGCTAAAATAACACCAAGTAAAATTAATTTTTAACTATGTTTGATCATTATTTATAGGGGTTACCATGATGAAACTTGATTTTTTAACCATTTCAAATAAGCATGTAAAATATTAATCGATTTGAAATTTTTAAAATTTTCTTGTGAAAATGGTCAATTTCTATAGGTTAACCCCTTTGGAAATTGGCAATTTTGACATGAAAATTGCAAAAATTTTAAACTTACTAATATTTTAAATTCATATTGGGAATGACTAAAAATTGAGGTTTGACCATGTTAAACCCTTCAAATAATAGCTAAATGAAGTTAAAACAATATGCTAAAATAACACCAAGTAAAATTAATTTTTAACTATGTTTGATCATTATTTATAGGGGTTACCATGATGAAACTTGATTTTTTAACCATTTCAAATAAGCATGTAAAATATTAATCGATTTGAAATTTTTAAAATTTTCTTGTGAAAATGGTCAATTTCTATAGGTTAACCCCTTTGAAAATTGGCAATTTTGACATGAAAATTGCAAAAATTTTAAACTTACTAATATTTTAAATTCATATTGGGAATGACTAAAAATTGAGGTTTCACCATGTTAAACCCTTCAAATAATAGCTAAATGAAGTTAAAACAATATGCTAAAATAACACCAAGTAAAATTAATTTTTAACTATGTTTGATCATTATTTATAGGGGTTACCATGATGAAACTTGATTTTTTAACCATTTCCAATAAGCATGTAAAATATTAATCGATTTGAAATTTTTAAAATTTTCTTGTCAAAATGGTCAATTCCATAGGTTAACCCCTTTGGAAATTGGCAATTTTGACATGAAAATTGTAAAAATTTTAAACCGACTAATATTTTAAATTCATATTGGGAATGACTAAAAATTGAGGTTTCACCATGTTAAACCCTTCAAATAATAGCCAAATGAAGCTAAAACAATATGCTAAAATAACACCAAGTAAAATTAAATTTTAACTATGTTTGATCATTATTTATAGGGGTTACCATGATGAAACTTGATTTTTTAACCATTTCCAATAAGCATGTAAAATATTAATCGATTTGAAATTTTTGAAATTTTCTTGTGAAAATGGTCAATTTCTATAGGTTAACCCCTTTTGAAATTGGCAATTTTGACATGAAAATTGCAAAAATTTTAAACTCGGCTAATATTTTAAATCCAAATTGGGAATGACTAAAAATTGAGGTTTCACCATGTTAAACCCTTCAAATAATAGCCAAATGAAGTTAAAACAATATGCTAAAATAACACCAAGTAAAATTAATTTTTAACTATGTTTGATCATTATTTATAGGGGTTACCATGATGAAACTTGATTTTTTAACCATTTCAAATAAGCATGTAAAATATTAATCGATTTGAAATTTTTAAAATTTTCTTGTGAAAATGGTCAATTTCTATAGGTTAACCCCTTTGGAAATTGGCAATTTTGACATGAAAATTGCAAAAATTTTAAACTTACTAATATTTTAAATTCATATTGGGAATGACTAAAAATTGAGGTTTGACCATGTTAAACCCTTCAAATAATAGCTAAATGAAGTTAAAACAATATGCTAAAATAACTCCAAGTAAAATTAATTTTTAACTATGTTTGATCATTATTTATAGGGGTTACCATGATGAAACTTGATTTTTTAACCATTTCAAATAAGCATGTAAAATATTAATCGATTTGAAATTTTTAAAATTTTCTTGTGAAAATGGTCAATTTCTATAGGTTAACCCCTTTGGAAATTGGCAATTTTGACATGAAAATTGCAAAAATTTTAAACTTACTAATATTTTAAATTCATATTGGGAATGACTAAAAATTGAGGTTTGACCATGTTAAACCCTTCAAATAATAGCTAAATGAAGTTAAAACAATATGCTAAAATAACACCAAGTAAAATTAATTTTTAACTATGTTTGATCATTATTTATAGGGGTTACCATGATGAAACTTGATTTTTTAACCATTTCCAATAAGCATGTAAAATATTAATCGATTTGAAATTTTTAAAATTTTCTTGTCAAAATGGTCAATTCCATAGGTTAACCCCTTTGGAAATTGGCAATTTTGACATGAAAATTGTAAAAATTTTAAAAACTGACTAATATTTTAAATTCATATTGGGAATGACTAAAAATTGAGGTTTCACCATGTTAAACCCTTCAAATAATAGCCAAATGAAGCTAAAACAATATGCTAAAATAACACCAAGTAAAATTAAATTTTAACTATGTTTGATCATTATTTATAGGGGTTACCATGATGAAACTTGATTTTTCAACCATTTCCAATAAGCATGTAAAATATTAATCGATTTGAAATTTTTAAAATTTTCTTGTGAAAATGGTCAATTTCTATATGTTAACCCCTTTTGAAATTGGCAATTTTGACATGAAAATTGCAAAAATTTTAAACTGACTAATATTTTAATTCAAATTGGGAATGACTAAAAATTGAGGTTTCACCATGTTAAACCCTTCAAATAATAGCCAAATGAAGTTAAAACAATATGCTAAAATAACACCTAGTAAAATTAATGTTTAACTATGTTTGATCATTATTTATAGGGGTTACCATGATGAAACTTGATTTTTTAACCATTTCCAATAAGCATGTAAAATATTAATCGATTTGAAATTTTTGAAATTTTCTTGTGAAAATGGTCAATTTCTATAGGTTAACCCCTTTTGAAATTGGCAATTTTGACATGAAAATTGCAAAAATTTTAAACTGACTAATATTTTAAATCCAAATTGGGAATGACTAAAAATTGAGGTTTCACCATGTTAAACCCTTCAAATAATAGCCAAATGAAGTTAAAACAATATGCTAAAATAACACCAAGTAAAATTAATGTTTAACTATGTTTGATCATTATTTATAGGGGTTACCATGATGAAACTTGATTTTTTAACCATTTCTAATAAGCATGTAAAATATTAATCGATTTGAAATTTTTGAAATTTTCTTGTGAAAATGGTCAATTTCTATAGGTTAACCCCTTTGGAAATTGGCAATTTTGACATGAAAATTGGAAAAATTTTAAACTGACTAATATTTTACATTCATATTGAGAATGACTAAAAATTGAGGTTTTACCATGTTAAACCCTTCAAATAATAGCCAAATGAAGCTAAAACAATATGCTAAAATAACACCAAGTAAAATTAAATTTTAACTATGTTTGATTATTATTTATAGGGGTTACCATGATGAAACTTGATTTTTTAACCATTTCCAATAAGCATGTAAAATATTAATCGATTTGAAATTTTTAAAATTTTCTTGTCAAAATGGTCAATTTCCATAGGTTAACCTGTTTGGAAATTGGCAATTTTGACATGAAAATGTAAAAATTTTAAACTGACTAATATTTTAAATTCATATTGGGAATGACTAAAAATTGAGGTTTCACCATGTTAAACCCTTCAAATAATAGCCAAATGAAGCTAAAACAATATGCTAAAATAACACCAAGTAAAATTAAATTTTAACTAAGTTTGATCATTATTTATAGGGGTTACCATGATGAAACTTGATTTTTTAACCATTTCCAATAAGCATGTAAAATATTAATCGATTTGAAATTTTTGAAATTTTCTTGTGAAAATGGTCAATTTCTATAGGTTAACCCCTTTGGAAATTGGCAATTTTGACATGAAAATTGGAAAAATTTTAAACCGACTAATATTTTAAATTCATATTGGGAATGACTAAAAATTGAGGTTTCACCATGTTAAACCCTTCAAATAATAGCTAAATGAAGTTAAAACAATATGCTAAAATAACACCAAGGAAAATTAATTTTTAACTATGTTTGATCATTATTTATAGGGGTTACCATGATGAAACTTTATTTTTTAACCATTTCAAATAAGCATGTAAAATATTAATCGATTTGAAATTTTTAAAATTTTCTTGTGAAAATGGTCAATTTCTATAGGTTAACCCCTTTGGAAATTGGCAATTTTGACATGAAAATTGCAAAAATTTTAAACTTACTAATATTTTAAATTCATATTGGGAATGACTAAAAATTGAGGTTTGACCATGTTAAACCCTTCAAATAATAGCTAAATGAAGTTAAAACAATATGCTAAAATAACACCAAGTAAAATTAATTTTTAACTATGTTTGATCATTATTTATAGGGGTTACCATGATGAAACTTGATTTTTTAACCATTTCCAATAAGCATGTAAAATATTAATCGATTTGAAATTTTTAAAATTTTCTTGTCAAAATGGTCAATTCCATAGGTTAACCCCTTTGGAAATTGGCAATTTTGACATGAAAATTGCAAAAATTTTAAACTTACTAATATTTTAAATTCATATTGGGAATGACTAAAAATTGAGGTTTGACCATGTTAAACCCTTCAAATAATAGCTAAATGAAGTTAAAACAATATGCTAAAATAACACCAAGTAAAATTAATTTTTAACTATGTTTGATCATTATTTATAGGGGTTACCATGATGAAACTTGATTTTTTAACCATTTCCAATAAGCATGTAAAATATTAATCGATTTGAAATTTTTAAAATTTTCTTGTCAAAATGGTCAATTCCATAGGTTAACCCCTTTGGAAATTGGCAATTTTGACATGAAAATTGTAAAAATTTTAAACCGACTAATATTTTAAATTCATATTGGGAATGACTAAAAATTGAGGTTTCACCATGTTAAACCCTTCAAATAATAGCCAAATGAAGCTAAAACAATATGCTAAAATAACACCAAGTAAAATTAAATTTTAACTATGTTTGATCATTATTTATAGGGGTTACCATGATGAAACTTGATTTTTTAACCATTTCCAATAAGCATGTAAAATATTAATCGATTTGAAATTTTTGAAATTTTCTTGTGAAAATGGTCAATTTCTATAGGTTAACCCCTTTTGAAATTGGCAATTTTGACATGAAAATTGCAAAAATTTTAAACCGACTAATATTTTAAATCCAAATTGGGAATGACTAAAAATTGAGGTTTCACCATGTTAAACCCTTCAAATAATAGCCAAATGAAGTTAAAACAATATGCTAAAATAACACCAAGTAAAATTAATTTTTAACTATGTTTGATCATTATTTATAGGGGTTACCATGATGAAACTTGATTTTTTAACCATTTCCAATAAGCATGTAAAATATTAATCGATTTGAAATTTTTAAAATTTTCTTGTCAAAATGGTCAATTCCATAGGTTAACCCCTTTGGAAATTGGCAATTTTGACATGAAAATTGTAAAAATTTTAAACTGACTAATATTTTAAATTCATATTGGGAATGACTAAAAATTGAGGTTTCACCATGTTAAACCCTTCAAATAATAGCCAAATGAAGCTAAAACAATATGCTAAAATAACACCAAGTAAAATTAAATTTTAACTATGTTTGATCATTATTTATAGGGGTTACCATGATGAAACTTGATTTTTTAACCATTTCCAATAAGCATGTAAAATATTAATCGATTTGAAATTTTTAAAATTTTCTTGTGAAAATGGTCAATTTCTATATGTTAACCCCTTTTGAAATTGGCAATTTTGAAATGAAAATTGCAAAAATTTTAAACTGACTAATATTTTAAATTCAAATTGGGAATGACTAAAAATTAAGGTTTCACCATGTTAAACCCTTCAAATAATAGCCAAATGAAGTTAAAACAATATGCTAAAATAACACCAAGTAAAATTAATGTTTAACTATGTTTGATCATTATTTATAGGGGTTACCATGATGAAACTTGATTTTTTAACCATTTCCAATAAGCATGTAAAATATTAATCGATTTGAAATTTTTGAAATTTTCTTGTGAAAATGGTCAATTTCTATAGGTTAACCCCTTTTGAAATTGGCAATTTTGACATGAAAATTGGAAAAATTTTAATCTGACTAATATTTTACATTCATATTGAGAATGACTAAAAATATAGGTTTTACCATGTTAAACCCTTCAAATAATAGCCAAATGAAGCTAAAACAATATGCTAAAATAACACCAAGTAAAATTAAATTTTAACTATGTTTGATTATTATTTATAGGGGTTACCATGATGAAACTTGATTTTTTAACCATTTCCAATAAGCATGTAAAATATTAATCGATTTGAAATTTTTAAAATTTTCTTGTCAAAATGGTCAATTCCATAGGTTAACCCCTTTGGAAATTGGCAATTTTGACATGAAAATTGTAAAAATTTTAAACTGACTAATATTTTAAATTCATATTGGGAATGACTAAAAATTGAGGTTTCACCATGTTAAACCCTTCAAATAATAGCCAAATGAAGCTAAAACAATATGCTAAAATAACACCAAGTAAAATTAAATTTTAACTATGTTTGATCATTATTTATAGGGGTTACCATGATGAAACTTGATTTTTTAACCATTTCCAATAAGCATGTAAAATATTAATCGATTTGAAATTTTTAAAATTTTCTTGTGAAAATGGTCAATTTCTATAGGTTAACCCCTTTGGAAATTGGCAATTTTGACATGAAAATTGGAAAAATTTTAATATGACTAATATTTTACATTCATATTGAGAATGACTAAAAATATAGGTTTTACCATGTTAAACCCTTCAAATAATAGCCAAATGAAGCTAAAACAATATGCTAAAATAACACCAAGTAAAATTAAATTTTAACTATGTTTGATCATTATTTATAGGGGTTACCATGATGAAACTTGATTTTTTAACCATTTCCAATAAGCATGTAAAATATTAATCGATTTGAAATTTTTGAAATTTTCTTGTGAAAATGGTCAATTTCTATAGGTTAACCCCTTTTGAAATTGGCAAATTTGACATGAAAATTGCAAAAATTTTAAACTGACTAATATTTTAAATCCAAATTGGGAATGACTAAAAATTGAGGTTTCACCATGTTAAACCCTTCAAATAATAGCCAAATGAAGTTAAAACAATATGCTAAAATAACACCAAGTAAAATTAATGTTTAACTATGTTTGATCATTATTTATAGGGGTTACCATGATGAAACTTGATTTTTTAACCATTTCCAATAAGCATGTAAAATATTAATCGATTTGAAATTTTTGAAATTTTCTTGTGAAAATGGTCAATTTCTATAGGTTAACCCCTTTGGAAATTGGCAATTTTGACATGAAAATTGGAAAAATTTTAAAAACCGACTAATATTTTACATTCATATTGAGAATGACTAAAAATTGAGGTTTTACCATGTTAAACCCTTCAAATAATAGCCAAATGAAGCTAAAACAATATGCTAAAATAACACCAAGTAAAATTAAATTTTAACTATGTTTGATTATTATTTATAGGGGTTACCATGATGAAACTTGATTTTTTAACCATTTCCAATAAGCATGTAAAATATTAATCGATTTGAAATTTTTAAAATTTTCTTGTCAAAATGGTCAATTTCCATAGGTTAACCCCTTTGGAAATTGGCAATTTTGACATGAAAATTGTAAAAATTTTAAACTGACTAATATTTTAAATTCATATTGGCAATGACTGAAAATTGAGGTTTCACCATGTTAAACCCTTCAAATAATAGCCAAATGAAGCTAAAACAATATGCTAAAATAACACCAAGTAAAATTAAATTTTAACTATGTTTGATCATTATTTATAGGGGTTACCATGATGAAACTTGATTTTTTAACCATTTCCAATAAGCATGTAAAATATTAATCGATTTGAAATTTTTAAAATTTTCTTGTGAAAATGGTCAATTTCTATAGGTTAACCCCTTTTGAAATTGGCAATTTTGACATGAAAATTGCAAAAATTTTAAACTGACTAATATTTTAAATTCAAATTGGGAATGACTAAAAATTGAGGTTTCACCATGTTAAACCCTTCAAATAATAGCCAAATGAAGTTAAAACAATATGCTAAAATAACACCAAGTAAAATTAATGTTTAACTATGTTTGATCATTATTTATAGGGGTTACCATGATGAAACTTGATTTTTTAACCATTTCCAATAAGCATGTAAAATATTAATCGATTTGAAATTTTTGAAATTTTCTTGTGAAAATGGTCAATTTCTATAGGTTAACCCCTTTGGAAATTGGCAATTTTCACATGAAAATTGGAAAAATTTTAAACTGACTAATATTTTACATTCATATTGAGAATGACTAAAAATATAGGTTTTACCATGTTAAACCCTTCAAATAATAGCCAAATGAAGCTAAAACAATATGCTAAAATAACACCAAGTAAAATTAAATTTTAACTATGTTTGATCATTATTTATAGGGGTTACCATGATGAAACTTGATTTTTTAACCATTTCCAATAAGCATGTAAAATATTAATCGATTTGAAATTTTTGAAATTTTCTTGTGAAAATGGTCAATTTCTATAGGTTAACCCCTTTTGAAATTGGCAATTTTGACATGAAAATTGCAAAAATTTTAAACTGACTAATATTTTAAATCCAAATTGGGAATGACTAAAAATTGAGGTTTCACCATGTTAAACCCTTCAAATAATAGCCAAATGAAGTTAAAACAATATGCTAAAATAACACCAAGTAAAATTAATGTTTAACTATGTTTGATCATTATTTATAGGGGTTACCATGATGAAACTTGATTTTTTAACCATTTCCAATAAGCATGTAAAATATTAATCGATTTGAAATTTTTGAAATTTTCTTGTGAAAATGGTCAATTTCTATAGGTTAACCCCTTTGGAAATTGGCAATTTTGACATGAAAATTGGAAAAATTTTAAACTGACTAATATTTTACATTCATATTGAGAATGACTAAAAATTGAGGTTTTACCATGTTAAACCCTTCAAATAATAGCCAAATGAAGCTAAAACAATATGCTAAAATAACACCAAGTAAAATTAAATTTTAACTATGTTTGATTATTATTTATAGGGGTTACCATGATGAAACTTGATTTTTTAACCATTTCCAATAAGCATGTAAAATATTAATCGATTTGAAATTTTTAAAATTTTCTTGTCAAAATGGTCAATTTCCATAGGTTAACCCCTTTGGAAATTGGCAATTTTGACATGAAAATGTAAAAATTTTAAACTGACTAATATTTTAAATTCATATTGGGAATGACTAAAAATTGAGGTTTCACCATGTTAAACCCTTCAAATAATAGCCAAATGAAGCTAAAACAATATGCTAAAATAACACCAAGTAAAATTAAATTTTAACTATGTTTGATCATTATTTATAGGGGTTACCATGATGAAACTTGATTTTTTAACCATTTCCAATAAGCATGTAAAATATTAATCGATTTGAAATTTTTAAAATTTTATTGTGAAAATGGTCAATTTCTATAGGTTAACCCCTTTTGAAATTGGCAATTTTGACATGAAAATTGCAAAAATTTTAAACTTACTAATATTTTAAATTCAAATTGGGAATGACTAAAAATTGAGGTTTCACCATGTTAAACCCTTCAAATAATAGCCAAATGAAGTTAAAACAATATGCTAAAATAACACCAAGTAAAATTAATGTTTAACTATGTTTGATCATTATTTATAGGGGTTACCATGATGAAACTTGATTTTTTAACCATTTCCAATAAGCATGTAAAATATTAATCGATTTGAAATTTTTGAAATTTTCTTGTGAAAATGGTCAATTTCTATAGGTTAACCCCTTTGGAAATTGGCAATTTTGACATGAAAATTGGAAAAATTTTAAACTGACTAATATTTTACATTCATATTGAGAATGACTAAAAATTGAGGTTTTACCATGTTAAACCCTTCAAATAATAGCCAAATGAAGCTAAAACAATATGCTAAAATAACACCAAGTAAAATTAAATTTTAACTATGTTTGATTATTATTTATAGGGGTTACCATGATGAAACTTGATTTTTTAACTATTTCCAATAAGCATGTAAAATATTAATCGATTTGAAATTTTTAAAATTTTCTTGTGAAAATGGTCAATTTCTATTGGTTAACCCCTTTGGAAATTGGCAATTTTAACATGAAAATTGCAAAAATTTTAAACTGACTAATATTTTAAATTCATATTGGGAATGACTAAAAATTGAGGTTTGACCATGTTAAACCCTTCAAATAATAGCTAAATGAAGTTAAAACAATATGCTAAAATAACACCAAGTAAAATTAATTTTTAACTATGTTTGATCATTATTTATAGGGGTTACCATGATGAAACTTGTTTTTTTAACCATTTCCAATAAGTATGTAAAATATTAATCGATTTGAAAATTTTAAAATTTTCTTGTAAAAATGGTCAATTTTCATAAATTATTACTCTTTGACAATTCAAAATTTTGAGATGAAAATTGACATTTTTTTAATTGCCTAATATTTGACATGTATGTTAGGAATGACTAAACATTGAGGTTTCAGTATGTTAAACCCTTCAATAATAGCTAAATGAAGTTATAATTAATTTTTAATATGCTAAAATAACACTGAGTAAAATTCGCTTTTAAATATGTTTGATCATTATTTATAGAGATTACCATAATGAAAATTTATTTTTAGTCATTTCCAACATACATGTAAAATATTATACGATTTGAAAATTTTGATATTTTTTTTATGAAAATGGTCATTTTTCATAGGTTAACCCGTTTAGAAATTAGCAATTTTGACATGAAAATTGAATTTTTTTAATTGATTAATATTTGACATATATGTTGGGAATGACTAAAAATTGAAATTTCACCATGCTAAACCCTTCAAATAATAACCGATATATTCTCATTTCTCAACTTTTATTGATACAAAGAAAAAGCAAGATCACCGTTATATATATTCAACACATATGCTCTAGTTCCCCTTTACTTTCTGATTGCCTCCCCTCAATTTTGCTCCAAATGGTTAATTAATTAACAATTTTTCCCAAAGGTGTTAATTACAAAGTGGTAGTAATACAGTGCCCGACAGTACATTTCATGGATTATTAATTGAATAAAAAAAACGGCTTTAAATTAGCAATGTTTCTTGATTCGTGATCTATCTGGGTACGCACAAAATCCTTTTTTAACACGAATTCTACGCCACTTCTTTTCTTATTCTTCTATATTTTAACATTTTACTATATATGCGGCGACTCGATTGAACTTTTGTAGATACCCTTTGGTAACCAGGAACAGCTAGCTAGCTAGCAAGTTTCTAGTTTGGCTTGTAACCCAAGTACTTACTTATTTTCTCACTTTCCCCACCTTATCCTACTTTGGATAATCAACTAATATTTCACTGCTACTGCTACTGCTACTGCTACATGCTACATGGTGTTATTGGATGATAAAATTATTACGGTGTACCAATCGATATTAATCGTAACATTGACATATGACTATCATATATCTCAACAGAAATGAAATATCTTATCTATCTTATATTAGATGTAAACATGGTGCATGGACTTGTGACAAACTTTTCTCTTGATATTTTGTAATCCCCATCGAAACAAAAAGTTATCATAATTAACTTTTGTAAGCTCATGGTGTGTTCCATAACTTGTCTAGCTTCTCCCCAAAGGTTGAAGATACTTTTTTACTTTCTTTCACAACTTGTTTCTACTTGTTCCTGAACATCATATATTGTACTACACAACTAAAAATTAAAGGGGGGCAAAAGACTAGCAAGCATCCCACCAAAATTCATATTGTCTTATTACATATGCAAAATTAGGTTTCGATCGATCCTACCTTTCTTTTTTATGACATCTTACTGCAAATAAAGTTGATTGGATGGGTCGTTGTGGTTAGTGGCCACCCATTACAACCTAAAACCAAACTTTTTGGGGAATGACGATCCATATGCCAATATCAATTTTCAATATCAAAATGGGACAAAATATTCTCTCTTTTTACTTTCAAGTAATTTTCACACACCTCTACCTAATTGATTTCTTTCTAAATCATTCATACCAAAGTTGAGAATGGTGACTAGATATTCATACTTATATTTCTTGGGTGGTATTACTAAAATGTGTTGACTAGAGTACATTTTAGGTAAAATTCGAGTTGTTGGGACATGCATGGGTTAATGACATAATATCAAAGTCTTTGATTGATAAGATGATAAGATTTCAAAATTTTGACAGCCTCCCATCTGTCGCACAGGCTTATCGAATACGAGCAAAATGCCAAACCTTAGTCTTATCGAATATCACATATCAAATTGTTCACTGAAGTATAAAAATGACCAGAAAAATGATCTAGTTAATACAACACAGTTGTCATGAACCGTTGTATCCCAATAACTTAAGTTATTGGAAGAAAGTTAATTATGGTTCTTATATCATTCTCTTACACTCGAATTATTTAAAAAAGATGAATTATGAATTCTATACCATTCTCTCACAATAGTTACCGATCTTATCAAAATTCGTCACTAGAGTAATGGAAAGTTAAGGAATTGATAGATAAAAAGTAAAGTACTCATATTGGTTGTTGGTGGGTACTTAAAAAATGCAGGAGAGAATCAAAATCTCAGCAATGGATCTCCCAAAATTTGGAGAAACATAAAGAAATAGTGCCCGAAAACAAGCCACTTGGACATTCCAACTAAGTCTTAGTTTTGCATCAAAATAATAAATCAGAACGGTATAAAGAGTTGGGGAGTACGTAATTGCTTAAACTAACTAGATGCACTAGAGTAACATCCAACTACATACCATCTCACTCCGACTCTTCCTTCTACCCAAAGATCACAAACCCTAATTGCTCGGTGGATTTCTAGATCAACTCCCACTATATGCTACATCCCTGGTGTAATTAGTTGACGTGGGCTTCCTCGTCCAACCTTCTCTGTTTGCCTTATTTAATTATCTCTTGTGCAAGAAACTATGGTTTTGCGATATGTAATATGTCGTTGTAAATGTCATAAGAACTGTCGGCCAAACATGGAATATTGTTCGTTTAAATGACATTTCAAATACATGTCGGAGAAACTGGTTTAGCGACGGTGATTAAACTTTCAGTGATATTTTCAAAATGTTGCAATAGGTTTTTTTTCTCGTAGTAGAACGCGCGGTCAACTTCATAGGGAACTTATGAATCTTTAACCCCTCCAATACAGCCGGAAATCACGATTGAGCCGCTAGGTCCCCTATATAAGCAGAGCTCACAACTCTTCTATGGAACACACATCCAACCCTACCTACACTAAACACATTTTACGCTTTTGGGGCACCCTAATACGTACTTCTCCCCTTTATATATCCCACGAACAAACACTTAATACATCCGGTCTTTAATAATCGAACCAGTAGTATTCTACCCGATTGTGTGGCCAGAACAGTACAATTTGGGCAAGACATCTGTAAAGGATTATCGGTTTCTTTGACGCTTTGGTATATGCAAAAAGTCAAAACCTGAAAGGAACATGTAATTTTCTAAGAGAAGTTAAAATATCGAATTTTATATGTTTTTATGTAAATTTCTCTTACATTAAGGAGACTTATGTATGAATTAGTTTTGCAAAATAACTTTCATTAGGTAATAGGTTATATAATTGCAGTTACACAAGACTTATGTAATGAGTTGTAAATTTATGTATCGATCGTATTGATTTTACATATTACTTAAAAAATAATTATGTCTTAAGTTTATGTACGTAATAAGAATTGCCAACTCAAAATCAGCTTACTTGAGAGGTACCGAACAAGATTATGGATATATCAACTATAGAGTTCTCCAAAAGTATTCACACACTGACAAGCAACAAACGTCATTATATATATTCTGTGAATTTAGGTGAAGAACGTGACTTAGCTTTCAGATTGCCACTGACACTGAGCTCTTAAACATCAAAATCTAACCCGTAGATTCGGTTTTATGAAAACCAATATAGAGACAAGTTACCAAACAAATATTATTTAATTATATTATGGTCGCCTCATACTTAAATATTAATGGGTCGTATGGATATGTGATTTTGATGGATAATTTAGGGTGATTTAGACTTTCAAAAAAATTTCGTCTCAAATCACCTATTTAAAACATAAAAAAAAAAAATTTGAAAAATTTGAAATTACCTTATGGGCATAAAGGAGAGATAGAGATTTCAAAAAAAGAGGAGATATTTGAAAATTTTAATCAAAATTATTTTTTATTTTTTTTAATAATTGATATCATCATAAATACACTGAATGCATTTTTCGTATTTTTAATTTTTTATTGTTGTTTTTTAATAATAATTGCATTCAAAATCACTCACAAATCATTATTCAGAAGATCTATTTCGAAGATAACAAATTTCATAAATTCTTTTTATTTTAAATTTCTAATTATTTTAAATTACCTAACCAAATAAAAAAATGTATGTATTGTAAATTCGAATTATACATACATACACATTTTGCTTTTCTACATTAAACAATTCCTATTTAGCGGCTGCCACTAATTGACGTTAATTCATTTTCCCCTCCCCCATTTCTTCCACAACTCTTCCTAATTCCCACTATAAATAAACCTCGCCCACAAACCTTTCTCCCAAACCCTCTCTCCACCTACAACAAAGGAGATAACTCACAACTCGAAACCATCCGTAAATCACATCCTAATAATTTAAGTCAGTCGTTACTGTGGGATACCTACAATGCCGACATGCATGCCTAACCACCCGACTCGGGCTTCGAACCGAGCCAGAGCGGTCTGGCAACGCTGTCTTGGCTCCGCCTTTCGAACCGCGCTAGCATGCACCATAGTGGGCTGCACCACCCTCTACGGCCCGCAGGCCATCCAGCGCCACGTGGCATTCCCGGCCTTCTCCTACGTCACGGTGATCCTCATTGTGACGGACGCCACCTTGGGGGACGCCCTCAGGGCGTGCTGGCTATCGCTCTACGCGACGGTCCAGACGGTTTGTCCGGCCGTCGTGCTGTTCTGGACGGTAGGGCCGGGCCGGTTCAGCGCCGCCACAATCTCGATGGCTGTGGCGGCGAACGCGTTTGCGGTGGCGCTCCCTGCCGGGACCCACATAGTGGCGAAGCGGATTGCGTTGGGTCAGATTGTGATCATCTACGTGGTGGGGTATATAAAGGGGGATAGCCTGAGGACGGAGTCGGTCATGCATCCGGTGCATGTGGCGGCGAGTACCGCCGTCGGTGTTGTTGCTTGTGTTCTCGCGCTGCTGCTTCCGTATCCGAGATTAGCTTGTTGGGAGGTACGTAATTAGTTCACAAATATGAACGAAATTATAATATAATAGATTAATAATATCTATGAAGTGTACAAGCATGCATGTATAAAACTTTATAAGGTTTATCATGCAATAGGTGCATTTTATATGATTTGTTTTGTTATTTTATATATTTATGGAGGATTAGAAATATGACGTTCTATTCTATCACAGGTTCTAGTGTAAAAATATGAAGGCAAGTCAAACCATTAATAATAAAACTTATATACAAAGTTTATAAGTGTATGACATCACTGAAAATTGAATATCAACACAATTATTTTGTTATTGTCTACTAATGAATATAATTGTAGGAGTAGCGGATTGGATGTATAGTTTGAACTATATATATATATATATCGAGTTAAATGTATGGAGTAAAAATACTAATTTTTTAATGCATGTTCTAAATTAAATAGAGAAGTGTATAAACCACACACACAAAAAAACTAAATTTAGGAGCATACATGAATCTTATATGAAATTTATTAGATGAAATTCTACCTTTATATAGTAAATCCCATTTTACTATTATAGTATTAATTTGATTTGATTAAGTGCAACTCAAGTAATGTGGATTAACACGTAGTGAGGTTTGTGATGCAAGTTTTTGAACTTGAAACAATATGGCATCCACGTACGTATATAATGGTTTATTAAGATTCCAGTAGTGAGACAAAACAAAGTGCACTTCCGTAGAAAAGGACAAAAGTTACTTGATAAAATTTACTTGTTGGAACGTGACCTATGTTTACATATACAAAAAGCTACACTCTGTTTTCGCTTATGAAAACTACTGTCATCACTGTAAATGGTGGAATATAATTAACTCATTAATTAATTACAACAGGTGAAGAAGAACTGTAAATTTGCTGTTGAAAATGCGTCGGAGAGGTTGAAGCTGTACGTGAAAGCATTTTCCGCCGACGATAATGCTTCAGCTTCCGCCTCCCTCACTCGCGCCAAAACACTGGCTTCCGCCGCCACCAAATTCCTCAACAAGATTAAGCTTCACCAGAAAAGCACCAAATGGGAAACTTTTCCGTTGATCCTGCTGGGAAAGAATCGCCCAGTGAATCCAGTGCCCAAGTTGCAGGAAATTGAGATGCTCTTAAGAGGAATGGAATTATCTCTGTCGTCGTCTTCTTCATCGTCAAGATTCAGTCATGGATCAGAATCCAAACAGAGTTTACAGCAATTACAAGAACACATCAGCCGATCGCTTAAACAAATAATTAGATCAAACTCCTTCACCTCCGATTCATCTCCCACCTTCCCAGAATCCACCGCCGACACCTTAACCGAATCCCTCCAGAAACTCATCCGAACTTCCCCGACAAACCGCTCCGATTTGCCTCATTTCTTTTTCTGGCATTGTATCGAACACCTTCACTGCATCTCTTCACCATCTCCAAAACCACCGTCCACCGGCCAGAAAATTGACGGATCAAGCACTAAGAACCCTCAGACATTCATAAGGAGTGTTTGGTTGAGTATGTCCATGGGAATCGGGACCAAATACAGAGTCTTACCGGCGTTCAAATGCTCTGTTTCGTTAGGCCTGGCCGTCATGTTTGGGCTAATGTACAGCAAGGAGAACGGGTACTGGTCGGGCCTTCCGGTGGCGATCAGCCTTGCTGCCGCCGCTAGAGAGTCGACGTTCACCGTCGCGAACGTGAAAGCGCAAGGAACCGTATTAGGAACGGTTTACGGCGTCCTCGGTTGCTTCGTCTTTGAAAGGTTTTTACCCGTCAGGTTCATGTCTCTGCTTCCGTGGTTCGTCATCACAAGCTTCCTCCGTCGGAATCGGATGTACGGCCAGGCAGGAGGGATCTCAGCTGTGATCGGAGCTATACTGATCCTCGGCCGGAAGAACTTCGGCCAGCCTAGCGAGTTCGCGATCGCGAGGATCATCGAGACGTTCATCGGATTGTCTTGTTCGATCTTCGTGGATCTATTGTTTCAGCCGACTCGAGCTTCTTCGTTAGCCAAGATCGAGCTATCGGAATGTTTCGCAGCTTTAGGTTCTTGCGTCGACTGCTTGAGTCTGAAGGAAAACACAGCTACCGAATTGATCGATAACCACAAGCAGCTGAAATCGAACGTCGAGGAGCTGAGGAAACTGATCGGAGAAGCTGAATTGGAACCGAATTTCTGGTTCTTGCCGTTTCCGAGCTCCTGCTATGGAAAGCTGTTCATTTCCTTGTCAAACATGGGGGATTTATTGCTCTTCAGTGCCCAATTAAGGTTAGGGTTGGCCGGAGATCAAATTAGTGTCTTCCTCAAGGTCGATGGCGAGATTGAAATTTTCAAAGATGCGATCGGTTCTTTGGTAAAATGTTTCGAGGACGTCAGCAGATGGAAACATTCTTTGAAAAAGCTCGACGAAGAGTTGGAGAAGGAGAAGAAGAGCATCGAATACGATTTAGAATCCGGAAAGTTTCCGAATCGGAAGGCATTTAAAGTGTTGAATTCGAGTCAAGCTGACGATCAGGAGAAGAAGGATATTGTGGAGAGTTATTTGGAGCGAGTGAAGGAAGTTGCGGAGGGAGGGGAAAATGGGAAGGAGATGGTGATGTTGGGATTGGGAGGTGTTGGATTTTGTGTTGATGGGTTGATAAGGGAAGTGAAGGAGGTTAGGAAGTGCATCAATGAACTTGTGCAATTGGAGAATCCTTGTTGTGATAATGTGAACTTGCTTGAAGTTGCTTGTAAGATTGATGCTTTGTATAGTTGAATTTCAATAACAAGTTGTAATATTTGTGAGTTTGGGTAAGTGAATGAAAATGTTGGATGTTTTGGTCATAGTTTCAAGCATGTTGGTTAATTACTTGTTCTAATAGCCTGATTTTGAATTTACACCAGTAATAGAAAACTGTGGAACAGGAAAAAAGAAGTGTGTGGCTGCTGGGATTCGAGCCCAGGTCATCACGGCCACAACGTGATATTCTTACCACTAAACTACAGCCACTTTGGGTGATAAGTAACTTGTACAGGTATCCTTCTTCAGATAACAACTCAGTTACTGAAACTCCACTGCCATAATCACCAAACTTCCTTCGAATTCAGACCACATTCGCGGCAACTGAAGTTGTATAGTTGTATGTATGTACCTATATGTATCTAGTACAGACCAACACGTACTAAATGCATACACTGTTGTATGCATATATATTTGTAGAAAGTCTGCAAGTTTACATCATAATGCTGGAAAGAAATACGTCGAAGATGATGATTCGGTGACCAATTTAGTTTTGAAATAATAACTTCGTCCACCACCGAAAAATTGAGAGAAGAAATAAAAATTGTATATAAAAGATTGAGCTGTTCACTCTTTCAAGTTGGACCCTTTATGTTCATTGACTTTGAAAAAAGAAGTATATTGATGTCGGTTGAATGAAGACGGAATTTGACACTTTGATTGAACACAAGAGTACAAGACCTTCACAGTACTGTGGGTGTGGCAAAGAGCCAAACCACACTTCAGTCAACTATGGTGGAAAAGAAATATCTACGTATGGAAAAGGACACCTCCAATTTATCCCAATTTATAATCTCCCCACTCTGCTCAATAGAATACATCATCACTCAAAGAGATTGGAATTTACAGTAGAAAAAGAAATGATGATGAGAAACAGAGGCTCAGCTTTCTCCTCTGGCTTACTGCTGCTCTTCATCATCATAGCAGCCGCCGCCACTATAGCTCTCTCAGTGCCCTCTGCTCCGGTGAGGATCCGCCACCTGGCCGCTGCCAGAGTGTTGCTGCCAGGTAATTAGTTAATTATGAAGTGGCGGTTGTTTGATATTGGTGTTGGTAATAATTAATATGATCTGTGTTTTTCTTTTTAAATGAAATATTATATAGAAGCTGATCAGCAAGAGATAGGGACCGACGACGTCGTATACACGAGGATTGGATGGAAGAGACGAAGTAGATCCCCGGGATGGGGATCTGCTACGGTGGTCGAGTCTGTTCCTGCGTCCAACAAGGACGAAATAGACTCTTCTCCGGTCTCTACGACCGCAACAACATCTCCTCCTCCTGGGTCGTTCGTTTAAGGCAGAGCTTATGCTTCTACTAAAATTATGTTGATTTCGAGGACTATGAGAAAGAGACATGGGATCCATTCCTTGTTGCTACAATGCTATATTAGTAATTAATTAATCAAGCAAGAATAAAAGAACAATTGTGGATTTTGTGTTACGGGAAGTATGCATGAGTCTTTGTATCAGTGATCAATATCATCAAATTCAGTCTAACTCAATTCCTGATTCGATCCTGACTCGATTTTCGAAATTCAGTCCAACTCTGTTCATAAAATCTTATCATTGTTTTGTAGTTGCTAACCGTTGTTTTGATAAAAATTGGATAAAAGAGAAATAAAGAAAGAATAACAGTGTAATAAAGGAGATTAAAGTGGTTTTTAACTCTGAGATCGACTAGTCCATCGAAAAAAGGGAAATATTTTTATGAGTTTTTTGTGAGAGCGACGGCTTAATTATAGAGAAAAAGACTAATACTTCATATATACATAACGATTTCGGTTAACCCATAACCATAATGGGTCTAACTAAATATACATTAACATGTTTATGTTATCGTTTATATTTTATTTTTTTAACAAAAATCATATCATTTATATTTTTTATCGAAGCATAGCAACGATGGTATTATCGCCCTTATCTCAGCCAATCTGCATAACATCGATCCAAATAACTGTTAACATTATGATCACTCGCGCAAATGCCAACGGGTGGGAGGTTGGTCTAGTTTAAAATGAGATAATACGATAATTCTATGATTAGTTTGTACCATTGCTAGGCTTACATTAACTGAGTTACTCCTTAATTAATATCTTACACTTAAGTACAATACTTTACATGCTTGTGTGACGAACACTATATATATTCTAATTGCTTATGTAATAGAAAGAATTCAACTCTTATTCGAGAAGATTTATATTGAGGCCAAGAAATCTAATCCCGCGGCTAGGGATGATAATGGTTGATTTTTTTATAAATTAGGTTTATTTGTTTGCGCTTCGTTAGTTGATTAAACGTACTGACTTATGTGTTTATATAGATGAAATATATGGTAAAATATTTTGGTTCTCACAGAATTGTATATGATCGAAATTAATAAAAAGCAATTCATATAACGATGGGTTGACACTAACATAAACACCAAGTAAAAATGATTTTTAACTTCATATGACCATTATTTATAGGGGTTACCATAATGTAATTTGATTTTTTAGTTATTTTCAATATGTATGTATAATATTAGCCGATTTAAAAATTTTGAAATTTTCTTCTTCAAAATGGTCAATTTTCCTTAGTATACATACGGGAATTGACAATTTTGAGATGAAAATTGACAATTTTTAAATTGTCTAATATTTGACATGCATGTTGGGAATGACTAATGTTTCACTATGTTAAACTCTTCAAATAATAGCCAAATGAAGTTAAAAATATTTTTTAACATGCTAAAATAACACTAAGTAAAATTAATTTTTAACTTTGTTTGACCATTATTTATAGGGGTTACCATGATGAAACTTGATTTTTTAGTCATTTCAAACATGCATGTCAAATATTATCCGGTTTGAAAATTTTGATGTTTTTTTCCGAAAATGGTCAATTTTCATTAGTATAGCACACGAAAATTGACAATTTTGAGATGAAAATTTTCAAATTACCTAATATTTGACATGCATGTTGGAAATGACTAAAAATTGATATTTCACCATGTGAAGCCCTTCAAATGATAGCCAAATGAAGTTAACATTTTTCAACATGCTAAAATAACCCCAAATAAAATTGATTTTTAACTTCCTTTGAACATTATTTATAGGGGTTACCATGATGAAACTTGATTTTTTAGTCATTTCAAACATGCACGTCAAATATTAGCCGATTTGAAAATTTTGAAGTTTTCTTCCGAAAATGGTCAATTTTCCTTAATATAGCACACGGAAATTGACAATTTTAAGATGAAAATTTTCAAATTTTCAAATTGACTAATATTTGACATTCATGTTGGTAATGGCTAAAAATTGATGTTTGATATGTTAATCCCTTCAAATAATAGTTAAATGAAGTTAAAAATATTTTTCAACATACAACATAACACCAAGTAAAATTTATTTTTAACTTTATTTGATCATTATTTAGAAGAGTTATTATGATGAAACTTGATTTTTTAGTCATTTAAAAAATGTATGTTAAATATTAATTGATTTGAAATTTTTTGAATTTCTTTCTAAAAATAATCAATTTTCCTTAATATAGTACACAGATTTTGACAATTTTAAATTAAAAATTAAAAATTATCTAATATTAATATTTAATATGCATATTGAAAATGATTAAAAATATTACTTTCACATTGTATTGCAACTGAAAATGTCAAATGCTCATTGAAATGAAAGGGATTCCATTGAGAATCAAATTTTAAAGTTAAGGGGGAATACTATTCACGGTGACAATACTCCGCTTTACTTTTCTTGGAAATAAAATCATGATTTTTAATCCAAATGCCATGATTTATTGGGTCTACAGGTTAGATCCAAATAGACTCATAGTCTACAATTTAATTTTTTTTTTTTTTATGGAACGTAGTCTGTCCATTAACCAAAAGCCGGTTTCTTGTTGGGTGAAACTGAATGTTGACGGAAGCCGCCGCAGAGAATCCAGCTTCGGCAGCTTTCGGAGGTGTTATTCGAGATGAACATGGTAACTAGGTGGTGGGTTTCCACAACTCTGCAGCCACGCAGAGTATTCTTCAAGCCGAATTGGTGGCTATTCGGGATGGAATCTCCCTCCTCCAAATGTTTGGGTACAAACAGGCGATCGTTGAGTCCGACTCTTTGGACGCAATACGGCTAATTCTATCGAGGGATATCTCAGCTCATCCTCTTTGCGCAGTGATCATGGACGTGCAGCAGACCCTGCAGAAGGAACCCAATTTTAAGGTCCATCGTATCTTCAGAGAGGCTAAGGGTGTTGCTGATTACCTAGCTAAGCTTGGCCACAATCAACGTCAAGCCGGGGAGGTCCTGCTCCCCTTACCTCTATCCGATTTACACACTCTGCTTGCTGGGGATGCAACGGAGGTGGTGAGGGAGGAGTCCTAGTTGTCCCTGTGTCTCCCTTTTCTTTCTGTTGTTTGATTTTCCTTCTTACCAAAAAAAAAAATTAACCAAACAAAAGAGTTGCAAAATAGAATTATAAATTCAATGAGGGTAGTAAAGTTCATCATTAGAGGATTAGCTTCAACCACAACTTCAATGGCTTTGCTTCTCGCCAAAATCATGCTCTGATATGTGCTACTGGCCTCCCCTAAATAAACAAAACCCATTTTCGAACAAAAAAAGTCAGAAGCACCTCCAAACCCCACCAGCCAGACAGCCATGATAGTGAATATGAAGCCGATGGAGACTTGGTAAAGTCCACAAAGTCTGACGAATCGGTCGTCGATCATGCTTAACATTTATAGCGAATGAGAGGTTCCAAGCACGTACCCATAACCCATTCTTTACTCCGATCCCAAATTAATTATAAGGGAAGATTGGAAAGCACCTTGGAACCGTCTCCAAACAACAGCAAGAAGCAACCAAAGCAAAACAGAAAAAAAAAATAAGATGAGAAACAGAGTTTTCTTCTTCTCCGTCATCATAGCCGCCGTTATAGCTCTCTCATCATCACCCTCTCCGGTTGTGGCCGTTGCCAGACAGTTGTTACCTGCAGGTAATTATTACTTAATTAATCATCCAAACTTAATTACGATATAGTGTCTTGCTACAGTGGGTTTTATTATTGGTGTAATTTATATAGAAGCTGAGGAGACCAGCAAAAGGGGCGACGTCGTCGAAATAGACGGTTTAGAAAAGAGAGGGGACAAGAAACGAAGTAGTTCCTTACCGCGGGGATCGGCTGCGGCTCCCGACTCCAACTCTGACTACTACTATGAGCCGCCGGCAGACCAGCCCAGTACTAGTACCTCTGATAATTCTTCATTTCCGGTTTCTATAGAATCTCCTCCTCCTGGGCCATTTGCTTGATATGCGAGCTAATTAAAATATGATTGTACGTACGTCTCGCTGTTATTATGAAACAATAATATATGCCTATAGACATTCCCATACATATGTGCATCCGATACATATATTATATGATATTTGTTTATTGGTCGGTCAATTAAAATATATTTGATCAACATTTAATTTTAGTCCAAAATATAATAAGGTCACTTAATAAATCAAAACTGTATTCTAGTTATTCCGTTCCACCACCATCCATCTGAATAAATAGTTTGTTTTCTTTATTATCTCTCACATGGATCACTCACATATATCTTAGACTACGGATACATCCATCAACAAAAATTTAAATGTCACATACAAAATAAACTAGGATATCTCCAGAAATTAATATTATTTGACTCCTCACTCTAAAAATTAATTAGGCCTAGAGTTTACTTTTGGTAACCAAAGAAAAGGTATATTATTAATCATCAAGTCCAACAAAAGGTATAGAAGGAAAGGTACTTAACTCATTGTAATCTTCAAAAAAATCATATTTTTATAATATAAGGTATGTTATTTAACACTGTGTCCGTTACCATGAGGACAAGTAACATCCATTCCATAAGTTAAAAAGGCAACAATTTAATAAGTTACCAAATCCAAATTCCAGAAATGAGAACTTCATAACTACATGATATGATGATTGCTGAAAACTCATATATATAAAGACAATTGGAAGAAGAAGCTGACCCTCTCTGCCAGAAAGATTGAAACCAAAGCAGATTCCTTTCACACTGATATTTGAGAGGTAATCAGGTAACTGAGGCCAAGAGTTTGGTGGGTTTACTTTGTTTAATCGTTGTAATTTGCTAACAGCCATCGAATCTCCATCAATAATCATACTGTTAGGTCCCTCTCTCTGCAACAAACCACCACCATCATCCCGTAGCTTTGACGTCTCTTTCAATTTTTCTTCTAATTTCCATCTGACCAAACGTGATTTTCAAGGATACCCTCCATTATTTTAATCTCACCGAATTCGAAATTCGTATTATAAATATTTTGTCTGCTGATTTTGTGGATCACACTCACAAAGCAGAAAAGGGATTCGAGGACCAACCCGTTTCTTCTGTGTTTGAATTGTGTCAGGTGTTTTGAGATCTGAAAGAAGGAAGGAATGGCGACCGATTCAGCTAACGGGCAGCACCAATCAACCACCAAGCCGCCACCACAGCCGTCCCCATTGCGTTCTTCCAAGTTTTGCCAGGTTAATTGATAGGAAAGGTTGCATCTTTTATTTCATTTTTTTCATGATGTTGATCATCTAGCTTGGTTGGATCAGGCGATCGCTGCAAATCTGTTGTTGGGTTTTGTCTATATGGTTGAAAGATCTGATCTTTAAGCTTTGTTTAGTGGAGTCCTCAGCTGATGAACCTTTTTCGGGTGCATGTGGGTCAGAGATGAAAAGTAGAGTTCAAGTGGTCCAGTTGTTTAAATATTCAAACTCTGTGGATCTGGATGGTAAAATTTATGGAGTTTTTTTGTCATGGCTTGATGATAGATTGTCTGGCAATAAATGATATGGTTGAAGTGCAAGTGTCCACCTTAAAGGGCATTAGGACAATAGGTCCATTTCAGCTATAAAAGCAGCTGTGGGTTGTCGGTGTTATCTTCTTTTTAGCTTCTGGTGTAGAAGGAAGGATAGATCTTGGCTGGAACGTGGTTTTTGTTTAGCTCAGATTGATGTTTCGGCAGTTTGGCCCTTTACACTTGTGATTTGAATTGGCTTAAAGCATGTTGAAGGTCTAACGATGTTTCATAAACCATTGTTCAGTGTCCTAGTTTCTCAATCCTCATTCTAATGGTTTCTTAATCATGGATGGCAGTCGAATATGAGGATTTTGGTCACTGGAGGAGCCGGATTCATTGGTTCCCACTTGGTGGATCGGCTGATGGAAAATGAGAAGAATGAGGTTAGCCTAAATCCAACTCCTTTTTCCCTTCCATTGAATTCATATTGTTATGCTAATGGAATAGTGATACCCCATTTGGATTGTGATCAGGTAATTGTTGCTGATAACTATTTCACCGGATCGAAAGAGAACCTCAGGAAGTGGATTGGCCACCCAAGATTCGAGCTCATCCGTCATGGTAAGTTTTTGCTTGCTCAATCTCGAATATGAATGTTAGTGTGTAAAGCTCCGAACTTTTCCTCGATCCAGTAGCTGTAGGCATTAGTTGGTAGCCAATGAACTGATTAAGAGAAACCTTTCGGACCTCTGCAATATATCGTTCACCTGCAAGTTCGAGATAGAGAGAATCTTCGTAAATGTAGTTCGAGATAGAGAATCTTGTTCACTGGTGCAAGTTCAATGGTTTACTTGTTTATGTGAAGATCCATGGTTTCAGTTAAGAATCATATTCCTTTCCTTTTTGTTTCTCCTCAGATGTGACAGAGCCATTGCTGGTTGAGGTGGACCAGATTTACCATCTTGCATGTCCTGCTTCTCCCATTTTCTACAAGTACAATCCTGTAAAGGTGTGTAATTTACTTCATTGACAGTTCTTATTATCTCTGCTTTAGCGTGAATTTCTGACGCAAATGTCTGATGTTGAAACAGACGATAAAAACAAATGTGATCGGTACCCTCAACATGCTGGGACTCGCCAAGCGAGTTGGAGCTAGGTTAGCCAAGATAAATTCTGTAGTGCTAGCTATCCGTGCAGATCGCAATCCGAGTTTTTACTAATCTCTAACTTTGTTGAGCAGAATTCTGCTGACATCGACTTCGGAGGTGTATGGTGATCCTCTTATCCACCCTCAACCCGAGACCTACTGGGGCAACGTAAACCCAATCGGTAAGCTATTCTGTAACCGATCATGAATAAGAACCTGTTCAATCTTACTTAAATGACTGCTGGTGAAAACATTTCTGGATCGTATTTTTGACAGGGGTTCGAAGCTGCTACGATGAGGGGAAACGTGTGGCTGAGACATTGATGTTTGATTATCACAGGCAGCATGGCATTGGTAATGAATCGGAAATTTGCTTTCTTTGACATGAAAGATAAGAACTTTATCCATCAATGTACTCTATCATATCTAACACATGCTTTCTGCAGAAATCCGAATCGCGAGGATCTTCAACACATATGGACCGCGCATGAACATTGACGATGGGCGTGTTGTCAGCAACTTCATAGCTCAAGCACTTCGGTAATAACTCATCGACCATAACCTTAATCTTTTTTCACAGAACAGTTTCCTTCTCTCCACCTCTCCTAATGATTTCTTCGATTACAGCGGTGAGCCATTGACTGTACAGAAGCCTGGAACTCAAACCCGTAGCTTCTGCTATGTATCTGACATGGTACGAACACGACAGAAACTCGCTGATTTCATGATTTTGTACAGAATTTAGCATATTATCGTCACCATCTAACATTTTGCATAAAATTCCTTCAGGTTGATGGGCTGATCAGGCTGATGGGGGGAGAGAACACTGGACCGATCAACATCGGGAACCCAGGGGAGTTCACCATGACTGAACTTGCCGAGACAGTGAAGGAGGTAAAGCATCAATTTCGACTCTTTGATAACGTAGTAGTAAGAAAACTAAGCTTATGTTAATTGACCGAATTGGTAAAATGCGCAGCTGATAAACCCGGAGGTGGAGATAAAGAGTGTGGAGAACACACCGGATGATCCGAGGCAGAGGAAGCCTGACATCACAAAGGCCAAGGAATTGCTGGGTTGGGAGCCTAAGGTCAAGTTGAAGGACGGACTTCCCCTCATGGAAGAAGATTTCCGTAGGAGGCTTGGAGTGTCCAAGAAGTGATGAACAAGAGAAATTGAACATGAGATTATATAAGATATGAAAGGAGAAGCTTATGGGAAAGGGGAAAACTTTTGAATTTTGTTTGTTGAGTCAGTCAGTCGGCCATCTGTATTTTGGATTTATCATATCTTGTCTTCTTCGCCATTGTTGATGCATAGAGAATAAAGTTCGTTTTATCCTTAAATGTGGGTTATATTCATGAGTAAAAGCAATTGTTCAGTTTTCGTTGCACATTTTGGTCTATAGTTTTTGGGAAGGAATCAGATCAATTATGAAATCTTTCAGCAAAATTAGCACACCTAAGAACTAGATTAACAAGAGGGATGAAACTGGCGACCGAAGAAGCGAACCATGTTCCTTAGAAGCTAACATATCAGTAAGAGTTGGATAACTTGTTTAAGAAAATGGCATCGTAAATAACTCTCGAATGCTTTGAAGGTTATTAGAGCCATTAGAAGACCGACTAATTAAGATCTCAAGTTCGAATTTCTATCAATTATCGCTTCCTTATGGATGTTCCTCGAAATATTGGGTCTTGGCAGCCCGGAAATGAGGGATCTGGGACAAAAACCATACAAACCCCACTCGAATTGGGACCAAACGAGTGATATGGGATCAAAGCTTCACGAATTGGTACTGATTCGGGTTGCGGCGGCAAGGAAATGAATTATTTGGGAACAAGACCATACAAAGCCGGCAAATTGGTACCGATTATCAAAGACAATAGCTCACGTTCATTTAACCAGAATAAGAAATTTGAAATCTTGGAAACAATTTGAAAGAAATGCTGTATTCATTTCATGTCAAGTAGGTGGCTGGAACATAGAATCACAACTGGAGTTCTTACAGAAAAAATCTCTCCTGTTATTATTAATAACCACTAGTAAACCAGAAGTGCTTCTCCTTTTGTGACAAACAGCAGAAAGGCAGAAAGTAAGCACCGGACCCCCAGGCATTTAGCTGCAAAACATATGATACAGAAAAAAATGTCAATGAAGATCGTCGACTCACCAGGCCAATGCCAGCTCTCAGACATCGAGATAATCAGCTTTAACAAGGATATATACCTCCACAGAGTACAGTTCATTTGAATATGAACACACGGATGAAAAGAGCACTATTCAGGCATCTATTATAGGATGACGATAAATTAAAGGCTACTGCATAACCCAATGAAGACAGATTAACCTTAGACAAAGAAGTCGAAAGGTGGACGATTGTAGAAAGGTTGGAACAAAGTTTGAGCTTTTAGAATGGATTGATGTGCCAATGACCTTCCTAACCCAATTCAATATGGGACTTGGAACACTTAAGGAATCAGTTTATAGACGCAGACATGAATGACAGGAGTCTAGATCAATGATTCAATTTGAGAAAAGAAATAAATGAGATGGCATTCTCATTCAACCAAAATCTTTCTAGCCTGCTTCCTAAGTCTTCAGATTTCCCCAAGACACTTACGATGAGCTTAAATTGTGTAAAGTGCATATGGCAAAATCAGAAACACTTCAAAAAGTAGCTTCTCTAAACTTCAATTTGACTCTAAATCTGGCACTCCGAATTCCTAGACCCATTCTCGACATGCCAATTGCAAAAGGTGGATATAAGATGAGATATACAAGAGGAAACAGAAAGGCTCTCATCATAGCCAATTGAGGTATGGACTATGGAGTAATGAAGCTCAAATCAGACCTAGGAATTTTCAGACCCACTAATCCTGAATGGAAGAACAGAGCAGTACATACAGTAACAAGTTTATGGAGCTAAGCATCACTCTCTTCATTGCCTAAGAATCTAAGTATCATCTCCAATTCAAACTCAAAAGGTATCAACTGATCAATCAAGCAGAGCTTCGATCTCCTATCAACCTCTATTCCAACCTCTATGCACAATGATGCAACAATGACAAAGTTAGAGAATTTACAAGATCGCGGATTCGGAAACCTACTTCTTGTGCCTCTGGACAAACTTCGAGTTCTTGGCTTCCTCCTCTGCAAATCGTCAAGCAGGAAAATTCAAATGAAAAAATTAGGGTTGACTTTACGAAAGTAAAATCAATCAATCAATCATAAACACAATCAACATCGATCGAGAAATCGTACCAGTGAGGCCGAGAGACATCTTGGTGATGATGGTTCCGGTCACAGCGAAGCCAACAAGGAACGGCCAGTTGCGATTCCATTCCCGCTTGAAGAACACTGGCCACGGATCGAACAACCTCCTCATTTTTCGTCTCTGGTTTTTGCAAATCTGTGTTCTCTCTTCTCACAAATTTGATTCGACGCTCGTCTCAACTGAAATGGTGATTGTATTGACCGTCCGATTACAACTCTTCTTCTCAATATTGCTTCTTCTTTGACTGCTGATTGTATTGGATCAGAACAAACTCCATCACAAACCTTCATATTGGGCCCGTAACACTTTGGGCCTTCATATCAGCTAGCCGCGCAACATATCGGACCATGAACCACTATCAGTCTCTCATGTTCGCATACCACAATCCAAACTGTCATACCACTATTCCAATAGTCTAGTCATTGGTTGATATCTTCTCTCACTATTTCACGCGGATCATGACTTATTAGCCGTCGATACACCTCAATCCAACGACGCTCGAAGCCCAACCCGAAACCCTCCCTCCTCCCGCAAAAACACAATCCGCGTCACAACCTTTAAACTAAATCACTACCGTCCATAAGAAACCAATCCAGCGGCTATCAGCTAATAGCTCATTAAACACGCCACTATATAAACACCTTCCAAAACCCACCGATTCAGCTCACCAAATCAACATTTCAATCCATCAATCTTCCCCAAACCATAAACTCATCCAAATTTCAAACTTCCCCCATTTCTCCGCGAGAAGATGTCTGGCCGCGGCAAGGGAGGCAAAGGATTGGGAAAGGGAGGAGCCAAGAGGCACAGGAAGGTTCTCAGAGACAACATCCAGGGAATCACAAAGCCTGCTATTCGTCGTCTGGCTCGCAGAGGAGGCGTCAAGCGTATCAGTGGGCTGATCTACGAGGAGACTCGCGGCGTGCTCAAGATCTTCTTGGAGAATGTCATCAGGGACGCTGTTACCTACACCGAGCACGCCAGGAGGAAGACGGTGACTGCTATGGATGTCGTCTATGCTCTGAAGAGGCAAGGAAGGACTCTCTACGGGTTCGGCGGTTAGAATGCTGAAAATGAATTGAGGGATCTAGGGTTAGTTTCGCTTCCATGGTTGATTAGGGTTAGAGCTAATCTTGGCTAGAGATCTGGTTGTTCTTGTTTTCTCTAGTGGTCTCTGTTCTGTTTGATTGCTATTGTGTAATTGTAATGGATGCTTTTAATGCTATGAATATAAGCTTCTTTTTGAACGTCTGTTGGTGAGCCAATTTAGATTTTGCACTCCTTCGATTATGTTTTGGATTTCTATTTATTCCATCCCTTGAAAATGGTGGGCATATAAATTGTTTTGCCGAAGAGCTCGTTGATAGCTGATATGCTGGCATTCATCTCAAATCTTCAAGGTTTGTACGTGTACTGTTAAATGTGAAACTATCCACCCAGAGATACAATACAAGAGAACTCGGCAGTCGTTATTATGAATTTATGATGATTTTTCTGCCTGTTCCTCTTGAACATCATATTATGGTGCAATGGTAGCTTAGCCAGTACCTGAAATGGTGAAGCAATCAGAGTCGAGTTGTAATCCGAAGCACGTTTTGAGAATCAGAGTATAATTAGCTGCGAACATTTGCTTTAGACAGTAATATTTGGATACAGAACTTGACGCTTTAGTTACTCGGTGTTTATACCTGAACTATTGGTTTCGCATTCTCATGGATATCTCAGATTTCCAATCTTTTCTGAACTTCAGATAGATCGATTTGCTACCGGAAGCTTGCCGCAGATTAGCATTTCCAGAATCCAGCTCGTCAACACTTTGCCGGCCAGTTCATCGCCATCTGCTCTATGTAATAACCCAAGTCGAGACCCAGCCGGAATTTGTTAGAAATAATGTTGGGTCTGAAGGCCCGAGTGGGGATAATCTCTAGTTTGATCCAAAATTTCAACCTACCGATGATTTGACTGTAGAACTTATCTCATTGAAATGAATAGAATTTTGCAAAGAATCGAAACAGTAAAACATTGAAATGAAACTCAGTAACTGGCAAAATTACGAATTTGAATCAAATGATTAAAGCGACTTCATTGCCAATTCCTTCAGTTACTTACATCTGATCCAGAACAAAGCAAGTAGATACATCATCATCATCATACATCGCTAAATTCGAACCATTTCCCATCAATTAAAGCCAATCACAACGATGAACAGAAAGACCTAATTCGAATCGTACGAATTAAGAGCTGGTGAATTTGGTAACGGCCTTGGTCCCTTCAGATACGGCGTGCTTGGCGAGTTCACCGGGGAGCACCAATCGGACGGCAGTCTGGATCTCCCTGGAGGTGATAGTTGGCTTCTTGTTGTAGCGAGCCAGCCTGGATGACTCCTGAGCGAGCTTCTCGAAGATGTCGTTGATGAAGGAGTTCATGATCCCCATGGCCTTGCTGGAGATTCCGATGTCCGGGTGGACCTGCTTGAGAACCTTGAAGATGTAGATCTTGTAGGTCTCGACGTTCTTCTTTGACCTCTTCTTCTTCTTGTCGCCTGCAGCAGCAGCGCCAGATTCCTTGGGGAGCTTCTTCCCGGCCTTGGGCTTCTTCTCGGCGGGGGCTTTTTCGGCGACGGTCTTCTTCTCCTCTGCGGGCTTCTTCTCCGCTGGCTTCTTCTCAGCCTTTGGCGCCATCTCGATCGGAGGGAGGGATTGGGAGTTGAAAAGGGTAGCTTTACGGGAGAGGAAATTGATGAGTGAAGTGAATTTGAGTATTTTTGAATTATAGAATAGCGCTTCTATATATATAGACGCCAAATACGTTATCTCATTGGCTATAGAGGATAGACGCGGATCATGGACTTGGAGGATCGGAACCGTTGATTAGAAATAAGATCGACGAAGATGCGAGGAGTCCAGAAAGGAGTGAAGCACAATCTCTCACTCATCAATTCATTGGGTAAAATATCACGTTTGCTCATTCATTTACTGGTTGTAACATTAGAGTAACTCATCTATCAAATATTACATAACCATCATTTTCAATTCGCTTCGGTCATGTACTTTATTTAGCATATTACGTTTTTATCGACTATTAAGATGACTTAATAATCGATAATTTCAGTAGAATGAAGATCATTCAAAATATTATTTGAATCATGATTAACTGATTATCATGATCGTGAGATCAATAATCACTTAGACAGTTGTTAAAATAAAAAATCGATCAAAACATATTCTCAAAAGGTTACATGATATCCTAATCAAATCCAATGACGATTGGTTGCAGTGCAACATAAGATTGATGCCCAACTAATCGAATGATATTAGTTAAGTATGATTATGAATGTTGTAATAGAAAGGATGGAGCTAAAACCAACTTCATATTTTACTATAAATTCTCACAATTCATAATAAAATATACACTTCAACGGTGTTCATTCCTCGACGTCTTGATTTATTTTAAGAGTTGAGTTTTGGTAGTTAAGTGGGAGATGAATGATAAAAACTGTTTTGTGGGATATACAAATAGTGGTTATGCACGGGACGATGTAGATAACAGAAAAAATAAAACAAATAACTATATCTTTTTTTTACATGGGTTGATGAATTTGTAGATGTTTTTTATTTTACACCTCAATGTGTCTAGATGAGAAAACATACGGGAAGATAGAATGAAAAAGGTGTGAAATTTGTAACCACAATATTGTGTGACAATAGTTATGCCATTAAGTTCCCAATCAATTTTGTAGTACTTCAAGGTCCAAGCGAGTATATAGATTGTAAATGTCCATTTTACTGGGGAGATAGCAAATGAAAGAATAATAAATATTGAGTTTCGTGGAACACATCAGTCATAAGAATAATATTTTATTAATTTGAAATTTCAATTAATCCCCTTTCTCATTTAGTCTCTCAAAAGTTTCAACACAAAATCGTAACCCACAGAAATGCATCTCAGCCGTATATTCATCCTAATCTTCGGCTGATATCTCCTGACACCATTTCACGCGGATCGACTGCTCTTCGGCGCCAAAACCCACCGCGAAAAACACAAATCCGTGTCGCAAATTTCAAACTCAATCCCCGCCGTCCATCGAAACCCCAATCCAGTGGCTATCAGCCCATAACTAAAATTACATCCCGCACTTATATAAACTCCTCCCAACACTAACCGATTCAACTCACTGAATCAACCATTCCAAATTCTCATCCTCCATAAGCGAAATCTCTAGCTTTGTCAATCCTCTCTGAAAAAATGTCTGGCCGCGGCAAGGGAGGCAAAGGTCTTGGAAAGGGAGGAGCCAAGAGGCACAGGAAGGTCCTGAGGGATAACATCCAGGGAATCACCAAGCCTGCTATTCGTCGTCTGGCTCGCAGAGGAGGCGTCAAGCGTATCAGTGGGCTGATCTACGAGGAGACTCGCGGCGTGCTCAAGATCTTCTTGGAGAATGTCATCAGGGACGCCGTCACCTACACTGAGCACGCCAGGAGGAAGACAGTGACTGCTATGGACGTCGTCTATGCTCTGAAGAGGCAAGGAAGGACACTCTACGGTTTCGGCGGTTAGATTGCTGAAAATGAATCGAGGATCTAGGGTGTAGTGTTGGATTTCCAGAAGTTTGATTTAGGGTTAGATTGATGGATCTTGGCTTGAGATCTTTGTTATCTTGTTCCTTCGTCTAGTGTTTCTGTTGTTTTCAGTCCTGTTGTGTAATTGGAATGCCCTTATTAACGCCATGAATATAATGAAGCTTGTTTCTGGAAACGTATGTCTGGACATTGAATTTTCCATTGAGCTTGGTTTTGTCGTTTAAGCGTCAGGCAAAAAATGGGCATTCCATTTGAACAGCAAATGAACTCTATTGTCAAATTGAAGTTTATTTGTTCATTGAAATTATTTCCAGTATTGCAATGGAATTAGCTCAATTCGAAATCAGCAGGAATGGTCTTTTCTGGGCAACTTTTCTAGTTTGAGATCCTTGAGATCTCTCGACTTGTTACTCTTAGCCCAGAGAGCCAACTTACTGCGTTAAAACACTATAACATTGTTCCAACTGATGAGAATTGAATGAACAATATGCCCAATCCAAAGCCAGATTCGAGAATCCATTAGAACAGTGAATCCCCAGTATAGTTGAGAGTTGAGAGAGCAATGTTGACGAACTAACTAACATTTCTTTTTCCATATCCGTTAGAACAGTGAAATCTCAGTAGTATAGTTGAGACAGTCTCCTAATTCATTTCGCAAATGTCATAAATCGACGTTGGCGCTTTGAAGCTGTCGAGAATTGGATGATGAATGCCCGACTTTTCGCGGATATAAACTCAATTTTGAGCTGCTTCAGAACTGATGAATTTGCAGCTGACAAAATAGGCTTGAAGGTGATAAATTTTATGTTTATGCTATCAATTGAGTATTTCAGCGTATTCAGATCGGTGGTCTGATCTTAACTCCTGCGTACGTGTTCAAGAGCAGCAACTTGCTTTCAATATGGTATATGAGTTGATTGAGAAAAAGGTGAACTTCTAATTTAGCTTGAAGTAGGAACTGTTCAAGAACACCTAACTGTACATAGAGAAAGCTGTCAACTACCCACATATCCAACTCCTAAGTCAACGCAGAACTCACATCAAAAGCTCATATCTACATCCAAGTTTCTAATTGGATTGCCTGCAATACTTGTTAATTCCTACTTACTAGTAGTCGCATTCCATATTGATTCGGCCAAAATCATCTTGACAACAAGAAATATCCTCAACTCTCTAGCATTGCTGCTGAAATATATTTCTCTAGATCAGCATCAAGATCATCAGCAGACATCTTCTCACCACCTCTGCCACCAATTCTGCGTCCACGACCCCTTCCGATTCCACGGCCTCCACGTGGACGAGTGAAAGGAACACCCCTACCTCGACCGCTGCATTAGCAAATTCATCAAGAAAAGATGCAATAAGAAGACCTCTCTACAATTGAAGAAGCACAAAAGTAAAAGCTAAGCTCATAAGAGAGCTGCCTCTCAATGCAACTCACATTGCTAAGATACAGATAGCAACTTGTATGGAACCAAAAATTCAAATATTTCAGAAAGAACAAACAGATACTGCCTGAAAACAATAAACAAGTGAAACCGAATCATTGAAAAAGGGAAACATACCCTCTGCTCACTACTCCATTTGGATTTCCAAAATTTCCATTAACGGCTACGGGCACAGCAGAAGTGTTGGTAATATTCATTCCCACAATCTCAATCTTCATTCGCTTTCCATCAAGCTGAACGTTGTTATATCTCTTCACTGCCGATTCAGCATCAGTTCGCCTGGAGAAAACAACTTCTGCCGTCCCCTAAGAAACCACATACCATTTTTTTAAGAATTCGTTAAAATGATGTATACACTAGTTAGCAAACTTGGATAAGATACCTTGGATCTCCCGCTACTGTCGTAATGGATTCCATACCGCTTCACATCACCAACTTCAGAAAACAGTTCCTGCAGCATTGTTATTACGGCTATTCTCAAATCTCAAATCAGGGTCCTCCTCTTACAAGCTAACAGGCTGAAATCAAACAAACTAGGGTTCCTTCCTCTAATCCACCTCCAGAAAACAATTCCGGTGAAACGATGCTCTTGCAGCTGTGAATCCACTAAAACTTACCTTTACGTCTTCGTTTGAGACGCCGTAATCAAGATTGGAGACGTAGAGCTTAGTCCCCGTCTCAATAGCGGGAGGCTCAGGCACGAACATGTCGTGCTGCCACGCGGTTTCGGGAGCCTGAATCACAAACCAGAAGGAAAAGAAATTGAAAAATCGTTCACCGATTGTAAGAAGGAAGAATCGGAGTTCGCTTATGAGCAATTACCGTGGGATGAGATAGATATGGTGCGGCGCGATTGAATCCCCGGTTAAGGATACGGCGAGCTGGCCCAGGTCCTGAAGTCCGGCCACGGAGAAGGCTTCTACCTCGAGGGCGACCTCGGAAGTTACCAGAGGAGGGATTCTTATGGCTCTTGATGATATCATCGAGGGACATATCCAGAGTGGTAGACATTGTTGCTTCTCTGAAATCGAAAAAATGTTGCAGCTTTTGAGCTGGAGAAAAGCTTATGGGATTGTAACGGAGGAAATATGAATTGTTATTTAAATTCGTTTGAAATTAGCTCGTTATCTACCGAGTGGACAGAGGGAAACACGACGGCCTTTCTCTTCAGTTGCTTAATTACGTGTTTCTTTTTTTGCGTAGAGACTTAATTACGTGTTTCGGGTTAATGAAACCAATATTTTCAATAATCAAATACTTTTTTTCCATATACCGTATGATTAATAGGGTTATAAAAAAAACGAACGTTATACACACTTATTGAGGTTAACGTTCGGATAAAGGAGAAATAAAAAAGGAATAAGAGAATAATAGCGCTGGCCGTGAGTTTTTGTTTTGACGTCGACTAGTACACTACATGGAAAGAAGGGAAATCTTAGGGATTTTTTTGTAAAAATGACGGCTTAATTATAAAGATAGACTAATGTTCCTTATATACGTAACACTTTTAGTAAACTTACAACCATAACAGGCCTAACACAATATATATAAACAAATAAAAATCTATGTTTAATGTGAGCAAGATAGGCAGTTATGTGATTTGTTTTCTTTACATATATGAATAAACATATATTTCATGCCCTTCACATCAAATTATGCAATTAGTGAAAAGCAAAATAGTGCTTGTGGACTCTATCGTGGCATATCAATTGAACTGTACATCTCTATTTCGTGAGTCGAACAGAAAACAAAACCTACTCTTATAGATATCCCATCCACATATCCGCTATGACATATGGCTCATTTCTTGTCTTCCAAAGTACGGGCAGACAATAAAAAAGTCCTATGTTAGCATACTTAAGATGATGTGTAATCCATTATATAAGTGGTATGTAAAAAAAACATTTGATAACTAATATGAAGTTACTAGCTGGAGATGAACAAAATCCTACGACACATACTAGTCGGTAATACTATTTAAGATTTGGGTTAGCTCATTACGTATTACTTATTAAGCAACTACCACATTTGTGCATAGTACCACATTCATCATCTCAAACGACACAATTAGTCATAATCCTTCAACTCAACTAACTAAGCAACTCTTTTCAGGATTAATACATACGAGAGAAACAGCCGGAAGAAACACCAAAACAAAACTAACAAAAGAACAATTCCACACAACTAAGTTGTCGGACATGTCCGTAATTCACCAAGAACTAATCAATTCTCTCTTAAATATACAAAAGAAAAACACTTGGCTCTGTTTTTTTCCTCCTCTGTTTTTTCACAACTCAGCTCTGACGAGCGTCGTTCCACAATCCAAGAGACCGAACAAGGCAAGCAGAGCCACTAACAACCAACGCCGCGAAAACCGTCGGAACGAAGAAATCCCAATTCGACCTCTTCACCATCTGACCAGGCAAGCAGATCACGTCCCTGGGCGATTCCATGATCGGCAGCCCCACCATTCCTTCCCCTGCACACGCCGGCGCCGTCCTGGAGAACAGCCACGGCAAAGAAGACGCAGTTTTCGACGAGGAAGACGACGAAACAGCAGAGACAAATGCTAGCTCCGGCGCGAACGAGGCGACGGCGACTGTCAGGCTGAGGAGAGTCGTCCACGCCGCCGCTTGTAAGAAGACTCGCCAGTTTAGAGATGGGAGACGACGGATCAGAGCTTGGAATGGTAGCATTCTTGAGAGAGATTGCTTGACGTAATCAAGTTAGGAGAAATCGGTGGAGAATTAATGGTGGTGGAGATTAGTGGAGTGAATCATAATTAGTTTCTGGTCATTAGAAAATGGAACATTTTCTTCGGCAGGGGAAGAGGGACAAGTGAGATATTAAGCAGGTTTTGTGTCCACTAACTACTGCTCTTGATTTCACCATTTTGCCCTCTTCTTTCTACTCAATTGTAATTATGTTAGTTGAGTGTTGAAGGTCATAATTGTCAATTAAGTTAACAAAATCGAAAATTTAGTAAGCAGATTTATCTAACTGATCTCTCTATTCTCTCGGCTATACGGACGACTGGAAAAAGGTAAAACGGCAGCGTTTCAGAGTTTTGTAACGAATCAGAATATAAACCGATTTAAATTCATATGGAAAAAAGAGCCAAACGAGATATTCGATTTAACCATTTTCATTTTGGTTTACATACAAATCAGATCGAAAACAAACCAAAACAGAGACATAATTTTGAATCGGAGACTAAGAGCTGGTGAATTTGGTGACGGCTTTGGTGCCTTCAGACACGGCGTGCTTGGCGAGTTCGCCGGGGAGGACTAATCGGACGGCGGTCTGGATCTCGCGGGAGGTGATGGTGGGCTTCTTGTTGTAGCGGGCGAGTCTGGAGGATTCCTGAGCGAGCTTCTCGAAGATGTCGTTGATGAAGGAGTTCATGATCCCCATGGCCTTGCTGGAGATTCCGATGTCGGGGTGGACCTGCTTGAGAACCTTGAAGATGTAGATCTTGTAGGTCTCGACGTTCTTCTTTGACCTCTTCTTCTTCTTGTCGCCTGCAGCAGCGGCGCCGGCTTCCTTGGGGAGCTTCTTCCCGGCCTTGGGCTTCTTCTCGGCGACGGTCTTCTTCTCCTCTGCGGGCTTCTTTTCAGCTGGCTTCTTCTCTGCCTTTGGCGCCATCTTGATCAGAGGTAGGGATTGGGAGTTGGTTGGAGGGGATTTTAGGTGTTGCTTCAACAAGAGGAAATGGATTCAATTGGAATAGCTTGATTTTTTTTAAAACTGGTTAAGGTTCTGGATATATAGATGCCAGATACGCAATCTTATTGGATGTTGAGGATGGACGTGGATCGACGATCATGAGAGGATATAATCGACGGTGGAGCTGGGATTGTTGGAAGGAGTGAGTGATGTGGTGCTGTTAAAAAATATATTTAGACGTGGTAATCCCCTCATTGGTTGTAGAGAGTGTTGCCGGATTGATGACATGGTACTGATTTCCCATTCCAATTGAACTTGATTCTCCTGTGTCGTTTAGCCACCAGAAGGCAAATCAATATATAATTTTTTCAATATATAATTTTAAAGTTTATGATTATGTTTTTTTATTAAATGACTCAAATTTTATAGATAAAATATTTGTCGTTGGTTTTAATTTGTATGGGTAAAAAGTATTTACTTTTAAAAAATTATTTTGTTTTCCATTTTATTTGCATTATTGGATTTACATTTAAAAGGAGTAATTGAAAATAGATAAAATTTTGTTAGTAAAAAGGGGAAATAGAAAGAGAGAGGGAGGAGAAAGAAGAAAAAAAATGAATAAAATATTAAAATATCAGTCAACAAATATCACTTCAGCAAAAATGTTTTAATTCATCATAATCGTCGAAAAGAAAAGAAAAATGGTTTATTTGATGGTCGGAACAAAGTGTAGGGGTTTGATTAGAAAGAAAAGTAATAGGAAGCTCAATTGTTAACTTACAATAATACATGGGCCATTTTGGCCATAATCACTAATTAATAATTACTAACCTAATTCTACTAATTACTTATCTATTTTTAATAACTAAATTGTCTTAATTACTGACCTTATGTACTAAGTAAATTATATTTATTATTTACTTTCCCAATTCTATTAATTAATTACTTAATTCTATTAAATTCAACTAATTACTTACCTAATTATCCTACTAGTTAATTAATTCTATTATTATTATGATTATTAATCTTATAATAGTAACAGAATTAGTATAATTTCCTTAATTTATATTAGATTAGTAGAATTAGGTAAGTAGTTGGTATTATTAGGTAAGTAACTAGTATAATAAAGTAAGTAATTGATAAAATTTAATTAGTAGCATTAGGTAAGTAAATAAGAGAATTTAATTATTAGACTCAACGTTAGAGATTGAGAGTGCTAGAATTCGTCGAAAATTTAAAATAAATGTTTATTGAAGTTAATTGTATTATATTGACGAAATGAAAATTACGTAATTCAGTCTATCTAGAGCATAAAAAATTTGAATTCTAGGGCGTTAGGTAGGAATTCAGTTTTTGAACCCGACCGAAATAATAAAATTGTATCGTGTTCTATATATTGGACCAATGGCCTAATTAGAGTTCGTTTAGCGTTTATATTAATTATCAGGCACCAAGTACCCTCTGCATTAGTCGACAACAACATCTAAGGATGGAACGAAAAAAGGAAATGCATTATTTAATTAGCGTAACAATGTGATGTCAATCCGTCAATGATGGATGGAGTGTGAAGTGAGACGATATAATAAATAATTGCTACCTTACATATCTAAGTTGTAATTCGATTTAGTCGTAGTTGTTGGCGGAATTCTAATGGAACATAATTTAAAAATGGCGAGTATGATGAGAGCAAAGAATTATATATGTTAGATTTTTACTCTAATAAGGCATTACACTATATGTCATGTGTCGAGATGACCATAACGAAGTGCAAGAGTAACATGAATATATTTTAAACGTGGCAAGAACCCTAAAATTACAATATGGTCTACCTTGGAGTTACTAGAGTAATTATTTTTTGTCGTGAAATACCATATCAATCATATACCTACTTCGGTACAAATTGAGTCATTTATAACAGAAGTCTCTATAGAAAAATATATAAAAGTCCAACCTTAGAAATCTAATATATAGCTATTTTGGTGTATGTGCTATAATAATATATTGCCTCAAGATACAACAAAGTTATAGCATCGAGCAAGACAATTTATGCTCTTATTGAAGATCGAGTTAGTAAAAACACCGTTGGCCGTTAAAAATTGACATATTCAATAGATGGACGTTTCCAACGCTTTCCTGCATGGATACCTCACATAAGTAGTCTATATTATGGTGAGAGTTAATTAATTTCTAAAACGAGAATCTACAGACAGTTAAATAAAGAGGCTATCGTGATTAATGCGAATTAAGTGATTTGTTAACCTACAATTACATTACTAGAACATTTCTCTTCTCGTCTTTTTTAAAATTCAAAAATCATTAAAACAATGGATTTAACTGTAATGACATCCACTACATAAATTCTTCCAATTTAAACTTGAACAACCCTTAAAAAATAATTAAATACCTCATGCAAATAACACGTAACTCAATAATTCTCACATTGATGGATAGAATCAATCAAAACCTAAGCTAAAATGTTCACTTCATTAGAGATGAAACATCATTCATCAAACTTTTCCATTATAGCTTTTCATTTGATTAACATGGACAAAACTCATTAGTCATTTCTAGCGGGAAACACAAATATTCAAAAACATATCCCGCAAAATTCAAATATTTTCACTCCAAAGCAACGAAGCGGTAGCGAAAAATAAGATAAAAGATGACACGTACTCAAGCTCGCTCCCCATTCGTGCACTTGAATTCACGCGGATGGCGCCTAAAAACAAACCACAGCCGTTGATTCCAACCTCATCCAACCGTCATCCTTCCCTCATTTCTCACTCTTGTCATCTGTAACGGAAAACATCTATAAAAATCGTACCAGGCCACCCTAGAACTTCAGTCTTATAATCATCAAAGCTTTCTGCTCCCTCATATAAAAAGCTTCTTCCAATCCAATTCAGCTTTCTCCTTCGTTTGAAAAGCTTTCCTCCACTTGAGATGGATTCCGCAGCCACAAAAATGAAGAAAGGAGCCGGCGGAAGGAAGGGCGGCGGTCCTAAGAAGAAGCCAGTCTCCAGATCGGTGAAAGCCGGACTTCAGTTCCCCGTCGGTAGGATCGGAAGGTACCTGAAGAAGGGAAGGTACGCTCAGCGTGTCGGCACCGGAGCTCCGGTCTACTTGGCGGCAGTCCTCGAGTATTTGGCAGCTGAGGTAAATAAAATCTCAAGTTCCTTTTGTAACTGCATCAGATCTGGACGGTTAGGGTTTATTTATGACAGAATTGAATTTTACCCGGAACCCTAATTGTGGTTTGTGTAATTTTGTTTACAGGTTCTTGAGCTTGCTGGGAATGCTGCTCGAGACAACAAGAAGAACAGGATCATCCCCCGTCATGTTCTTCTAGCAATCAGGAATGACGAGGAGCTCGGAAAGCTGCTTGCCGGAGTCACCATTGCTCACGGTGGAGTTCTCCCGAACATCAACCCAGTACTGCTACCGAAGAAGACTGATCGAGCTACTAAGGAGCCCAAGGAATCCACCAAGTCTCCAGCCAAGGCCGGAAAGTCTCCCAAGAAAGCTTAGAATGGTTTAGAGTCGGGTCTGTTGTTAACTTTAAGATGTATCTAGTTCGTCCAAGTTAATGATAAACTTAATGTCTGTTATTTTTCTCCATCAGTCTCTTGTTATAGAGGTAAAATCTTAGTGAATGAAATAGAATTGGAACTGTTTGTTTCAGCCTCTTTTGTTAGATCTTGAGTTTGTTTGCCCATATCTCACTTCCTGTGAACTGAATCTAAAACTCTTCGCTATCGAACCTAGAATATGCATGGATAGAATTTACATACATCTCAGCCATTGTCATCTTCATTACATATCATATATAACAAGCAAGGGACCTATCGGCAAAACTTAGCATCAACTGGTAGAATATAGATGAATATCACTGTATATTGGTTTTACAGGTCGTCTCCCACCTCCATAGACAAAATTGGGTTGGAGATAGTTAAAACCACAAGCGAGTACCGACGACAATGGAACCGACTAAAGAATACAACAACGAGACTTCTCTCGAGAGGTCTTACTATGCTCAGCTCATCCATCTCCAGGTTTCTTAGTTTTTGCTACTTCCACAAAGATCAGTCTCCCGTCAACAATCTGCAGTAATACAATCAACAGAGGACAATCGAACGTAAAGAAACAGTGAAGAATGCAGATAAATCATCTCTTTTCACCACAAAACATTGTCGCCAAAGAAAGTTTCATCCTCCATTTTTTACTATCAAGGTATCTAATCAACCTCAATTGCGTCTCCAGAAGTGCCAGAATAAAGAAAGGTCAGTTGAGTCCTTATGGTGACATGATATATACAAGTTTCATCCTTTTTAAGTTGTTCCCTTTATAACTCCAAGCCTAAGACAATGCCTTGTAACATCAAATCATACGACAAATCTAATCGAGAAAAGTGAAGCATTGCCCAAGTACACCCTATGATGTTCATCTATTGGCATATATGCATCAACGGCTGAAAGAGATCACCTTTCATATAATCATCAGGTAGGCTAGGACATGATACACGAAAATAAATTGTCACAGATATAAATTCTGAGCATCTCAATTTCCTGTAAATGGAAGAAAATGGGGAGGAATAGTTTTACCCGGCCATTCAATGCCTTGAGAGCCTTCTGAGCATCGGGTTCCGACTGGAATCTAACAAAGCCGAAGCCTTTCGGCTTCTTGGTTTTTGGATCTACAACCAGCCTGGCTACAGTGAAAACACCAACCAGCAATGTTCAAAACCCTAATCCGTAAAATCAAGGAATTCACTACTGACGAAATTGAGATCAAAATTCTTCGGGGGAAGGGAACACACCTTGTTCAATCGCGCCGAACGGTGCGAACAGTTTCTCGAGGGATTGTCTGGTTATGTAATTCGAAAGCCCTGCGAAAGTGCCAGGGATTAGAACGAACGGAAAGGGGGAAATTAATGGAACATAGATCGGAAGGAAAGAGGATGGAATGTTAACTGCTAACGAAGAGCTCCGTTCCGGCTCTTCTGGCCATATCGCAGCGATGGGTGATTGTTTCTCCGCCGGAGCTGTCGAAGAGTCCGGCGACTTTGTTGTGCACGATTTGTGGGATGACGACGGCTTAAGAATGGTTGTTTTGATTAATTGAATATTTGAATTGCTATAGTCTATCGGTGACTGATGGAACTCTTACCAGAACGACGCCGTAGATGCAAAAGATTCACCAAAAAATTATTCGAATTTGCTTATAAGTATTATTAATATTCTTGAAGGCTAACTTAAATTTGTAGAAGGGAGTAAAATGCATCCATTATTCATGCCATTATAGCTATGTGAGGATAATACGTTATTATAGTTTAGATTTTACATGGGTGCTATTATAGTATTATTACGTTGATGGTTATTAACGGATATAGTAAGTTGTTGGTGTCACGTCATTATTTAATCAACATAATTAATTAATAATGATAACCAAGTGCTCATTCTTTTTTGAAGAAAAAGAAGTTTATTTTATCTTGTGCTCTAACAAAGGTCGATGAAGGAATTAGGTACGTAATAGTTGCAACTTGCATAAACTAAATTAGACCAAAAACAACTTAATTTGTAAGCACAGAAGCAATTTGAAGAAAACAGTACCATTGTCCAAGTGTTGTTAAGGTAGCTAATACCTAAATACCTGAATGAACATTTGAAGAGGTTCATCAAAAAAACACTTCAACTTCACCTCGATTTGGTGCTGCATTGAATGCTTTCCTGTCCTTTAGAATGCCTATATATAATAACAGGGAAACGCTGCAATTGTAGGCACCGAAAAGCACGCTTATATGATCAATATGAAAATAAGAAGGCAAAATGCTCTAGCTGATGTATGTTTAGTATGATCATGCAGTCTTCATATATGTTAAACATTGATCTGATCGAGTATAGTCTAATTATATCGCGTTGTTCTGCTTGTTAGACGCCTTCCTGTTCTACAGAAAGTGCCAATTGATGCCGTGACATTCTCAAAGAAACTACAGACTGATGCACTGCTAACAAGCTACAAGTTTATTAAACAACGTGAACTAATGACCTGGGTGAGTGGACAATCTCCAGGATCTTTCGGTCAAAACGACACGAAACTCGCTGCAATCACCTTCAAAGATGCATCAGACTAGCACTGCTGCCCTTTTCGGTTCCAACCATCTTGGGCGGGTACTACTTATAACCGATTCTTGGAAACCCATCTGCGTAAGGGTTATCAGTTATCACTTTATAACCATAATGTTCTTGCTCTTCATCAGCTGGCCGTAGGGTGTAATTGTATAGGCGAAGCTGCTGAACTAAACCCAGTAACTTGTTGGATACATCAGAATTCATATTCATTCCTTCGATTATAGAACCACCACCACCACTTCTGGTTTTCGATTATATAGCAACATGATATATATAGGATCTAAAGCTTCAAACGGCAAACAGATGCAGTACGCATACAAATGCGGACCAACTAATTAATGCAAATATGCAATAGATGTTGAGTATTATTTAATTTATGTTTCCTTGTTCCCTTCGACAAGCTTTTGATGAAGAAGTTCATTTTTCTATTCAACTCTTTGTAATTCTGTACAACCTCTGTACACAAGTTTGATACATAACTCTGTAGAGGAGCTTATGAACTTCGCAATTCAAAAATCAAGCCAAATTGAACACACAAACTAACCAATTCTGTATTTCACTTGTTACCATAGAACAACATCAATCTTGATCGAGCATATCAAATCATCGAATTACAAGCAAACCCTTTAAAGATGCCACAAACAAGCACCAGATTCCACAGTCAGCACCTACAAATCTAAACATATAACCCTAGCAACAGATACAGAAGACTAGATCCAAATTCAAGAGCTGGTGAACTTGGTAACAGCCTTGGTCCCTTCAGACACGGCATGCTTGGCCAATTCTCCGGGAAGCACCAATCGGACGGCAGTCTGGATCTCCCTGGAGGTAATCGTCGGCTTCTTGTTGTAGCGAGCAAGTCTGGAGGACTCCTGAGCTAGCTTCTCGAAGATGTCGTTGATGAAGGAGTTCATGATCCCCATGGCCTTGCTGGAGATTCCGATGTCCGGGTGGACCTGCTTGAGAACCTTGAAGATGTAGATCTTGTAGGTCTCGACGTTCTTCTTCGACCTTTTCTTCTTCTTGTCGCCTGCAGCAGCAGCAGCACCAGCTTCCTTAGGGAGCTTCTTCCTGGCCTTGGGCTTCTTCTCGGCGGGGGCTTTTTCGGCGACGGTCTTCTTCTCCTCTGCGGGCTTCTTCTCAGCTGGCTTCTTCTCTGCCTTGGGCGCCATTTCTGGAAATTTAGGGTTGGTTTGGTTGTGAGGTGGAGCTGAGATTGGGAATTGGTAATCTGCTGGAATTTGGTTTGGATGGGAAAGGTTGCGTGAAGGGCTCTTTATATATAAAATGGAGGGATGCGCTGTGATTGGTTGTTAGGGTCTTGACGAGGATTGAAGATGTGGTCTCTGTATGCCGTCAGATTTGCGTTGTCAGCTTACATTGATGGACGCTCGAGATTGAGTATGTGGCTTCAGGTGATATTGGTGACGCGGATTAATGATGTGTATAATAATTTTATAAATTTATAAATATTTGCCTCATTTCTAATTTCTATACTCAGAATGATATATGTTAATCGATCATCAATCTCTATATCAAATCGATGGAAAAATAGTATCCAAACTTGTAGACCAACCAATTCGAGCAACATAAGTTTAAACTCAAAGGTAAGTAATGTCAAACTTTAATCATTATGTTTAAACAGAATTTACTAAATATGAAAAATTTAAATTCATTGGATAATTAAGGAATCATCTATCAATCGAAGTCATTTTGTGATTCAACCTGAATCTTAAAGACTTTTAAAAAGTAAATCACTTTAATATTTATGATACATCATATAAATGATCCCACACAATTAGACGATACCTTAATCATCAATATATAAATCTATAATTCACCATACACTTATGGCACTTCCTCATTATTTCTCTATCCTCAAACACTCTTGTACGCCTTTCACCTTACACTATCACAAAGTGAAGACAAACTAGCATCTCAATCTTATCTAGACCCTTCAAGTTGAATTATTTATTGGTCTCACCAATCTAACTGAATGGAACAATTGACGGTTATATAGGGGTTAAGCTAATTTAAAAATATTAAAGTTCATTGGCGAAGTAAAAAAATTAGTCAAGAGGGTTCAAAATTTATACCTGACAACATGTGATGGGAAATAGATAGAAATCCAAGCTAAAATTTTGTAATCGAAAACACATGTATTCTCACTAACAACAACAATGAAAACCTTTAAAAAAATATTTTTTTAAAACTTCATTTGACTATTATTGAAAAGATTTAATATAAAAAATTTTTAATTTTTAACAATTTTCAACATGCATGCTAAATATTGGCCAAATTAAAAAAATTTAATATTCATGTCAAAATTGATCAATTTATATGTGTTATACTATGAGAATTTGACAATAAAATTTCAAAAATTTTAAATTGGCTAATATTTGACATGTATGTTAGAAATGACTAAAAATCAAATTTCACTATGATAACTCTTATAAATATGTGACTTTTATTTGTAAGTTAAGAGGATTCGGTATTAAACGTGATGCTCCTGCCTAGTAAATTATGCTCCAAACTGTTGATCTATCTATCCGAACATGACTTTGTAGAGATAAACAAGTGGACGAAGATGATATTCTAAAAAAAAGCAAATATGGAAGCTCCCGACCATCATGAGTCATGACAACAAAGCTCTCGACATTTCAAATTCAAATCAGTTTAACCAAGTTACTAATAACCGAGTATACAAAACGGCGTCATTCCGTAATAGTTGAGCAATTTAGCATCCTTGATAATCGGATGGAGAGGAGAATTTATCAAAGCTTAAATTTCTGCCTCCTAAAGTGTATTTACTATTTACTAATTACTACTATTTTCCTTCTTTTTCCCATCCATGGCTTCCCGGTCCTGACCTCTCGGAGGCCCTCCGTTACCATCTCCGTTTCAACCCCCCGTTCCCTGGCGTTTCTTTCATCTGGGTAACGTCTCTCTTCAGCTGTCCATCGACGTAGTGTTTTTTTTTTCTCTCATTCGGTTTTTTTCCTTGATTTAGCAGTTCCATTTTGTTGATTTGCAGAGAGGTGAATCTCTGTTGATACTGTGATTTTTGATTCAGAGTTGTTCCAGAAATGGCCGCTCCGCCAGCCAGAGCTCGAGCTGACTACGATTATCTGATAAAGCTACTTTTGATTGGCGACAGCGGTTTGTACATTATTTGATTTGGCTCTTTCTCCATTGATCGAATCTCAACGGCTCATGATGATAACTATTCTGTCTCTGAATCTCGATCTTATGTATTTGCAATCTTTCATTTGATCATGTTTTGATGAATATGAATCTGATTCAATCCAATGCTTAGTGGTTTTAAATGTGTGTTTACATGATCAGGTGTGGGCAAGAGTTGTCTTCTTCTGCGCTTTTCAGATGGGTCTTTCACTACTAGTTTCATCACCACGATAGGGTATGTTTCTCTGGGCTGGGAGGTGAACTGTACATTTTGTTTCCTGGATAAAACTTCTCAAAGGACATGCCTTTTGCAGCATTGATTTCAAGATCAGAACCATTGAGCTTGATGGCAAGAGGATTAAGCTTCAGATTTGGGATACAGCAGGTCAAGAGCGTTTCAGAACAATCACCACTGGTAAGTTTTAAATGTGGTTACTAATGGTATGCGTGCCTTTCCTGTTGATTCCCTTCATACTCCAACGTCTTACTTGTTTTCAATTTACAGCTTACTATCGTGGAGCTATGGGTATTTTACTGGTCTATGATGTGACAGACGAATCGTCGTTCAACAGTAAGTCCCTTTTTTCTTTACAAGTTAAATGGCTCAGATGGTCGTTTACGCTATAATTGCTTGTTGTTGGTGGTACCCTGTTCATGTAATGTAATAGATGGTTGTGAAGTTGTGCTCATTTAGTCATCTTAACTAATAAAGCTCAGTTTTGGGTCTATACATGATAAAATATCCTCATTTGGAGTTCTTGCTGGGTAACTCCCTACTTGCAGACATTAGAAATTGGATTCGCAACATCGAACAACATGCTTCTGATAATGTCAACAAGGTATTGGTCGGAAACAAGGCCGACATGGACGAAAGTAAACGGGTATATTTCCATCTCAGTTCACAAATTTGAACACACTTGAAAATTATACCAAAACTGATACATTCCTGGATTTTGTTAGGCCGTGCCAACAGCAAAAGGACAAGCACTTGCTGATGAGTATGGGATCAAATTCTTCGAGACTGTAAGTGTCGACTTGATTCACATTGATCGATCGTAACTAACCTCCTCATCACCTTACTCACAGTGGAAATTCTCCAAAAATCGCAGAGCGCAAAGACAAATCTAAATGTGGAAGGAGTCTTCTTTTCAATAGCAAGGGACATCAAGCAAAGGCTTGCAGATACCGACTCGAGAAGCGAGGTACTTTGGAGTGTCGTCGGAAGATGTTTACTATTTATATAATCTTTGTACCTATTATGTGTTGTTAATCTGAATGCATGCTCCTCTTTGCTGTACCTTTTCCCAGCCCACCACTATTAAGATCAATCAAGGTGACCAAGGAGCTGGAGCTGGCCAAGAAGGCGCGAAATCTGGTTGCTGCGGCTAAGAAAACGATCGCAGTGGTTTTCGCGTGTAGGATCGTGAATCGAATGTAACACACGTTCGAATTTGTAGGAAAGCAAATAGGAAGGAGAATCAATTTTGTAACTTCCCTGTCTTATTCTTTTTCATTTTCTTTTAAATTTTTTATCGAAGTTTTTTCATTTGGTTTCTTGGTACATGAAGTGATGAAACATAGTTGGTAGTTAGAGAATGTTGTCTGCATTTCGCAAAGGCAAGAAGCACTGCATTTTTTCAAAAATAAAGAAGCACCCGTTTTTTTTACGGAGAACACCTGACCCGACATGTTACTCTTTGGTTAATCTTCACCAGTTTTTTCATTTACAATGTTAGGTGCCTTGTTAGAAAACTTGTAGCTTCGTGGTTCAACAAACTAGAAAAATTGTGCATCAAATCTCAAGGTGCAATGAGTTATCTATTGTTCATTTTCCTTCGCAGGTGGAATGATTTCGGAACCGTAACTTAAGCTACTCCTTCTACAAGACGCATTCCGACTTAAGCCAGTTGTCTTATGAAACCCAAATTGAATCAATTATCGAGCAAAAGAACCTGAGAAATCGGCTTCCTCAACCAAAAGCATCATTATTAGTCACTACACACAAAACTCACTACTTGAGATAAATTATTGTTCGCAATTCTACAAGGATGTACATAAATCACGTGTCACTACTCTTGCATCAATCGACTCTTCCCCCCAGCCCTCGATGAAGCTGCGATTCATTCACAAATTCAATTCGTCCTTGCCATATATACGCTGCAGCTCCCGCATTGCAGCCTCGTACGACTCTGTAACAGGGAAGATAAGTTCGGTTTTAGTAACAGGTTTCAGGTTAGAGATGAGCATATATGATCATGTTCATTAACCTTTCCAGATTTTGAAGGACTTCTGATTGAGCGGCGCACCAAACGCCGTTTGAATGACATCAAACAACTTGCTTTGCGGCGTGCTCTTCAATTCCTGCACCACCTGATATATAGTCTTCCCATTGTCGAAGTAGATATGGCTATTTGGGTGTTTCGATTTAAAGCCAGCATGACGTTCCAACTCATATGCATTCACCGCCTTCAAAATAAAAAAAAACAAGTCAGCTATGGCCAATTGGTAATCTCCAGTAAAGCGGCAAAGAAATTGCCTTTACCTTGGTGTAGTTACATAATTGACAACCACAAAGAAAGCCAGAATCCTTTATGACAGCTTGAAAAGCCTGGTAATAACAATCGAGGTAGACGATATTAGCCATCATCATCCAAGATCAAACTGGAGAAAGCACAACCAGCAGTTTCATAAAGTTTTTTACTTTTTTTACCTCCCGAGATACCGAAACGTACTTCACCGGGATCCCATCAAGCATGCCTGTTTGTAACAAACTCTTGACATTTGCAGGGAAACTGTTTGGAGCTTCTTTACGGGACGGCTTGCTTTCCGGTTTTGCCTTTGAAGACTGCTGTTTCGGTTTCGGTGCAGCTGGTATGGCCGAACTTGCATTCGAGGCATCTGGCTCCGGTTTTTGAGCTGCTGCTTCTGGTGGGCGAACCAAAGAAACATCATAGGGTTGGTCAAATCCGTCAAAGAACAACGCATTCTCAGCCTCCTTACCGCAAGTACTGATCGGAGCAGCATTTATACCTCCTTGAACATAGCTAGAGGTGTTTACAGTACCAGTATGTATTCCCCCTCCATTGTAGATCTGGTTCATGTACAGTACATTTTCTTGTTCCTTGTTGGTAGCATGTCCTGTCAACATTAAACCAACACCACCGCCCGTATTAACCTCCTGATTCTGAGATATGCTGAAATCGGTTCCGGCAAGAGAATTATGTCCCCTCGAATAAAGGCTCATCTCATTTCCGCCCTTGACTAGATCCACTTTGACTTTTCTCGCACCACCATAGCTAATACTCAAATCAATATGTCCCATACCGTGAGAACTAGACAGACCAGCTGATGCATCTACGTTCCCTGCTCCACCATGAGATATATTCCGATAAGACAAGTTGTCAGATAATGGTGCGTCGGATCCAAATAACTGGTGAACAAATTGGTCATTTTCTCTCTGAAAATTGGTGTTCTGATAACTGGTGTTAGGATGATCCCATGGAGATGCAGTAGAGACTCTAGAGCCTTTGGCATTAGGATCCCATGGACATGCAGTAGGGACTCCTGAGCCTGGCATTGCATTCGAAGGTCCCACAGCTTGCTTCTTGTAAGGGTACAAGTCTAGTTCAGCACCATCAGCAAACCACTGATGAGTTCTCTTAGCCTCCATTCTCGAAGAGCTATTAAATGTCTGATCTTCATCTGCAGCACCCTTTCGCCGCCTTAAACCCTGATCCTGAAAAGACTGCAATACAATCATGCTCCAAAGCGCGCTCTAGAGATAAACAGTGGCACAGAAAGTTTTGCAATCCCGAAAATCACCATATCCAAATCCTCGCTATATAATTACAACATTGAAACACAGAATACTGTAATCACAACATTGAAACACATGATTACAACATCCAAACATTGATATTGAATGAAGTCGAACTGATCAGACCGTAGCTTTATCAATCAATACTTAATGTGCCTCCATCACCATTTGAACCATCCCTATCCTCAGTCAATAAACTAGAGAAGCTAAAACCTTCCAATGAGTCAAATGACAAAAAGCCAAGTTACTAACCCTAACGATATCTCGATCACAAACTGCATTTCAAAATTTACAACACCAGAAACAAAGCGGCGAAAGCAAAGCAAAAGCACACAGCAGAAACAAGCACGCAAAAGGCGTTACCATACCATTTCTGCTATTTTGCTTCCGTCGATTATGTTTTCCGATTCTTCACTTGACAGACAGAAATCATGCACGATCGGAGATGAACGGAGGAAGAAACGGCGAGGCGAGGAGAGGAGAAGGAGGAGTCCGACGGATGAATGGATGGATGGATGAGGATGATTTGATTACCCGATGGAGCAGCAGCACTCGATCATTTTTCGCGGCGAAGAACTCAAGAATTGATCACCCGCGATTTTAATTAGGGCACCGGATCTGAAGTTCCATCAGAAAGCCTTTGCCTGTCTATATTCATCATCAGCCGTTCAACACATCTAACCCAAACCCTTGGCCAATCCAGTTTAGGGTAGTGGATAATTCTTTCTTATTTATTATGACCGAACCACAATTCTTGATTTTTTCGGTTTCTCATACCACCTTGACATGTATCTTAAGTTAAATCATTTGTTTGACGGTACGGGATATTCGCGTTTATTTGATGTATATTAATGATCGACCATACCCAACACATTCAACAGATTTACAAACAACACACTTTAAAAACCTATCAACAAGTTTGGTTTGGTTTGTCTAGTTATGTTGATGTTTGACCGGTTACTAAGTTAATGGGAAGATTTCGCTTATGAATGATCAAGTCGCTGTAGCCATTTCCATCGGTTCGGTGACATGATTAATTGTTTGGGTATGTGACCGAACTCATCCATCATTCGGTCATATGATTAATGAATCCGGTTTGAGATTCAGTTGGATTTTGGAATATGAAGTATGGCCCAGAGAATAGTGGGCCTTGATCTGTAACGCACATTACAATGGTGGGCTTTTTTAATGGGACTGCAAGCTTGGGAGGTCATGGCACTGCAGTTTCGATGGAATATGAACTAACATCCTCTACAATACAATGTAACCAAAGGCCATACTGGAAATTGGTGTAAGCCACTCTCGTGGTAATGCATCCGTTGCGTAACAAATACAAGTTCGGACTATCATCACAAAATCAGTGAATGAAAGGTGCACTTTATATATTTGATGAATTGTTCCCGAGAGAAATTACCCCGTTTAAATCAATTTAAAAATCAAATAATTAGTCGTGTGTACCCCGTGTCCTAACAATGGGAAAAACTAAAGTACAACTTTGGGTAAATGTTGCATAGAACATCAAAATAGGAAGCAAATTGAGCGAGAAGCAAGAGATGTTGCATAGAACATCAAAATAGGAAGCAAATTGAGCGAGAAGCAAGAGAGATGTTATTTTGTATGGAGATAAACGCTATAATTAAAAGGTTATCGACCACATTTAAAAGAGGATAGATTATAACAATCCTATATATTATAGATACAGTTTTAATATCACATCATATAAAGGTAAAATACTATCGCAAAAGAACTTGTCTTATATATAATACCCTTTTTGAAATAATATTAATCCCAAGTTTCCAAGTAGTTTCACATTTTATACCATGTTTTCGTCCATACCTGTTTTTTCTCTACGAGATTTAAAATTAAAATTCAATATTACAACACTATTTGCACTAAGAAAACTCTAAAGAAACTCTTTTTTTTCACTTAACTCTTGATAGGAGAAACTAAGAGAGCAAACATGAAAAATACTAGAGATAGACCCAAGTCGTGAAATATGTGTTTACGTAGTTTGAGAGATATGAAAGAGCTTGATGTACCACTGAATGGACAGCTCTGTTAGTAGATCGCTGAACAACCCATACCTGGAACTCAAGGCATGTCGTCAAGTAAGCCAAGACTTCCGTACAATATAACCTCCGGCCACACAACGTGAAGACCATTGAGAAACTAGGGAGAGCACCAATACAACATCGCCTTTAGTGTCAACCTGCCATAGTCCATGCTGGAAGCACCATCCACTTGCATCACCCACAGTTAGGCGTTTCAAAACATATGTGTGAAAAAATCGTGAATATGTCCGCCCAACATCCTGCAAAAGAACCACACCTCATCACAAATCATCAACCCACCGCCCCACCCACATTAATTTTTTATCTTATAGATCATATGGAGGCGCCCAAACAGTTGGGGGAACGCAGGCTAAAGCTGACGGTGGCTAAGGCCGAGGCAAGATGAGGGGACGAGGGAATCACCAAAATTTGGGATTTTCATATGCGCAACAAAAGTGAAACTAATGGCGAAAGACCAGAAGGAGGAGGCAATGAAGGCCAGTGAGGGAGCCAAGATGCAAGGAAAGAGAGCAGGTGAAAAGAAGGTGCTCAACCGATTGCTCCGTTCGTAAACAAACTGGGCAAACCAGATCCATGTCAGCATCTAGATGAAATATCTCGCGTCGTGCGCAACATGCATTAGAAGAAAAAGAACCTTATTCTTCTTATCTAACTTTCATCGTAGATCAAACCTTTATGACACTACTCATCTTGTGAAGTGAACAATAAAGTAAACGAATTTATGACTCAAATCAACCCAAATAATAATGATAATAATACAATCTCCATGCCTATAATCTTAATCCTTTAAATTACACCAAGAGGAAAAAAGAGAGCAAAACTGGTATAATGTCTATAAACTATGTCCACAAGTCTACAACTCAAAATCAAATCTAGGGTCATATACCATAACTAAAAAGGAAAACAAAAATAATAAATTAATAATTCAAATCCACTACATATGGCCGGCGGCGTTCCCCAACTGCAACCGCAAGTCGTAATTCTCAAGCGGCGTCAAATTCAAATCCAAATCCACCCACGTCGTAACCTCCGCCTTATCCTTCGTCGTCGCCGCCGCCGCCGACTTCTTCATCGCCACAACCGCCGTGGGATTCAGCCCACGGTGGCGCCTCATATGCCCTCCCAGCGCCTGCCCCATCGCGAACTCCACTCCGCATATCGGGCACTCATGCGTCTTCGGCTGCTTCACCGCCGCCGGAACCGCCGCCGCCCCTTGCAGGTGGTCCTTCCTGTGACTCGCACGGTGGCCTCCCAATGCCTGGAACGACGAGAACTTCTTGTCGCAGGTCTTACACGCAAACCATCGACAGCCGTCGTGGGCGCGGTCATCGGCCGCGACAACGGCGGCCACGACAGCGTCCATGTCGTGGTCGTGTACGGATTCGATCTTTTTCTCGTCGGCGAACTTGGACAGAAGCATCAAACAAGTGGTGTAGTTGAGTTCGCTATCGTTTTTATCTTCGAGATCTCCTCCGCCGTATCTCTTCATCGTCATCGTTGTCGGCGTTAGAGAAATATGTACGTAGTTAGCAGTTAAGAAGGAAAAATATATAGGATGCGACTTGTGAAACTGTGAGAGTTCGATCGGTCGGTATCTATTTATAAGCGAGTGGGGGTGGCGGTGGCGTGTTTAGGTTGAAGTGAAGTGGCGGATTTGTCCTCCGCTTCCTTCGCTTATAGGGTTGTACTTAGACTTGGGAGCTAAGGAATTAGTGGCTAATCCTTACGTTTAGACCCAATTATAAATCCGTTTTCGTTGTATCAAAAATAATTTTATCATCTCTTTTGTTATCAGATTTCACTAATGTGTTTTGTTATTTGTTTTCGGCTAAACGTACATTAAATTTGTTGAGTTAATATGATGTGATAGGTTCCACATTATCTCAAATCCAACCATTAATGTTTGAGCCCCTTTTTGTCTTGTTCTACCTTTTCATCCAATCTCCTAATTCGTTGATCTTGGGATTTTGGATGTTGAACATCGGTATTGATTGGAAGCAGAGTTATAACAGCTGACCTCGGGCTGCTGACATACGAGAACAGATCAGCCACTAGGACGATGCTCTTTCCATCTCCATTGGTCGTCGTCGGAGCGAATAGATATGTTATTTCAGCTGGAAACACGATGATTGCGTGCGTGAAACTAGTAAAACATGAGGTTACTTTTGATACGATTGAAACTAGTAAAACATGAGGTTACTTTTGATACGATGGGGACGGCTTTGTGATTTGGTCAAATATAGGGGACTATTTCGGCTAGTCGAAATTAGTTGATGGCAGTTTTGGTAAATAACGCGGAGAATGGATGGCATAGAGTTAAGTAGTCCTTGTTTCCTTATTGGTCCACAGCTTTTTTCGCGGCCGCGTATCGGTTGAGTTCTAGGAAAGGAAGGAAAGTTTTTTTGTTATTATTATATTCCTTGAAGGGTATTTATTTTCCTTTTTGTACTAGTATGACTGTACCAAACCGCATCTCCACTAGGCGCGTGAAGGTCGATCAACCTTTGCCGTAGTCAACAAGCTATTTCCTTTGCTTCACAAGACTTTTGTAAAAATCATTCATTTTCCTTATTGGATAAGGACTTATATAATTTTATCCACTATTAGTAGGATTTGAGTCGGCTCAGAATTTACAAATTAGAGAAATTTCTGCGTAATATCTAGGCCCGGGATTCGGGCCTCGGTTATCTGTAACCGATTAAATCGGATTTTCTGTAATCGAATTATTAAAATCACTGATCGATTTCGTACCAATTGGAGTATACTGGTAAACTAAATTATATTTGGATTTTTGCTTAAAAGCCTAAAAAAATCGGCCCAGAACCATAATGACGTGAAATGGATGAGCACACCCACCCTAAACATCAAAATTCGAATTTTACCGGTTCGGTTAAACGGTATATCCGGACTCAAAATTTCCAGTCCTAATAACATCTATTCAAATCATAATTATATTTAGATACTTGAAGTTGATTTGTGACCCCATAACTTTTGACATCTGTATACAAGCTAACTAACAGAATTTTCTTTAATTGCTTGAAAACGTGTAGGCTTCATTAATTACTTCACAATTAGGTAGGTAAGAGGTAAGAGTGAGCTTCACGAACATTAATGCGGCGCGTGGGTACGTAGGTCGAAAGGCAACTTTCAAGTGCGGGATTCAAGTGAGAAATCGAGGAAAGAAATTCCCAGGGTGGCTTGGCTTGCTTGCGTAACCTTCACAAGTTAAAATGAAAAATACACAAATAATTAGTGACCTAATACTTCTCATAAATGGGAAAACAAAACCAACAAAAATGCTGATCAAGAAAATCAACACGGTCCTTCAGTATCCACATAATAATATGTTGAGATTTGTTGTTTTCTCTTTATCAGGTGAAAGTGATTTTAAATAAAATAGTTATTTTTATCGGAATAAATCGGAATTATCAGTCAATATAATATATATGAAAGATGAAAAGTAAAAATTTGAAACATCCAAATCACATTAAGAAAAATACAATTAATTTAAAAGTATTTTTAAATTTCACTCCATTTATATATCTGAACATCAAATCACTTACCAAAATCTAAAAATAGACCAACAAAGAAAAATACTAGCCTCCATTTCCCACTGTATTTGCTTCAATAGTCTTTCCAAAAGTCGATGGGGAACCTTATGTTTCAAAATGGCAGTCCAAAATCGGTTGTTGGATGTAACTTTGTGTCAATCTACGAAGGTCACACAACAGAAACTCTTCTAGAGTACTTTTGTCCAATTCTGACTGGTACTATTGTTAGTTGATGAAAATTGAAGGTTATTTTCTTCTGAATTTTGTTTGAAATTTATGAGAAGAGCATTCGATTTGATGGTCCGGTGTGCTATGTAATTAGAAAAGTAAAAATCATGGTGCTCAAGATTTGCCTTTGTGGAGTCAACCAAGTGTGTGTTCATACATCACAAAGTAACTGATAATGAATGCAAACTTCTGGGCAATTTCCCTGCATTATTCCCTCAAACGGAATACGTTACAAATGCATGTCATCTGCGAGGAATGTGCGATGCCGACGCCAGCCCTCATGGTTTTGCAGTCATTGCGGAATCGTGATTGAAACATACAATGAGTTGGATTAAATTGAAATTTTGTATATCAACTGATTTATTGACGAATTTATTTTCTAAACCTAAACCAAAATTAAAACATAAAAAAAACTTATGCGGTATAGAAATGAACGTATCACCGGTGGTTTTTCTATCCTAAATTTGAATTATTTGAATTAAATTTATAATTCTTTCTTACTAGTAGATTGATTATAAGTTTATAAATGTGATGAATTACTAAATAAATAAGTAGAGAAAGATAATTTCAAATACCACTAACCGATTTACAAAACCGTTACAATTTTACATTTAACTTAGTATTCGAGGCTAGTGGAATGAGAAAGTCGAAACACTCCCAACTAGCTCCCTCTACTTCTAAAACAATCAAACATTGGGGCCGAGTTTAAAAATGCTGGTATGGAGTAGTACTGCGATGAACTAATATGTGATGTGGAATTAATCCCCACGTTTTCACCGTGATCGTAGGATTTACTAAATTGTTCGGCTATCCCACATCAAAGTGTGGAATGGACTCGGTGTATTTATTTATAAATGTGAGATAAAATCTCGCTTCTTGAGCTAACTTTTAAAATGAGAAGACTCGATCAATAGCACTCAATAAACCATTAGATGTAATACTTTTTATGATATTTCGATCATATCCGGTGATAGAAATGCTAACAGGAGACCAAAAAATCTCACTTTCAAATCGGTTCTTGGTTTATTCTTCAGCTAACTGGTTAACACACACTGATCCGAATTGCCGGACATTACGCAGAAAGTGTGGTTCCATTATTAACAAATGTGATTATGGAGTGGATGTGGGTTGCACAGGCTGAAGAGGCGCGTGGATTTTGGTGTGTAAAAGTCTTTTGAAATGTGTCCAAGAAGAAACTTTCCAAGTGCTGCGGGGATCGTGGTGAGAAAACGAACCTGATTTAAAGCAGGAGTGTTAGGATTAACTTGACAAGCAAGCCAACAGATATTATTAGTAAGAGAAATCAAACACTCCTCACGAAAACTGGAAATTAGTAGAATAAATAAAAACAAAATCAACGCGGCATAGCCTGTTCTGTTCTGTTCTGTTCTGTTCCACTAACTCATCAATCTGCTAACGACTCTACAAGCAAGCTTCCTAGTTTCACACTCCATATATCTTGCTTCCTTCCATGCATCTATCTACTTCATTCCAACACTTGTTTCCGAGAATGTTCCACGCCGGGTGTCTCACTTTAACCCGTAGAAATATATATGGACCTGAGGCCGATAATTTTAACGGGTCGTGAAATTTGGATTTTTCATCCACCTGTACTAAAGGATGTGAGATGAATTAAAGTAGTTGACCCAATCGAAAAAATAAATTATATTTTAGGTTTGGTGGGTCTCCATTTTCATATGTTATTTACAATGAAATCATATACTTGGCCAATTGAATTACATATTAGCCCAACTTCGAAAAAAATAATGGGCCATTTTTACAAAATAACTAGATCAAACCACTTCGATGGAAGCGTCATGGAGTTGGGGAGAAGTATGCACACGGTACGGCTGTTGGAAGTGTGTTGCGCAATTCAGGGTGCTTTGGCCAGTAGGGTTCGTTCATCGTACTAGCTCGTAACCTATTCTCATAGTGGAATTGCATGTGATAGGAGATGACATCTCCAGGATACAAATGCTCAGTCATATTCTGGTGGAGATTGAATCAGATTCACTCCTTTTGGTTTAACATTGTCCGATTAATTGATGTTGAATGTCACCCTTTATAAATTCACTAGAATGAGAGAACACCCGACTGTCAATGGTCAGGGGGGTAACGACATTAGAATTTTAAATTCATAGGGAAAAATCACGGATCGGTTTTGAGCAGTCCCAAAATTCGGGTCCAAAATTTCAAGCCTAATTTAGTGTGTGATGACAAGACTTACCTTCCATCATCAGTTATGTCACAAACAAACAAATCTAGCCTACAACTTGACCAAGAATAAACCTACTAAGTCGACCAGAAAAGTTCCAGCAGTGACTAATTTTAATAATTAAATATAAACTGAATAATCAGAGTATGTTCTGGGCAATTTCCATTTATTCATTCATTCATTTACATACGCTGTCACAAAGAAAATAAGTCATCAGCTGGATTCTGTGGGTGTGAAAAATGAGAATTAAAGCAGGTTTGACATCATGAATTGGATATCCACAAATTTTGAATAATACAGTGAAGAATAAAATATTTAAATACATCAAATAAATATTTAATAATGAAAAGACATATTAACGGATTTTTTGTATTTGGTCGAAAAATAATATAAAATAGTAAGAGATCGAGAAACTTCAAATATGAAAATGATTTATCATAAATTTATGTTCGTGGTCCGAAAATATAAGAGATTTAAAATAGTTAAAAATTTTAAAATAAAGAGATTCGAATACCGATTCTAACACTCTTGTGGAGCCTTTGGCATAAACGCAACGCTCGAGTGTGGTCAAACAAAGCAACCAGCGCGGCGTGGACGGTGAAGCTCGGGGAAGGATGCGCTTGACGAGTGACGAACTGCTCGGGAGGAAGGTGCGATGCAGCCAACCCCGGATGGACCTTATTGCAAACTCTGGCATCCGCCTCCGTCGGAGAAGGTGAAGTGCAACGTCGGCGCCGTCATCTTCGCTCGGGAGCGTCCAACGGGGTTCGGCATGGTAGCGCGTGGCGCCTCGGGAGAGCTGCTTGGATAGGGTATGATGAGCATACCGGGGTGTTCCACACCTAAGGAAGCGGAAGGACATGGTCTCCTACTAGCGTTGCAATGGATGGAATCTAGAGGGGTTGTGAATATCATTTTTGAATTGGACGCGTTGGTCGCCTTCAATGCCGTTAACCATGGAGGAACGAATCACTCAAAGTTTGGTGAGGTGGTTCGACAGTGTTTTCCCCTTATTGATACGCATTTTCGAGATATTTCTGCTCCTGTTCTACCCCTATTTTTGGGAAGGACTCTCCTACTTTGTTGGATGATTTAATGTCTTATATTTGTTTTGATATTCATTAATAATATTTGGTCCGTTAAATCTTACGTAACGGACCTAACAACAACAAAATATGGCATACGACGTGGTATTGTGAGTATTTTAATATTTCGATATATGTTGTTGTGCCATATAACTGCAAACCTATTTTCTTAAGCCAGGATTTCGAGCCTTATTCCGAATGCTACACAAAGTCATTATCCGATCGGCGGTAAAAACGAACAGGTGTTACCCTTAAAAACCACCGTTTAACCATAACACGCCACGTCACTTTTATTTCACCTAAACTAACCAGTAACCAGCATTCGCTAACCACTGGACAAAATCACAGTTCACAGTACTCCAAAGAACCCTCCAACAAAGAAAACCCCTTCTCGATCGGCAATGGAGCCCCAATCATCCTCCCGAATTACCATCCAAATCCCCAAACTCAGCTCCGACGACACCACCAACAACAACAATCAGCTCCACATTCAAGCCCATGATCCCTCTGCTGCGCTCCACATTGTGCCGCCGGATCAAACCGTCTGCTCCTTCCCCGCCGCAGCTTCATCGCCGGAGAAATTCCAGCTGCCGGAAGGTTGGATCGTCGAGAAACGCCGCCGCCGATTCAACTCATTTGGTGGTTCCCCGGTCTTTGACAAGGTGCTTCTTCTTTCACGAATTTGCTTCTTTGATTGTTGCTATTTTGCCGATTTCAGAATTGGGATTATCAGTTCCTGGTGGTTAATTTGTTTGATCGATAATGATTTTGTTATTCATGAAATGATTCTTAAGTAGATTACTTTGTTGAGCAGACTATGCAAATTGCAGCCAACGACTATTCAAACCGATATCTTAATTATAGATAACATATGGTGGGACCTGGTCTTTGATGGTCAATTGACAATTATCCAGTCCTGGAAGTTCAGTTTTCGTTGTTTTCACATCTTGAATTCGGATACTCAAAATTTCGATTTTTAGCCTTCCTATTTAAGATCATATGTCACACTTGCATGCTGAATGCCAGAAGCAAGGTTGAGATTTGAGAACTGGTATTTTCCCTGTGGTAGTGTTACATTGAGCCAGGGAGCGAAAGGCGATTCCGTTCACTATTATCTGTTCAGAGATACATCACGGGAGGGAGCGAATCTGAAGCTAAGCCCAAGGTGGTTAAGTCGCCAAGAGATGAAAAGGACAATGTGAGTTGAGAATTGAGATGATTATGATATGGAAATGGTTTATTTCAGTCACAAAGAATCTGATGTGTCTTTCTGTTCGTAGATGCAAATTGTTCCCAGTGTATATGATGATGGTTCGCAATTGGGTTTACCTAGCGGTTGGCTTGTTGAGTTAAGACCTCGAAGTGATCCTAGTAAAATCGACAAGGTACTGCTTTAGATCCATTTTAGTAGAAAGTTGATTCCTTTTTTATTCCAATTGGATAGTCCCAGTAGAAAAGGATTCGTGCTTGCTTTTTATTCTGCAGTATTACATTGAGCCACACACTGGAAGGCGGTTTCGTTCCCTACCTGATGTACATAGATATCTTAAGGAAGAGGAAGGTTATGTGGGTACGCCCATGGTGATAAAGTCTAGACATGACCGGAACAATGTGAGTTCGGATACATAGATTTTTATGATATAGCTGAAAGAATCTGGAAATGCATTGTTGAATCTAACGTTTCTTTCTCTTGTAGACGCAAGTTGTTCCAAGTGTATATGAGGATGGTTCGCTACTGGGTTTACCTTCTGGTTGGCTTATTGAATTAAGACCTCGCCGGGATCCTAGTAAATTGGATAAGGTGCTGCTTTAGATCAGTTTGGCTTTTCATCTGTATGTTTGGATGAGTGTTTGTAGGAAGTTGATTCCTTTCTTTCAGTTGTGCATGCTCAGTAAAAAAGGATAAGTGCTATTTACTGCAGTATTACGTTGAACCATGGACCGGAAGGAGGTTTCGGTCTATACCAGATGTACAGAGATACCTTAACGGAGAGGAAGAATATACGGACAATGTGAGTTAAGATACGGAGATGTCAGTGAGATTAGTGCATTTATCATTCGGGTCTTTATATACTGTAAATCGTTGTAACTAATTTTTTTTAGTTCAGGTGCAAAGTGTTCCCAGTGTCAAGAGCGGCTCGCAATTCGACTTACCTTGTGATTGGCTTGTTGAGTTAAGACCACGGAGTGATGGTACTAGATCTGACAAGGTACTTCCTTAAACTCACTTTGATTCATTGATCTGCACTAATGGGTTAGTGTTTAGTACTAAAGTATGAATATTACCGTTGTATTCTGCAGTATTACATCGAACCAGGGACTGGACGGAAGTTCCGATCGGTGGTAGCTGCTCAGAAACACATCAAAGAAGCCGGAATGCTTACAACCAGTCCCAAAGCATTGATACCAATGGTTTATACTACGGTGAGTGGGAAATATGGTTTTCCTTACATAATAACACCTACGTGCTCTAATAATTATTCTGACTTCCACATTTTGCCTTTTCCAGAAGGATAATGTCACCGGGAAGGTGAAAAAATTCAAACATTTAGCAGATGTAGGAAAAAGCAGTGAACTGACCATGAAGCTTCACACAAGCAAGGAGACCAGAGCTGTAACACCCAGCCGACCGGTAACTAGAATAAAATGGGTTTTCAGTGGTCAACCCGAAAATACATGGAGTCCTTCCATTGACGGTTCTCCAGTGCCTAATTCTGAAGTTCAGCAATGGTCCGAGGCATTGTTGAGCATGGACTCTCAATGACCTACTCAGAATATGCAAAAAAGACTGGGAGGTAATCGAGTTCTTTTGTTATCTGGACAGTATCTTGACATACAAGCTATTGCTAGGAATGTTAGCTTCATGATGAAAATGGATTTGCAGTTTATATTTCCTTCCACATTATAATTCTGTAGTGGATCTATTCCTTTGCAGGTGGTTTCTGAAACTTGCTGGATTTTCCTCCGGTTGGACTGCATTTTGGAATGATGATTTTTGTTTGACCCGGGTGGTTTGACTATGTACAGTTTTGGTCGGAATAACGCCGATGCATAACTTGTGTATCTAATAAGTTATTGTCTTCCTCAATGAGATGCCAGATGTGCTGTTAGTACTATCATATACAATACTGATGCTAACAGATCTTTCTCGTTTTCGACTCTTGGATCGGATTAATTCTCAATTGGCACTCGAAACAGTTTAACAACCCAACCCGGTACCCACTGGATTCCCCTATTCTTGAGGGATTTCATTTCTCAATTCCAAGCAAGTGTGTATCTATCTATATTGTACTTGATAACAAAACTTCATAACAAGTTACTAACAAAAGGATGGGTCGGGTTGGATCGGCCGTCCCCTAGACAAGTCGGGTTGGATCGGCCGTCCCCTAGACAAGTACATGGCCAGTTTGTCTCGCATTTCCAAGCCTTCTATGTCCATCGATCCGCAACTCCGTTGCCTGTATCCCAAATCGTGCTCACACGACAACGGCAATTCAGCCTGAACTTTGTCGTCAAGATCGATAGCGATGTTGTGAAGCAAGCAGCAGACAAGAATAAACCTCGGCAGCCTGTCTCGATCGGGCCGCCACATTCTTCCTCCGATAATCTTCCACGTCTCCTTCAGTCTCGCAAAAGCTCTTGGAGCCACCACACAAGTACCTGAATGGCGTCTGTTGAACTCTTCTTGGGGATTCGAGATCACTTTCCCGTACGGAACGATGAGATTCGGCAGCAGAGGATACCCGGAATCCCCTATTATGTACTCCTTTATGTCGGATCCTCCATCTTCGGAGAGTTTCCATGTTTCTCCATTCAGCCTTTCTCCCTGATCGCACAGTTTACGAAACGTCGAACTCTCGAAAACTGCCGATTCATCCATTTTCCCCGGCCATCCAGTGACTATGTCGAGAAACCTCATATCGGGGCCCACAATCCCCTGCAGCACCATACTGTGATTCTTCTCCTGGTCCAGCCATACATCGGCCATTGAATCGGAAGAGGATAGCAGCATCCTGATGTGAGTGATGTCCACGACTCCACAGCAGTTCGGCAGGCCTTGCATTTTCTCGAATTTTGACTTCATTTCTGCCATCTCGATTTCGGTGGAAGGCCATTCGAGGTGGCGAAGGGCTCTTTGCTCCATGGATTCCACGAATCGCCAGGTGACTTGAGAAACGGTCGAGTGATTCACCCCGAACGAATCTGCGACCGCTACTAACGAATCACCGGTGCTGAGCCTCCTCAAGGCTACCGCGACCTGATCATGCAAGGACAGTAATCTTCCGTCGAGAAAGGTGAAGTCCCTCAACTTCGAAGTTAGATCTTCCGTCACAAGCGAGCATATGTAACTGAAAGTTCTCCTGGAAATCCTGAAAACAAGTTCGAAGTTGTCGAGGCTTTTCGATGGAGTTAGCTGACCTTCTGCAGAGTGGAAAACAAAAACATCAAATTACTACTATGCAGGTTTGAAATAACTAGTTATAATAACAGAAGTAGAAGAGTGCTCTATCTATCTGTCTGGGTATATGTCTAACCTGATGTTCATATATGCCTTAGAGGACAAACTCAGAAATGGTCTTTAAGTATTATGGATTGATCTTATGATTATACTTCTAAAGATGGATACTTTAGAGTAAATTAGTATAGTGCATCATCCAGTAGCTACTCTTAAAGCCAATAGGAGCTAAGTTTACTCAAAAGGAGCTAGAATTATGTATTAGCAAGTTTCAGGCTTTTCAAGACCTGAAAATAAGTATGAGAAAACCAAAAGTGGACCAAGACTGCATTTACATATCAAGGGAACAAGAATCTCAACAGCCGAATAACAGTTCGTAATTTTGAAAACCGATGTAATAAAATTTAATTCCAGTTTTATCATACAAATGCAGAATCCATCCTCTCGCATCACAATAGAGATACTAATGAACAACTAATTGTTCTGATCCTGCATTGTCTCAAACATGCTTTCACTTTCTATTCTGCTAACTCAAACGAGACAAACGAATTCGAAATGCAAATTTGCAGACTTTTTCCAACCAAGGCAATCCAATTGCACCCAAAATCAAGTACAGAATCAAGATTTCATATTAAGATGCCATGAACTTGAAAATGTGGACCGAATAAGCTAAGGATCTTCCGTATATGAGCATGAATATGATGAAACTAATAGAACAACAATCTTTTTCAGTCATTCTGATTGCAGCTCTAGAGATGAGCAACAAGATGAACCCAACATTTTACACCTAAACCCCCCTTTTTGCACTTCATAAGGATTGTGCAGCACAACAAAAAGCTTAACTCAGCTGAATTCAGCAAGAACAAACCAAAACCAGAACAAACGATAACTAACAAGCAGCAGGCACAAAAGGAGAATCATAACAATATACTTAGGCAGGATTAAGATTTCTGGAGAAAACGAACCATTAAGCATTCTGGAGAAGTCATGCCACCAATCCAAAGCATTAGGATTTTTATTATTACTACAGCCATTCTTCTTCTTCTCATCCGTGAGCTTATTATCCCCTCTTTTCCTCTTCCTGATTTTCCCTCTTACGGGTCCCATGTGTTCTTCGATTGGGGGGAATCACAGAACTTTGACAGAGCCTATAAGCAAACCCAACTCACTTCCTCCATATGGAAGATTAATCAAAACAATGAACAAGCAGTATGTGATTACAATAATCAAAACAATGGAAGAAAAGGTAATTTACCCATCTATCAGATAAGCACAAAACAGACAATAACTGAAGAACTCACAAAGAACGAATGAAAGCAAGGAACTTTACCGCAAGAGAGGAGGAGCAATGAAGGAAGGAAGAGATGGGCAGTTCGTAACATGCAAATAAAAAAGCTTTGGAGGGTAAACTTTTCTTTTTGCTCCTTTTCGACGAAGGCGACAAAGTTTTATAGTTGCAGGCAGGACGGGGGAGTGCGTCTCTATGAGTGTTTCTCTTGCGGTCTTTTAAGCATGCAAACAAATAACAAAACCGATTTAACCAAGGAAAATAATCTGATTCATACACCGTTGTGATTTTGATGTCTAATCGGTTTGGTTCAAAACTTAGTGTGCACATTAATGTGGACCTCGGTGTGAAATTCAGCACTAAAGATTCGATTTTCATGCACCAAGGTGCGATATCTGATTGTTTTTTTAGATATTTTTTTTAAAATTACGATCAATATTACATCTTATTTTTATCTTCTTTTATTGATATTTAAAATTTATTACGATATATTTTTCGCAAAATCACCAATCCGAACCATCTATTTACAGAGTAGTTTTTATTCACTAAACGATTAATTGTTTGACTAAAGTAAAGAAAAAGCATATTAATCATGAAGATGGTGAAAAGAATGATTTTTAAAAAAAAATTTATCTACACCGATGCTAAAATGGATATTTGGACCTAGGTAACAGTGGATTGTCCTACCAACACGAAAAAGGGCCGTCAAGCCCATTGAAATTGAATGAGCGGATACACGGCTCGGAGCAGAAAATGGGCTTATTCAAAGAGAGGCCTTATTCAAAAGTGAAAGCCCATTAAATTATTGTTTTTTTTTTTCTCAAAATAATTATTGTCCATAACCGAAATATTAAGGATTTGTTAGAGTTGGTAGGAATACTTAGATCACATAAGTAGCATGTACTACCTAACTTATTGTAGAAGCACCTAATGTGTTCCGATCCATCTCGCCCTTCGGACATTTACATCCGAAAATTAAAACTCATATTCCGTTGCGAGGACGGGCCATCACGTAAGGAAGTTTCAATCACCGCCTTGATAAGCTATATTATGGAGTTCTAACGCTAGCTCATGGTGACCCATTGGTGCTAGTATAAAATTCTCTTAAGCTGAACCTTAAACTGGGCAAGTAATTATCACATGCGTCACTTACTACCATACTCTGTAGTCTTAAGATCACCAGACAAACACTGCTTCCATTCCACAGCAAGCACGGGGCTCAAACCCTCCCCGTGACCCAACTCTGTCACCCCCACTTTTCCCCTCAAAAAGCTGAACCTGTCCATAAACTACGTAACGGCTAAACGGAAGTTGGCTAAAACCATAAATAAACCAATTCGAAAAAAATAAAAGATCGATTGTGCTTACCGTCTAGGTGAGGATGATTGGCTCGGTTTAGATTCATTCCACCATTCAATAACATGACACCTCAAACGGAAGCTATTGGAAGAGTTAAAACTTTGCACAACTTCAATAATTAAATAATGACTACAAATTAAAGATTACCGAGATTTGAAACAAAGACCAACCCGATCTTTTAAAACTGTTATTCCACTATTGAAGATGTTTACAATTATACTTTATTCTCCCAACAATAACTCAAAAGGGAAAGATTTTCCCATACGCATCCCTTTCACTATCCAATATGAAAATACTCAAAAACACACCCACCCTCCCACACATTGGCCTTTTGATAGGTGTACACATTTACTAGCTTTATCGAATCATATATCGGTCTGTTGGTAGGAATTACTCATTTATCAACTCCAATCGAATCACTATCAGTCTTTTAAACTAGATTTTGAAAGATGTTATCAACATGAACTCCGATTCTATGAACCATTACATTCTAATAGCTCAAAATTTTGAAATAGAATAAAATATTTATATTATCTATTAATAAGAATCATCTTGAAGAGTTAAGAATTTCAAAGGGATTATTTCCAAATCTTGTGAAACTCAATGAGCCAAAAAGCTGCTATTATTAATTAGAAGCACATGCAGAAACAAAAGCATATGTGATCTGCAAAATTTCTACAAAAGATTATGATTGGCAATAGTAAATAGTAATAATAACGTGAGATCTACATCACTACATAACCTAATTAAGCAGACATTTCCCCCTAACTTCATTCCAAAGAGAACCTTTCCCCTCTTTCAATTTCCTCCATGGAATGAATGTTCCTCCTCCTCCTCTTCTCCCTGCCGTGGCCGCAACGACAGTATCACCCTTCAACTCTACGTTATATCTTAACTACAACCCTACATTTACACCACATAATAAAACATTCACTTCACTTCTTAATTCGGTGTCCCGATCAAAGTTTCGGATCATCGACATTCTCCTCGAATCTCTTGCTTCCAGTAGTACTGCTGCTCTGATCTTCATCTTTCCTACTCGCCGCCTTGCCCTGCTTCCTCGGGATGCATTTCGTCATGCCGGCAGCAGCGCTACGCCTTCCTCCGACGACTTCTTCAGCCTTTTCCCCCAACTGCAACTGTGAAACCCTGCATGATGATTCAAAGACAGTACAGTTATAACCTAAAGTCAACTCTGGTATCAGAGAGCAGAAAAGAACAGATAAGATCCCCAACTTTAGACTCTGATGAATTAAGACCCCCCAATTTGTACTACTGTTAAGCATTGAATGCAAAGTGGGGAGCTTTATCATTCATACTTAGTCTTTTCTCTTTTGTCATTGTTTCGTTGCGCTTAACCACCATTACCCTTCATCTACTTTTACCACTACCGTCCATAAAAATTGAATGCAGACAAGGTGATACTGATAGCATAGCAGCAACACAGCTGGATAGAAAGCTGGGAGGGAATTTTTAGTTAAAATACTACTGGCTGGGTGTACGAATCTGGCATCATCACCAGGATCAAAAACAAAAACCCCACCAAGAGAATCAAAAAGTAATAATTCATCCTTCTGACAACAACGACACTTACTACTATATGCTATAAATCCAGTCGACAGTCAAGCAAACTGCCAATGGATTCCATATGACCCATCTGGCCTTTGTAACTCAGCTACTTTCCAAAATCACATTTTTTAATTTCAAAGGACGTTGTGCTTGGAAGTATGCTTGTATTTGGGAAAGATTCAATTAACACTTCGTATTCAGTCTTAGTACACTATATTCTTCCTATTCTTTGAAGAGATGAGACAAAGGATCCTTCACATGCAATGTTCTGGCGCAAAAATAACTAGTGAAAGTAACAGTTTACTCTGTAAATCCTTAGTTCGTCAAAGAATCTTGATAAGATCGTCTAAATTTGTCTCCGGCACCGAATTATTTCCCAATAATCAGATAATAAAAAGATCATATATTTTTATTTAAATTAATTTGAAATACCTGTCTGCATTGTATGAATTGGACCGCTTCAAACCGGGAAAATCTTGCTTCCTCTTGGTCTCGATCAAGCTCCCGCTGAAATACTCCTTATCTTCCAATATTACCCCTGGCGAAGCACGAATTTCGCTCGATGTGCCAGCAGCAAGGTGGTCCCCCATGCCACGTGGCAGTCTCCCTTTGTACTGGCCAATCAGAGAGAGCCCTTGCTCCTTCACCGCTGTGGCCCCACAGTCTCTGAACGAGATGGACCCGCAGGAGATCAACTGCATCAGCACCGTCGACGCCTTCATCTTCCCTCCGCCACCGCCGCAGCCTTCGGCTGCGGCGGCTTGATTTGAATTCTCTGTTCCTTTGCCGACGCCGATGTTCTTCAGTATTAGCCGTCTGTCAGCTTTCATCAACGTCTCCAGCGTCTCCGGGCTGGAATCAGACGGCGGAGGCGAGATCCCGATCCCAATCTCGATTTCTTCTCTGCTTTGATCTCTTTCCGGCCTCCTCCTCAACTCTTCGACTATCTCTCCTTCTTCCTCTTCCTCCTCCTCATCAAGCTTCACCGCTGCTCTCCTCCTCCGCCGCTTGTCGTCCGTCTGAGTCGCCGCGTCCGCCGCCAGCCTCCGGCTCGACTGCGAGAACGGCTCCGCCTTGTAAACCTTGTACTCGCTGAGATCGATTGAGCTCCACGACTGGTTCCTCCGACGCACGATAGCCGGACGAGCTGCAGCAACCAGCTCGTCGCTCGAGGCCGACGATGACGACGGCTTGTGGCCGTGAGTCTCGGCCGCCGATACCTTGAGAGATCTGAAGGAATCCTCCACCGATTGGACCAGCGGCGCCGAAGGTTCCGGAAGCTCCGATCCTTTGAGCACGTATTCGTTGCCGTGAGCAGGGTAGATGAAATCATCCTCCGCCAAATCGTGCCAAACAAATCCGCTCTTGTAGCTCCTGCAGCGAGTTGCCAAACAGCGTGAGCAATATCGTCAAATAGCATTCCAATTCGTTTCAATTCAAATTCGTGTCCGCTTTCAATTTTTCTCTATTGTTTGGCTTACCGTTTGGATGACCAGGAGTAGAGACTAGCCATGCCTTTTCCCCGGAGCAGGTTCAGTCGATTGAGTACATCTAAAGGAACGAAACGAACATATAATCTTTCAATTTCACCATTGAAATGCAGAACAATAGAAACTGTTTGGATGCAAAATCAGAAACTGATGATTTTAGTTACCTCGGAGGTGGAGTCCGTCGGGGGAGGAGAGAGGGACTTCCATGAAATGCGGGTGCTCGAGCTGGCCATTGCGAGAGAGGTAGTAAACAACGGCGACTCTGGTGGTTTCGGGCGAGGTGATTTTTGTCTTTTCATGGCCAAGTTCATCGCTAGTCATTGCAGTACTGGTACTGTTGTTGTGACCCCAGACTCTGAGTCTATCAGGAGTGGGTTCTCGATCGCTCCATTTCCTCGGGAGACGAAGAAGGTCGGTGGTTCTTCCTCTGGAACTGCTGACCGCCATATCTGGATATATTTCAGCTTTTTCCGGCCGGAAGAAACAAATATTAAACAGAAGATGCAGAAAGCGATGGTGCAGAGAAGGGGAGAAGGGAAAGAGTTACGGGGGAGGGAATGAATGAATGGGTTTAGGGAGGCGGGTTTTTGGATTTTTTTATAGTTGGACAAATGAGTAACCGGTGAGTAAAAAACCCAAACCGAACCGGGCGATTCAACTGAGTCTAGCCATTGACTAACATGTTATCATCACTGAGAGAGAGGAGATTCTGAACTCTGAAGTGACGTCGTTTGGGGTGTGAGGGAATAGATTTGAAAATTCAGGGGATGCTGAAGACAAGAGCTAAAGAACAAAAGAAGGATTGATCTTGTGTGTGCAGTCATAGGACGACTGCTACTCATATATTTCTCCCACATATATGTTTCTCCAGCTTTCTTGTTTACATTCTGGAACCAAGGTTACAAAGCTAGCATTCTCATCTTAGGTTTAAGAACTACTTTTTAAGTTGGTTCTACAATGTTTATAAACCGAAATGGGTGACACACATTGGTTAAACCTTGAACCGGATAGTTGGGTACGTTATTAGGTTTTAGCTATCCATTACGATAAAGCTACCCTCGAGTTTAGTCTCAAGACTAGTATTAGTTGATTAGTTCCACTCACTTACTTTCTTTTGTGAAGACTACCCGATCAAATAAAACACATCATATTATGATTAAAAACAAATCTGTACTATAACGATGTCAATAGAATGTCTTTTTATGTAACTAGTTTGTTGTATTGTTAGACCAGTATGGATTTATAATATCTTGGTGGAGATTAGAGGACAAGGAGCTAAGTACTTAGTAGATAATCCATATGCTATGAGTTCACTTCACGCGCACTAGTGAAGTACTGTAGAGTCAAAGGCCGTCTCCGCGTCTGACCAGGATTTATTAGCCAACTTGGATTAAATTGTCGGAAAAAAAAGGATAGTGGGGAGAGTGGAATTAATTAGTTAATAACACGAATTATCATGCGAGGATTAGCACTTGAACAGAGTGCGTGCCAATTTAATTAATAAATTAATAACTACGTCTTTTCATGCAACAGTTGAGATTGTCAAAACTTTTTGAGGACTTCCATGGAAATGCTAGGAGAAGGTCACAAGCAACAACTAATCTTTGACATTGAGTTGAATTATAATAGTGTTGTATTTGTGGTACTGAAAACTCAAAATACAAGATCTTACCCAACACATGCAACATTTTCTATCTCTCGAATCAGACCAGAAGATCACACTCTTACATTCACAACATTTTGAATAAACTAACGTATATTTAGTTTGCCCCCATTTGAAAGAAGAAATGACGAGACAAAGAACTCCGTCGGAATTTGAAAATGTTTGGAGGGCATTCAATGCGTTCGGCAGGACGAAGCAGTGTTGAAAAATGGAGACCCATTCCTATTTCCCACCGGTAGTTGTGTTCTGTTTGACTTACCATGGGAAACGAACAAGCCTCAACTTAGAGAGTCGACCAATTATCAAAATTCAAAACCACAAATCTAATTACTCAAAGTTGACGGCCGCACCCATTCTAGGTGTTCTTCGACCGTCCATCCTCAACCGTTCGAAACAAATTTGAACTTAGTTACCACTCATGGAGTGACAAGCGGAGAACAGACTTATGGAGTGGCGGAGTTAATAAAGAAGGAGGGGGTTCGGCCAAACCCCCTTGGTTTACAAATAAAAGTACCTATTACAAACAAAAACCTTTCAAAATTTTCAACATTACCATAACATCAAGTACAATTATTATTTTTAAACTTCATTTTACCATTATTTACAGGGGTTACCATAGTGAAATTTATTTTTTTAGTCATTTGCAACATGTATGTCAAACATTAGTCGATTCTTTAAAAAAATTGAAATTTTCAAGTGAAAATGGTCAAATTTTCATAGTATAACACACGAAAATTGACCAATTTTTATATGAAAATCAAAATTTTTTAAATCAGCTAATATTTGACATGCATGTTGGGAATGACTAAAAATTGAGGTTTTATCATGTTAAACCCTTCAAATAATAGTCCAATGAAGTTTTAAAAAAATATTTTTAAGAGTTTTGATTGTTATTATTAATGAGGATGTATGTGTTTTTATTACAAAAGTTTTAATTTGGATTTTTAGTTATTTCTCGCCACTTGTTGTTAGATACAAATTTCAAACTCCCTTGACCAATTTCTTAACTCCACCAATAAACCTGTGCCACCATAGCCCTATACAAGGCTCGGTCTCTCACTCCCTTTCCACACACTTTACATACCCCATACACATTTCGTTCTATGCACTGCCCGCCCTTCCTTGTACACCCTACTAGTTACCGTCCACCTACAAAGCTTATGGGCGTCCCACAACTAAAGGAAGGCTCACCCTCTCCATCTCAATTTCAACCAACCCTCCAACCAAACCACATTCTATTGGTCCAACCGGCAATCCGGGCAGAACAAAACCATGCAAGTACTTGAGGTTAAAACATTTTCAGGGTAAAAAGAGTGAACCTAGTTAGGAACAAACCATGTTTAAAACTGACTAATTAACATCAACATATATAAACCCCAAGTAGCATGATCATATATCTCATCGTATGGGGGTATTATTGGGACTGTGATGATTAGACGGTGAGGATTCTCGGGATGGAATTGAAGGAGATATAGACTGTAAGAAACTCAGAGAAGCAAAAGCTCTGGTTGGGGGAATCTAATCTGATTCGACAACAGAGTACTGTGAAAGATGACTGACTGATCTCGACGTACTACGTACATAGTACCTAGTACTAACACTGCTGAGCCCTTTCTTTCCATATACTGTTCATATAACAGTGTTTTCTTACGTTGTTTGCTGCATTTGGTAGTCGGTGAATACCGTGGCCATTAGAAGAAATGCAGCAAGAAACCTCTAGAGATAGAAATGAAAAATCGTGCCATTGGAGTACTTATTCCTAAAATTCCGATAGCAATTAAACTTCTCTACATGAAGTTAGTGTTCCCGAATAATGATGACTCTTATTGCAATAGGTGTCCAATCATAAGTCACATCGTCAAAATCGTCAAAATTCATTGTTAAAACTATATCGTGAATAATTCATCTTTACTTTCAAAAGTGGTTTTTACTGTCACATCATTGTGGTTTACAATTTCCTACATTTTATTATCATATCACTTTCATCCATACAATTCAAAAAAACATTTACAAATGTGAGATCCATTTCAGTATAGTCTTTAACATCTCTACTATCTTAATAATAACAATAAATTAATACAATAAATTTTAATTATCATGATAAAAAATATTAAATTTATTATTAATAAAATTAGAGAGATACACGATAAATTTTATTAATAATACAATAAATTATTTCATTAAAACACGATTACACAAAGTAAAAAATTGTTTAAAAGTAATTAATTTTTTGATTAAGACGATTACACCAAGCACATATTTTAAAAGCAATAGTTGCTTAATTATCTTCTTTATCATCTCCAAATGCAATCCATATCTCTTTTACCAAATCAGATTGCAAATCCTTACATTATTTTAGAGATACTCTTTATACTCTGGGAGACAAGTTTGCGATAACAAATCATGCCTCGAGTACCCCAATGCTCTCTCAACATCTTTTGATATATGGTCCATTATGGGTGACTTTACAGACTTATATATTGATAATATTAACTTGTTCAAAGTATGATAATTTTGATATATATGAGATTTTTAATTTGTACTTTCAATTTATTATAAGTTAATGGATGAGATTCAACGTACGTGCCCGCTCATTCGTTTTTAATTGAAATGTAACCAATTAATTATGACTTAATATAATATTATAATAATTATCAAAAATAATTTCAAATAACTGAAATAGGATTAATTTCAAAGATGTGGCTTATTTCATAAACACCACGTTTGTTTAGTGGAATTTGACAAAAAAAATTAATTTTATAAAATGACGAATACACCCCCTAACTTATTTTTTTATTAATAAAGTTCAGCCCTATGTAAACATGAAAAAAGAATATACAAAAAGAAACAAACAAAGACCCACACAACTAGGCACCACCCACTAAAACCCCATCTAAACAAAAACACTAGAAAATCACTCTAAGAAGAAAGCCCTATTCGTCATAGACAAAATGACACAAAAACGGGCAAAACGAAAATGGGCAGTCACCAACATCACTAATTAACACCGAATGCACCACCCCTGAAAAGTAAAAAGCAACAGTTGATGATCGGATTTTATCCCACGAATCAAATACCCACTAGATTGTTCTAATGAAATCGTTAATTTCCTTAGGGTCTTTCTAATGTTATTACTCAAATTAATTAACTAACTAGACTAAGTAACAATGTAAGATTGATTTGAGAATGTTTTTAGTAACCAATTATCAACTAAAAATGCAAATCAAAGGAAAAAAAAATGCAAGAGATTGAGTTTCAAATATGGAATGAAGGTTATTCGTATTCGAATCCACTAAAGCTAGCAGTACGTGGATGAACGACAAGTTATCTCAATTATTCAGGTTATAATGGTTTGGCAATTTCCTATGGTAGTCTTATATCACTCTCGCGCCTCTAAAGATCTATTCTGCTTAACAAAAGACTCCTCTCTCGAGCTAATCTACACCTAAACAAAATGCACTAAAGGTGTTCGATGAAATGCCACCACGATAAACGATGCAAAAAGTCTAAACGATAAGTTCATCTCTCGAGCTAACGAATAATCTAAAGTTCTTCCTAAGCGACCTATCAATCTATATTCATCTAGGACCCACAAATCAACGCCGAAGATTCAATCAAGGCGGTCAGACGAAATTGAATCAGAAATTAGGTTTAGCAAGAACACATCGTAAGTTTGAATAACCTTGATAACAAATCAAACGGTTAAAACCCCACCATCCATACAAAATCTATACTAAAGCTTCTCTCATTCGAACAACACGAAAGGTTTAACGACTCATGGTTCGGGAAACAAAAAGGGAAGAAGAAAGGAAAATAACCCGAAAATAAAACATGTTTCGTCGAAAAATCTCCGTCCTGTCGTCGCTCCTTTTCCAATCGTTGATATTCTCTCGCTTCAATTGATCTCTGGAACTCTTTCTCTCTCTAAGAACTCAAAAATATGTCTGGAATAAAATTCGTCTTGTCACAGGGCTGCTCGGGCTATTTCTATTGCCCCTTCCAAATCGGAGAAGGAAAACAACTTGGAAAACCCGTCTAAAGGTGGAACACGCCGTGTTCCTTAAAGAACACGGGTGTGTTCTTACCAACAGAAGCTCTTGGGTCACTTTCCAGAGAAAAGGACACGATCGTGTCCTTGAGGAACACATCATGTTCCTAAGGACATGTCGTGTTCCTCTTCAGCCTCGACAAATCTTTGCCCCGAACAGTTTAAATCGTCCGTCTTAGTTACCGCTTGTTCCCAAGCGTCGTACATCGCCTGAAAATGCATAACAAACATCCCAAACAACGTAATACGGCCCCGAGGGAAAAGAGAACTAAACAGATACTCAAAATCCCGAGTTTGATCTATTTCGACACACAAAAATATAACTTATAACGAGAATAAGTGTGCCTACCAAACCATCAGCAGCTCTACAAAAAACCATCACCAACTAAGGATATCACCCTCTAACTTATCTTATTTGGCAAATTTATTATTTATGAAGTGGATTTGAAAGCACCTCCCCAAATCATTTGGAGGATCATTAGGTAATCACAAATTCTTATTCATTCTTATATTTAAATATGATATTTCGACCAAATTACTCGAGCCCAAAAACCCCTCTTTAACCCGTATGCTTTTCAACCATGCACAGATATCAGGAGTCCAAAGATGTTAGCTTCTGTCGGCCAACTTAAATCCAAAATACCATCGAATATGCTACGTATGACAACAAACCCCAAACCCCAAGAAGAAGTAGAGAACTTTCCCATACGTGTAATCTCGTGTGGGAGACAAGTGAAATGTGAAGGTGGAGAATGTTTTCATAACACAACAAAACGCAATTAATAAGAGGAAGAAGAAGGTTACTGAGACTTTACTGTGGGTCGGTGGTGGAAATTAATTACAAAGATTTTTAGCAAATTAAGGTCTTTGGGGCTTTCTGCACCCATACCAACAGCCAAAATGTTCTGGGAGAGGGTGCCGAGTGGCTGACTTAAAGTTGACTCCAAACCATAAACGGACATTACCCAGAAAAACAAAACAAAAAGAAACCCCACCGTTTTCTTATTATCAACAACGTACCCATGTGGCTCTGGTGGCTGGTTGGGGTTGACCGCCGACAAGCTTCGTGGAACTACGGCCGTTGACTAAGTCAGTTCACTCTGGCCTCTCTTTCTTTAAGTTTGGTTTCAGCACAGTTTCTACGTGTTGAATTTGAGTTGTATATGAACAGATTTAGTATATGATATGAATAGCATATATTTGTTTGGTTGTGGAATCTAATTATACATTTGGACACTTCTACATGTCCAAATAAGTGACAGAGATCCTAATCCACCCTACTCATAAATACTTCATCTTAAGGAATCTCATACTTGTTTTTTGGTTATAAAATGCACTAACAATAGACTCCTCTTCCAATTTTCTCTACTTATTTGCTCTATGCAATGTCGTTGTAGTAAGTCACCTCAAGATACATTTAAAATTCGAGTATGTAACAGTAGATATTGTGGTCTCAACTCAAGACACACATCCATGCAAACTTTCATCTTCATATAGTTCACTTTGGGCTCCTTGTAGTTTTCCTGGCCGCTCTCCCAGCGACCCAACTGGCTAGATTACTGCCAGATTACTGGTTAGCCCATATGTATTTTGCTATAGTGAAAAGCCCATGTAGTTGTGGGCTCTCTTCTTTTTCTGTGCTCTCTATTGGAATAGCACTTTCTTTGGGCTCCTTTTCACAGAGAAAAAATATGCATGGTTTTCACTTTTCAGGACCAAACTGATGTCCAATTAGTAATGTTAACCGTTTAGGGTAAGGGGGTGAAATCGTAGATTCCACGTAAAATTAGAATCGTATGATCGAATCGTAAAATCATAAGATTTTACGTTTACGTACTACCCACATTTTAAACTAAACGACTAAAAGTACATAGTTTACGATACAAAATTTATAAAATCACAAGTACGCACCACAAAATACACGTTCTTGAAACGATTTTACAATTACGATGTTACGTTTTCACCGTTTTTTCTCTCGATTTCATACGATTTCGATGTCCAGTGATTTTATAGTGAAATCAAGATGGAACTCCTGCTGTGAAACCATAAAATCGTACCATTTTGACTACCTTGGTTTAGGTTTAATGGTTAAATTAGGGCCAACTAGTTGATGGGCGTCAAGCCTAGCGATCCACTCTACAAATATCAGGTCCAACCATCAGCCCCATAATTTTTGCCACTAACCAAACCGAGTTGACCTAGAGGACCCAACTCGACCTACAAAACAACTAATTGACCAGTGACTTGTCACACTAATGTGATAGGGCGCCCAGTCACATCAGTCATCCTAACATGCCCTAGTCACCTCAATCAACAAGCACACACCACCGCAGAGGTGCCTCAACACCAAGCCATATGCCTTGACGAATCCTGACCATCCATCATCCACGGTCCATATATTGTCCTAGCCTAATCACCATCACTTAACGAATAACACGTGGCAAACAGACCTCATGCCACCACATGACACCTTAACAATCACCAGACCCAAAACACTTAGAGCTATAAACCCACCTATGTTATACACTTAAAATCAATCGCTTACTTTCAGACACATCCCAATACTTCTCTATCTTCCGTACACTTTCTTATACACTTACGTACACTGTAATATCACTACTTTATACGCCACGAGAATAAAAAGCTCTCAAATGAATCGTCACTCATGTATGTACAAACCAGAAATGCCAAAACCATCCTCAACCAACTCCTCCCATATATTCCATCTTCTTAACAACTATAGCATGTTAAAAAAAGATGAAGAAGTGAATCAATCCAAGGAGGCTCACAACGAGAGATTCCAACTCCTCTTAGCATTCACACACAAGCAAATTAACGCGTCCTCTTGACGCTCCTAAAGGACGAACTTTGGGCAAACAATTTTCCAACAAGTTGATCAGATCAAAGGCACTACAAATGTGCCGACACTGCATCTATCTTGTTCAATACTATGTGTGGGGGATCGAAAACCATTCAATGTGCATAAGCAGAAGCTGATGTAAGACCCTTATCTCCAGAACAAATACAAACAATGGGTTTACAGTTATGGGATCGTACGTGGTGCTTGCCATTCACTCAGGTTATTATGGTGAGAACAACAACGACGTTAATGGACTTGGCACACAGACTACCCCATCTTATCTCCAGGATTTCTAGCCCCCTTTCACCACTTAGTTTTTTTTTTATCTATCTCTTCTTTCCCCTCTTTTAAATCCTTCACCATTATCTTATCTCTAATCAACAGTCGTAACCCATCATCTCCCCCTCTCTCTAGTGTTCGAATTGAAAAAAACAAGTCGAGAATTGAACCTTTAACCTCTTCATCGATGTAGAATCAGGGGTGGGCGAACTTCTTAGGCCACTTTTAAGGCTTTTTTTTGGTTCCAAAGCGACGAAAATCATACAAAAAGTTACAAAATTTGAAGTTTTTGCCTAGTGCTTTTTTGAATTTCGTCCGGTGTGACTTTAAAACTCAACGTAAACTAGAAATTCTACCGAAAGCCTCCACCATTTCTAGTTTCATTATTAGAGGTTGTTTTGCCGAGTGAATTCATAAGAAGAGAATTCAAATAGTTAGAGAATATGAGGGTCATGTTATTTTGAGAAATAAAATGTTTGGATGTGTTGGGACTAGAAAATTAAAAAATGCAATGAATTTTCCTAAAATCCCCTCCCCAAACTAGTGATTTCAATGAGTTCAAAATCTCTAGAGATCCATACCAAAAATTCAATTCTCTAACATTCTCCCGCAATTAATTGTAGTCCAAACAGTCTATTTGCCAAAATCTCTAATAGATATTTTAGGGTCCTAATCACTCAAAATCACTCATTATTTTTACCTACACAAACAAGCGCTTAGAGGTTGCTTGGATTGGAGAATTAAGTGAGTGATTTTGGGTGATTTGGACCCTCAAATCTCTAAACTAGAGATTTCATCAAATAAATTATTTGGATCACAATTAATTATGGAAGAATGTTAGAAAATTGAATTCTTGATGTAGATCCTTAGAGATTTGGAGCTTATATTGAAATCATTTCATTTAATTTTAAATTCTCTAATCCCTACAATCATTTAAAATGATACATCCAAATATTATATTCCACACAGAAGATGACTCTCGCATTTTCTAACTATTTAAATTCTTTTACTATTTGAATTCTCCAATAATTCACCTGCACAAACAATTTTTCAGTGTTGGGGCCACTCTCCCGGCGAGAGGTGCATGGTGAAGCAAAGAATGAATGGGATCTCTGGAACTACTTATCAGATCACTGAACCACAGTGATGAGAGGAGAAGGGGAACATCCAAAGACAAGACAAAGAGACTGAGACAACAGCAATGATGGGGGCAGAGTGGGTGATCTCCTGCTTTATTTCTTTGTTTTGTTTCACTACGAAACAAAAGAGAAATATGGACAACAATGGGAATTCCACTCTCACCATCTAATGCCATTTTACTGGTCCAGCAAGCCAAACTCGCCAAGGCTAATAATAGTTGGGTTTCCAAACAACCCTCAAAGCTTATTTCCAGAGGGTTTGCACATTATCACATTCACCGGAGAAAGACAAGGACCTCCAATATCAACGTTTATAGTCATTTCTAGTGCTTCTATCTCTAACCCCACAGGCCATATCTTTTGACCAGTGCATCTATGAATGAAGGGATATTGAGAAGAGATTAGAAAATGATTTCCACTTTAGAATTCCATGATCCCGTACACAGAATATAATATCATAATAGACTATACACACACCCCCAAGCTGGTGGATGGCTAACATCACAAGACTTGGGGATTGTTTGAATTTAGGATTTGGACGAGAGTTTAGAAAGGAATTGGTAAGCCTAAGTGATTTGGACAAAATCGATTGTTTGATTTTTAAATGATGGAGATTTAAAATCATAATGATTTTGATGTGATTTGGACACAAAATGACATATTAACATAATTAAAACTCAGAAATTAAAACAAATACCGCTAAAAGTGTAAAAATTTTAAAAAACAATAATTAAAACTAGAGGGCAATTTAGTCTTTCATTAAATAAATTAATTTACATTTTTTATTTGAAATAATAAAATCACTTTTAATTTTTTTAAAAAAATAAAATATTTATGAAATCACTAATTATTTAAAATTATCACCCGCTATTTTAAATCACCACTCGTGAAGCATCATTCAACAACAGCAACTGTACTTATTTATTTCCCTTTAGATAGCTACAATCAAACTATCCTCGGCCAAGAAACTCATAACCATTGCTATCTGTCCTTTCAAGCATATCATAAGGTATCCCCCTCGTTTTTTAAATTATGCAACAACCATCGCACAAAGTTGAGCTAACTGTGCAAAAAGCAAAGGGAGGCTGCCGAGAGAGGAAAGAAACAACTGATATAAAATCTTATCATTGTAAGCGGACGTACCAGCATTTCCTCTTGTGGAATGGTGTTGAGATATGGGTGACGTATGTTCTCTCTGCCACTTGCCCAGGGACCTCCATCGTTTTACAGCCACAAAGCTGGAAATTTGGTGGTAAAATCATTTGGTCCATACTCGTCATGGTCCTACAACAATTAAGGAACTTAATCATCATTAAAGCTTTAAACAAAACAACTCAAAGGGTCCAGACAAAATCAACAAGAGCATGATTGGGGGAATACTTGACTTATATGGCACTTGCACTCAGCACCCAGATATTCTAACAGTTTCTATTCCAATGTGAAATGAAATTTGAATGGATCTAATGGAAAAGTGCTCAAGATTCCATCTTACGTCCCAGCGGTCAAACGGACTAATACGAAACAGAGAGGTATAGACTGATCTACAGCAGTTGTATAGCTAGTGGGGTGATCATGTAATTTAGTGGTGGCGTCCACGTCACACGAGTTGTATCTTATATATCTCTTAATCCACTATAAAGACTAAAAGAGAGACCCCATAATAAAGCAAGGAAGGAGCACATCACTGTATGCTTTTGTTATCTTCAATAGTAGTAGTGGCCTGCAAAATGCGAAAATGCTAATCCTCACAGCCACGAATTTATAAGTATAGTAGTTATAATGTTATTGTCTATGGGAAAATCATGCCATGTTCCACTACTCTTTATCTTCATTCTCCATAGTGCTGTTCATACATCTCTCTCACATGCTTAAACGCCCTATGAGTTTTCCAGTTAACCAATGAAAACGAAAGCACGCTGATTATTTATCTGCTACACTGCTCTCTGATAAAATTCACCAACAGTAAAAAGTAAAAATATCTTTGTAAATATCACATTAGTTCCTCATTTGTTTTCTATGGTGCCATCTCTAAATCAAAGAACCTCCAGAAAATCACTATGGATCGACTGGAATCTTGTAACTTGCACTGAGATGCTGAAATCTACAGGGTAAAGCACATTTCTTCTCAGAACTTCAAGAACATTCAAGTTGAACGATTATCCAAAAACATCACATAAATAGTAAACTTAACCGGTTTCCATATTGACTAGATGGTTGAACTGTAATCCATAAGATGAGTACAAAAGCAAAACTCAAACACACCACGAAAGATTGAAATCCATAGTTAATGAGACCTCCTCCTCCTAAAGGTTTGTAGGTGGCAGAGATCCAAAGGCCACCTATATATTTTCGTTTACATGCTGCTGCAACCAAATCAAAGGCCACCTGAGGTGGGTGCTGGATGCTGGCCATGACTCTAAAGGGGGTCGTGGATCGGCTGGCGGGTGGGGAGAATGATGTTACAGAGCTTTCCACAAAGATGCTGAAATCTACAGGGTAAGCATATTTCTTCTCGGAACTTCAAGAACAGGGTATGAAGCCCGAGTGAATAGCATTAAAAATCATATATACAGATATAATATCTTACTCTATCTTCACAATTTTAATTCAGAAGGCGGCCACTAAAAGAGTAAAGATGACAGATGAACAGTTCCTCCCTGCTTTGCAAACTTTGTCCCATTCTTTGATTTGTTTCTCCCTTTTCCCTTTAATGGAGCATGCACTTAAAGTCAAGGGATACTCGTATTTATCTATAGTCCTATCAGTTCCTCAAATTGGACGGGCAGAAAGCAAGCTCTGGCAACTTCCAAGCACCCTTTTATTCCTGTTTATCCAATCGAACTAATCCTCATATTTTTACTTAAAAACTTTCCCTTAAAGATCCACACTTTGTTGCCACTTTATAGCCATCATTAACGAAGATCAACACACAAAGTTAGCTATAAATTAAACAGACAGCACATAAGATCAAATTGTTATCAGACAGCGGCAAATTAACAGACTTTACAGAAACAATAAAATTTTAAGTGCGTGTATAGTATATGAAGGTGAGCTGATGGTGAAAGTTACGTCCACATATCAATAAATTTATCTCTTGGGGTTATTTACTTATAGTGGGTGACATCAGCTGCTTTAGTTGCTTGTCACATGAAGTGCACGCGCAGGGCCAGATGTACGGTGCTGATACAATATCATCAGATATATGGCATATATGTTTTTCTATTGGCAGGAGATAAAACGCAGAGTTGGTCCACTACGCAAATTTGGCATATATAAATGTTCCCCCAGGGTTGCTCCTAAAGTTGCAAGCAAGCATCAGTACTCAAGTAAGAACAAAAGGGTTAGCTAGGAACAAGGAAGAAGAAGAAGCAAGAAAAATGATTCAAGACGAAGTCCGAAAGGGTCCATGGACAGAGCAGGAGGACATCCTCCTGGTCAACTTTGTGCACTTGTTTGGAGATCGGCGATGGGATTTTATAGCTAAAGTTTCAGGTTTGAAGGTGGCGGGAGACGCGTAATAGGTACGATAATCTGGGGAAGGTTGGTCTTTTAAAGGAGCTACCTTTTTAACCACCTGGTATTTGTTGTAGGTTTGAACAGAACTGGAAAGAGTTGCAGGTTGCGTTGGGTTAACTATCTCCATCCCGGCCTCAAACGAGGCAAGATGACCCCTCAAGAAGAGAAGCTCGTCGTCGAGCTCCACGCCAAATGGGGCAACAGGTATCACTAATCATCGAACCAGAATTTTCTTTTTGCAATAGGAACAACAACGACGGAGCGAAGGGGGTCAAGTGGTTGCCATGGACACCACTTGTCCCCAGAAAACAAATTAAAATCAGCAGATTCTTAGTAGTTTGATGACACAAATCTGTGCAGATGGTCGAGAATTGCTCGCAAGCTACCGGGGCGCACTGACAACGAAATCAAAAACTACTGGAGGACTCATATGAGGAAGAAGGCACAAGAGAGGAAAAGGGCGGTATCGTCGTCGTCCTCTTCGAATAATTCCTCTGCCTCCAATACTACTACTGTGGACTCATCACCTTTCCAAGAGACTGGAGACCGTAGCTTCTACGACACTGGCGGGAACAACCAAGTGGTCGTAGCTGCTGCAGCTGGGAAAACTAACGATTCGATGCAGGTAGGTGACAAAGGTTACTCGATGGACGACATATGGAAAGACATCGAGAACACGATCGAACCGGTCTCTTCTGCGGGTTTTAACGACAATTTCTCTGGTCCTGCAATCCTCTCTCCGCCTTGGGAGTATAATTTTCATGACACGCTCTGGAAGCTGGATGAAGAGGAGAGTAAAGCGTTTCTTCCTTATGACTACGGAACCGTGTTTTTAACTGGCTAGTAAGAAAAATTCTTTATTCAGATTTGTTGATATTATGTGATAATGTCTCTGCAAAGCAAAGCAAAGCCCTAACCTGTATAGTACAGGGTTTTTCTCTAAAGCTTTCTAATGTGCGACATCTTATGCATAAAGCTCTATGTCCTTTGTGTTTTTTTAGTTTATTTTCGGTCCTTGAAAGTAGAAGAGAGGAATCCCACATCTCCTGTGAGGAGAATGCTTTATGTTCAAGAATGTGTAATAGACTAATTGTACTTCCAATAAGAGTCAAAAAAATCAAGCTACACACTCTGCTTGAAGAATAATATGCCGTCTCTACCCAGTTGAAGTATTAAATAGCTTAGTGGTTGAGCCTTCAATTCCATTATATTTGATTACCCTCCAATGGATAAAGCCGCCCATAAAACAAAGTTGAAATTTTGTTTCATCAAGCATGATTCAGCACGCAACTATCACTAACCTGGGCCATGAATGAAACCCACTGAGGAGAGCTCTGAGATACATCCATTCACTTAAAAACAACAGAACAGACAAAAGGTCTGGACGGTCCAGTTGTCTTATAAAAAGATTGATAGTCTATGTGATGAACTGATGATAGAGATTAAAATCTTGTTCCAGACTTAAGTCTTGAAAACAGTTTGTTTAATCACTAATAATCCACTAGATCATTCTGTTAAAGTTCCTCTCGGAATCTAACGGCAGAATTCCTGCCTACATTGCTATTTGTTGCGACTGCCGCCCATTGTAATGCTTCTTTTTTTTCGGACTACTCAGTTAATAGACAGTAAAAAAAATAAACATGATATTTTTTTCAAACGGCGGAACCACGATAATTAGATTTTTGGTGAAATTTCAAATCTAAAAATCAATTGATATGAAAAATTAACTATGTCAATAATTTTCATTAATAATTTTAAATTGTCAAATGGATTTTTTATATCGAATAATCAATTGACGAATATATATGTTTATTTTCTTTCAACTAGCAATGAATATACCTTTTAAACATAGTTGTAAGTTTTAGTCAAAACAAAATTGAATGTGCCACCGACAATTTTTTTCTTACATTTAAACTAAATTTATGAGTATTACTTACTAATAGGTTGGTTATAAGTTTGATTAGTATAACAAATAAGTAGAGGAGCATAACTTCAAATACCATTAGCCGAATTACGAAATATCAAAACTTTACATGTATGTCAGTATTTGAGACAAGGAAACAACATATTAGAGATTCTCTTTAGTTTAAAATAACCATATATAATGATCGAGATTCAAATAATGGTTCCACACTGGGCTATAGTTTTGAAATGCACTAGGCGAAATTCAGAACACACTTGGCGAGATTCAAAACTGGCTAGTTTTACATCTGACTTTAGAATTTCGTATCGAAGGACCCTGAGCGATAACCCTAATTTGCCAGGTCTCAATTCCACCATTACCTTTTTATATAATTCTATAGATTCAAACTTCGAACCCAATACCTTTAAATGGCCAACCATATCATCAACTACACTAGATCTAATCCATGCTTCTCCCATCTTGGTCCTTTCTCTCTCCCACAGTTCCACACGTTCTTTGGATTTTACTTTTCAGACATGTTTCCTTTATTTTTTTGAGTAAATAGGCATGTTTCTTTTCCCACCACAAAAAAACAACGTAATTTAAGCGGGCCTTGAAACGAGCAGGCCCATATTAACGGCAGTTTGCTGCCGACAGTTATCCGCCGGCTAACGGTAATCCACCGGCTGACCCTCCGAAATCTCCCACTCTCCTGGAAGAAAAAGCACTGATGGCTGGATTCACCACTCTCTATCTCCTCGCCTACAATTCCATTCAGGCCATCGGATGGTAAACTTCTCCCCGCCTTCTCCAAACTCCTTCATTCCAACTCTCTTTCATCTTTCATCTCCATCCAGTTCTCGTCAACTCTGACAGGGCAATTTCCCTCGGTAGAATCTCGAGCAGCTTATTCGCTACTGGATCAGTCGCCGGTGCTTATGCCTCCGCCGGAGACCTCATCTGTCAGTGCCTTTTTAAATCATAAAGTTTCAAACTTTTTTTGGTAAATTGTGGTTTGATTTCTGTTAAGGAAATGCGTTCCTGGAAGTCATACACGGAGCATTAGGTAGTCCCACTTCAGCCATGTTTGAAAAATGACGAGGTATAATAAAGTAGTATTTGTATGATCTGACTGGGAATTTTGTGTTTCTGCACAATTAGGGATTGTTTCTTCCAAGTGGAGTTTTGTTGCCTTTTATGCAATGGGGAGGCAGATCCCACTGGTTATTGGCCATCGTCCGCAAAATCGTTGAGGTTTGATTGCCTTTTGCTCAATTCTTGCTTTACTATATTGAACTATCGGTTAAGCTAGTGAAATGACAAACAACGTTTTCTCTGCCAGGTCCAGGAGTTTCCAGCAGTGTTCATAACCTTCACTGCTTGGAGCATAGCCGAGGTCAGTCTGTGTTGAATGCCACTGCTTCCAAAATTCTTCAAGTTACTTGTACAATTTATGTTTCTTTGTTCAATATATACAGTGATAGAGTGAGTTACTATACACTAATACATTATGGCCAGACTGACATAGGGTATGTATGTATGATATTGGATGCAGACTATTAGGTACTCACATTATGCTTTGAACTGCATAGGCAGTTGTCCCCCATGGGTTGTTTACCTCAGGTCAGATCTTTGCTTGTATTGATCTCACGGATACCTTTTTCTATTAATATTACCTTCATTTTGACATGCTTTGTGACTTCTACTCGTTGATAGATACACTGAGTTCATCGTGATGTATCCGATAGGACTTTTCCCTGGCGAAAGTAAGCGAATCACCATCCTGTTCATCTTCATTTTCTGTCCTTCAATCGACTTTCATGAACCCATATTAACTTTTGTGCAGTCTGGCTTATGTACCATGCGCTTCCATTTGTAAAGAAGAAGAACCTCTATGCAGACTTCTTTGCTGCTTTCCCATTCAGTTATTACAACTTTCTCTGGGTAATTTTCAACTTCTGAGGTTCTTATGTAATGATTAACCAGCACTTTCCCAGCTCCATTATTTCAAATTTTAAGCTGCTTACATGTGCATATATATGGACTTGCATCTAAATCATGACCATCCTGTCAGATTAGGTTGGAGCATCTTGTACATAAAACGTGATCATGACTAAATTCAACTGTTTTAAATTTAGGTGTAAGTTCCTCTGTGTGTCAGGCTGTAATCCTAAGCTACCCTTTCCTCTGGTTCAAACTCTACCTCCATATGCTCAAACAACGAGGATCCAAGCTCGGCAAACCGACCCAGAAGAAGAAGGAAAACTAACCTCCTTCATGATATCTCCATGAAAACTTGTAAACTCAAGAGCCTATTGGTTTAATTAGTTGACTATGTCCTTTTAATGGTGTAAAGATGATCATTACCTTTCACCTAACTTCCATTGTGATGTAATGAGAACTTTTGGAGCAAATGATTGAGAGAAAGAAAACAAAGAACAAGTGACAACTCTCTTGCAGAGGAATATATTCAAACACTTCAACAAAAGCCAGCAACAGAAGATTGATACTGATACAAATCATACAACACAAACCCAACCACAACACAATTCGAAAAACCAACCCGAACCGGACCGACCCATTTGCCTAACCGAAATCCAGAAATGATTTTTGTAATCTTAGTAATCTTGAATGGGGAGTGGCTCGTGGGTGGATGGGGCAATGAAGATAATCTCGTACACAAGTGCAGCAATGCCGGCACCGACGAATGGTCCGAGCCAGTAAACCCAGTGGCTGCTCCACGTCCAGCTTACTACTGCGGGTCCGAACGACACTGCTGGGTTCATCGACGCACCGTCAAAGGCTCCACCAGCCAAGATGTTAGCCCCCACGATGAAACCAATGGCAATGGGCGCAATCGTTCCCAAGTCCCCTTTTTTGGGGTCCACGGCAGTAGCGTAGACAGTGTACACCAAGCCGAAAGTCATCACGATCTCGAAAACGACAGCGTTCCATTCCCCTACTCCCGCTGACAAGAAACGCTGACGTTTCCTGCAAACATTAAATAAAATGTCAACAAGGTAAATAACTCGAATTATTATAATATGTTGGTAATTTAAATCGTAGCTCTTACCAAGCCACCGGTAGCGAACTTGAGAAGCAGGCAAGCGACGACGGACCCGAGCAATTGAGCAATCCAATACACAACACTCCGGACAAACGTGATGTGTCCTCCAACAAATGCGCCGAATGTAACGGCGGGGTTGACGTGGCCTCCGGAGATGTTGGCACCCACGGAAACCGCCACAAACAGGGCAAATGCATGAGCCAAGGCCGCCGATATTAGTCCCGCCGGGCTTGCTGGTCCGCCGCCGGTGAGTTTGCCTAGCCAATTTTAATTTTTTACAAACACCCATCAATTACACTAATAAAACGTGACATTCTGACTCATTAATGTGACAAACATGAAAGAAATAACATACCGAAAGCCATTCCGGAGCCTTCGCCGGCGAAGACGAAGATGAGCATGGAGATGAACTCGGCCAACCCAGCTTTCAGTGCATCGGGCTTGCCAGCTTCTGCAAGAGACCCGAAAGCAATGCTAGATATCGGCATTTTTGTGTTTTGTGACTTTGAATTAGCTTGAAAAATTGGTAGATTCAACTCTTGTAGCTGATACTGAATGTGGAGCTTAGCTCAGTGGGGTCGATATATATAGCCGTGGAAGGTGGAACCTGAACTAACCCGGTTCGATTGCTCCGTGCCGGTTTCTTCGGATCGTTACGACCCGGGAAAAAATGAGCTGTCGTTAAGGAAGGGGCGGGCCTCCAAATGATTCCTGGAGCGCCACGTGGACGGCTGATGTGACGGAAGGGGCCAATCGGAGAGCGGAGAAAATTAGGGTGGGGTCCGTTTTTACCTTTTTAATGATTGTTGTAACCTCTTTATGTTTAAACCGAACCGACCAAATGATTAGTGTAATGTGTTCGGCTGATGTGGATGGGCCGGGGGGGGGGGGGATTAGTTGTGGTGGAGGTTTCATTTTCGGCCACTAACTCGACGTTAAATTAACTATTTGATGAGTTGTATTCGTTTGATGATAAATTAGTGACGTTTCTGGTTAATTACTTTTGCATTTTGGGGCTTTGATGGAACAGTGTAACGAAATTAGGAAGTGGAGAATATATTTCTCTTAATAGTTTTCTAACGTTGATTTTATATTTGGACGTGGATAATTTTTTTTATTTAAAATAGTTTGTTATCAACACGGGTAGAATAAAGATAAATAAGAATATTAAGATATATTTAAAATCACTAGAGGTCACTTTCGAAAATTCAAATTCATAAAAAAAAGTTTAAATTTAGGATTAATTTTATAGCTCTAAACATAGCGAGGAATATGTCAACCCTTAATACGATTATTTCTAATAGCCTCATTTTCTTTTTTAGTTAATTTTTGTTTAAAGAATCATACTATTAATGTAATGTATTTGATCTAAAATTTTAATTAATAATTGGCATGAAATCATTGCCACCCGATGGTTAATTTTTAAATGAAAAATTAGGAGGGAAAATGAGAGTAGACAAACCGGCCAAGAGGTGTGATGGGTCCATAGCATATGTAGTGGGCGAGCATTATAGGCTGGATAGGCAAAACCCTGTGCTAATTTGGGTTGTTATTATTCCTCCTCTAAACTTCATTATCTTCTTTGTTTAAATAATCACCTTAATTATTTAGGGAAAATTATTATAATAATCACCTTAATTAAAAAAATGGCTGTTTTATTGATCTGACCCTACTACTGTTTAGTTTCATTGCTTTGTTTAGTGGGAAAAAAAAAGGTTAAAATAGGTATAAAATGGTAATTCGCTACAAAATAATTGTGGATTAATGCCTTTCGTAGTTTAATTGAGCTAAGTATGTTTACTCTGCTTTTGAGTCTTCGTGTGCCCGTTTTTTGTGCGCCCATCCTAGAATGAAATCCACCACTTCGGTTCTCTTATCATCAATGGTGGAGCTATTAAGGAAGTAGAGTTTTGGCCAAACCCTTTTAGTTTATAAAACAAAAGTCCTTCTAAATTTCCATATTTTAGTATTCATGTTGTGAACTTTAATTGAGCATATCTCATTGGCCTCTTCGAATCTAATGACGCATAATATATGATAGAAAGATAATTGAATTATCTTTCCAACATCTTTGACCTTGTACCAATCGGAATCCTGGTGAGAGAATAATGACCGAGGTACTAAACTGGACAACGAATTTCTATCACATACATAATACGAAACCTTTTATAAAAAATATCGGAAACCCGACCGTGTATATACTCGACGATGGTGCCTTGTTTCCTAAACAACTTTTTTATTGAACCAATAGACACTGTATTCATCACAACAATTGGTGGTTTAGTTGGATCCATTATGAAAAAGTTCCTGACCTTATTTTAAAATTTCTCTGATTGTGCACAAGCACAATGTGTACTCCAGCCGATCGTAATGCTGACAATTACTCTAATAAACATCTCAATAACTGGGTTTGTTTAGCAACTAATTGTTGACCGGTCGGTTGAATTTGATTGGTGAAAAACATGTGATATGGATTGATAATATCAATAATGGATTGAAGTAGGTTGAAACGTCAAATTGCTTTATGTACCGTCGATATAATTCGATTTGATAAATAATTTATTTGACACAGTATTTTTTACCAATATAAAATTAAATTTAGCTAATACTACATACAGTTTAACTAATACAAACTATCAAATCTCCTACTATTATTTTTTTTTCGGTATAATGACCGGTACGATTTTGAATGCATTGCTTGGGCTTGGAAGAATGAGGACATTTGCTCAAAAAAGAAAGGGAAGACCAGAATTGGAACAGCAAGAGCCCTGGACTTTGAACTGGGCCTATTGACAGCGCTCTTTCATTATCTTAATGGACGTAACCTTCTGGGCCTCGGATTCTGAGCCCAACCGTAAAAAATATTATGTACAATTATTTCACCTACTTAGTTGCCTAATTCATATGTTTCTACACTAGCCGCTTAATTGCACCATTAATGAATGAAGATTCTTAATGTTCAGTAAAAAATGATTCGACTTAAAAGGAATGTAAATGTGACAAGAAGTCAAAATAGGGGAAAAGGGGCTACATTAAATCATTAATCATTAAAGTTAAACAGCTTTTGACATGGTAACTGTTTGTTCCCATTTAAAGTATTTAACCAACAATATCGATAATAACTCTTTTATAATCTTTACTTACCATAAAAAATAAGCTTCTAGTTGATTCTTTTAATAAATAAATGGCTCCTACGGAAAATATGAAGATATTTAAAACAACTTTATTAGATCCAACTTAATAATACAGCGGCCGCAGGCGTCTCCAGCTAATCTGAGATGATTAACTATTACTAGGGTTGAGTTGCGTGGAGCTATCATTGGTCTAAGGTTTGCATGGGATTGCGGCTATCGTAAAGTTAATCTACAGTTAGACTCGCAGTGTGCCATTTTCGGAATGCTTGGAGAACCTCAAGATGATTTTTGTCATTTGCCTTGTATTCTGGAAGCTAAACAACTTTTTGACAGAGATTGGAATGTCCGTATCACGCATACCTATCGTGAGGATAACCTCGTCGCGGATGCTCTTGCCCATTTCGGACATTCTCTCCCGTTTGGTTGTATTTTTTATCCTTCCTTTCCGTTGGCGGTTGTCGTTTTTTTTTTAATGATTTACTAATACCTTTTCTTTAGACATTTGGGACTTTGTGAATTTTTTATTTTCTGACTTCACATGTATAAGAACTTTTTCTTGATTATTTTACTAAAAATCAAAGCCTAAAGGTGTTAGACTAATTACAACAAAGAAAAACCAATCAATAGAAAAGCAACCGGTTTGACCACCAAAGCAATACTTTCACTAACCAACTTTGGTCTATGATTACTCTTCGTTGTCTTTATAACAACAATGATGTTGTTCTAATTTCCCCTAAGAGGAATGATGTTGTTTTATAAAGATCTAAAATATTCACCCAAACATTCTACATTTGGACATTTATCTAATCAGCTACGAATTAAGAATCTGTTAATATATATAGTGGAAATTATATAAAAGTTGAAATTTATCTGGTTATTTATACAAAATTATATTAATTTATCTTAAAATAGAAAAAACTTCAAGTATCATATCTCAACTCTAAACTCATAGATGAACTAAATCATAGCATGGGGGAGTCTCTCCTAGATCAACCACTAAATATAAATATTCATGTTGGTCATCTAACTTTATATAAACCTTTAATGAGTAACCATATATGAAAAAACAATATTATAAAATTTTATAGTCACGATTTGAAGTTCAATTCCCATCAAGATAAACTTTTTGTCGATAAACAAATGACGAGTTGGAGAAAAATCTGCATATATAATAATTTTAGATCTTTATTAAAGTTTGGTAACAATTCATTTCGAATCTGAATGGTTATATATATACTATAGTTCTAAGTTAATAACCTTTCTAAATAGCTTTTCAATTAACAAAACTCATACTATACTTAAAAATTGAAAATCCATGTATTTTCTTTTTTTGATGACCCCATTTGTCATCAGGAAAATGGCGAAAAGCTCCCAGTAACTTGGAGCTATGTTGCTCAATTACTGTAGTTACATATTCAGCAAATCACATCATAGAAATTTTTTGGCCAAAACTTTTCATCCTCTTTTATTGCGTTTGTCTAACTTGATAAATTTCATAATTGATGTTAAATATACGAGAAATTAAACTCGATATCAATGAACCATAATAATAATAATAAGTGACCAACTGTTTTGTACTGTGAGTTTGATCACAGTTCATAGACATTTGGTCACTTACGGTTATGGTGTCGTCGGAACCCCAAAGTACCATTGTACCCTTCGACGCCCTGCTTAGGCTGCACCTATCTTATAATTCATTATTTTTTGGTTTCATTATTAATTCTCAGCCGGCAGCATTGTAGCTACGTCAACAATTGGGCCCGTCGCGTTTTACCAAATGGGCCCTTCAAGTTTCCGGGCCCATCACTTTTTCTTTTTCCGTCTACCTTTTGCCGCCTCGCAACTACTCATTGAAGCCTTCGATCTCTGTGTGGACCGAATCTGTCCCACTAACAGCGAAAAGGCGCTACCCATTTATACTACGAATCTGTTACATGCAATCCAATGGCGGAAAAAAATTGGGGGACTCTCTATATGTTTTATTTGTAGAATTATGTGTTGACGATTTTAATAAAATTTTAGATTTAAATTTAGTTACACCTCATACGTGTAGACGTTTATGTGATGTGTATTTGTTTCGTTTATTTTGTCCAACATTTTGGGACCATATATCCAAATTAGTTCCGCTATTGGTTATATATCCACATGTAAATGAAACAAGCAACGTATCTTATCTATCTTGGGCAACAGTAGCATAATGAATTACTAAAGCTAGCACACAGCTTGCACATGAGAATTTAAAGCAACAACGTAACAGTATGTAATTCCCAGCCACATAATACAAATCTGTGCAGCAAAAAGGTCATAGGATTCTGGCATAAATTTGTCATACAAACGAGAAGAAATGGAGGTCGAGAGATCGTAATCATGGCTAAGGTCGATAATAATAATATTCCAACTGCATGCACTTTTTTCAAATGTCGTGTCTATTTGACTAGCTATTATTATTATTAGCTAATTAATCATAAAAAGTTGTTTTTTTTTTCAAAGTAGTTAGTGGCCTTGGTGGGTGCTTGTGGGCTTTGACCATAGAAAATTTTCATAACGAACTTGAGAAGTGGCGGAGGGGAATTCATACAGGGTGCCATTTGTAGTACAATTTGGCCTTCTTTTTGGATGTTGATACTTGCTATACCTTTAGGTTTTTATGACTCTCCAGGGCTCCCTGCCCTTTTAAATGTCTCGACAATGAAGTGTTTCAAGTATTCAATAGAGTCTTCTCCAACTCTGGAAAGTTTTGAACTTTGTATCATAATGAATGATAGTTAGTGATATTATATTATAAATTAAATTCCGTACTCGAACCGAGTTGGTAAATTACTTGGTATTCACAGGGGTGGTCCGGGGGAGTTTTAGCTCACCCCAATTTCGGTCCGGATCATTAATTTCGGGTGTGTATTTACAGCTTTTACAAGATCGGCTCAGTGCTTGTGTCGTGTCGGAACTAGAGGGACCCAGTGAGAGTCCCGACTATTTTGTTTTCTAGTCGAGAGTACTAAATTATATATAAAATTTTGACGATTTCATAATTCGCCTAATATTATTTAAAGTTATGTTTTTATACTTATCTGTTTAGACTAATTACTTATCGTAAATTTAGTTCAAATATAAGACAAAAAGCTCGCCGGTGGTACATATACTATATTTTCAACTAAAAAAACTAGAATGAATTTGTTTTTATTTGAAATTAGTATTAGGATTAATTCGTCAATTAATTACTCTATACACGTACAAACTTTTAATTGAAATCCAACTCAGTACATGTTCCCATCCTTGTTCCGACATTGTTACTTCATGTACTGGGTGCGAACCATCAGGAATATAACTCTTTGTTGAGAGACAATTGATAATTTTATTGGTCATGGTGTATGATGCTTCTTAACTCGAATACTCGATCGTGGAAGACTACCAACTTGAACACCAGCTAATTATTTATCCATGTTTAATTGATAAAAAAAAAGAATAGTTATATTACTGTTTCCATCCATGCAGAGTACGTATTAATTGGATTCACAAAGTGCACAAGTATCGAATTCGGAGGGAACTCTTTGACTCGTCACTATGTGCTTTGCTGTCTGTCCGTACGTAATTTACACCCGCCAATTAGTCACGTACTAATTTTATGTAGTCGCTTGTAGAATATACGTACACCAGTAGCCATGATAAAAAAAACATGCAATGAGTCGAATTAAAACTGAGAATCGTTAGTTGAATAAGGATTCAAACTTTTCATTTAGTATTTAAGGTTAGGGAATAAGATATTTGACATCTCTGAGACGACGACCAAACACGCACTGAGCCGAACTCAAAAGCATCAGAAATATATCCCCCGAGTTTAATATTTTGAACCGAAACCGAAATGAGCCATGACTCATCCCGACTCCCACAGTTCCACCCCTGATATAGAAAATTAAAACCAATAATTCAATGGGAAAAAAACCCTATAGAACTACTAGTGTCGGATATATGATGAATTTAAAGCCCTTTGCCGGACCGCATTTATTATAAACTCTCCACCTTTTTCAATTCAAAGTTGGGTCATTAACTCGGTCAAAAGTCACCCATATTTTTCAACCCCAACCACTAGAATCTCCGGACACTACTACCAGTACTAGCTTATCATTCCACATTGACACCAACAGTCGGGTGAGCGAATTTAGGTCATTGATGTTCATTGAGCCGATTATTATTTGGATAAAATTAATAGTAAAATAAAAATGGTAAAAGATCGTATGATATATATTTCAAGTTCAAAGATCTAACTCATATAAACCATTGGTATGAATTTATTTTGAAAATTTTATATAGAATTTCATTGCTATTACGATGATGGTGAATCCTAAACGGTTGCCTAGATTGACCCAAATGTAGTCCCGCTAGGGTCCGATCATACCATCCTGCTGTTGATGTATACTACTAAGTAAAAAAAATTTCTTTTCCTGTTCATAGACATTTAGCCAATTCGGTCGGATTAAGATTAGTGAGTGAATGTCAGATGACATACTATAACAAAAATATAGTCCTAACAACACTAATTTAACAACAACAACCGATCCCGCTATTACAAAATTCTAATAGAAGAACGGCGGGCTTCTAACTGCGACTACACGAACCGTTATTAAAACAGGCATAGACTATTATATTAGTGTGCATACGTGTGTATATAATTAGTGAAACATGCACGCATGTTATTTGCGGATCAAGCCGATTGAGAAACCCCAAATGATCAAGAAGAACCCAACCCGAATTTAATTACGAATGAAGATAAGAAGCATTTGAGTGAAATACAAGTTAATTAGTAACTCTTTTTATATAATAAAGTTATTATCACCTCTATATATTTATATAGGTACCGCACATATTGCGGTTGTTTGTGCATGCTAGTGTTGGATTATGTAGATACACTAGCTATATCGTCATGTCTACCTTGCCTAAACAAAACAAACTCCTGTCTCAACTAGCTAGATAGAGTTCGGCGTGATATGGGTGATCTTATACGAACCCATTAACAAAGCTTCGAAGAAGATCGAGCTATGGAACTCCTCCCCACCCCCAACAACAAATTAACGACATTGACATTTTTGACAACAAACTTGATAGATGGTCGGTGACCAAAAAAAACTATAATTTTCGACATATGGGTAAAGCTGGTGACTTTGTTGCAAAAGTCTTCCCAATCCAGCTGGGAATTCTCCTTATAACTCCACGAACATTGACTAAACAATACCGGCAAAACACCTTGACGATAACAGCAGTTGTCTACATAGGAAAATCCAAATTCAATAAGGAATGAAAACCCTCAAAAAGTATCTTCCCATTTTCACAGTACACGTGTAGTCACAATCCATTCTGTTGTAAGCCGGGAAATCCGGAGATACCCTCCCCGCGACTTCCTCGCGACCGCCGGCGACCAAATCGAAACCAGACAGATCAACATTATTGGCCGTCCCTCCTGAACCACGCTACGGACCTAAAAGCCCAACGAACTAATAGTATGGGCCCACATAGACCCATGTAACTTTGATCACTGCAGCGTCCGCCGTTGGTCGTTCATTTTAACTATTATCAGCCATGTGCCAGCGCCGGCGTCAAGACAAGTGTCCTTCCGGTAGGATAATACAAAAGAGGACACGTGTCGAATGATGGAGCTTCCCCTACGTGAGACTTTTTTGGTTTGTTCCGCCCCATGTGCTCCAGGCGATTCTCGCTAAACGACAATAACAATGCCCCTGGTTTTGGTTTCTTGCTATACTTTGCTGATTCCATTATTATTAGTATTAAACTAGGTCGTATTATTTTTAAATCGATGTGACGACAATGTCTTTGGTTAAGAATAAGATGAGGGGTGTTTAATTAATATACTTGAAAGAATATGAAAATAGACCTTATTATGGTCGGAAGAAAGTAACGGAAACCTATGCCGGTGATAAGATAAAATAGAGAAACAAAATTTAATTTTCCTTTTTTTTTCTCAACTAATTTCGTGAGGGATGACTAAATAAAAAGTGGTAAAATCTAAATATCTATTTAATAAGTTATGAATATCATATAATGAGGCGGCTCCACTAAATAATTATGTACATTATATAGATAGAATTTGGAGGAGGCGAAAAGTAGCTTAATGACCTTTCGGATGATGAAGTCCCTCTTGTGATGAGAAATGTACACATAACCTTGGTGGACATAGATCACGACAAGTTCTACATCCTCTTTAAGATCAACCTGCAAAACCCTAGAACGACAACACCACATGCAAGCATTACGAATATCTAGCAACTCAAGCAATAAATTAAAGAATCGGAAAATATTAAAATAAGATGTACCGACAACGTAAAAGATATAATGAGCAGCTCCACTAGATAATTACGCGCATTATATAGATAAAATCTGAAGAAGATGGAAAGTAGCTCAATGATCTTTCGGACGATGGAGCCGCTCGTGTGTGATGAGGAATGTACACATGACCTTCCTGAACATCGATCTTATAGCGCACACCAGTGGCACAGGGGGGGGGGCAGTTTTCCTATTTTTTTAATCAAAATTTGTTTTGTTAATTTTAAAAATGTATTTAGGGGTTGTGTAGGGTTAGGCGATGAGCATGATTGGTCGACAGGTAAAGTCGTTACTTCGTTAGGGGGGGGGGGATGGAGAGGTAAAAAGCCAGGGAACCGGTCCGTGCTTTTCCGGACAACTGCTTTTCAAAGTTAAACCTATGTAGAGTTACCATAGTGCCCCTATTTTGCGGCTGTAGAACATGGCTCCAACCCTGAAGATAGACTAGGGAGTTTGTTTTAACGGTTGCGTCTCACTGGTAAAGTCGGTACGTGTTAGTAAAATTGTCTCCACATATAAGATAAGGCTAGTGATGGATAAGGTATTATAAGCCAAAGTAGCATCAATGACTTCCTTTGAGCTATGCCTATGAGCTACTTTCTTTGTACTGTATTTGTAGACAATAAGATCAAATGGGTCTTCATATTTGGTCAAATTGAGGATGGGTTCATGGCCAAGGGAATAGGGCTAATGCAAAGTTTTCAACTTTTCCTTATTCCTAGCTACCTTCTTTTGTTTGTCGTCACTTAAAAGGCCTACCTAGGAGAACTAGAACTCATTCCACATGCTGATGAAGAAGGAAAGCAAAAATTCATTATCACCCCATAATAATAATAATGTGATTTTGGCTGAATTGACCTTTGAAATTTTAGAATAATATTCATCATCGTAATTTAGGGTTCAGGATATCACGATCTGAGTTTGGCTACGTTTGAATATTATAATCTTTATTGTTGTCTATGTAGCTCACTCTAGTTATTGTATCTCTGAAGCTAGATATTTGAACATTATAACATATGCTATATCGAAACTGTAGTCATTGACTCATCATCCTTACAAGTTGGGTAGTCAATAATCAGTCTGTTACAACTAATAATCCTCCGATTCTTTACCTTCTATCTTTTTATTTTGTTTCATATAATCATTATTTTGTTGTACGTAGCTATATGTCTCAAGAGTTTCTCCATCCTATTTGCTCAACATCAATATGTATTCTCATCCTATTTCTTGATTTAAGCCACTTTATTTTGTCTTCAACAAGCTTAGCGGGGGTCAACTCGTGTAGGTAATTAAACAAGTTTATTATAATATGAATCTAACCACTTAAGCTTGGAATAATCCACGGTGACAAGAGAATGAACAGTGAGGGCACATGAAACAAAACATATTAAATTATACAGAGACATGCAAAAATATTAAGCTAATAATCATATCCTAATAGCTAGATACATTGCATTGGGGAAAGGGGGTTACGTACTTAATTTATTAATCACTTTGTTTAACATCAATAGCGGCTCACTTTGTCCTAATCTGCCACTTAATTTAATCACTTTGTTTCTTTTCTTTCTAGCAACTCTTTTTTGTCCTTTTTGCCACTATTTTCATATATATGCGGGTGCTCTAAACATATTCAACTTAATATGAGAAATAATAGACATATATATATATATATATACAATATAATATAAAAAAGGTTTTAAGTGTTATTAATTGTTTGATCCGGTATCGTAGTTATTCTCCGCAAGTCAAATGATGTAAGGTACATAGTGAAATGAGCTCACAAATGACACATGACTGGGAAAGAGAAATAAAATTTTTACTGCAAGTACGTTCGTGTAAAAGGATTGTTCCCTCTAAATTTATAACAATCCCTCTCAAAAAGTAAGTAGGGCTGCCTTATCCAATTGGCAATCATGATATCAGTTTGAGGCGATGCGCTGAGATCTTTACAAATCACAATCTAGCATGATCCAAGCCGGCAATCATGGGCATTAGCTTAAGGCGGTGTGTTGAGATCTTCACAATGTACATATCTTGATAAGTGAAAACTCGAGTTAATTAATCTTTTGTACATACATGTATTGTAGTTTCATTCAAATCTTATATCATTGGATCGTCAATACACAACTTTATTAAGAAAAAGTCCGATTTATCCAAACAAAATAGTGTTTTAGACGAATTTGTTATACCATCCTCTCCCAATAACTTTTTAAGAAATTGTGTAATGATGTTGCATTTGTATTTTTTGTTGCAGTGAGGAGAATAGTTGTAAATTAAAAGAGGGTGCATGTTACTTGTAGGTAGCGTATAACATTAAGCGCGTCGCATTATGTTTAATCTAATCCAGTGGGTTACTTGGCGACGCCGCTCGTCGGTGTAAAATCAAAGTTGTTAGATATTAAAATATTTAGTATTATCACTACTGACCTAATCCACGTCATTCAGTGTCTCTTGTCTCCATATTTTGTCAGCATATATGGTAGCTTTCACTTTTAATCTAATAAAGTACATTCCCTACAATAATTTATTTTAAAATAACATCAGAGAAGTTCTAGTATAATTGTCGTTACATAAGCTTTATATGACCGCGGCTATATCTTACGTAACAGACAAAATTAAGCATATTACATAACGATAATTATTCCTTATGTACCTTCCTAATAAAATTAAATACGTTAGGTAAGAGTAAATCTTGTTACCTAAAGCTTATGTAACGGTTGTTATATCTTACATAACATGCAAAATCAAGCATGTTACGTAAGAGTAAAGACTGTTACGTAAACACACAAAATTAACCTAATTATGTAAGAATAAATATCATTATGTAAAGCTTATGTAACGATAGTTTTTTGTTTGGTTTCGAATGATAGTTACAAATTAGCATAGCAATTTTGTTTGGTATCTCTTCCATGTGAGGCTATGAGAAACTTCCCCATGCTCTGTCCTTTTCTACATTATCTCTTTCCTGTACACACTTTGGAAGACAAAAGTAATTACGGATTAATGATGAAGACTATTGTTATAGTATTAGGTGTGAAGGACTGATATTTCTGTTTTAATGTTAAAAGCATAAAAGGATAAGATAATATTTGCTCAAATTAACAACCTTATAACAACGTAAGTTATAACATGATTTATCAAATGAATTAACATATCATTACCAAAAAAAGATGAAAGCTTACTTTCAATCCACATTTGACTTTTCATCACCAAACTGCATATAACTTAAACGTTACTCTCTCCTACCACGTCAGCAAGACAAGGTGTCCGTCGTACCAGCCCATTCTCGATACATATCAGGCATAAGTACTTATGTTACTTACGTTTATATGGATCTTTCATCATCATTCATCGACAGTTTTCTGTCACGTGGCAATTATGCTCACTCATAAAAAAGGCTATATAAGTTACAATGACCATCACATTTACCCTGACTTCACACGGATAAGATATACACTAACTTACACTATACTCTTACGACTAGTCATGAGCCCTCGAGCACACCCCGATACTTCTCTGTCTCTCATACACGCTCTCATGTGTTGTACTCACATTTACACCAACTCTCTCCGACTCCCTTCCTGTATATACCTTGTGAACAACCGGCCACAAAAACTCCTAAACGCCAAAATAAACCACTAATTCGTCCACCAACCAACAGGAAGTACGAAACCCTTACTATTTCAATCATTATTATTTAATTTGTTGATCATCCACCACAGACAATGCTACACATATAGGAGGATCCTTTGGATTGAAATGCAAAATTTCTAATCTAAACCTGTAAGAATGAATTATTAAGTTGATTTTATTTCTACATTAGTCTGAACCGTCCTAGTTTGGTCACTACTGAATATTAATATGTCTATGTTACAAAAAGTTAACTTGATCTAGCTACTAAAATCACGTGGCAGCAAATGAAACAAACTCTACATTTTGTAAATTAGCAATTTCATTAGTAATTTCACATAGGGTTATGGATCAATTCCCTACAAAAAATAATTACATTAGTCATGCTACATAAGTTTATTGGAACATTTTTCTAAAATGACTTGTTAAGAAATTGCTAAAATATTTTAGGGATGTATGTTTGCTAAAGTTAATGATGTGACGGTTTATAAATTGCTAAACAATTTATGGGATGAAGATCATCTTATGAATATTTATATGTTATTGGGATACAACAGTTCATAACTTGTCACATGATATCAAAATCTTCCGAATACCATTCAGTCAAAAGGTCCTTACATCAAATCTTATTTTAGCTCATAGTATAACAACTTCAAACTTTCATAAATCTTGATTTAATTTGGACCTCTGCAAACTTCACTCCACTCGCCTCTCACGATTTTTTTGTTTGAGGATGTGCGTGTACTCGCCTCTCACGATTTTTTTTGTTTGAGGATGTGCGTGTGTTAAGAAATATTATAAAGATTAATAATTTCAAACTTTTTTCGATAATTCGAATTATTAACATACAACTATTTTTCTCGCCCACCATGAATGTGGACCAAAATAAGGAAAATTAATAATTAAATGGGAGGATTTATGTGAGTGTATATGGAGGAATGGTGAAAAGGGGAAATGGCGTGTACACATCTTAACGTTGACCTTACAAGAAAATAAAAGGAAAACTTTGTTATTGTAAGAAATTTATTTACTCGTGAATTTTGATTAATTACAGTTCTTATGTTTGCTTCATGTCCAGAAAGCATAACTGATGAAACAGTAAGTAAATGAAATGGAACCATCAGATGATGGGTGTGCTGCAGATCTTGTCATGTCAGCACATCTGAGAACTCCCGACCAATCAACAAAGGCAATCTAACGACATTCTCCCAACTATATAATATTTAAAATTTATAAATAAAACACTTGTATTATTATTTTTAAGTACACATATTAATTTATATGTTAGCGGCGACAAATCGGAGTAGGCTGTTTTGGTTTCATGTTACATTTGCACGTTCCACACTTGCATCCATGTTTCTGAATAAAGACAAGAACCCCAAATTTTTGTCTTTTCACGATTGACACTGCTTGAGGTTTTAAGGCCTAACAAGGGACGCTACCCAGCAGAGTCCCTGCGTTAGCGTCAGTGGTTACCCAGTTTGCACTTTTGCTGAGGGCACGGGGAGTAAAGTCCACCCAAATCCCCGGCGACTCAGGCCAGAGCTGCGCATATTCTTTCGATGGTCCCGTGGAAGTCCCACGGCCACTGGTTTTGAGGCCCATTCAGAGTTGAGACAATGGTGAGGCAGCAGTCTAATAGGATGTTAATGATCCCCGTTAAGGTTTGGGCAAATAAGGTAACATAAAACATGATAAAAAAAAACAGTGAAAATTAACCTCATTTTGATCCCAATTAATGGTGGAATGGCTACAAGATAATTCCCCATTTTCTATTTTGTGACTAATTATAATTTGTGGAAATTATATATATCTTGTGTTATCTCTTGAAACAAGTGGATCATGATATAACAAGATTATTGTGAAAAATAAACTAAATTATACTTTTCAAATCTTAACTAATTAACTCTTTTTCGATATATAAAAATAAGTTGGATGAATAAACTTGTATTACGTACGATGTTATATTTATCAAGACAAATCAACTTTTCTATTAGTCTTCCAAAAATGTTAGATCCTCTTGTTATCATCAGTAGTGTTACGTTGTGACTAAATCTGTTCATAAAATTTCAGATTAGGCGGGTAAAATGTGAAAATACGTCCCAGAATTTTACATGTTTTAGAAGAAGTAATTAATTAATGCCACGAAGAAGGCGGGAAGGATGGAAATTAAACAAATGTATTAAATTCTACCTATTATATTTTTTTACCATTTACCAAAAGAATTAAATATGAAGCTTCTCAACCATTTACCATAACTATTATTTTCACACCTTGATAAAAAGAGGTAACTATTTACTTGCTTACCATGTTTACTGTTTCACGTTATGGTAACTACTTGATTCCATCCCATCCCATATTTAAGTAAGTACCTGTAAAAAAAGCACCCAATAATTTCACCAAAATTGTTCCGAAAACCGGTCAAATGACTCAAATCGATCCCAAACTAGTCATCAAAAATCAGTACGGATGTACCATAGGTCGAAACACTTAACCATTATAGTCATAACCATTCAATCAACACTATAACGACAAGGACTTCAATACGTATTTGTGTCACATATGATCATAATTGAACCGTGACTGTACCGAACCGGGCTTAAACCGGTTAACAGACCATTCACATGGAACACCACAACCTCAACAGCAGATTTGGGTAACTGAAACAGACAGCCATCCTCAAAACAAGCCCATTTCCCTTTTTGCATTTCAACAAATATTAAATATTATTCGATAAGAGCTCAAATATATATATTTTAATTCCTACAAAGAACAAAAATAAGAAATTTTTAAAAAAGGAAAGAACATTTAACCTCTTTCTCTTGCCTTTCCCCACCTATTTCTTTTTCTCTCTGTCATTATTCCTTCACTCAATTTCTCTATAAATAACCCCTTCACTCTTTACAACAACAACTCCCTCTCCCCCCATTCTCACAGCTCCAAATCCTCAAAATCGTTTGTTTGTCTCTCTTCCCTCCCAAAACAAAACAAAACCCAAGAAGAATGGAAGAATTGGGTTCCATGTGGAGCTATCAAGAGGTAATCTTTACCATTCCTGCTGCTGTTTTCTGTGTTTTTTTACCTCTGTTTTCTCGCTTTCTTGTGATATGATTTCTTCTCCTACTCTTACAATGATCCGACACCATGAGCACGATTTTAAGTTTCGAGTGGGTTCGGAATCGCATATTACGTTTAATCTAGGTTTGCCTGCCCCTAATTCTGCCGTAATTGCATTCTCATCTTCTTGCTTTGAATTCTTTGTATGCACTGTGGAACAAGTCTAGAATGTGGGGATGTTCTGTCTTGTTATGGACACAAAAGTGACAAACCCCATAACATGCTCATTCTTTCAATTTTAGGAAAAAGTTTGTCCCTTTAAAATTAGGTTTTACCAAAACCCCCCATTCTCAAATTTGTTTGTCTTTTACAGAGCATTGAAGAAGTAAGGCAGAGCCTCCTGTACAAGACGATGGAGCTTGAATCAGTCAAATCCGAAGCCAACGAGAAGTTGAAGAAATGCACAGAAGAGATGAACCAGCTAGTCTGTTTACTGAAACTAGCTTACCAGGAAAGAGATGAAGCCAAGGAAAATCTCCAAACCTTTATCAACAAATTCTACCCAATAGCCTCCGCCTCCGCGCCGCCGCCGGGGAGCCCGATTGTGATCACCAGAGCCAATTCCAGCATCACAGAGTCCAACAGCCTCTCCGACAACAACAACAACAATAACAACCATAATTACTCTTCTCCAGTCGATTCCTTCTTCCACGACGTCGTTTCGTCGCCGGCGGCGGCGATAAAGTACGACCCTTTCGACGCGGTAGTGGAGAATCTGGCGAAGGGGAAGCAATTGCCGCAGCAAGGGAAGCTTCTGGAAGCTGTGATGGCGGCCGGCCCACTGCTGAACACTCTGATGGTTGCTGGGCCGTTGCCACGGTGGAGGAATCCGCCCAAGGTGCAGACTTTCAAGATCCCTCCGGTTTCGATCAAGGGGTCCGATGGTAATTTGGGCTGCTCTTCTTCTGCCGCTGCTGCTGCTTCGATGTTGGATTTCGGCAATGTGGGTGGTGGTGTTGGGTCGTGTTCTGGGTTTGGGTCCGGTGGTTGGAGTCAGGTTCCGGCGGGGAAGAGGCAGAGGTTTCATTGATTGATGAACATCAGTTTGTTTTTTCTTATTAGTTGTTGACTGTACAAAAGAAAAAGGATGATAATTTCTTTCTGAGTGGTGGATCCCCTGTAAATGAAACCCGACAGTTTTATAGTTAGGTTTTTGGGAGAGGTTTGGTTTTTTTTTGTTCACTCTGTTTGGTTGTCATAGGCATTGACCCCCAATTATATAAAAATCTCAGATTTGTCCTTTCAATACAAGATCTTTGCTTTCTCTTGAACACCATTGTTTGAAGTTTCCGAATGGGCAATTCGTCGAACACCTTAAAGGCATTCACACATTTTGTCAATTTAGTGTGAAGGAAAGCCAGGAGAATTCCTCTGATAATTGGATACCTTGGTGTGAATCCATCACTGAGATCAGTCACCAGTCAATGCAAACCGCACTTTACTGGACGAGTTATCCGTAGGAAAACAGTCTGGCCTTGAGTGGAGTGAAACATGATGATGTTCATCTCATTCTTATTCACGATGCAAAGAAATCCCATGGGAAAAGGTGATGTGCAAGAGTCAAATACGTAAGGAAGTCTAACTACATGACCCAACAAAAAATTGTACAAGTTGGGGCTATAAAAATGGGTTTTTGTTATATTGGTTCGATTTGTTCGTATAAACAAACGTGCTATTTCATGTACTAGCTAAGAAATCCGCTCTGATTGCTGAGGTGAGGACCCTCAATGAAGATTTGAGACATATATAAATTAGCAATCTTATAACTTTGATCCTCACCGATAGCCTCATACTAGTTATTGCCCTCAAAAGTAACAAGGATGAGTGGTAATGGCAATGCTATACTTTGCTTCTTCATCAAATGAATCTTTCTAGCTTATAACCGCATCTCTTTATCTTTCACTTTTCGTAAAACCAATAGAGCGGCTGATTATGTGGCCAAATAAATTAGATTGAACTCGCTTATACGTGATTGGATCCATTGTGCTCACATTTCCACCCTTGGATAAGACACTACCTTCTATGGATGAATACTCTAAACTTTTCATGTAAAAAAAAAGCTAAGAAATCAACTGCCGAATTACTTTCCTCTTAAGCATATTCAACTTTGAGTATTTAGTACTGATCTAACTATTATATTGTACAATTCTATACGTTGGTAGAAAAAATCTTACGAATCCCTTATAGATACTTGCCTGGTGTTGTCTTCGTGGGTCTTGTAGGATTGACATCATGATATTGTATCAAGATCTTCTTAGTCGTTTGAACTCATGATCCGATGCAATGTGATAATGGCCTGGTGCTAATATTAGCTGAAATAGGTTCATTCTTGGTCTCCTAAAGTAGAAGGTTGGTGCTCAAATCTCAACATCACTAGGTGATATATGATCCATGACAAGGGTGGAGAACTCTTAACTCTTAATCTGGTTGGTTTTGTTTAGATTTGTAATGGTTAGTGAATGAGACTAACGATCCCAAAACCCACCTACAATCTCATACTGGAAAAAACAAGCAAGTGGAGAGAAATGAGAAGGCTATTCATCACTAACTTGTAAGCAAGTGAGCCAAAAACAATTCAAGCCTAACATTGTCTCCGAATTGTATGTCCACAAATGATGACAAATAGCAGTAATGAAGGCTTACAAAAACCCCAATCCTGCTTTGTGACGCAATACAAAACTTCTTACTTCCCAAAACAATGGCATCAGGAAATCCCTAGAGAAACAACAAAACGGACAGAAACTAGTAGACCTTAGATGATCCCAATTTTGTTTGCCACGTCCAATGCATCATAGTCGGGTGTCAACCTAACATACGCTTTCTTGGTTCCATCAGGCCTGCAATGGAAGAAGCTCTTATCACAACTTCATACCTCAACATACTAAAGCACTAACAACGCCTGGAAAACTAGCAGGAGTACTGTTTGATTATCAAGTGATGAAATTTACCTGATGAGGGTATTGACTTTCTTTGCCTGGATATCGTACATTTTCTTGACGGCATCCTTGATCTTCTTCTTGTCAGCACGGATGTCGACAATGAAGACCAGAGTGTTGTTGTCTTCGATCTTCTTCATAGCAGACTCAGTGGTCAGAGGGAACTTCAAGATCTGGTAATGATCAAGCTTGTTCCTTGGAGGTGCACTAATCCTCGGATACTTGGGGTTCCTCTCCAACTTCAATGTCCTTGGTCGGTGGAATGTGACCTTGGTCCTGATCTTCTTCACGTTCTTCTTGAATGTTGGACCAGACTTCACTGCTTTTGCAGCTTTCACTGCCTTTGCCTTGGCATCTGGCTTCGGCTTGTTATCTGGTTTATACAACATACGGAAGAAAAACTAACTCAATATGGATTCAAGCAGCAAGTGATGCCTACTTCATTCAGCTGAACAGCTGAACAGCAAAATGAAACAACAGTTAGCCAAACCAGATTCTCTGTTCAATCTTCTTATATAAACTAAGTTGGGAATGATTACATTCAAATTATATTACAAATTCGTAGCTCGTGTCGAAGAACAACATATACTCAAGCCAAATTCTAGCTAATCTTCCAGGACAAACTAAATCCCGAATGATTCGATTCATATAATCTTCAAATCTCGAATGTACAAATACTTTGGATTTTCAGCAACAACAAAATGTAAGAATCTAAACCCAATTTCTAAATGTATCAACAGACGGGATAGAAGTATGCAATATGAACTGGATTACTGGAACGCAGGAGCTTTAGAGAAGGGTGGAGCTAGGTAGTACCTTTTGGAGGAGCCATTGCAGCAAATCAATCGAACCACTGCTAGAAAAAACAAAATGCAAGTGAATCAATGAAATTCGAAATCGAGCTGCTATTCGACATGAAGGGAGGATATACCTGTGCGTCGGATGCAGCAGCCGGGGAATCGTCGCCGTCTTCTTCCTCTAGGGTTGGAATAAGATGAGTCGGCAAATAGCAAGGTTTATAAGGATGGCGTCACAATTACGGGTTTACCCCTTCTATTCATGGGTGAGTGGATCACGACGATTCCCTTGTAGCTAATGTGGGCTTGTAATAATAGGCCCATCGGCTATTTGGTCCAATTCAATAGCAACTTGGTATATGGCCCAAGTTTGAACAACGAGCAATTTCTTAATATACTTGTAAATACTAACAATACCTCATTAAAAGTTTGTGGAAGTGCTCCGAATGTAATTTCATAGGGGATTCGCAAACGGTTCAACACGCCTTGGAAGCTGTGAATGATAACACTATTGAATTCGGTGAGATTATTTACATATGTAAGGGTCTATTAAGAGATTAGGAGGGATTTAATTTTTTTAGTTTGTTAGAAGAGAAAGGAATGAAATACTCATGTATTAGTGCAACGTTCGATTTTTTATGCATCCCCGTTTATAGAAAATGCACCTCTTACTTGACATTTTAATGTCATTCAAATATCGTGTTTCTCGGCACAATATTAATAAAAATTGACGATGAATTTATAGAAGTAATGGATTTACATAAATATCCAGGACCTTACCTCATATTATCATATATTATTTACAGATATGTATCGTATTCCACAAGTCACAATTTTGGATTCAAAATACTCTCATGTACTCTTGCCTCTCATTTACAGATCCTTCACGGAATCCCCTATACATCTATTAAATCTCTATTCATTCCCTGGTCAAAGCCTCAGTCAAATGTCCTTGAAGGTCCGACCCGTAAATGTGACCCATCTTAACCCGTTTCGTCTCCAAGTACCTCTTGTTCTCCTCGGTGATCGGTGTCATCACCGGACCTCTCCCCACCACCGCCAACCCGTATCCTTTCAGCCCCATGAACTTGGCCGGATTGTTCGTCATCAGCCTCATTGTTCTCACCCCTATGTCCCTCAATCTCTGTCAAATTTACAAAAGCACCCCATTAGACATTAGTCCACTGTTATATCAATTCAATTGAATTTTACCAAAATTTGCTAACCTGTGCGCCAATGCCACATTCCCTCGAATCTATGGCCAAACCAAGCTCAATATTCTGTTCGACCGTGTCGTGCCCCATGCCCTGCAAGTTATAGGCTTGTAACTTGTGACCAAGGCCAATCCCTTTCCCTTCGTGGCCTCGTAGGTACACCATCGCTCCTCGACCCTCTTGTTCGATCAATCTCATCGCTAAGTCCAATTGGTTCCCGCAGTCGCATCTTCCTGACCCGAAAATGTCGCCCGTTAAGCACTCCGAGTGCACTCTCACTTGTACATCCTCCCTGTTTCCTATGTCTCCCTGTGTGCACAAATATCACTCCGTAATATTTCGATCCCAATATGCCAATTTGGTGGGTGGTTGTTTTCATTACTATACCTTGACAACGGCTATGTGTTCCGTACCATCTAGTTTCGACCGGTAGCTATAAGCATTGAATAAACAGAATTTCGTTGGGAGACGAAAAATGCCGGTCCTCTCCACCAATTTCTCCCTCTTCCATCGGTACCCAATGAAAAAAACTGTTAGGAAAGCGAAAATCTAACCCGAACCCTAACTACATTACTACAATTATAATACGTCTGGTACCATATTAAGTCAATCGAGACTATTGGTATGTTATGCTCCATAGCCAAATTCCCGAGACTTGCCAAGGAGGCAATGGAGCCATGGTCAGGGTCCACGACGGCTGAAAGGACCGAAACTGGCCGCAATCCAGCCAGCATTACTAAATCAACCGAAGCTTCAGTGTGACCAGTCCTTCGTAAAACGCCTCCGTTTCGATACTTGAGTGGAAACACATGCCCCGGTTTCCTGAAATCTCCAGGTCTGGAATTTGCAGAAGCTAGAGCAAGTACCGTCTTTGTTCTGTCCGCCGCCGATACTCCCGTCATTTTCCCTGCTTTAGCGTCCTAATTCATCAACCACACAACAAATCAGTCGACAGTACCAGAAATGTCACTACATGTACCAGAACAGAGTGGTACTTACGTAAATAACTTACTACTGTGATGGTGAAAGTAGGAGCAGAGGAGTCCTCATCTTCAGTTTCAGGGGACATCAATGGAAGATTCAGCCTGACGAGATCATCTTCTTTCATGCTATTAGGAAAAGGGAACTTTTCACTTCCCTACGATACGCACCGTATCATTTATTTGCTGAAGAGAGGAGAAGCGATATTACTTGATGCTAAACCAGCAAATACACCAATGAATTACAAACAGCATCTTAGTGCTGATGATTCAGATTACTACAAGGATCCAGAACATTACAGAAGGCTAGTTGGGAAACTAATCTATCTTACTACAACCAGAGCAGACATTAATTTTGCTGCTCAACAAGCCAGCCAATTCATGGCAAATCCTACAGAAAATCATTACAAGGCAGTAACCAGGATCCTACGATATCTTAAGGGAGCGCCAGCATCTGGACTATACTTCCCATGCTCCTCCAACATCCAATTGAAGGCCTTCAGTGACTCGGATTGGGCAGCTTGTCCAGATAGCAGGCGATCAGTCACAGGGTATGCTGTTTTTCTTGGTGACTCACTTATATCCTGGAAAAGCAAGAAACAAAGCACAGTGTCAAGATCATCGTATGAAGCAGAATATCGAGCTTTAGCTCACACTGCTTGCGAATTGCAATGGATCCTCTACCTCCTCAAAGACCTTGATGTTGTTCATCCAATGCCTGCACTAATCTACTGAGACAACCAATCAGCCATCCACATTGCAACCAATCCTAACTTTCATGAACGAACCAAACACATAGAGCTGGATTGTCACATGATTCGAAAAAAGGTTCAAGATGACACTGTGAAGCTTCTTCATGTACGCACAGACTCGCAGGTGGCTGACATGTTCACAAAAGCCTTGCGCCCTGCATCTTTCCAATTCCTCCTCTCCAAGCTTGGACTGCATAATCTCTGCCCTCCAGCTTGTGGGCGGGTATTAGGAAAAGGGAACTTTTCACTTCCCTACGATACGCACCGTATCACTTATTTGCTGAAGAGAGGAGAAGCGATATTGCAACAAGACGACGACGTTGCCAAACGGATAATGCTGACGAGCTCCAGCAACCAGCCAACTCATCCTTCCCCTGCAAATTCTGTTAAACATTTCTCAGAGCTGTAGCTGCAGAAATTGCAGATTTGATTTCATTTTCCTTTTGTCATATTGCTCCTCGATGGATTGTATAAGACCAACACTCAATCAATGAATGAAACACACGCTTTCACTCTCACTTTCTATCCCCGATAATACATGCCCACAGAGACAATCCCTGATCCATGTCTCATCGTGAACGCTACATTCTTCACAGTTGCAAACTTAGCCGACATGACTAAGTTCCCTTCGATTCCTGCCTCGTCCTCATCGTCCACAACAATCACAAACTGGAGCAAAAAGAGTAATATAACCCATGAATTCAATCATTCAGTTTCAAATATTCAATGGTGGGAAGCAATGCATAAAAAATAAAAAATCTGACCTTTCCTTGGTAAAGGGTGCTAAGGGCGAGATCAATCGAGGAGTAGCCTGGCGTGGGGCAATCCGGGTCGCCTTCGGCGTCGCTGACGAAGAAATCGATTGTGCCGGTTGTGATTTCGGCGTTAACGGTTCAAAACGGTGTCGGATTGGTGTCGTCGAATGCGGCGCCGTTTTTAGCACCGGCGGCGGAGGCAGTCCAGCTGCTGGCTCTGTTTCTGGGTTGGGTTGTTTTGCATTTGCAGTGAGTTGCTCCAGATACTCCGCCTGAGGAAGGAGGAGGATGGAGGGAGTTGCGCGGGAGGACTTGGCGGGGGAAGTTGGTAGCTCGGGGAAGTAAGGCGGTAGAATCCATCGGTGGTTCGGATTCGTTGATGGAAGTTGTGGATTGTTTATGGACGATGCCATGAGCATACGGTGGTGAAGGAAAAATGCGAGCCTCTGGTTCTGGATTTTGTTTTTTTTTTCGTTTCTTCCATTGTTATTTTAGGGCGGTGGCATTATCCGAAATGGATAAATGGAGTGAAATGATTAATTAGTGATTTTTGGATTACACGGAGTATAATTATTTATTATTGCAAAGAGTCTAGTTGGTTGTATGGTTGAAATTTAAAAATATAAGATTTAATTTCAGTTATAATTAATTTATATACATTTATGCAGGTTTTGATTTTAGTCGCAATTGAATTATTGACATTTATGTTATATTTTTTTACAAGGACAATAAGATTTAAAAATTTTCTCATATTTTAAAATCTTTACCTCAATGTAGAATTTTTTTTGGACCTACAAAGTTATTTGAATTTGCTTCAAAATTTCTACAAATTAACGTTTAAACAGGTAATTTTTTAGAATAAAATCTCTAAACAAATCTAAATCATCCCTCCATGTCTTTACAAAAAAACCAACCCCTCATAGTTTTTAGTACCTTTAATATGGTTTACAAGATGAAGTGTGTAATTTTTTTTGAAAGACAAAAAACAAAATATAAAGATATAATTATTATATTCATTTGAAATTTGTGAAATAGCATTAAATTCAAACACGACTACTCCAAATCTTTAACAGTTATGCTAACAGCTGAGCTACTATAATTTATATATGTCACAAGTCATTTGGTTTGTACAAGATTACGAGGTCATTAATGTCCATTTAATAGTCATCGAAATCCTGAATTATTTGGATAATTACTTCATTAATTAGACTTATTGGTCAACGAAAGAACGAGCAATCAGGCCCCCAATAAACAAGGCTATTAAGGCCAGATTACACGATCCCAAAACGGAGCTCCTATACGAACAAAACTCAAAACGGCCCCCCAAACGGAAAAGGAAACCAAACCCCCAGGACTTCTCTCTCTCAAACCCCCCGCCCCAGCTGCATTTTCCCGGTCATTCGCCGTTCACTCGTTTCCTCCGTCCCTGATTCTCCGGCAGACTGCTTTTCTTCTCGACGGAGTGTCCCAAGCCAAGGTGCTTCATCCTGCACTCGTCGCGCTTCCTCTCGACTTTCTTCCTCTTTTTTATGTTTCCTAATCGGTACTTTGCTTTGTCGCATTTGTATCGCAGGTGATTTATTTTTTTTCTTCTTAGAATGCGGCCGGCGAGGTTATGGTTTTGAATGGAGGTATGGCTGATTCGGCGTCGTTAAGTGCTGTTAAGGAGAACAAGCTATGGAAAGGCGTCTTCGCCGTCGGAGGAATCATGATCACTCTCGTGATCTACGGTGTTCTACAGGTGATTTCCACTGTTCGCACGTTTTGTTTCCCTGTTCATGCGCGGTGTGATACGTTCAGCTAGTTATTCACTGCTGGAAGGACTTTCCTTAGCTTGAAGGATTTTAGGTCATGAGATTATGCGCTGCTGTAGAATCATCGATTGCAAGGGGAGTGTGAGATTTGGAATAGACTTTTCATTCAACACATTGTTCTACAGATGCGTTTTCATTCTAGAGTCTGGATAACTAGGGAATGTCTGTTGTTTGGATGTACAACGCTGCTCTGTAAGTACTGATTCTGAATGCAATCTTATTATTGTGCAGGAGAAGATCATGAGAGTTCCATACGGGGTGAATAACGAGTATTTTAAGTACTCTCTTTTCCTTGTATTCTGCAATCGAGTTACGACATCTGCTATATCGGCTATTTCTCTGGTGGTAAGGAGACAGCACTGGCTGATTTCCCCTTTCATCTGATGATATGGTAGATAGGATTCCATTAATTTCATCTCTTCGGAATCTTATTTTCTAGGCAAGTAAGAAGGCCTTGGATCCTGTTGCTCCAGTCTACAAGTATTGCCTCATATCAATTTCCAACATATTGACCACTACATGCCAGTATGAGGTATAATATTTCATCGTCTGAACATTTCTCACGATCTATTTAGGACAATATATTTTATTTTATACATATGCATCAGGCTATCATTTAAAACTGTTTGTTTTTTCATTCTTGCTGCAACTAATATGGTTTCTGCCTATTTTTCCTAAGCCAGGCCCTCAAATATGTTAGTTTCCCCGTCCAGACACTTGCAAAGTGTGCTAAGATGATTCCTGTTATGGTAAGTCCAGCCCAGTCGTTAATGTAATTGTTGGGCAGTGTGCTCTATCCATTTTTTCAAAAAGCCAGTTGTTTGTAGTCTTTGCTGTTCATTTTCCACCTCTTGGAGGTTCTCCTCCTTCTGACAAATAGGACAGTTCATATACTCTATTAGAATCTTATCCTGGTCACTGATCATCAATGGTGTTGATGCATTGGATCTCTTCCACATTATGCCTTTTCTGTTCGGGTAACTGAGCTTCTATTAATAAATGGTATTACCAATGGGTTGACTTTGTTATTACTATAGTAGGAGGGACTGAATTCACATGCAAAGACTTCCGTGTGAACTGATTATTGGATAAATCATATGTTTTCTTTAGTGGTTCAACATTTCGTTTGTTGTCAGGATTATTTTGTTGAATCCTTTGTTGGTTACCTCTTACACAGATATGGGGAACTTTCATCATGCAAAAGAAATACAACGGAAAAGATTACTTGTTGGCCTTTCTGGTGACCATTGGTTGTTCAGTCTTCATTCTGTTCCCGGTAAGCAATGGCCCTGGCTTTACTCAGTTGTTTTTTCTCTCTTCTAGAAGCAGTGCCTCCTTTCTTCTCCTCTCTTCACTCTGGTTCTATCGTTGATCTACTGGTGACATGCGCCTTAAAAGGGAACTCTATTATAGAAGTATATTTACATTCTGAGCAAACTCCTTAACCTTTTGTTCCCGACGAATTCATTAATAAATTTTTGCACAATCATTATGCTGAGTACTAGAGGGCTGATGATTTTCTGGCTTGATTATAGGCAGGTAGTGATCTAAGTCCATACAGCAGAGGAAGGGAAAATACTGTTTGGGGAGTTTCTTTGATGGCAGGTTATCTCGGGTACTGTTTAAAACCTTCATGTATCAATAAACGTACTGAACTTTGCTTTGTTGGTAACTTGTATATCATTATTATAGCTTAAAACAAACACTTTTAAATTGAAGTTATGCTCGTGATGACGTCTAGATGGTTTGTGCTTTGAAAGGGATATGTAGGATGCTTAAATCACACTAGTTGGCTTATTTTACTGCTTACTCGGGTTTCCAATCATTCTTTCAAAAATGATGAAATGGTTGCCTATTTCGTTTTGTTTATGTGAACTACAGTGTGGACAACACATATTTGTAGTAGTCCTTCGAAAATAGGATGAAAAGTTTGGTAGTGTCATCAAGCTAAGCTTCTCATTTCCGTTGCGGACAGGTTTGATGGGTTTACTAGCACATTCCAGGACAAACTATTCAAAGGATACGATATGGAAATACATAACCAAATTTTCTACACAACTTTGTGTTCGTGCTTTCTTAGTTTCACAGGTGACCTTACCACACTTGAAAATCTTTTCAGTGATCTGCTGTATAACTTTATGCATCCGTCTCAACATCTTCTGCGTGGTAAAATATCCAACGTCTGCTGATTTTTTGCTGTAGGTATGATACTACAAGGACATCTGCTACTAGCAATAGACTTCATTTCTCGGCATCACGATTGCTTCCTTGACGTTGCATTGCTCTCCGCAGTGAGTATTCTCTTTTTCTTGTATTCCTTTACCTGTATGATATCAACCAAATTTGTAACATCTCAATTTTCCAGCATATGTTCTCTTAAGAGTTCACTTAACAGTTCCAAACTCTCAATGCCATTGTTATATGATCACGATCTTCTCGTGTTGTTGCTTAAGCAGTTGCGATCTATAACGTCCCTTTCAGGTCGCAACAGCTAGTCAATTCTTTATTTCATATACAATCCGCACATTCGGCGCTCTGACTTTTGCCGCGATAATGACAACTAGACAGGTAAGTTAGAATCTCATACACAGATACAAACTACGAATTAAGTTCATCTGACCAATGCTGTATCTGATTCATTTTGTTGCTTCTTATCGTCTCCTCATCCCTCAAGTTGGTGAGCATCTTGCTATCCTGCGTCTGGTTTTCCCATCCTCTCAGCTGGGAGCAATGGATTGGAGCTGTAAGTCCCTCCCTGTTTCAATTCCGTAGTCAATGCCGGTCTCCCCCCACGGTGAACTAATTATGTTGCTGCGTTTTTTACCAGGCCATTGTCTTCGGTTCTCTATACGCAAAGAACTTGTGGAGAAACGCACCTCCAAAGGCTCCACCTCAACCTTCTGAAGTATTAGAAGAAGAAGGCGCTTTGATTCCCCCAAAACAATGACTGACAAAGCTGACACTCAAAAGACAATTCTCGTTATTCGTCTCAAGATTCCCTATTCGATTAGGCTTCTCAGGGACGTGTTAAACCCCAGTTTTCCTGCAAGTAACTGATGATATCAAGCAGATGCTAAAAGGGGTCATGTTCTCCATTAATGGAGGCTGTTGAGTTAGATTGTATAATCCTGTCAAATTACACTCTTTGCTTGATCTTGTCAAATTTTCTAAATCGGCGTCTGTTAACGGAAGAAACAAAAACAAATTCATGACGATGATTTCCTCAGGTGCCATGTGTCACCCTGGGTCCCACTAAATCGTGACAAAAAAAGGCCCCGGAAACCTCGGCGGAGAGATTCCCTTCGTCACCGTCACAGAATTACGTGGACACTTTATTACTCTCTTCATAACTCTAATAGAGTCGTTATCCGCTTCCCCATTTCTGTCTCTCTCGTAATAGGACACGTGTTTCTCTCCTCCCACCGCCGTTTCTTTCCTATAGCTCTGCTGTTTGGCTAACCAGAAACCCCGCGAAAAGAAAACTCCGATCATGGATGTTGATCTGATGCCCAAGTGGCCGAAGAATGTGTACGCAGGCGACGGCGGCTCCTACCACGCCTGGTCCCCCGACGACCTAGTCATGCTCCGCCTCGGGAACATCGGAGCCGCCAAGCTCTACCTCCGGAAGCACGGATTATCCCTCCCTCATTACTCCGATTCCTCCAAGGTCGTCTACGTTCTCCAAGGTCCGTCCCAATTACTTCTGGATTTTGATTTATATCTGAGTGCGGATTTCCTTTCCCCCCCTCTGATCATTTGATTACTATGGAACAGAGGGTGTTGAATTTTGATCCTCAGCTTTTGGTTGCCACGTGTAACTTTCTTTGGGCAGGAAACGGTGTGGCGGGGCTTGTTCTACCGGAGAAGGACGAGAAGGTGGTCGGAATCAAGAAGGGCGACGCAATCGCCCTCCCATTCGGCACGGTGACGTGGTGGTACAACGAGGAAGACACCGAGCTAGAAATTCTCTTCTTAGGAGACACCTCAAAGGGACACAATGCAGGTTCCTTCACTGATTTCTACCTAACAGGCTCCAACGGCATCTTCAACGGCTTCTCCACCGAATTCGTATCCCGAGCGTGGAATCTAGAAGAAACCTCCGTAAATTCCCTTGTAAGATCCCAATCGGAAAGAAGGATAGTCATGCGGGATGGCGGCATTAAGTTCACCGATCCGGTGAAGGCGGATCGTGGTAGACTGGTGTCGAACTGCGAGGAAGCACCGCTTGATGTCGACATCAACAGAGGAGGCAGGGTGGTTGTGCTGACCACCAAGAACTTGCCCTTGGTTGCCGAGATTGGGATCGGTGCTGATTTGGTGAAGCTTGACGGTGGGGCGATGTGCTCCCCTGGCTTTTCTAGCGACTCTGCATTGCAGGTGACTTACATTGTGAGCGGGAGTGGTAGGATTCAAATTGTGGGTGTGGATGGGAAGAGGGTGTTGGATACGATTGTCGAGGCGGGGCAGTTGTTCGTGGTTCCGAGATTCTTTGTCGTTTCGAAGATCGGGGGTCCTGGCGGGATGTCGTGGTTCTCCATCATCACCACCCCTGAGTAAGTCTTAGCTATTTCATGGTTGGATTGGACCATTATCACTTGAGAGAGGGCTGGTTAGGTTAGTCTGTGGTAGGAGCCGTTCTAGAACTATAAAAATCAAGTACCGATTAGGTTTTTGATCTCATAACGCGATAACGTGGTCTAAACCACTAGTTAGGTAGCGAGGTTAGAAGCGCGAGAGTTTAGGCCATAGGCTAGACAACTGCGACGGCAGATAGAATATTGATTGTCTCTAATGTCGTGAACTTATTTCTCTTGTTGTGTTTGATCATTTCGGCGGGCCGGGCAGCCCAATATTCACTCACTTAGCAGGAAGGACCTCGGTGTGGAAGACATTGTCGCCGGCAGTGCTGGAGGCGTCGTTCAATGTGTCGTCGGAGGTTGAGAATATGTTCAGAAATAAGAGGGTTTCCGACGAGATTTTCTTCCCACCGCCATCGAAATGAATTTGGTGAGAGACTTGTGGCTGCGATTTAATCGTTGTTTTCATCAAGATTTTACAACTTTGGCTCTTAATTTTTTCCTTGTGCTTGTTTACTTTTTTTCTATGTGGAGTTCAGTTTACAGCTGCGTATATATATGTGTGGACTGTGGACGATAAAATCGTATACTTGTGTATATAATCATATATACTTGTGTTTATACTGTATTAATACCACAGAGTGTTTATAGTTCTTTTCTTTCAATTCTTCTTCTTCTTCTTTACACTAAAGAAAGGCTACTGCACTTTAACATTTTAACCGCCGTACTTCCGAAGAAATAACCGTGGTCTACAAGCAAAAAGGCCATAAAAACCAATGATTTATAAACCGTACTGGCCGGTGTAACCGGATGAACCGTGTACCGATTAACATGCCGGTCCGATACAATTAGGTAGGATGAAAATTGGTTTTTTTATGATTTTACGGTTGAACCGGTGAACCGTGGTCGTATTAGTCGCTATCAATCGTACCGTGGTTTGTTACAGGAAAAAAATCCCCACCATTTTTAAAGAGGAATGAGACAACGATGATGTCATTAGAACGTGGTTTGCTACAGAAAAAGTGACGATAGCACATGCAACGATAATGATGAAAAAGAAGAAGAAGAAGAGACTATACACAATAATGATGAAGAAGATATGTTAGCGTTGCAGTAGGTATTGTTATGTCATTACCAAATATTTGACTCGGGTTAGGTTTATTTATAATTTGGTACCTAAAGTATAACCAACTTTTAAAGATGTATAGTATTTTAACATAATAACAAGATTAGTCCTTGATATTTTTATATTTTATCAAATATGTTTAAAATGTTATGTTTTATCAAGTTAGATTTTGATATGAAACTCTTTGTACTACCGGTATGATCCGGTTATATTACTAACTTACACAGTATGGTATTTTACTATTAATTTATATATTTATTTTTATTTAATATTACAAACGGTTGAACCGGTATGAAACCGCGGTTGAAACGTCAAACCTCCTACCACTAGACTTCCTGATATGATGTCCGGTACGGTCTTGAAAACATTGATAAAAACTGACATATCACGACAAAAACTAACTTGTATTACGTGTCTAATTGAGTAGCACACTATTAACAGCGTATGTGATTGGATATAATTTCCTGACAAGCTAGCTTATACGCCTAATTATTGTTACTAGAATTATCCGTATGATATGATGTTGCGGAAAGTTTTAGAGAATAAGTGGAGATAGATGGACTTCTATTTTGTTATAGAAAATGCATTAGCAAAATGAAAGCGTGAGATAATTTAAGTCATGTCAATTGAAGAATGGAAAATACCACAAGACCCATAAAGTATAATACGTTAGGTTAAAATAAAACCTTCATAAAATAAAGTCCCAATAAACTCAAAATAAAACACTAATAAGAGAACCAAACACTATTTATTCAATAGTAATAAATAGAACTTTTATTTTGTTATAAAAAACGTATTAGCAAAATGAAAGCGTAAAATAATTGAAGTCATATCAATGAAAAAATGGAAAATGCCACAAGACCCATGAAGGGTAATGTGCGAGCTCAAAATAAAACCCTCATAAACTCAAAATAAAGCCTCAATAAACTCAAAATAAAGTCTCAATAAACTCAAAATAAAGCGCTAATAAAAGAATCAAACATTATTCATTCAATAGTAATTCATGTTCTTTTTTTTATAATTAAAATAATTGATATTTGCGTAAAGGCTAACATAGATGAATTAAGATAGATTAACATAAACATTAGAATTAGAAGCATACAATTGGTACTAGAGTCCTGCTCTAATATGACCTATATTTGCGTAAAGGGCGACGTAAATGAATCAAAATAGACTAACATAAACATTAAAATTTGAAACATATATAGTTAGTTATATATTACGTGCTTAATTAAATACCATATAACTGTATGTCTATTATTATATCAAACTTGTATTGAGTTTTTGCTTTCGTTTTCTTGTGGTGTGCAAAAATAAGGGGCCAAGTGATATAACTTCACTACACATTAGTACTTGGAGAAATAAAAAGGGGCAACTACTCGCACCTCCCACTTCTTGAACGTTGGAACCAATTTTTTAATTTTTAATTTAATTTGGTGTCACAAAAACGGTTCATTTGGGCACTGTCTCGAATCTTAGATTTTACATTAATGCTCATATTACGTAAATCCCTATGTTCAAGGACCATTCTGACTGGTTGATCGCCACTGATTCCTAACCGCGGTAAAAAAATTCACAATGCTCGTCGCGATTAGGAACGTCCACGAGGACATTCAGAATGGGTTTCGACATAATATGTACAGGTCTCGTTTTTTTCTATAACAATGAATCCTTGCGAAGGTGCTAAAAAAGGAGTAAAAAGTGCGCATCTCCAGGCTGAAAATCGGAGTTACTTGGCTATCTTTGTATATCAATTTTCGTAAAGAACTTGCTATTCGCTCTTAGTTGTCGTTTTCAGTTTGACGTCGATCGGCGAAATAATGGGTGACAATTGCTGAGGAGTGATCGATAACTAACCACCTCCCACATCACTGTGAAATAATTGATGAGAGGGGCGCAACTCCTACGTACCTAATTGCTGGAGTGCGGGTCGAAAATGCATGTAATGGTCACTAAACTTGTATTTGTGTTCGAAATAATAGTCGACCCATACGTAATGGCATATGAAAGATGAGAATTGTGACTTTCCCTGCCTCCTTCTGGTTTCAATACGATCAATCATTGCGCCGAATTCTCTGGACCGAAACATGGGTAAGCCATAGCTCACCCCAACTCCCCCCCTTGGATATATGCACCGGTGTTTAAAGGTTTAGCTAACTTATATAAGAACTCGACATAAATTTTTATTTCGAAAAATTTATATCGACTTTCAACGTTGTTTGATTTTGGGACCATATATGGTTGGCCCACCGGCGGTTCCGTCAATGCTAATCTAATTGAAGCTTAACAAACAATGTAATATGTTTTATTTATTTATTTAAGACAAACAGTGTAACAAGTTAATGTACACCAGATGCCATGCTGATGCACTTGAAGTACTCGATGAATTTAGTAAATCTTTTTAGGAGGTTCCAATAACCATGGATGGAATTTATTAAATTTTTATTGTGCGATGGTTGGCTGTTGACGGACTAGCACTTACATAATTACATTTTACGGTGGATATTGAATATCCCATAACTAATAAAATAAATATCCCTTCATTTCATTGGTAGTTGCTACCTACCACCAGAGAGCTAGCTCCATACTTATACACACAAAACCATTGATTTCTTAACCATTTCATCTTTCTTCACCCCCCCAAATGCTCACCATGATCGTCGAGCTTCTCTCCCTCCTAGCCATACTCGCCTTCTTCGCCCTAACCCTAGCTCGAAATGCACGAAACAACAAAGACCTCCCTCCGGGACCCATGTCCCTTCCGGTCATCGGCCATCTCCACCTCATCGGACCACTAATCCACCACACTTTCCACGACCTCGCCTCACGCTATGGCCCGCTCATGAACATCAAGCTCGGCTCCATCTCGGCCATCGTGGTCTCCTCTCCGGACCTGGCTCGCGAATTCCTCAAAACCCACGAGATCAACTTCTCGATGCGGGCCAGCACCATTGCCATCGACTACCTCACCTACAACAACATCTCCTTCGCCTTCGCACCCTACGGGGCTTACTGGAAGTTCATCAAGAAGATAAGCACGTTCGAGCTCCTTGGTAACCGAATGTTGAACCAGTTCCGTCCCATCCGTACCGAGGAGCTCCACAGTCTGCTGAAATTTCTGGGACAGAAGTCCCAAAATTGTGAAAAAGTCAACCTCAGCCAGGAGCTGCTGAGGTTTGCCAACAACGTTATCTGCCAGATGATGTTAGGAATGCGTGCCTCAGGGACTGATGGGCAGGCTGAGGTGGCTAGGGGGCTGGCCCGCGATGTGACACAGATATTTGGAGAGTTCAACGTGTCGGATTTCGTGTGGTTCCTTAAAAAATGGGACGTCCAAGGGTTCAAGAGGAGGTCCGAGGATATACGGCGGAGGTTTGATAACCTTTTGGAAGGGATTGTGTCGGAGAGGGAAAAGGTGAGGGCGGAGGAGCGGCGGAGGAGTGGCGCCGGCGGGAAAAAGAGGGAGGCGGTGGATTTCTTGGATCTGATGTTGGACGTCATTGAGGACGAGGATGCGGAGATCAAGTTGACTAGAGATCACGTTAAAGCATTGGTCCTGGTAATAACACGATTTTGCAACAATTTTTTTAGTATAAAAATTAAAAACAAATCGATGAGTTGATCAATCGGTGCGGTTAATAATCAATCATTCTTGACCGGTTAATTTAGATTATAAAAAAATAGGTTAATTAATAAACAAACTAAGATCAGTTAATATAAACATGGGTATGGCAAATTAAAAAATCTCAAAACATTAGCTAACTAATTAATCAATCGAAATTGATATGTTAATATATTTTAATCGTGAATCATAACCGAATAATTACTATCCACTCGTTTCGAAACCATAACTGTTTATCATATGGTACATATTCACGTGACGTGCCATCAAGGCATCAATAATGCATGAATTTTACTATTTACCAAGTACACTAATTGCGCAATTGTTTTTACTGTCTAGGATTTCTTTACAGCAGGAACAGACACGTCAGCGGCGTCGCTAGAGTGGGCCCTATCGGAACTAATCAACCACCCAAAGGTTCTCCGAAAGGCTCGGGAAGAGATAGACCGGGTCGTCGGGGAAACCCGGCTGGTGGAGGAATCCGACGGGCCGAATTTGGTATACATCCACGCCGTGATCAAGGAGGCGTTCCGCCTCCACCCGTCTATTCCGATGATCACTAGGAAATGCGTGCAGGAGTGCGAGATCGGCGGGTACCGGATCCCGCTCAACTCGATGTTGTTCGTCAACATGTGGTCGATCGGGCGGAACCCGAAGTACTGGGACGACCCGTTGGAATTCCGACCCGAGCGGTTTTTGGACAGCCAGGTGGACATGAAAGGGCAGCACTACGAGCTGCTTCCGTTCGGGAGCGGGAGGAGGATCTGCGCCGGGATGGCGCTGGCTCTACAGGAGCTGCCGGCGGCACTAGCGGCGGTGATCCAGTGCTTCGATTTCGAGGTGGTGGGCCCCGGGGGAGAGACTGTGAAGGGGGAGATGCCGGTTGATATGTCGGAGCGGCAAGGGTTGACGGTGCCGAAAGCGACGGATCTGGTGTGCGTGCCGGTGGCGCGTGACGGGATTAATCTGGAGAGTTTGTTGTCGTCATCTGGTTAATTTTGTTTTTTAGTTTATTTATTTTGGATTTTGCAATTATTGTGTTCGTTGTTTTGTGAAGAAGTAATACGACGTTGTCGGTCTAACCTCAACTCTTCCCTCAATAAAGATTTAGATGTTTTAATATTTGTTTCTCCGACAGAAGAGATTAAAATAATATTTTAAATTTTTTTAAAAGATCAAGATGTGAGATTGGTTTAATACATTTGAAGAGATGACAAAAGCTTTTTTTGTTATTAAATAAAAAGTTCCGTTTGTACCATGATGAACAACTTTTATTTATAAAATTTTGACAATAATGTTGCTCTTAAAAGGGACAAAGTATTTCGTAATAAAAAACGGGAGAGAACAAGCTTTACAGTTTTTTCAACATAAATTTAAACTTGTCAGATTCGTAATAAAATAGACTAACACCAATGAATAAACTAATTTATTAATATCTTTCGATATTCAACACCCCTTATTCCTTCCGCACATCAACGTTCATTTGTGACGTGTAATGGATTCTATCCCAATATCTTTCAGGACACAGCATACATGTAGCAATCGAGTATAGGTAATGGACTAGCAGCTACAACCCATTCTTTCGCATTAATTCGTTCTTTGATCTATTGTCCAAGAGTGAATATATAGCGAAAATAAAAAGAAGTTTGGTAGATTGAGTGGTCGAAAATTCTCAATATCTACGACAAAACTTCAAAATATCCAGCTAGCTCTCTGGCTACTTGCAGCAAGTCGTCTGACATCGCTGCAATTTCAGGTCTAACAAGAGCACTTTTCGCATTATAACTATGAACAATATTAGTTGATTTGAAAATTTTGAAATTTATTTTTGTAAAAATGGACAATTTTCGTAGGTAAAACATTTTGAAAATTGATAATTTAGATATAAAAATTAAAAAATTTCAAAATTGGATAGTATTTAACATGCATGTTGGGAATGAGTAAAAATTGAGGTTTCGCCATGTTCAATTCTTCAAATAATAGCCAAATGAAGTTAGAAGCGTATTTCAATGTGCTAGAATAACACCCAGTAAAATTATATTTTAACTACGTATGATCATTATTTAAAGGGGTTACCATAATCAAAATTGATTTTTTAGCCATTTCCAACATACATATCAAATATTAGTCAATTTAAAAATTTTGAAATTTTATTGTGAAAATGGTCAATTTTCATAGGTTTAACCGTTAGAAATTGACAATTTTGACATGAAATTTTTTAAATTTTTTAAATTTTAAATTGGCTAATATTTGATATGCATGTTGAGAATGGCTAAAAATTAAGTTTTTACCATGTTAATCCCTTCAAATAATAGTTAAAAACATTTTTCAATATACTAGAATAACACTGAGTAAAATTGTTTTTTAACTACGTATGATCATTATTTATAGGGGTTACCATAATCAAAATTGATTTTTCAGCCATTTCCAGCGTACATGTCAAATATTAGACGATTTGAAATTTTTGAAATTTTCTTGTGGGAATTGTCAATTTCCATAGGTTAACTCCCTTTGGAAATTGACAATTTAGACATGAAAATTCAAAGTTTTAAAGAGGCTAATATTTAACACACATGTTGAGAATGACTAAAAATTAAGGTTTCACCATGTTAAACCTATCAAATAATAGCCAAATGAAATTCAAAATATTTTTCAACGTTCTAAAATAACAACAAGTAAAATTGATTTTTAACTACGTATGATCATTATATATAGGGGTTACCATAATCAAACTTGATTTTTTACCATTTCCAACGTGCATGTCAAATATTAGTCAATTTAAAAATTTTGAAATTTTCTTGTGAAAATGGTCAATTTCCATAGGTTTAACCCCCTTTGGAAATTGAAAATTTTGACATGAAAATTATTTTTTTTAAAATTGACTAATATTTGACATGCATGTTGGGAATGGCTAAAAATTGAGGTTTCACCATGTTAAATCCTTCAAATAATAGCCAAATGATGTTAAAAACATTTTTCGACGTGCTAGAATAACACTGAGTAACATTATTTTTTAATTACGTATGATCATTATTTATAGGGGTTACCATAATCAAAATTGATTTTTTAGCCATTTCCAACGTGCATGTCAAATATTAGAAGATTTGCATCTTTTGAAATTTTCTTGTGGAAATTGTCAATTTCCATAGGTTAACCCCTTTGGAAATTGACAATTTTGACATGAAAATTCAAAGTTTTTAAAGAGGCTAATATTTCACATGCATATTGAGAATGACTAAAAATTAAGATTTCACCATATTAAGCCTTTCAAATAATAACCAAATAAAGTTAAAAACATTTTTCAACGTGCTAAAATAACACCAAGTAAAATTGATTTTTAACTACGTATGATCATTATTTATAGGGGTTATCATAATCAAACTTGATTTTTTAGCCAATTTCAACTTGCATGTCAAATATTAGTCAATTCAAAATTTCTAAAATTTTCTCGTGAAAATGGTCAATTTCCATAGGTTAACCACTTTGGAAATTGACAATTTTGACATGAATTTTTTTTTTTATAAATCTGCTAATATTTTACATGCATGTTGGGAATGGCTAAAAATTGAAGTTTCACCATGTTAACATCTTCAAATAATAGCCAAAAGGTGTTCAAATAACACCGAGTAAAATTGATTTTTAACTACGTTTGATCATTATTTATAAGGGTTGCCATAATGAAACAATATTTTTTAGCCATTTGAAACATGATGTCAAATATTAGTCAATTTAAAATATTTTAAATTTTCTTGTGAAAATGGTCAATTTACCTAGGTTAACCCCTCTGGAAATTGACAATTTTGACATAAAAATTCAAAGTTGTTAAAGAGACTAATATTTGACATGCATGTTAGGAATGGGTATTAATTAAGGTTTCACATGTTCAGATTTTCAAATAATAGCCAAATAAAGTTAAAAGCGTATTTTAACGTGCTAGAATAACACCGAGTACAATTTATTTTTAACTACGTTTGATCATTATTTATAGGGATTACCATAATAAACTTGATTTTTTAGTCATTCCTAACATGGATGTCAAATATTAGTCGATTTGAATTTTTTGAAATTTTCTTATGAAAATGATCAATTTTTATAGGTTTTACCCTTTGGAAATTGACAATTTTGACATGAAAATTGAAAATATTTAAAGTGGTTAATATTTGACATGCATGTTGGGAATGACTAAAAATCAAGGTTTTATCATGTTAAACCCTTCAAATTTTTTGGTTTATGTGTCGAATCTCCTAGTCTAGCTTTCGAAGTTACGCTTAAGGTTGCTAGAGTTTTATTCGTAGTTTGTGTATTTTAAATCACCATAAATTTTTTATATTTGAAATTACAAAGGAATTAGGGTCAAGTATAACCTTGTATTTGATTTAATATCAAATGTAAAACTCAAATCTCATTCAAACACTACAATTTAATATTTAAAATACTAAATACAAATGTCAAATACAAATACACCTATCCAAATCCACCTTTATATAATTTTTATTTTTTTTAATGGGACAAGAGGTCTAGTTCAAAATAAAAATCATAATTCGGGAAATTGAAGAGAAGAGCAAGTTGTACCCAGTACCTACTGGCTACTAGGCTCACGAACCATCTATTCATGTTGAATTATTGTATATGCTACATTATTGAGTTTACTGACCAACTATCTATTAATGTTAAGTCTCGAGTTTGAATAAGTCCGTGAGCCTTTGAGCAAAGTGTACCTTAAAGAAAATTTGGCTCATTTAAAATCGAGCCGAATCGCAAATTTGGCTTATTTGAAATCGAGTCAAGTAACGTTTTCTGAGTCTAACTCAAACCGCAATCTCTCCTTTAACCGGATCCTAGCCTGTTAGCTATTACTTGGGCCTCCCCCGAGAAGAAAGATTCAAACAGTCCATTTGTTGCGCTTTGTAGAAAGCCCATTTGTCAGTTCTTTCGAATATCCTCACCGGCGGTTGCCGCACAAATTCCCGTTCCTTCTTCCGATGACCGTACCAAGATACGAACAAGAAGCTACCCTCCTTTATTCTCTCGATTTCAACGGGATAGTAATCTACGATGCTTCCAATTTCAAGAGCAATCAAATGGCACACCCAATCCGACTCTTCCTGTGCTGTTAGATTGTACAGAGCTTTCCATTCCCACAAACCAAAATCCAAAACCCAAAATCCTGACAATTCACAGAGCCGGCGGCAGCGGCGACACCGGAAAAACATACCATTCGTCACCGCCGTGAAGGAAACCGGAGAACCAGAAGACGCATTGGCGCTCTTTAGCGAGTACACCCAAATGGGGATCAAACACGACTACCCTTCGTACTCAGCTCTCATTTACAAGCTCGCTCGCTCTCGCAACTTCCAAGCCGTCGAGGATGTTCTCGGTCAATTGCAAGCTAGTAACATTCGATGTGGGAGTGAGAAACTCTTCATTGCTCTATTCGATCATTACGGGAAATCCGGGTTGTCCGATAATGCAGTCAAGCTGTTCGAGAAAATGCCAAAGTTCAACTGCGAAAGAACGTCTCAGTCTTTTAACGGTCTATTGAACGTTCTTGTTGACAGCGACCGTTTGGAAGAAGCAAACAAGCTGTTTGAAAAGTCCAACAAGATGAGGATCCGTCTGAATTCAGTGCCGTTCAATATAATGATCAAAGGATGGCTAGGAAAAAAAGATTGGGATCACGCACGCCAGGTGTTCGACGAAATGCTCGAGAGAAAAATCGAACCGAGCGTGGTCACTTACAACAGCCTCATCGGCTATCTATCTCGAAAGGGTGAAGTTGGCAAGGCGAGAGAGCTCTTCAACGAGATGATTTCGAAAGGGAAGCGACCGAACGAGGTGACTTATGCGTTGTTAATGGAAGGATTATGCTCCATGGGAGAGCATAAGGAGGCTAAGAAGTTGATGTTCGACATGGAATATCGAGGGTGCAAGCCGAAAGTTTTGAACTTTGGGATCTTGATGAGCGATCTAGGGAAGCGAGGCAAGATCGAGGAAGCGAAGGCTTTGCTTGTCGAAATGAAGAAGAAGAGGAAGTTGAAGCCGGATGTTGTAACTTATAATATACTGGTGAATTGTTTGTGTAAAGAAGGGAGGGTTTCGGAGGCGTATAAGGTGTTGCTGGAGATGGAGATGGGAGGGTGCGAGGCGAATGCAGTGACGTATAGGATGCTGGTTGATGGATTTTGCAGGGAAGGGGATTTCGAAGGTGGGTTGAGAGTGTTGACTGCGATGTTGAGTAGTAAGCATTTCCCGAGAACTGAGACGTTTGTGTGTATGGTTGGGGGATTGCTTGAATCTGGGAATGTTGAAGGAGCTGGGTTTGTGTTGGAGGAGATGCGTAAGAGGAAATTGGCATTGGGTTGGGATGGCTGGGAGGATCTGGTGAAGGGTTCGTCTGACAGTGACGAAAAATTGAGGGAACTTGTGAATCGAGTGATTGAGGGATACAAATGATGGTTTCTTTACCAATGTGGGATCGATTCACTTAACTCCTCTCCAGAAGTTCGTGCTTTTGGGACGGCATAGTGTAACCGGATTCGATTGATGAGCTAACGGAAGGGGATGATTTGGGGCTGGCTCGATCGATGATTCTGTTTCGTAAATCGTATACAACAATGATCCAAGGTCTGGTCCCTATGAATAGAACTTAGGAGAACGGTTAAGTTGGTGAAATTTGTGATCCTTTAATATTTCTCCTTATGGTTATTAGTACGAAAGCAGAGAAACAGAACAAAAGGACATAATCCAATCCAAATCCACAACGGATTTCTTCAATTTCTGTAGCCTGATCTTTCCCCCTTATGGTTATTTATGTAATTGTATGTTATTATGAACTAATGTTAAACATGATACTTATCTACTGTTTGATTTTCATATAACAACAACGGGTATCTAGGTCTTCGAACGGATTTTTAGAGGTTCTGTCCCGATTGAACCTCTCACTTATCCAGTTCGATATATCTGGTGAAGATTCAAATAACCTCACATTCATCAGACGGACAAAGATTATAACTCAGTTCACAAAATAATTTACATAAAGAAGCAATTGGACACAACCTTTTAAAACATTTTATCTTCATCCTAAAAAGATGGAATTAAAGCACAGGTGGTTCGTCGACCAAGAACAGCCTTCAACAACCAAACTGGAAAGCATGGAAGACTGAAAAAAAGGCTATGGTTCCAAAAAAGTTGCCAATCATATACTAATTAATCCATCTTGCTTGCTTTTCTTGGACCCATTTCCCCCTATTTCCAAACCTTTATCCACGGTAAAAAAAAACTACCAGAAAGAACACATAAAAACACAAAGCAGAAGGAAATTTGAACTGAGTTTGAAAACATCTTGAACACCTCTTTTACGATATCCAAGCTCATAAATTTTGGTCGAAGACTTACTTTATTCAGTAGACAAAAACTCTCAATGAATATACTTCGGATGTCACGGGCATTCATCCATAAAAGAGAAAACCATCATTCAGTAGTACAGTGGAGAGACATCCCCAACTAACTGTTCGAAGAAATGTTTTTTCTCATAATTGAAACTTTCCAGTTTCCACCATTTAGTAAATGGATGTGCCCACATCTCCATTCACAACTAGTCAAGAAAAAAGGAGTCGTCATATCATTATCCCCCCACCAATTTCAAATAGGATCGATCGTACTACTAATCGTTCGTTTCAGCTCAATCTAACATCAAATTGGGTAATATCGATCGACGTAACTATCAACGTAAGTACCGGTTTGGCTCGGAAATGGTTGATTTTCGACGAATAACAAGTACAATCAACACTGAAAACATCAGGATAAATCGGCAACGTGTATAGAAAGCCAAGTTCACAAGTTTTGTTGTGCATTCTGCACTGTTTTGAGGGCGTGCCGATGTTGCCAGAGATCATGTGCTGGAAATATTGTCAGAATCATAGAATTCAGGGGTCCTCTGTTTTTTTTAAGCTTTTCAGAAATGGAGGAACATTCACGATGATGATGATGATGAAGACAAGTAGAGGTCAAAATGTGAGAGAGCACGAGGCACTCATTGTGGCGGGCGTACGGCGACAAAGGATAAAACAAACAAACAAGGTGGGTTTCTGGACATGGATCGAGAGGCAGCTATCATGGCTTTTCTTTTCTGGCCAGAGCATGCGTTTTTCGACGTTATCTATCTATATATGCATCTCTGTGATCCAACTGTGGCTGCAAGCAGCACCAACACAGCCGTAATCCATGATCGATCATCCCAAGCCTACAAGGTTTAAGTCCAACCGCATACTGTGACAAAAAAAATACCTTTTCCGGCGGATAATAACGGCATAAGCCTAGTGTTCCAACATGAGGATCTCTACTTCTGATCCAACAAATATTTATTGTTCCAACATGATGTTTGTGAAGAATTGAAGTTGGGTTCAGTTTAAACATATGTCCTTGATAAATGTTTGTGCATTTAACGTTATTCCATTTCATCATAACAAATGTATGTCAGAAAATGAGTTCCCAGAAACAAGCATATTCGGATACAGTATCACATGCAAGCATGGACAGGGTGCAGCACTATTTCAAGTGACACACGGCTGGCCAGTATTCAAAATATGGCAGCCAGCTGTCGACATTGTCAACATTAAAAAAACAACTCTATTGCAATCATTTTCGGAAAATTTAAGTTCATCTCACAAATTTTTTAAACTAAGAACAAAAGGGATCATCATCATCATCAAAACATATATTCAGTTCATCTCTGTCACTCTTTAAAAAAAAAAAATCCTTTCTTGATCAGAGAGCATGACCAGCAAAGCAAGTGTGACAATCCTCACCTTTTTATAATCAACCCAACAACCATCCTTCAACTTGCTTCCTACCAAATCCAACAACACCAAAACTTTCACACTCAAAACCTGACTAACTACCATCATCCTTATTCTAAGTTGACCATGTCGGAGCAGTGGCCGGCGGAGGCCGCGGCGGCAAATCCGACGTGGACCAGAGCTGTGCACTCTTCACTTTGGAGATGCTGGACAGCACACCCATGGCTGTCACGTTCCCCTTCACTGTAACCTTCTTCGTCGCCACATCAATGCTGAACGACGTGACCCCTGTAGCCAAAAAATTTTTACAGATTGGTTAATTGATAGGGACCAATCAATCTACCACCATTCAATGTTTTAAAAGCTTTTTTGTCCGTTAGCTTCTGTGTTTGTTGCATATTCCCATTTATAGGTAACGTTATGATCTATGAAGGTGAAAATGGAAACGTCAATATTTACTTTTCATTACTGCGTGGTGTAATTAATGTGTGAAAATTAATTGAGGAATGAAAATGACTGTTCGTCGACGACGTACTGACTCACCTTCCATTTTGGAGATGTGCTTCCTCACTTTCCCTTCGCATCCTTTGCAATGGATCGACACCCTCAACTCCACCACCTAATAACATCGAATCGTGAAATCGTAAGATTGATTCGGAACGAAACCGTTGTGAAAATGTGGTAATTTGGATATGCTCTGTTTTTTTAATCGTACCTGAACGTCGGGAGGACGGACGGGGGAAGAAGATTTCCGGACCGGAGGGCAATCTTGGGATTTGACTAGCTGAGTATTATTATTATTCGCCGGAGTAATTTCCGAAACGGGGTCGTTTTTGTGAGACGAATCAGATCTCACCCAACCGATCAATTCGGTTCGTTTCGGGAGGTAGTCACCGGAGGCAGCAACGGCGGGGGAATGGCGGCGTTCGATTTCACGGACGGGTGCGTAATCATAGACGGAGCTATTCAGCTTGATTTTGTTGCGGTTTTGTTGACCGCCGGAAACCCAATTGGCATATGGCAGCGGAGCCGCCGCCGGTGCATCGTGGGTGAGGAGATGAGTGGAGGATTCGGAGCGGGAGTGGTGAGGGCGGTGACGGAGGCGGAGGAAGTCTGCAACGTCGGCGGAGCTCCTCCTGCGCAGCGGGAGGTCGGAGGAGGAGGTGCTCTGTTTTGGCTTATCGGAAGCAGAGGAGGGTTTCTTGTAGAGGTCGGTAACGGCGACGGCGGAGGTGCTACGGCGGCGGAGATTTTCGGAGGGAATGAGATCGTGGGAAGAAGAACATGGGGCGAAGATGGGTGTCAGCTTGGGAGTGGAAGGTGCGGAGTGGTAATGGTGGCGAACCATGGAGCGGTGGTCGAGGCTGGAGCAGATGGCGGTGGAAGAAGGGGATTTGCAGAAGATGTCCATTTTCTTCATTGTTGAAGGAGGAGGAGGAGAAGAAGAATGGAAGATTGTGATGTTGGTGGTTTAATGGAGTATTGGAACAGAGGGAAAAACAGAGAGTGGTGGGTGGAAAGGTTTAATAGTAAGAAAGAGATGGATGAATGGGGTTATTTATTCATGTTAGGGGGGTTTGGAGGAAGAAGGTGTGATTTTGAATGATGATGATGATGAATCTGGATCTTACTTTAATCAAAGGTGTGACCTTTAACAAGTGTCACTCTCTATTTCTTTGAATTTTTATTTCATGCAAGTTAGATATGGTTATAGCTTACAAGGGATTAAATGTGTTTCAGGAATTTATGATTTTTTTTTATTGTCTACCCATGGTTAGGCCTTAAGACAGTTTCATCCCTATATTTTAGTAATGATTCAAATGAGGTGGACGGTGAAGTGTTATTATATTAGTAATGGGTTGGAATGTGTATGTATTCGTTAAATTAATCATTTTGTTAATTTGAAAAATTAATTAGTAATGTCACATAAGTTAAGGTATAATTTTTTAAAAAATATTTATGAGTAAAAAATATTTTATAAATTGTTTATTTATCATCAGTACAAAAATAGTGTTAAGAAAAAATAAAAGTACTCATTAGAAATAACTAAAAATTGTAGGGATTGTAGGGATGGAGGTGGTTAGAAATTGTTAAGTAAATTAATTATTAAAATTGTTAATATAGTTATATAAACATAATAAAAAATTACTAAATAAATTTTACGATGAAAATGATATTATCTCTTCAATTTGGAGGGTCTTTGATCATATTAGATGACGACTCCTCCGCCACATCCACATCCAAAACGGGAACCTGACGCACACCGGCAGCCAAACTCCTTGCGGATGCTTGCTGTTGAGTGGTTTTATTTCACATATCCTACGATCACATACCTATTTAATGTTGTCATCACATTTCGAGAAAAAATAGTTCTATTTCATAATATGAGATATACTTTATATAGATATCCTTACTTGATCGGTTAGTCATTTTGTAAGACGGAGATGTGTTGTAGCGGATATATATGTCTTCATACATCAAATTATATCTAAATGTCAATTTAAACGACGCTTCAATACTGACTTTGGTTTGATAGTCATGTGATGCTCTGCTTTGACATCGTAGTCCAACCAAACACTAGCAACCTAAATATTGCTCATAAACCACATATTTATAATATATTTATACATTTGACCCCATTAAATAATCTGTCATTCAAGTATAATCAATTTCTATTAAAATTCCGATATTTAATATAAAAAAAACTTATGATGTAGACTTGTACAAATATTTGAGTGCTAACTATCTTTAATTGATTTGCCAGGCTATAAAATTTTGTGAAGGGAAAGTGTTGATCAACGTGGTTTATATAATCATGATTACTACCACTACAAACCCCAAATTAAAGCTAATAAGTAGTAGGTGGGACAACTATTAACCCCAGTCTCTAATTTCTACACTAATTAACATATGATTAGCAGTCATTCCTTTTTTTTGGAGGAACCATCTTACTTATTGATAACTAGTTTCCTTGCAACTTCCACTGGATTTCTGCCTGGAAAATTTGCAGAATTTGATGCTAGCTGGGGAGAAATGTTCATGCTTTTTTCACGTGCTTTAAGGTGGGGAGAAATGTTCAGCATCAGTACAATTATGTGTACAGCCACAACAACACATCAACAATCAACAATATATATTAAGGATTTTCAGATTTTACATTTTTTCTCCTTAAATTTAGAAATACAACCAATCACATAATTTTATTAATTTTTCTTTAATTAATAACTATAATATAAAAATAAGTAGTTATATTATAGAAAAAACAAAGAAACCGTTACTTTTTATGAAAACCATGAACTTGGTTAAAAGCAATTTAATATGGACTTTTTTGGTTAAATTCGATTTAATAATTCCATGATAGGTTTTTACTAAACGATTCGTATTGTAAATTGACAACAAAAAACTTAGGATTAACCATAAACTGTGTCAAATAAGTTTTTATAAGTAAATCAATCTTTCATATATATAATTATTTAAAAAATATTGTCGGGTGCATATAAAGCTAGCATGTATTGATAATTGATAAGTTCTATTCAAAAATAATGGTTGAGAATATACGCACGATCGATAGTTGTGAGCCGAGATTAAATGTAGCAAATGAAACTTCGATAAACATAAAAATTTGATAAAAAAGTATAGTAACTGAAACCACCCGTTAGCAAATTATTCAGCCAATATTAATAAAAGATGACGATCGAACCTTATTTGCGGTCGAAAATAAATACTTGGCGTACTCGTTTTGTTACGACTGATATGCGTTTGTCGACAGGGGGATCAAACCTTTCGGCCTGCGATGATCACTTTGCGTTTGTAGAAATTAAACAAATACTGCTTTTGGTTGGAATTGCTTTGATAAAAGGTCAAACAATAGGAAACCAAATCCATATGACAAAAGGATTGCTAAAGCAAATATTAATCTTGTCTCCAAATCTACCCCACAACTGCTTGATGAACAACACGTATATGTTTTGGATAAAAAGTGAAATTTCAATCCCTTTAATTAATTACGACTTTGGATAAAAAGATGCATCATTATGAATGGAATTATGTAAATGAAAGCTAGCACTTTAATTTGTAGTTAATTGAGTAATCTTGATCGTAAAGTTTTGTTATTGAGTCATTGGGAAGTAATGGTTCTTAATATAGCGTTAAAGTTAGCATTTTTAATTTGTAGTTAGGTAATCTTGATCATAAAGTTTTGTGATCATATAAGTCGATCAGTTATTGGGAAGTAATGGTTTTTATAATGATGTCGGAGCATTTGATGATTATAAGATTTTGGTTTCGAATCCGGATATCCCACAAAACTTTTTGAAGTTGAGTAAATTTTAGTGTGCTTCCATTAGAGAATATTATCTAAGATTTTGTTTGCCAAAATACCTTTCGTTCGATATAAGATAGAAGCGAAATAAATATACCTTACAATAATGTTTATTTATGGGATGTGCTGGATTCGAATTTGAAACCTCCAAATCACTACCATTACACAACTCAACTACTAAAGTAACTCCACTTGAACAATATTATTCGAAACTTTCTTCTTTGATAAGCCGGTATCAAAACATGATATATACACAAGGAAGATAGAAAACAAAAGGTATATCAATTAGACCTAACTAACACGATAACCTAAGTCCAAAACCCAACCATACGAAGTAGGATAAGTTAGCCTTTCGAACTACACAATAGGTGATATAATTATCGGTATGAGATATGATTGGGCTACGCCCATTAATGAGTCCAAAGTGAGCAAACGCACCTCCCCAAATCCAAGGAAACACTTATTAAGACGGATCAATGGCCCAGTATATAGCCCATTGGGCCAAAAGCTCTTGCAAGCAAAAAAGAACGACCACAGTGGGAGTCGAACCCACGACCTTTTGATCCGAAGTCAAACGCGCTAATCCACTGCGCTATGCGGTCTTAATATTAGAAATGTGGAAAGACATAGTCCTATTCCTTTTTAAACATTAGGAAAGTTGAATTGAGATTAGTATATAAAAATTAAGTTAGAATAGAAAAATATTATTAATAGAAATTTAAATTAGAAAAATAAATATTTCAATTGAAATTATATTTTTCAATCTATTTCAAAGGAAAATAAACTTTCATAGAAATCTTTTATATTTTTAAATGTAGCATTTTTTTTCAATTCTTCCAACCTCAATTCAACCATTTTATACCATTTCAATTTAATTTTCTAAAAATCTTGATTTCAATGGTCAAATATAATATTATTATATTAAACATACCAACATCCACGCCACTTCCTTACAGTTTAGTATAGTGTGATTTGAATAGTTAGCCACCTTTTGTCCGAAAAGAACATGATAAAATTAAATAAACATTATATAGATATTATTTATGAAATATATTTAAATTCGGACTGATACCTCAAATTACAATATAACTCTGAAAAAAATAACAATTCGGAAGGACACACCAAAGTGAAAAACAACGGTCGTACAAAGTTAACGTGAATTAAAGACCAGCAACCGATGTTTTTCCATGTGGTATGTTGGACTTTGCTTATCACCATAGTCAGATTATCTCACAATCCGAATTCTATGGTTGTCACCTTGGCTTGAACGAAAAGTTCGGATATCTGTTTTGTTCGTTTATTAATGAGTGGATCAATAAGCGATTCGATTTAAAGGATCGAATTGGTTGAGTAGAATGATGAGTTTTCTTCGATGAATGCTTAGGATTTATGTGGGGGAGGAATGCTCTTTGCAAGACGTATTATAAGAATAAGAGAAGTAAGAAGAAGTTGGTGTAAGGGTAACAATTTGTGAGAGTGTTCGAGAGACAAAGAAATGTATACTGGTACAGCTTGTATTAATATAATTTAGACTATTGAGGTCATGGTAGATAATGTGTCATAAATGCAATGATCGTCATGTTTTATATAGTCTTTTTGAGATATTAGTTTGGATTGCCATGTGACAGAAGGCGTTTGATGACTTCCGAAAATCCTAACTGTTGATAATGAAGTTGGGCCTATCATGACTCGCGGGGTATGTAGGCCAGGTGAGCCTCAGCTGATGTGTTGCGATATTCCATCCAGGAAATATGATCAGATGCCCAATCATGTTGATCTATCAACGAAAAATGAAGTACAAATCTAATTAGGACTATCATGTCCTAAGCTAGAGTTTGTTTGAGCCTTATATATGAACCCGCTAAGAGCTAAATGTGAGCCTAAGGGTCGTGAGCCCGTCAATATCACACTTGGTCACTACAACAAAAACAGTTTTTGGTCGCGGATATTTAACAGCGATTTTATAATCCCCGCTAAATGGATAGCGTTTAACAGCGGTTACAAACCGCTGTTAAACTGGGCACGCTTAACAGCGTTTTACAACCGCTGTTAAACTCTATCCGTTTAACAGAGTTTGTAATCCGCTTTTAAACGATGCCCAATTTAACATGGGTTTGAATCCGCTGTTAAACGGAGTTTACCAACAAAACAGATAAAACCGTTGTTAAACAGCTTAACATTACTTCGTTTAACAACGGATTTCAAACCACTATTAAACCGTTTGGCAGGGGTTTCAACCGTGACTTTATAGCCCCTACCACTGTCTTCCTTATAGTGGGTTTTCTCTAGTATTTTGTTTTTGTAACTCCGTTTGAACTTAAATGTTTTAGCAAATTCATTTGAAGAAACTTCGTGGCTGGCCTTAAATTACTAGTAGAGTACCAATTTGGTTACTAAAAATAAACTCTTTGGTTACTTGTATTGCAGAAAAGTGACCGACCCTAACCATCAGTTATAATAACTTTTGACGCGGAAAAATCTGCTTTCCCATCACCAAAATGGTATAAATGTCACATTCCATCACTTTGATTCTTCCGTCCGTCAAAATCGACCTCACTGCCTGTTTCAAGAATCCACCTGATTCTGACCAAACACAAGTACAAGCGTTCGCACTTAACAAAAGAAACCTTAATCTCCAGCTAGATCGCATCTGTAATCTTGTTTCCTCGACGTACGTGTATACATTGAGCTAGCTGGAGTAATTGCCTACGTCCATCTGTAATTTACGACTCTTCATTAAATTTGCGATTAAGACAGGCACAAAACAACGTAATTCAAATCTGCTCAATACAGTAAGATTCCAGCTAGTTCTTGATTTGACTTATTCCCAGATTTATAAACGTATTTATTTATTTGTTTGTTTTGTTGGTTGTTATCATAAGTAACTTGTCAGTTTCTCACTGACGTACGTGAACATCTTGTGTCGTCAAAGCTGGCCATTCCATTTCGGGTAGATATATATTATTATAGCACTAGCATGGTCATTTTACTTTTGATCCATGTACATAACGGTCCCTTTCTTTAATATGTAACAATAAGGTTAACGATGAACGTGTAGGTTTGTTTAACGAAGTGGTCTCGTTGTTTCCCTCCGTCCAGACAAGGATGTCACGTTTAATGGCGGGCTGGGACTTTACGGAAGGCATTGGTGGAGCTAGAAAATTAACTAGAAATTCAAGTCAAAATTGGTAAATTTCCGTGTACTATACTATGTAAATTTGACCATTTTCATAAGAAAATTTTAAAATTTTCAAATCGGCTAATATTTGACATACATGTTGGAAATGGCTACAAAATCAAGTTTCACTATTGTAACCCATCTAAATAATAATCAAATGAAGTTAAAAAACAATTTTATTAGGTGTTATGTTAATGTTGAATTTTTTTAAATTAGCTTACTTTCCGCATGCATGTGGTGGGAACACGCTAGAAATCCAAACTAAAATTTATTTGTAATATATGACTTTTGTTTGTAAGTTAAAGGGATTTGATCGAATTTCTCCTTCCTTAATAGTTTTGCCATTGACGGAAAGTACAAGTTTAAGGACCGTTTCGTTACGTTTTAAAAATGTTAAGAACCGGTTTTATATGAACTCTTATATATGTTTATTCCCCCGTTGTCGTACGTATTACATGTTCCCTAGAGGGGAACGATGGCATCAAAGAAAAGATCAAGCAACAAATGAAACAAAATCAAGACAGCTTAATTAAGGAAGGTACGTAGTGTACAATTAGCGTAGGACAAGGGTTAAAGTGAACATGTTTTGCCTAATTACTTACTTAATTTAGTTGGTTTTGTTTATATACTAATGAACTATAATGTATCCTAATGTGTATCATAAAAAGAAAACATAAAGAGACCAAGACACAATTGAACTGAACGGATAATATATAGATCTACGATTTACCAGTTAATTTTCAATCAAATTATGAATTTATTTGGTGTTTTTTTACACAAGCAATTTCATCATATTCCATAACTAGACAAAGCAACGTGTGACGTACAAGAAGTCCAATCGAAAGTGTAGTCCTCATCAACGAGGTTAACATGGATCGCGGGTATTTGCAACGACAAACATCTCAATCCTTTCTCTCCACCAAACGGACATTCAACGGAGTTTACCCAAAAGTAACAGCTAACTAGCATCGTCCTCGAAAGCATAAGAAATAAAATAAAACATAGCCTAAAAGATGGATGAGTTCATCCTAAATTACACAGCCAAGGGGGCTAGGGTCATAGCTGTGTTGACAAACTCCTCAGTGTGGCTGAACGGTCCCCTGCAACGGACCGACTGTATCTGATGGTGTTGTCGCCTCTTGATAAGTTTTCTTTGGGGACTTTGAGGATCGCCCTTCAGCTTCCGTTTCCATAGGATCCGACGTTGTGAGCTCACATTGACGCTATTTCCTAGCTTTTGCCGCGTTTGTATCCTCGTCCGTGGTCAAATCATGCACTATGACCGATGTCCGTTGTTGGAGCGTTGGTCTTGATCCCTGTAATGGTTTACCACAGGCCTGGAAATTGTTGCTTTCCTTCCTATGAGATGGGATGTCAACTCGCGACCTTCTTCTTCTAGCTTCTTGAGGTCCCATCCACTAATTGCTTTGGCTTGGGTTTCCTTCTAGGTAGAAACCTTAATCGAGTCATCCCATTAGAATAGTAATTGTTCTTTCGAAAACTTGAGTCTAAACTTGCACTTTTTCTCTACATGCCCCCATAATTTCACAAATAAAGCAGAAGTTAGGTAAACGTTCGTACTTATACTTACAAATAAATCTCCACCCCCTTATGTAGTGTGACCGAACGCTCATTCAACAGAGGTGTATTGATATCCAGTGCCACTCGCAGTATCATGTATGCATTAGGGTAGGCAGTATGATTCTTTTCATCATAACCAATGTATTGGCCCGCGGAGCTCCCCAATAGCTTCCCTACTTCCTCTGAAAAATGTCCGAACGGCAAGTTATGGATTCGGATCCACATGTCGGTGCGGAACGAGACTTGGTCCGGGATCTCCCCAATCTGAAGCTCGTGAGTAAGCAGCACTTGTTTGTCAAAAAACCAAGGACCGTGATTTATGACATAACAGACGTCAATATTATGAGCAAAATAAAATAGGTATTGATGCCCATCCAGTTGTGTGATCTCAACGCCTCGTAACGGTTGCCAAGTATTCGAAAAGTTTTTCTTTATTGCAATAAAATTGATCTCTTTCTTGGTGAAAAATACGCCTACTACACAGAATTCCTACTCCCAGCTCGACGGTTGGCTGATAATATCAGTTAGAGACAATGCAGTTAACTCGGGGATAAGCTAGTTGGAAGGTTGATGGAGTGATTGAGACGGTGTCTTAATCGGTATCCGTCGTCGTCATCCGTTCCGATCTAGCTAGGGCTATGTCCCCGGACCGCAACTGAAGCGAACGCGGCTTGCATTATGGCGGATAGATGCGTGACTGCTGAAAGTGCGACGGACGTTGCAGCTCCGAGGAGTCGGCCGGGCTTGAGTTGGCCTTGAGTTGCCTGGTCCACGGTGGTTATGGCTCTAATCGGCGAGGAGCTGTTGCCTGAGGGGAGATACTCGTCGTCAACGTTGGTATCGTTGGTGACGGGGCGGGATGAATGATTGCTGGATGACGGCTTGCCAATGCTACTATTGCCGATGGTTGATGTTGATTTAGGGTTTTTCTTGGGACGGTTAGGGTTTGAATGGGAGGCCATGGAATGGGCGCTAACAACTCTCCTGAAGAGAGATAACAAAGCAACTATTAATTTTAATTTATTTAGTGTTAAAGAGTGATTATGGTTGTAATCAATTGAATATGGATCAGGTAAGAATGAGGTAGTGGCGGAGAGGAGGCTGAAGGACAAGGCGTCTCTCCTCTGAACTGCAAAAGCTTTAGTCTGATTAATCAAAAAGAAGAAGAAGAAGAAGAAGAAGAAGAAGAAGAGTGGAAATGAGTTAAATAGATGGTATATCATATTACAAGGCCAAGTGGAACCTCTAGTACTGCTACTTTTTTATTCCATAAAGCAGAAGACATAAAAATAAAAAAAGGCAAGAACCAAGAATGAACAAATTACCTGGTAAAGATGGGGCTTAGAAGCGGAGACGATGGACGATTGGGGAGCATAATTTGTGATGGAAGATGGAATGTCGGAGGAGGAAGAGACTAGCGTCGCCATTTTTGCAGATAGACAGTACTGGGAAGGGAGTGCAGAACTTGGGAATGGATAAAGATAACGTAACGTAGGAAGGCCTGTCCCTTTGGGCTCAAAGGTTGACTGGTCAAGGCCTTGGGCCTGTGGGGTGTATGGTGGCAGAATTAATCGGAGATTGGTCAGGCCCTTGAGCCAACATTACTTGATCTGTTAGTAAACGAGTTGGGCCGATCTCTGGAGGTTCACATCCTACAGATTTGAATTTGATGCGCAAGTGAAATAAATAAAAAGATAGCATCAAGGGAGTGGCGGGAACCCAAACCTGAAACACGCGACCCGCCATCTATTCACACTTACAGTGGCGGGAATCCAACCTAAAAATGAAAAATCCCTCCAAAATTGCACCGCATCCCGCCACCAGTCCATAGCTTCCCAAATATTTTAAATAAGTCGAACCTGGATCCCAACCCGATATATAATCCCCTATCACTACCTCTTCTCATTTCTACTTTTAATTGAATTAAAATCCCTTTCCTCCAAACCCTAACCCTAAGTTCTACCCCGAGGTTCAACAAAGATGCTGGAGCTTCGGCTAGTGCAGGGATCCCTTCTGAAGAAAGTGATGGACGCCATCAAAGACCTCGTCAACGACGCCAACTTCGATTGTTCCTCCACCTCCTTCGCACTCCAAGCCATGGACTCAAGCCACGTTGCCCTTGTCGCTCTCCTCCTCCGAGCTGAGGGATTTGAGCACTTCCGCTGCGACCGCAACATCTCCATGGGGATGAACCTTGGCAATATGGCTAAGATGCTCAAGTGTGCTGGAAACGATGACATAATCACTATCAAGGGTGATGACGGCAGTGACACTGTCACTTTCATGTTTGAGAGTCCCAGTAAGATTTGCGGCTTACGTTTCTCTTTTCTTTTATTTGTTGAAACTTGAAACTACCGTCGTTGGCTTGTGATATTTGTTGTTGTTGAAATTTTGGCTAGGTTTAGGCGAAATATATGCTATTTGTACATTTTCGTTGGTTGTTTTTAATATTGTTGGTTACAGGAACCCAACACAGGGTTCTACGTTTCAAATACACAATGAATTAGGTCGTTAGTTTAGCAGATGCTTCGTCTTGGTGTCTGTTCGGTTCATCAGCAATCTTTTCATTCAAAGTCAGTCTCAATTTAACACAACAATAACCTAGATTGAAGTGGATTTCTTGCATATAATCTGTCGCAGTACTGTGAAAATAGTGGTATTGTTAATCCTTTATGTCAGTCCCTTGCTTCAGCGGCAAATGCTGGGATATCAGATAGGTAGTTTCAGAGATGGAATTTTGGTACATAAAGCTGATAGAGACTTTCTTAGTTTAATGATGTTGGCTTGTTTAAGTGTGTATGATGGGTTTCTGGGTTTGGCAATTGCTGTACCGTGTAGTGATTTTAGTTTGTTAGTGTATAGATCAAAGTTGGTGGTTCTCTCTAGTAGTCAAGCATAGTACACACTAAGATAAGTATGGTACTGGTATGAAGTTTTGGTACCCGGTCTATATCTGTTGCCTCATAATTGATTGTCTGTAATCTGAAGAGCAATGATCTAGGTTGCATTTTTCTTAAGTTTGTGCCCGTTTTCTGACAATTTTTGTTGTTGTTTTGCCTTCTTGGTGACCTTGAAGCTCAAGACAAAATTTCAGACTTTGAGATGAAATTGATGGACATCGACAGTGAGCACCTGGGAATCCCTGATGCAGAGTACCAGGCTATTGTCCGAATGCCTTCAGCGGAGTTCACTAGAATTTGCAAAGATCTTGCCACTATTGGTGACACTGGTAACTGTCCCATTGATTTCCTACAATGTTATATCTATATTTTGTTCTATGTGATTAATGTTTTAGTCTAGCATAAGCTGATAAAGTTGCATTTGCATGCAGTTGTCATATCCGTGACAAAGGAAGGTGTGAAATTCTCTACACGGGGTGATATAGGAAGTGCAAATGTTGTTCTGAGGCAGAACACCACTGTTGACAAGGTACTTGTATTCTTTTTGCTAGAGAAGTTAGCCTATTAGTTGTTTAGTAATATATGTGGCAATTCAAGAACAAGCATCCTATATGAGTTTATATGTCTCGGTATACTTATCTTGTGTTTTCTCGGGAATTTACAGCCAGAGGAAGCAACAATCATAGAGATGAATGAGCCTGTATCCCTGACATTTGCTTTGAGATACATGAACTCCTTCACAAAGGCAGCTCCATTGTCGAGTACTGTGACGCTTAGTCTGTCTGCAGAATTGCCCATCGTGGTTGAGTACAAGATTGCTGAGATGGGGTACATTAGATTCTACTTGGCTCCTAAGATAGAGGAGGATGAAGAGGAGAGCAAGCCATAAGAAGCATGATACTCGTCTTTATGTTTCTTTTTCTTGTCTTGGACAGACGCAGACTTTTATCTTATGTTGTTCTTGCTAGTGTATTATCTGTTTATCGAATGCTCTCCTTAAGGTAAACCTAACGTTGTGGTTCTTATCATGGCTTTTATTATGAATGCCGAGTGCATTAGTGGTATTGGTTGTGATCTATTGAATCGGATATGATGATTGCAGCCATTCATTGTCATATGCTGCTTCCTTGCTGGTATCTCTGACGAGAGACTATCGTTTCCGGCAATGGTTGTTGTGAACATGTTAATATAGATAACAGTGATTTGCAAGCACACGCGGTGATTAAAAATATGCATTTCTTATGCCCAAGCCAACAATTCCAACAGAATTAGGAGTGGTTTAAACTTAACCTTTTTAATAGGCGGATGCCTAAAATATAAAATATTTAAATATGTTTTACACCGTCTTAAACAAAATAAAATTGAAGCAACGAAATTGTACTTTACATACGAATACAAGTTCAACATCTTCCTTTCTCCTTCTCCCCTTCTCTGCGTTTTGTTTTCTTGAAGACCAAAGACATGTCTCCAACTCATGTTACAACAAAAGCACTGGAGGACCCAGTGAAATGACGAACTGAGCCAAGAAGTGCCTTTGCAGCACCAAAATGTCTGATCCTATACACGCCAGGAGTAGCCGACTGTGGGATCCTCCACTCTATGGTAGCATGGCTGCGAGAACTCAGCTTTGCTGGTCTTGACCATATGAACCTCAGGCAGAAATCGTCGTCATCATAGGCAGGGACCCACGTATCTGCGCCTTGAAGAATCTCTACCAGAGCAAACGTTCCTTCTGTCATCAGATCGTTCCTCGGGCAAGCCGACCAGAACACTACTGCTACCTTGTCCCCCCTTTTGTACGTGGCGTTTTTGGGGACGTCTGAGCTGCAATCACCAAAATGCGTGCCGATTGGGGTAGTATCCATCAGAACAGGTGTAAGCATGCTGATTTGCTTGCTGAGCAGATCCGGAGGCTGAGGACCAGGCTCCACCTGCTCATCCTGGACTATAGCTCCTGCGAGCTTTTGGAATTCTTGAATGTATGCACTCAATGTGTGTGGACCATATAGAGTAGATGCACCCTGATAAATCGCAACAACTATTTAGTAGTCATCATTGTACTTCACAGAGCCATAACAAAAATCTCAGTAGATACTGTGTTTCCATTCCTGATAAGAAACTAACAAGTTCTCACTGAATAGCAGGGTGGATTTTGGTTACTTATAAACTCACCTCGTATCTCTGTACTTCGTATTCTTCAATGGTAGTAATATATTGGGAGTAGGTATTAGTCAATCCAGCTATTACAATGTGGACGTTTTCATTCTTGTTACTTGTCAGCACTTGCTCCACAGCATCCCGTAGGCGTCTTCCAGCCATTGTTGTGAATTCTGGATAAAAACAAGTAATTAGAAGACCAAGGAGATGGTATAAACCTGGTCAATATCAATGATCTTGCTTATGATTTAAAGGGAATATACACAGAGTTCAAAATCGAAACAATATCTCCAAAATCTCACTTGCAACTGAAATTTCATGGCTGGAAATACAACACGAAAAAGGTGACTTGTCATTGAAGATATATTTTTTGGCTCTTCATAACAGATTGCAATAAGGGAATTTATGGCCCAATTCCAATCCATAAGTTAGTTTGTTACACAAATCGGAATGCATTTGTTGTGGTGGGAGCAGCATTAAAATTCTACAGGAAAACCACAACAGAGAAGAGGGACCTGTACCTCCGGGAACAGTGAGAATAACTAGCTGACCCACACGAAGAATTTGGATTGGAAGAACCGAAGGCTGCATGATCAATTGACAAGTCAATTAGCATACAAGAAACTCTGCCTAAAATAGTGCCGTGAATACTTCCAACATTAAAAGAAGGTCAGCAGACTCAATCATGTTCGGTCTAGACAGCAAAGAACCATAAAGGAAAAGAATGCTACTCACTGCCCACTGATACGGAAGAGTCATTTCACCAGTATCAAGTAAGATAGGCTTTGGGTGCTGACAACTAATCTGTTCTGCTGCTGGGGACTTCAGCATTCCCCCGACCAACTTCCAGAACGCATTCCCCTGATATCACATCAACGTCTGTTAATAAATCAGGATAAATCAAGGAATACAAAAAAGCACATGACTAGTTATTTGCTTACCTTATCATCTCCCTGCTTAAAATCAAAAGCTCCAGGTCCATCTGTAGTTCCAGCAGCAAATGCGAATCCCATTGCAGCTGGACATGTCTTCACTGTCTCAGTACCTCCACCTTGCTTAGGTACAGTCACTTCAAGCTGAGATAAGTCGACAAAAGTGTGGCGATAGTCAATCTCTCCTGTCAACTCCTCAGTTGCTTTGTTGAAAAGCTCCACTGCTTTCCTGAATTGTCTGTCTCCAATAATACGTGTACTTTCAAACTCATCGGGGTAACTGCCATGTGAAGGAACAAGACACTGTTACAATGATAACAAGGAAATGAAAATATATCTTATCATCAGAGGAGTTTTCAAGGGGGATGATAGGGTACCCAGGTCCCCGGGCTACACACAGTTCATTCCTCCCACCACATGTACTGTGATTAAAGTCACATGGTACCCCAGTGTCGGTGCAGAAAGCTCCCAGTACATTAGGACTCACATCACCACAATTTGACTGGCAAAAGGCAGACACGAAACTTGGTTTGTCTGCCTTCCTGAGAGCACTCCTGACCCGTTGTGCAACACTCAGAATCTTCGTAGCCGGTTTACCAGGAGGAGATTCATAGGATGCAGCAAGCTCCAGCAGCTCGTGTTCGCGATCTGAAATAACCAACACCGACATAATAAGTTCCCTTGCCTTTCAATTAGTAAACAACAGGAAGGAAACATATACACAACATATTTGACTATTCAGATCATCACGCTGATTATAATAAAAGCTACAAAATCATGATACTGCATAGGACTACTTCCATACATGCTATCACCTTCAACTTTCAGAGTTTCCTCCCCTAAGCACATCACAGCTTAGCCACATTATTAATAGTTTCTGCCGAATGCAAATAAAAGACAGACCTAGAGTCATAATGAAAGCAGAATTTTATGACTTACGGTAATTGTGCACATCTGGAATGATACTTGAAACTCTCCTTGGAATTCCTTCAGCTGCACTTTCAACAGAACCAGAACTAGCACCACTACTCTGATCAAACCAGTCTTCCATGAATCGAGCAGCAGCACCCTTATTATCACCACTTATCAAAGAGTTCTTGTTAGTCATAGAAGTTCCATGAGTTGCAAACCAATTGAAACTACCGATTGGACCCCATTCATCATCCACAAACTTCAGAAGCGTCATTTCTTTGTCAACATCATATTTGTATTTGCTGCGCTCTTCTGCTGGGTTATTTAGATAGGCACTCGGGCTGCGGTTTGCACCAGCATCCATAACTTCCCCTGACAACACAGAGTCAAAGCCAATCTCTAAGTTGACAAATCCAAAAGCCTACACAGCCTGAAAAACTAAGATACCTTCTAATATTTTTTATAGGCCAGACTTTCTAGTTTTAAAATTATCACTGCAATCCAACCAATCACACAAGTAGTTGGAGGAACAAGAGACGTGGGAGCAAATCCTTACCCTTATTCACATATATCGAACCAGGTCGAAGATTTTCATGGGCTTGAATAATGCTTTGCTCAATGCCATCTACAAGGGCATCAAATGACTGACGGACAAACCCTAGAGATGTCACAATATACACAACATACTGGAGATACCCTGCAGGGCCAGCATGTGTGTGAATCCCGCTTATAGCAACATTCTTTTCAGTGTACAGTTCTCCATACCTACAAAAATTCCAGCAGCATAGAATTCAACAACTTGATAGCAAGAATAGCAGTTAAGAGTAAAGCAAAGAAGAAAAGAGAGAAGTAATTACCTGGCTTTCAACCTCTCAATGACTTTGATAGTCACAATCTGTGAGGCCATACAAGCATCCAGGTTAACAAACACGACCCTGTTCTTACCTGGTTCAGCAACGATGAATGTCCGAGCTCGCAACCTGAAGTGAATGCCGGAGGTGGTCTGGTCCATCATAGCATATCCCATCATATTGACATCAGCAGCAGGTCCAGTGATGTCGTAGCTTCCCAGCCCGACCAAGTATTTGGAATCGGAGAACGCCACTCTACTGCAACTCGCAAGCACCAACACAATTAGAGAAACCCAGAACAACGATCTCCCTACTTCAAGATTCGAACTTGACAGTAAACCCATGATTGTTGCTGCTCTCTTTTCAAATACTTAAGTGTTTGCAACTTCTCATATATCTCCGAGTATAAATAGCAGATCGATCGGGATCCAAGATGTGGAATGTGGGGAAAGCTTTTAGAAAAAGGGAGCAAAGCAAGAGCGAAGAGGAGGGAAAGTCAAACGAAGGTTTATTAATGCAGAGATTCCGGACCTTGGCCGTGCCTCTGCCTCATAAGGGGAATTAAAAATAAAATAAAATATTGACTGACAGGATATAGGGATTCTGGGTTTTTGGAGGAGAGCCGTAGGAGCTTCTTTCGAACGAAATTTCGAGTTATGCGATGCTACTAAAGTGGCTTGGAGTTGGAGAGCAGCCGAAGACTGTTAGTTTGTATTGGTTGGGCAGCAACCGACAAAAAGGACTCAAGCCGGGACGGCGTATCAGCCACGTTTAACGAAACAAAATGCGGAATTGTTGGAATGATTGATCTCTTCTTCTTCTTCTTCTAGTTCAAAGTTACTAACTTTATGATCTCTTCTTCTTCTTCTTCTTCTTCTTCTTCTAGTTCAAAGTCGCTAACTTTATGATCTCTTCTTCTTCTTCTTCTTCTTCTTCTAGTTCAAAGTCACTAACTTTATCCCTCCCTTCATCAATACCAGAACTTTCCCCATTTCTAATGGGACCAGAACTCTTGGTAATGAGGGCCAAGATCCCATTGCAGAGGACGAACACTTCTTGTTCACAATTGTGGTGGAGAGTTCAGTGATGATTGATGAATAGATACTGAGTCAGCATAGGGAGGACAGCTGGGGGAAAAGGGAAAAGAAAGAAAAAGAAAAAACGCCGTAACGCCTTTATATGAGACGAAACGTTTCTAAATTCTCGGCATCCTAATCGAAACGCCACCACAACAGGCTAGCCGATTTCGAAATCCTCGGAGCAAATAAAAAACCTCCGAAACGCGATACGTTTCGTCTTCTCCAAACCTAAATCGATTAAAATCCAAAAAATAAATAAATTTAATAAAGACGGGACTCTCCTCCTCCTCCTCCTCCTCGATTGTGGACGGACCTTTTTCCTTTCTTCGCGCCTTGCTTCAGTCGCCCAACAGGAGAAGGTAGTCTCCTCCATCTCCGTTTCCTGTTTCGTTCTCTTATTTGATCCACTCCCCAAAAGGGCTACGTTCAGTCACTCACGTTGATTTTTCACATTGAATCGATCATCAGATTTGAAACCCTAACTTGATTCCGATATCTTGTCGATTGATATTCCTTTCAGGCGTGGTCAAGCCCTAGGGTCTTAACTAAACCATCTTGCGTGGCCTTTTACCCGTATATTGATGTCCTTTATTGAAAAATGACATTGGTATATGGAATAATGGAATGTTGGGTTGCAGAGCGGATTCCTAGGATGAATTAGTTTATCTTCACTGGCATGCGTGTTATTTCGTTTTATTTCTAGACTGAAATGATATGACATATACTTGAACTTCTTTGCTTGTGTATGCAGGTGCATTCTGTGGATTCCTGATAAGAACTGTTCTGATTGATCATACGATCATGGGGTTTGATAACGAGTGCATTCCTAATATCCAATCTCTAGCTGGGGAGTATTTTTGTCCAGTTTGTCGCATGCTTGTATACCCACATGAAGCATTGCAGTCACAATGCACTCACCTATACTGCAAATCATGCTTAGCATACGTTGCAGCTACCACCCAGGCTTGTCCATACGATGGCTATTTAGTGACAGAAGCAGATTCCAAGGTTCTTTCTTACACTGACTCTACATACATTTTGTTTGTTTGATCATGGTATGTACTTATATTCTAAGTGCTTGCAACTATGCTGCAGCCACTACTGGAATCCAACAAATCACTTGCTGAAGCTATCGGCAAGATACAGGTGCATTGTTTATACAATAGGAGCGGATGCACATGGCAGGGTCCTCTGTCTGAGTGCACAACTCATTGTTCTGGATGCGCCTTTGGTAATTCAGCAGTTGTGTGCAATAGGTGTGGTGTTCAAATAGTGCACCGACAAATCCATGAACATGCACAAACTTGTGCTGTAAGTCAACTACTAATTTTTCTTTTATTGATAAGTTAAGATTATTATTCTTTGCTTTCTAGATTGATTGACTGGCGTTTCAATTCTTGAATAAAAGGGTGTGCAGCCGCAAGCTTCGAATGCTGATGGTTCTCAGGTTTCTGCAACGTCAGGGGCTGTGGCATCTAACGACCACAGGCAGGTTGCTGTTCAGGCAGTAGTAACTAGTGCTCAATCTCATGTTTCTCAATCTAAGACATCCTTGACATCTTCCCAAGAGACAATCCTTCAATCTCACTTGACTACTACAACCCCAGCTGTGACACAAGCTTCGGTGCCAATTTCAGAACCATTGTATCAACAACACCAGTACTATCAGCAGTATCCTGGCTATTTTCCATATCAGCAGCATTATCAGCAATACTACCAGCAGACTGCTCAACAATACCAGCAACCACATGCATATGTGCAGCCTTCAAATTCTCAAACACTGGTTTCGCCTCAATTGCCAATTCAACTACAGGCTCAAACACAATCGCAGCTGCAGACACTACCTGAAGCACAATCTCAATCCCAATCTCAATCACAAATGCAAGTCCCAATTGCTGTTGAACCCCAGATTCAAGCACAAATCAACCTACAGCAGCAAACTCAACCCACTAATCATCAGCTTCAGTATCAAGCACAGTCTCACCCTACTCCACATGGTCATTTGCCTCCACAATCTCAGCCTCAGGCCCATGGTCAGGCCCTGCCAGTTCAGTCTCAGCAGATTGTATGTCAGCAACTACCTTCACAGTCACAGAATGCAGCGTCCCAAATTCATAATCCGGCACATTCACATCCTCAACATGTCCCTCAGATTCAGTCTACCACCCAAGTACAGGCACAAATGCTTGTCCATCACCATCTGCAACTGGTTCAACCGCCCTTTGCTTCTCAGCCTAGCCAATTTAGAAACCCTACTCATCAAGCTGTGGCTGGGCATCAGTCTTATGTACAACCACAGTCTCATCACCCCATGCTGCCTGTCAATATGTATCCTCAAAGTGTACCTTTACAACAGTCCCAGCATCCTGTCCAAATGCAGAGTCAGTTCCCTCAACCCCCTACCCTGTTACATCACTTACAGTCTCATGGGATGCCTCCGAACCTCCAGCCGGAAGGTACTTTTACGTCGTCGAGTCAAGTCTCCAATGCTGTGCCTGACCTCCAGAATCCCTTGCACAACCAGGCTCATCAAACGAGACTTGCAGTTCACCAGAGACCTGTTCCACAACCAGCTCAACAACCAATGCATCAGCAGTATGTGCAAAACCAGCAGCATTTTTCCGGGCAACCTTTTGGTCAGAATCATAAACATCAGCAGATTCATCATATGCAGCAAAATGTGCATTCGCACTCACAATTACGCCCTCAGGCGTTTCCAAAACAATTTCAGGAATCACCTCAGAGCTACCCACAACCGCAACAGAATAGTTCGTCACTGCATGTAGGGCATACACAGCATGCTCAAGATCTTGCAGGAAGGTCTGTAGTGCCTCCTGTTGGAGTCCAAGACAATCCACATGGGCACCTATCTGGGCCTAGCTTAAGAGCAATGTTTGTTAACAAATCTCATTCATTGGCCGAGGAAGGGGTTGGAGTTGATGCGTTGTCTCAGGGAACCGCTAAACCAGGTTCGGGTGCTTTGCATATCCCTGCAGCTAAAGCTGACGTGACTATAAAATCTGACAGTGACTTGAAGCCGACAAATTGTGAGACTAAATCAACAGGTGAAACCAAAGATGCTTTGGGATCACAATCAGCTATTAACCTCGACCCTACTACGCGACGGTTGCAAGAGGAGTCGGAAGAGGGGGGTGGAGGTAAAAAAGATGTTTCTGATGCTGTTAACAAAGAAGATGACAGTTCTGTGTCAGTAGAGAATGAGATGCTAAAGAATTCTCTGTCAAAAGAGGGTGTTAGTCATGAGGAACAGCTTTCAAATTCACATGATGGAAATCTGGTTTCCCAAAGTTCTGTCTTTGTCCATAATAAGGTAACTGTCCACAATAAGGATGGTATGTCTTCTCTCCTTCATAAGCCTCCGACTGGACTAACATCATTACAAGGACCTCCAGCACCCTCTGTTGGGCATTCTTCTCAACATAGGCCTCATGGATCAGCACATATACCTCAAGTTGGGCAAACTTTGAATCCCGTTCCTGAAAATGTCCGATGTGCTGGATACAATGAATCACATGTCCCTGAAATCTTACCAGGTGGCTTCCAAGGCCCAAAATCAGCTTTAGCATCTGGATTGAGTTATGATGGTCCTTCTCAAGAGCCTCATACCCAGGGAAATAGTGCTCTTTCTCAAGGTGACATAGCAACATTTAATAACCGTGAAGGTGAAATGTTTCCTCATCTAAGGCCAAATCCCAGTATAAAGTCAAATGCAACAGGAATGAATATGGTTCCAGGACATCTATTTGACTCCTCATCAATGCTTGGTTTGCAGAATGGAAGATTTGGGCCTTTTGCAGGTGAGCATGTGCATCCCTTCTCACAAGATGCAGCTCGTCGTGTGGCTGATCGAGAACAGTTGGAAGAGGATCTCAAGGTCTTTTCTAGGCCCTCCCATTTGGAGGCTGGCCTTGCTTTAAAGTTTCGAGGTCCTCATGGTTTTAGAGGAGATATTGTTCACAGAGCCCCTGAAGATGGACCTTATCGGCTAACTTATGATTCTGGCTCAAATATGGAGACTGTCGCTAGCCGTGCTCCTTCTAGACACTTTCCTCCATATAATCATGAATCTGCATTTCGTTGCACTGATGTTGGAGAAGGTCCAATTGGTTTTCATGGTAAGCCTTTTGGTCGACTGGACCTGGCTAGATCGCATAAAGATTTACTTGGTCCTGGTGCTGGATATGCTCAACGTCATGCAGATAGCTTAGGCTCAAGGAGTCCTGGCAGGGATTATCTATCCTTGCGTAAATTCGGTCCCTTTCCTAGCTTAGATGATGTGCATGGTAGAGAGAACAAAAGATTTGATGGTTCAAGTGGCAGATCCTTCTATGATCCCAGGTTCCCTGTTTGGTCAAGCCATTCACGCCGGGACGAGTTTCATGGTCTTGGGAGTTCACGCGTTTCTGATCATTATAGGTTCAGTGAATTTATTGGTCAAGACGGTATGCCTAGCCACTTGAGGGGTGAAAACTTTGGTCCTCATAAACTGCCTGGTCATTTGAGGTTCACAGAGCAAGCTGGTCTTGGTCCGATTCATGGACATCTCCCAGTGAGGGAATTTCCTGCGAATGGGAACTTTCATGCTGCCCGGTTTGGTGAGCCTGGATTTCGTAGCAGCTTTACCCTTAATAGTTTTCCTGGTGGCGAGAGAAACTATGCAGTTAAGTGCTGTTTAACTGATTTTATTTCTAAGGACCTCAGTTAACAATCTATTATTCCAGAGCAGTTCTCGATGCTTTATGTTTCATTGCTTATTGAACTCTTACTAATACATGTAGCTGTTCAAGAGACATCATGTTTGTGAATGCCATGTTTGTCACTCCTGAAATTTCTGGTAGCATTATACAGGGTGAGCTGGATCCTTTTGGGAAATCAATAAAGAGGAAGCCATCAAGCACGGGGTGGTGTCGTATATGTAAAGTCGACTGTGAAACAGTTGAAGGGCTTGAAGTGCATTCCCAGACAAAGGAGCATCAAAATATGGCATTGGATATGGTTGTGACCATCAAGGAAAATGCAAAGAAGCAAAAATTGTATGCTATCCTAAGCTATAGTCTTAATTTTGTGGCAATTTTCTTTTCATAACGCTGTTACATTTGTTTCGTCTGCAGGGTGCAGAGTAACAATTCCCAACTAGATGATTCAAGCAACCTAAGAAATATCATCTCTGAGGGACATGGAGATTAGCAATGAGGCAGGTGCCTTCCTTTGTTGGCAAGTGCTCTGGTTGGCAATGTAGGCAATCCAACCTTCAAGCCTCTTTTCTTCTCTCAGCGTGGACTTCACCACCATCTTGTGACTTCAGGTGCTTTCCTGTTACACAGTTCCACATGAGCTATGATTTGCATGTCAGGAGTCATCGGGTTTGAAAACTAAATTTTTTAAATTATCAAATTTAGTGGATAAAACATCTATTTAACGAGATTATGTGTTTTGTCTTGTGTACTGGAAAGGCTTCTTTTAGTTTGATGTCAATACTGGTACCATGTTAGATTTACATTTTATGAATGATACTGATGCTTTTCTTTAGGTCTGTTGGTGTTGATCCTTCTTTTCAATTTCTCGTGATTTTTTTTTCTTATAATAGATTTCTATCTTTTCTGGGAGAAGCAGCAACGAAAGACTGAATGTAGAGGTGAACATCTTGTTTAGATGTGGTAAGATTGTTTCAACAGACAGTGTAAGTAGTTAGAATTTTCTTCCTTAGTTTATCCTCTGTCTGCACGTTATGGTTTTCTTGTTCGCATAGGTCTTTATTCTGAAATGCAAAGCATTCCTTCAGGTTCTGAAACTCACTTTAGATGTTAGTATGCAGTAGTTCTATCGTACAATAATTCATAACCGTGTATTGCTAGGCAAAGGAAACGAGCCTAGAGTTATTAGTTTTCTAGACACCTCTTGGCATGCAATAGATATATTGTATATCTTGAAGGATTTCGTAGAGCCATTTGCTCTGACATGAGCTTTCTTCCTTTGACATGTCACTGCCTTAGGTTAGACGTCACTATCACTGTACATGACAAAAGGGTGCGGATAGGAACGTGAAGGACTCTGTTATCAAAAACCTGATCAGATCCTTTTACGAAACTTAGGCCAGCGTATTGAACCGAAAGAATCATCAAGAATAACTGACTATGTTGTACAGCGCCTAGCTCAAGCCATCCGCTGTTGGAAGAAAGCCAAATTGTTGCATTACTGACTGTTAACATAGTATTAACAAAAAAAAAGAAGACTGTTAACATAGTATATTCTACCTCCTTTCTGCTGCTTTGAAAATGGAGTTTCATTTTTCTAGACGTGATAATTATTCAGTTGGTTTCTATTGCTTGTTTCTTCAGATACGCATCGTTTTTCTTCAATTACAGCTTCCAATATTTCTCTGTACAGTATATTATAATTGTGACTCATGATGACCATGGTCTTGTTGATAGACTCAGATAGGATTACTGAATTAGAGAAAGAAGGCCAATTTATATCCTGAACGGATCATACTTAGCTTCTACTGCTGATTCATTAGTTAATACTTAATAGAGGGTCGGACCTAGTTTTCCCTTTGATTAATTTTGATGGGCCACCATAGTTTAGCCTTGGTTGGTAATTGGTATGGTCCCAAGCTTGAATTAAACATGAGATTAGAACCCTTTGGTGTACCCTACCACCCACTTCTGTTTAACTTGGACACTGTTACAAGCATTGCCTGGATGGTGATACTCATCAGTTGGTTGTTGGGTTGCACTCTCGGGATTTAGGTTTCTGACCACTTGTCATATATGTAGATACATTCTTTCTAACCTCCACAGTTGTATAACAAATCAACCTTTTACTAATGTGGTGATTGAATTGTCACAAGTCATACTCAAATAATCAACATCTATCAGGAAAGGAAACATTTACGTTTATAACTAGTAAAGTACTCATTTGAACTGTTTAGATTGCTTGTCTATTTGTATTTTAATATATATATAGTACTAGTTTGAGGTTTCTTAGTTAAATTGACCGATAGGTTATTCAAAAAAGTTAGCTCTCACAATGAAATTTAGGAGATAAACCTGCTTTTGTGTACAGCTCCGTGGCTTGGGTTTGCTTGTTTACTCAATGAACCTTAAAAAAGAAGGGAATTATAGATAAATGTTAGAGGGTTCGAGGAAGCTTAACTTATATAATCTCTGAGTGTCAGAAGAAGAAGAAGGAAGTGAAAGCAACCATCATCAGTAGAAGAAGAAAACCAAAAGGAAACCGCAGGCGTAAAATCCCTTGAGCAGTGTATTCTACAGATGCGTCTTGTTTACTTTTTGTTAATTGGAGTCTGGCTGCTGTGTGTCTGTCTCTTCTTATAAATGCTTTCTCTATGGTATTATTGCATAGAAATAAATATTTTGATGTGGACTGACAAACAAGTGTGCTAGTAGAAGAAACTGATGAGATAGCAAAATGTATTGGAGGTGGAGACGTTCCCCATCAGGCATCGGCTACCAAGGAGTTGTCCTTCCTTTCTCGTCATAACATTTTGCAATTAATATGTAACTTTTATAACTCTTACTTACCAAAAATGTTAGTAAGTTGAAGGGGATAAACAACAAATGTAATGGTACCTTGGGTTACTTCTTGGTAGCATAACATTGAAATTGAAAAGAAAAAAACTATCCTAGGTTCATTCCTTGTAACCCGATGCCTTACTACAAGACCCCGTGTATGTATGCAACTGACTGACTGTCGATATACATACCATCCGATCCATCCTATTCAGCTACTTCACACTTGTTAAGCCTCGAAAAGTCAGTTGTTACGTTGGCCGCCTCAACAACAGCTATCGTATCGAAAATGGATCAGTTTTCCTGTCAATCTCCTAATCATCGCTCTATATTATTTTCTTTTGGGAAGTGTATTGGTATGATCCTAACAAAAATGAACATACTTGCTACTTTTCATTTTGGTCTACCAACCACATTATCTTTTATTGAATACCAAGGTAGGAATATAGTAAGTATACTTCCATACCAATTGCAAATCGTGAATATTTATTACACTTGGAAAACTTAGAACAACAATAAAAGGCTTATTATGCTTCCACTTTTATTTCTTTTCTGTTTCTTTGTCCTTGATCCTGCTACATGCTTCATGATATATAAAAGCCATTTTCACCCGGGAGTAGAAATGACAGAGAAGAGTTTCTGATTTTGTGGGAATCAGCAGTGTTTGTGACGTGATTAACTTGTTTCTCTACGGCACTCTGCACCCCTCCACATTCCAGATCTCCTTAGCATACTGCGAGATCGTTCGATCGCTGCTGAACTTGCCGCTGCCAGCAGTGTTCATTATAGACATCCTCAGCCATTTTCTGCGATCCCTGCCAATAACAATACCACCCATATATTCATATATTAGTCCTCCAGTACCATGGACATTTAAAGAAGAAACTGACTTGAGTTATTTTAAAAACCTTACATGTATGATTTGTCTACCCTTTCCTGAGCATCCAAGTAGCTTGGGAAGTCATGTCCAACGAGGAAGTAGTCGCCCCGTCCAAAGCCGGAGTTCCCTTCTAGGGAATCCAGAAGTTGACTGTAGTCATACTTCCCGAACGCTCCACTTCTTATGTACTGCTTAGCCTCCTCGAAACGTGGATCCGGTTTGAACTGCATGTGAAAAATAGAAAACATTGGATTGGAGGGCTCAGTTTCACCTTTTTTTACGGAATAATGAAGACCAGATCAGGGTTCCTTTTGTTACCTTCCCATTCTCCCTGTCCTTTCGCAGTTGAGGGACTTGATCAGCTGTTGCACCAAAGAGGAAGAAGTTATCCTCTCCTACTTCCTCCCTGATTTCAACATTAGCCCCGTCTAGGGTTCCTATTATCACACATCCATTCAGCGAGAATTTCATGTTGCTTGTTCCACTTGCCTCCATACCAGCTGTGCTGATATGCTGTGAAAGCTCACTCCCTGGGATCAGCACCTCAGCAACCGACACATTGTAGTTTGGAATAAATACAACCTGCCAAGACATAAAAAGGAAAATATATATGAAGGGTTTCAATGGTTCCATTATGATAGAAACATTTTAAATTTACCTTAAGATATTCATTGACGTCAGGATCAGAATTGACAACATCTCCTACGTCATTGACTAGCTTCACTATCCTTTTAGCATTCGTATACGTTGCAAATGCTTTTCCACCGATCATGATTGTACGTGGAGTTGAAGTCTTCCTCTGTTCAGCACTCATTTCCTGCACACAAATATAAGCATTATTTTGTCAACCATAAAATAAAATGAAGCCATTTGGTAACGAATCCAACAACCAAACCATGACCACGATCAAGGGAATGTAAGTTACTGTCTGATGAGAAAATTTGTTGGGCAACAGTTCCTCAACTTTTGCGAACCTTTTCTTAGAAATTGTATAATTTAGTTCACCTGGATAGCTACCACATAGACAAATTCATCATAAGAGAAGTTTCCATACCTTAAGTTTCTTGTAACGATAAACTGCAGCCAAAATATTCAGAAGCTGCCTCTTGTACTCATGAATACGCTTAATTTGGATGTCAAAAAGACTATTTGGATCAATGCTCACGCCTGTGACTTTAAGTACATACTCTGCCAAACGTTTCTTACTCGCCATCTTGGCAGCTGCCCATTCACCTTGGAGAATCACATCATCTGCAAACTGTTGCAGTAAACCAGCAAATCAGCAATAGTGTCTCAAACAGAAACCTGTCACAAAAAATCTATGCACCTCCAGAAAGACTCACCTTTCTGAGGCCAGAGAGTTGATCAAGATCAGTTATCCACTTGTCAGTTTTTAACCACTTGGTAATTATGCTACTGAGTTCTGGATTACAGAAGCTAAGCCAACGGCGAGGTGTAATGCCATTAGTTTTGTTCTGGAACTTATTAGGCCATATTGTGAGATAGTCTGCAAATAGCTCCTTCTTCAAGATGTCACTATGTAGCTCAGCAACACCGTTTACCTATAAAGGTGATGCCAATGATGTGTTACTTGTAAATTTTCAATTATGAGCTTGAACATACAAGACTGCGGATTTCTTACTGTGTGTGCAGATACAACACATAAATTGGCCATCCGAACAACTGGCTTTTCTGCATTGGTATCCAAGACACGCAAGCTCGGAAGTATCTTCTCTAGTTTTGGAACTTTGTCGCGAACCATTGCCATGAACTGCCAGAGAATTATACTTCTTAAAAAATAGCTGAACAGCACATGTTGATCCGATGAGGATATGAAATTGTTAAGCAATACATACCCTTTTGTCTATCTCTTCTATGATTTCCATATGTCGAGGGAGAAGTTTCCACATCACAGCCTGGGACCATTTCTCTAGTGCTTCTGGGAGGACAGTGTGATTTGTGTAAGCAATGGTTCTGGTTTTAATCATCACAGCCTGAATTAGTTTTGTAGCCCTGCCAGCTTCCGCCATGAATATAAGAAGCAAAGGTCATATGGAGTAAAGAGAGCTCATACCCAGATGTCACATCCCAAGCTTCCTCCCAGCCAAGTTTTTCTTCATCCATAAGCAACCGCATCAGCTCAGGAATGGCAAGAGTAGGATGAGTATCGTTAAGTTGTACTGCAACCTTGCTAGGAAATTCTGACCACTTCCATGATTTACTGCCTTTTCTCCTCTCTTTAAACCTTTGCATCATATCCTGTTATGTGGAAGAATCAAGGTAAACTAGTTCCAAGAGCATTCTTTGCCAAGCTAAAAACCAGCACAAATCAAAGTAGGATAAATGAGCAGACCTGAAGCGATGCACTGCACAGGAAGAATTGCTGCTTCAGACGCAAAAGCTTTCCACTTTCCGTAGCATCACCAGGATAAAGAACAGCACAGATCTGGGGTACAAACAATAGATAAGAACAAAATAAAGTTTCACAAATGGTGGGCTTTACATCAATATGTAGACCAACCTGTTCAGCTTGTGAATGATGCTTTGCAGCAGACTCATAATTGCCTTCATTAAATTGATATAGATCAAAGTTTGAAGAAGAAGCTTTCGCTTCCCACAGGCGGAGACTGATAGTGTTCTTGGTTTTGTATCCTGGGATAGGGACATCATAAGCCAAAGCCTGGACAACTTCTCCACCAGCCCATTTTCGCCTGCAAAATAAGATGGTCAGAGCATAAAATATGAAGACCATACACAAAAAATTTGAAGAAAAGAAAGAAGAAGCCAGATCAATCCAGGCTAAATGTCATTAGTATCTATTTGAGATCCTCACAAGTGTACTTTTCTGAAATAAGCAGTTCAGAGTAGGTACTCACGTTCCATCTGCATTAATCTGAACCTCTCCAAAAAACCTGACAGGGTACACAACATCATGCCTAACGACTTCCCAAGGACTGAACTTCTGCAGAAATTTCAGTAACATACAAAGTCAACTATACAAAATTCATAGCAGCACAAAGAAGTGTTATTAACTATTTTTCAAGTAACAACAAACCTCAAGCCAATCTTCAGCTGTTTCCTCCTGGCCCTCCTTGGTGATTCGCTGCTTGAACAGTCCATATCTGTATCTAAGACCATATCCCCATGCAGGCAAATTCAATGTCGCCATTGAATCCAGAAAGCAAGACGCAAGTCTCCCAAGACCACCATTTCCAAGTGCAGCATCTTTCTCCTATAAAAGTTATATTCCTTAATGTAAAACTCACAAAGACAACTCAATCGAGTGAATTCTTTTTTCTGCTCATACTGTGAGATGGAAATCCTATCTTTAAAACGTGGTCGGGTAATTAAGAAACGCATAAAAAGGTTACCTGCTCCATTATGTCTTCAAGCTGATGTCCCAACTTCTTTAAAGCTTCAGCATATGCATTTTGAACATTGAGATTCCCAATCGCATTAGTCAAAGCTCTGCCTTGAAGATATTCCATGGACAAGTAGTACGTTTGCTTTGGGTCAACATTGTGGAAATGGAGATAGGTTGCATTCCATTGCTGCATTAGTGAAAAGATAATAAGTTAATATCTTTAGCTTATGATTAACATCCATCCATATTCATGCAAAACAACCAAGCTTCCTGTATATTCCTTCCTTTTGCATCTGATTGAAGACAATTTTAATATTTTAATCATACCAAGAAATCCTGGATTTATGTAAACCATTTATTTTATCCCATTCACAAATCCTCCCCGAAACTCCAAAAACAAAGATAGAAAACACATTAAAAAGGAAAAAACTTGGTTGCTCTAGTTTCATTAGTCATTACTAATAAAGTTGACGAATTGAGGTTTAATACCTGAAGGAGGCGATCTCTAATGCTTTCGGCAGTGGCGTAGTAGGCCTGCTCGGAATCGAACTTGAAAGGAGAGAAATGAGGGCTGTACTGCGCATGGTAATTCACATTGGAAGCAATCTCCGACGGCGAATCCGAGGATGGGAAAGCCGCCGCTGGGACGTTCGAGGATACCCCGTCTGGTTTCAAACTATCCCCCATTGTAGCTCAGTTAAAACACCTTGACAAAATATACAAAAAACAAAGACCGACTCAGCCCAATGCATTCCCAAAAAAATCAAAAGAAATTAACTACGAGGGAGAAAAGGGCAGCCATTAAAGGTAAGTTACGTTGCAAAGACGATGAACGCCTTCACGAGGCCAGAAGCGGAAGTGATAGAGACCTCTGAACCAGAAGAGGAAAATTTCGAGTGGAGAGGAATCACATGTGATAAGACACAGTGACTGGGTGGAAGATATTTAATTTATAAAGAAATGAAGCAAATGAAAGGTGTGAAGGAGAGAATTTGCGCGAAATGGCACTCGGATCTTTTTCCCTTTTGTTTTTGTTTCTCCGGGAAAACAAACAAAATACTGAAAAATATCGGGAAAAGCAGAGAAAGAGATGGGAGTCAGGGCCAGTGAGTGAGCGAGCGAGCGATGGGTATTTGAGTATTCACGCAAGGGACTGTGCAAGTTTTAAATGAATGAATGAATGCGCTTTTTGCTCAGAGAAGAAGATGGTAAGGAGACACGTGGCCGTATTAAACGCCTCCTGCCTTAACGTGGATGGCCTGTATAGGGGGAGGCCATAAAATAACTCGTTCAAACCAGCAAAAAGAATTGGAGAATATTTGGAGATGGGGAAGAAAAATAATGGACCATGGGATTTGCACAAATTGAGAGCATCAAATTCTGCAGTTGAAACGGAGACGACAATGGCGAATTTCAAGGATAACCTGACACTGAGTTTCAGGGATACATGCCTACATTCGTCTATTACATGCTTCTCATCTGCTCTACTTTTTCCATCTCTTCATTTGTAAGTAAGTCCAAACCCAAGAGGAAACAGAGGGTCATATACATTGTTAATCCCACCGTCGAATTTCATTGGCAACTGATCAACCTTCTTGAACCATGTCACTGGCAACTGTCCCTTAAAATCTTCTCCACCAAAGATAACATCCGCAATCCCATCCCCTTCAGTTCCAGGCAACCAGGCAGCAACAAGTGCTTCTATCTTCTCCAGTAAATGTGGTTCTAGGACTAGTGGTCTTCCAGATACAAGAATCGCCAGTGTGGGGATTCTGTCAGCTACCAAGCTGACAATCTCACGTCCTTCACTTTGGATAACTAGCTCCGGATCGTCCCCTGTAAATTCTGCATATGGAGGTTCACCGATGGCTACAATGGCGTAGGAGAAGTCCTTACGTGCTAAGGTTTCCGGTGAAGGATATTCCTCGAAGATGACTTCTGTGTTCTCTCCAACTGCTTTCCTGACTGCATCCAGAATGGTAGTGCCTAGAAAAAACAGCATTGGAGTTAATACATTTTTTCAGTTACAGAGTTGATAGTGGAAGACAAATGCAAACTAAGGGGATCATGAACTAGCTGAGCTTAGAAAGTATTCTTCCTTGTGGTACGGTTGAGTTACAAAAAGGGCATTTACCAATGGTAATCCTGCCGCCTAACCCGTACCAAGCTATGGTCCATCCTCCACACTGATATCCAAGATTATCAGCATGAGTCCCAGCGACAAGTATCTTTCTAGCGTTCTTGTCCAATGGGAGCAAAGGTTTGTTTGAATCCTTGCCATTTTTCAGCAGAACCAATGATTTGCGGACTGCTTCCTGTGCCAAGTCTCTGTGTAGCTACAGTGAGACAATTACCATAAAAACAACATGATGTTAATGATGGATACTATAAAGAAAATGGGACAGATGATCTGCATATACACAAAAAAAAAGATATAACTAAGCTGATGGAAATCATTCTACGATTCCTCAATTTGTGAGTTGCTATTAATTATAAGATGACTTGGAACCAACTGAGACATATGTTAGGAGCATTGACGAACCATGCGCCTGGTATTGGTTTCATATTCTGATTTAGGAGTACCTTTTCAGCTTCTAAAGACAATCCTACATTAAGAGGAAAGAGGAATGCATTGGCAAGAGACTCAAAATTTACCTTGCAACCAACTATCTCTAGTAAAGACCTATCAGCAAAGGGATGTTCAAATAGACCAGCAATAAACTTCACTCTGAGTATTCTTTCAACTGCATCATCAATCCTGGCTGTTGATATCTCCCCTGATGTTGCAAGAGAGATTATATCATCTACAAATTGTTCATATTTCCGGCCCACCATCACCTGAAATGTTCTTAGTGAGATCAGAGAGGAATTGATAAAGTAAAAGGGACTGACAGATTGAGATGAGAGCTCCACATATACCATATCTATTCCGGCATTAACGGCACTGGCAACACAGTGACGGTAGTTGGAACCACGAGGTTGGCTAAGTCTGTTTAGTCCTTCCCAGTCAGAAATGACGAATCCCTGAAACGCAAATTGTATTAGATGTCCATGAAGGCGTTTTGCAATCGAACAAATAAAAATTCAGTCTTTACCTTAAAACCTAGCTTATCTTTCAAGACTTCAGTCAGGAGAAAACGGTCAGTGTGTAGCTTCCGTCCGTTCCAACTAGAATAGGAAGCCATAATGGTAGCCACACCTTGGGAGATACAATCCAAATAGGGAGCCATGTGAATCCTCTCGAGATCTTCATATGAACATATTGTATTCCCTTCATTTAGACCTTTGTGTGTGCCCCCATCACCAACAAAATGCTTCGCACATGCAACTACGTTGTTTCTGTCAAATTAGAGTTCATCCCTGCTTATAATAGTGTTCCTGATTCGAAATCCCATACAATAATGAAAGGCAGAAACTTTGCAGCTCCCTCACATAGACAATGAAAACAGGAGTTACAACTTACAATAGTAGTGAAGGTAAACGTCTTCCTACCTTCCTGCTACAAAAGGATAGCCATGTGGGTGTCCTTCAGGCGGCTCTCCCTGGAGGCCAGTGATAATGGATGTCATATTTGTAACTATATTAGTGTCTTCACTGTAACTCTCGTAGCATCTTCCCCAGCGGGGGTCCTTGCATACCTGAATAAGTTCCCAGACACCCAATGATTTTAGCCTAATTCTCAACTTTCTACAATGCTTAACAGTATATAACATTTGTTGATCAAAGCAGATGTTGCAATATTCTATAATCTAATACTCTTAACGATATATGCAATAAGATTAAACCAAATAATTCAAATAGGAAGAAGAACATACAGCTACACAAGGAGCAAAAGTATATTGAATACCGCTTGCCCTGACTTCAAGTGCAGTTGCAGCACCTATCCTTTTCACCAAATCTGCATCTCTGCTCAACCCATTGTACTTAATCACAACAAAGTCGATTGCTTTCAAAACTTGGCCCATGAGGACACATAAATAAGCAAAGCTGACCTTGTGGCGCCAAGGCCAACGTTGTGAGGGAAAACAGTGGCACCATAAACACAATTGTTGCCATGAACAGCATCAACCCCGTATATAATCGGTATCCCAAGCCTGGATTCCAGTGCCAGCTTCTGAAACCCATCAACCATATCGGCCCAATCAGAGGTCAACGCATTTTCGAAAGGCGCGCTTCCGCCAGTGCTCAGCACACTCCCTGCAAAAATTAGGCCCAGTCTCGTTAAAAGAAGAAGGTGCGTGATGAAATGCCGCCAGTAATCAGTCTGCCGTTTTTGGTTGATCCTAACAGCTAGAGAGAAATCAAATAGACATGGCAACGTACCGACTGCTAGGTCCCGGAGGTAATGAGCATCGGCAACGACGCGATCGAGTTGAATCATCTGGGCAAGCTTCTCTTGGAGAGTCATCCGGGAAAGAAGGTCCTTGACCCGAACTTCCACCGGTTCATTGGGGTCCTTGTAGAGGCAACCGCCGGGAGTGCTCATGGTTTTCTCCGAGCTAAAGAGCGAGTCTTTTTCTTTTTTTTTGAAAAAGAAAGGAAGAGGATTTTGAGTGATCCAACCACCTTCATTAGGAAAGAGCAAGTTAAACACGTCAAAACAAAGAACAACCCCACCACTAAGTCCAACAACCATGGATGCCGCCTGCGTAATTAAATAAGATAAAAGGTTCATTCTTTCTTTCTCAAACTGGGGACTTTCCAGTCAAATTAAAATACACCTTCAGATTGACAAATTATAATCTTCAATAGCAACTTTTTTGCAAAGTCACATATCATATCACCATTCCAAATATTCACGACTTGAATCTCAATCCTGATCTCAGTCCAATTCCAAACACAGGTAAAGCAAAGACAGAAAGGTAAACATATACATAAAGAGGAAGCAGCACGTAGTACACTAGTCTTTAATTATAACACCAGTACAAATAATTCCAATGTTTGTTCAACGCTCAAGTATATATTCCCCCCAATTCTTGTCATTTGCCACCCATTCTCTTGTTACCAACGTTATCGTCATAATCAGTGTAGTACCTCTTCCAGAACCAGTGTTTCTTCCAAACCTTCTCCACCATCTCATCAATAGGGACTCCTTTCGTCTCTGGTAGAAACACTAGTGCAAAAGTCCCCATCACAAACAGACACACCGTAAAGAAGAAGAAGGTCCCCGCTCGCATATAGCACAACATCGTCAGGAAAGTCTGAGCTATTATGAATGTCCACAGCATGTTCATGCTCACCGAGAAGAAGAAACCAGCAGTTCTAGTCTCCAACGGGTATATTTCACTTGGAATCAACCATCCCAATGGACCCCATGACCAAGCAAATCCGGACAAGAACACACCTATCAAGCATATCACCGCCACTGCATAATACCTTGGCATCACAGTCGTTGTATGCAGGTGTACCGCCAGAATCACCCCAATTGCACACTAAAAACCAAAATGAGTGTTAACATTTAGAAGACATTAATTATGCTCTAATAAAGCTAGAGTCTTTACTATATTACTTACCTCAGCGATGAACATCTGAGTGGAAGCTTCAATAAGCAAAACCCTTCTCCCAAACCTATCCACAACCAAAATCGCAACCACTGTGCAAATCGGTTTGATGGTATTGATCATCACAGCTGAGAAAAGAGACGCATTCTCTCCTAAACCCATGGTCTGAAACAGAGCTGGGGAGTAGAATGTTATCACACTGATACCAGTAAGCTGCTGGAACACCTGTATAATTGTGCCACAGATTAGCTGAGGCCTATACTGTCTTTTCTTGAGGTTCCTAAACGGGTGTTTACACTGTTTAGCCATTTCTACAGCGTCACGAATCTCTGAGAATTCCTTATCGACGTTATCGACTCCTCTGATTCTCTGTAGAGTCGATCGAGCCTTCTCTGTCTTCCCCCGCTCCAAAAGACTCGTCGGAGTCTCCACAATTATGAACGACCCCAAGAGAAGAACGACAGCAGGAAGTGTAGCTCCGCCTAAGGAAATCCTCCACCCATGAGTCTTCATTTTTGAAGTGAAGAAATTTACAACGTTTGCACTCAGTATTCCTAGTGTGATCAGGAACTGAAACGCGATGTTGAGTCCTCCCCTGTAATTTGCTGGCGCAATTTCTGATATGAACAATGGCACAGTCTGCCAAAAAGGCAACAACTTTCCATATGAAGAAAAGAGAACAATCATTAATACTAAAAAAATGTTGGTTCACTTCACACTAGCTAGTCTCACCTGATTACCAAACCCAACTCCAGCGCCTAAGAAAAGCCTTCCAACAATCAACATACCGAGGTTCTGAGAAGCAGCATTGACAGCAGCTCCGATAAAGAAGAAGACAGAAGCGATTTGCATAGTGGGTTTTCTTCCCAGTCTTTTACAAACAAGTGATGCAAAGAAGCTAGCCACGATTGCTGCTAAATAGAGTGAAGAAGTGAAAAGCTGGAGGTAATGGTCATTGTATTTACAGTAGTTGTTGGATTTAGCCGTGTGCTTCTTGATGTAAACATGAGGGAAGAATGGTTTCAGGAAGCTGTCCATTGCCGTAACTCCACCTATACCCCAACATAAATTCATCACTAACACTACTTAAGGAAACAAAGTTAATACAATTAGGCTACCAAGTAAGAAGTAGTGAGAGTATATACCTGAAATGCCAATGTCGTAGCCAAACATGAACCCTCCAAATGCAGCAATGATTGTACAAATAACCACCTGAAACGTGAGCTTGGCCGGGAAGTCCGACAGACCGCTTTCCGAAATCGTTAGACCTGCCATGGGATGGCTACTCCTTGCCCTGCTACGTAAGGTATCTCAGACTCTCAGTAAAACATGGTCTTCAAATCTGCATATAACAAGATTAGAGTTTTCTAATACAACAAGTTGACAGTATCCTTAGCTGATTTTATAACTGCTCAGATATGAAACTAACTACCCAAATATTTCCGTTCTTATCTTTACGAGTTTGTTGTACTCTGCCCTATATTATGATCTGGATAAATCCATTTCATTTATAGACAGGATAATTATCGGCTTATTCATATACACATATTAATTACAATCCTTTTCGGATCTCAAAATATCGTATATTAGAAGATCTAAACGTACAGTACAGTGGATAATACGAACTATGTCTAAAATCGACATAGAGAACTTCACGCTAGAATAGTGGCACCGATAGTTTCGCCAGAGTTTACCCGGGAAAATCGCCGACGTAAGAACGGTGTGGCCGCTGGTTGCTACAGAGTAGTGCTGATATCCAGTGTTTGGCGGCGGAAGGAAACCATGATACGACGGTGGAATGGAAGGAATGGTTTTAGCTGGATGAGGTACCATAGTGGGGGGTGATGAAAAGGAATGGTTTTGTTTCAGAAGCAAACAGTTGTGTACGGAGGAGACGGTGGGTCAACGAAACGACGAAAGGGTGACGCGGCTAAATCGATCAAAAACAGGGGAAGAGACACACAAGTTGGTGGAAAGTGGACGCACGTGAATCTCACACTATTGACCACCATTAGTCATTGTTTCCAAAGTGAAGTCATTGAATTAGAGTTGGAACTGTAACTTACTAAATTATATGGACAGTTTTAATGACCATTTATACCAGTACGATATTGAGAATATTACTGTTAGTTGTCCATAGATGATGAAATAATTAATAGCAATGTGACAACAGCTTCGACATAGCTTTTACAAGATGCATCTTCCTACTGCTAATTTGGCTTTGAAGGATTCTATCATTTTACACCTAATCTTATGAAAACAAAACTCAAATCAATATACAGTATATTAGAAAAAAAGATAAGGATAGTATACAAATGTTCAAAACCAATCTCGTTGTTGACCGAATGATCATCGATTCAACAATCTTGTTGACTTTTTTGGTTAAATGAAACGGATTGGGTAAGCTTCTTCACTTTTTGTCTTCAAAATTGTGGTGGTCGCTCCTTTCATCTCCGGGCTGTGGTGGAGGAACAATCATGGTGTCGTTGTCTTTGTTTACTATCGTTCTCTTTGACTCATGATGATCAACTTGTTGACCTGACTTTGTTACGAGATGGTCGTCTTGTCTATTTGCAATTGGGAATCCACCTTCATCTTCTTCATCGTCCTCAATGGCCTTACAGTTCTGGTTATTGTCCATTTGATCATCAAGATGGTTATGATTGACGTTGATTTTATCTTTGGGAATCTGCACAGGTGCTACATTATGTTCTATCTCCATATCGGCTGGTTGAACCTATGACAAAAAAGTTAAAGAAGATTAACATGATAGATAGAGTCCAAAAGTAGTCCAAGAGCATAATAACGCCGTGAATGTAAAATCAGATAGTTATGGTTTTTCATCATATCAAAGACTCAATTTTTGTTGGAAATATGCACCTGGGTTCGACCTTGGTGTGATGGCAGCACCATGGACTTGACCTTGGTGCGATGCCGGAATTGGGACGGATGCATGAACTCACGGGAAAACCTGACATTAGCTCAGAGCAAGCTGGGACTAGCTGGCATCAGCTCCTCTATGAGCTAGATGATGCTAGGGACTGACACTGAAGCTCGTCCAGCTCAACCTTGAGCTGGATGTTAGTGTCACTAGCTGCGGTGCTGAGCTGAGCTACAATGATGGTAGGGAGCTAGGTAGTTGGGGTGGTTACTCCTTCTCATAGGACGAATGGGTACACACCTCTTCGTGAGATTCAAACTCATTTCTGAGTTGTTTTCCCTCCAAACCCGCAGGACTTCAAGGTAGTTACCTTCAAGTCTATCCGTGGGGATAATGACTCCTATTGGTGCATGCATTCATACCCTTCCAGTCCTGGACCCCTTTGCCTATATAAAGAAGGTAGTAGTGTGGGAGAATACACACAGAAACGATCTATCCTAGCCTACGATTCTAAGTGACTCTAGTATCTAAAGCCTAAGAACTTGAGTGGAGACGGTCTTATCCTCAGAAGAGATTTCCGGATACCCAAGGCTTGTAGGGTGGAAATACTCTTTCCGAAAAGTGGTACCCACGATTCCGTCTTGATCCTAGATCTCATCACCTATCAAAGCTCGAAGTAGTACTACTTGGAACCTCCTGATATAACATTCGAAAAGAGTATTTGCCATGTCTAAGGTTGCAGCAATCAAGGAAATGACAGCGTCATTCGGCAAGCTTGAGAAGTTTGAAGGTGTGGATTTCCGTCGGTGGCAGAAGAAGATGCACTTCCTTCTCACCACATTGAAGGTTGTGTATGTTCTCTCTACTCCATATCCTCTGGAGCCCGAGGAGGAGATGGAGACGGACGAGAAGAAGACGGAGGAAAGGGTACAGAAGCAACAGAAGTGGGACAATGATGACTACATATGTCGTGGCCATATTATGAATGGCATGGCGGATTCATTGTTTGATATCTATCAAAATTAAGAATCAGCCCACGAGTTGTGGGATGCGCTAGAGTCAAAGTGTTTGGCTAAGGATGCTTCGAGCACGAAGTTCCTGGTTAGTAATTTCCTAAATTACAAGATGGTCGAGACCAGACCGGTCATGAAGCAATACAATGAGATGCTTCAGATTTTTGGACAGTTTGCCCAACATGATATGAAGATGGACGAGGCCATCTCGGTGTCGTGGATAATCGACAAGTTTTCTCATTCGTGGAAGGACTTTAAGCACACGCTTAAGCATGGGAAGGAGGGATTGGCCCTGATCCAACTTGGAAGCCACTTGTAGATAGAGGAGTCTCTATGGGTGCAAGAAGGTGGGAAACCGAAGGATTCTTCATCTGTTCATATGACAGAAGGAGAGCCATATGCTCGACAGAAAGGGAAGAAGCGCCCTTGGAAAAAAACCAAATGAGACTCTAACAAGAAAATGGAAGTTTCTTGTTGGACGTGTGGGAAAGCGGGTCACTTCAAACGTGACTGTCCCACCAAGAAGAGTCGGAATCACGACAACAAACAGAATCAAAAGCCTGGATCGAAAGATCAAGGTACTCCCACTTCCAAAGGTTGGTTCTTGAACCTTGGTTTAGATATTGATTTGAATTATGTTTCTCTAATATCGGAAGTATTCTATGTGCAGGATGATGAAGTGTCATGGTGGATTGACTCGGGTGGCAACAGACATGTATGCAAGGATCGTAACTAGTTCGAAACATACAAGGCATCAGATGATGATGTTGTACTTCACATGGGCAACGAGTCAACGACCCCTATTGCTGGACGTGGATCGGTGATGTTGGAGTTTAGTTCTGGTAAATGTCTAGAGCTTATAGATGTACTTCACGTCCCTAAGATTATGAAGAACTTAGTGTCGGGTAATATGATTAATAGATATGGCTACAAATAAGTGTACAAATCTGATAGATATGTATTATCTAAGGGTGGTGTGTTTGTAGACTTCGACCACTATAACAATGGCAAGTTTATGTTGAATATTAATAATATTATTATTAATGATTATGCTTTCATGGTTGGTTCCTCTGACTTTTCCTTATGGCATGCTCGGTTAGGATACGTTAATTATAAACGTCTAACAGATATGTCGAAAGAAGGGCTTCTGCCCTCTTTTGATGTCAATGTTGAATGATGTAAAACGTGTATGCTCACTAAGATTACTCGTCAGCCTTTCACTAATATCCAACGGAAATCAGTGATGCTTGAGTTGAGACACAACGATCTCTGTCACTTGCATAGCACTCCGACAATCGGAGGAAAGAAGTATGTCATCAACTTCTTTGATGATTACTCTCGGTTATGTTATACTTACTTGTTGCATGTGAAGGATGAAGCACTTGAGAAATTTCGTGTGTTCAAAACAGAAGTTCAATTGCAATAAGGTGTCTTGATCAAAGTATTTCGAACTAATCGAGGAGGGGAGTTCTATGATCCAACGTACTTCCAAAGTGTGGGAATCATTCATAAAATCACTGCTCCATACACACCACAACAGAATGGTGTGGCTGAGAGGAAGAATCGAACTCTTAAGGAGATGGTAAACTCGATGTTGTCATACTCAGGTTTGAGTAACGGGTTTTGGGGTGAAGCCATGCGTATGGCTTGTTATCTTCTAAATCGAGTTCCTAATAGGAGGAACAAGACTACCCCATATGAATTGTGGTATAAGCGGAAACCAAACTTGAGTTACCTTCGAGTTTGGGGTTGTAGGGCTATAGTGAAGCTCACTTATCCTAAACGGAAGACATTAGGTGAAAGAGGCATTGATTGCATCTTTGTTGGATATGCTGAGAATCCAAAGGCATATAGGTTCTATGTTATAGAACCTAATGATGCACACTTGGTGCATTCAGTAATTGAGACTAGGGATGCCATCTTTGATGAAAATAATTTTTCGTCGATCCAAAGACCAAAGGATTTGATGTCAACATCAGATTTGACGTTGTCACCAAATAAACATGTGTCTGTCCCTATGAACGAGCAGATTTTGCCTCGTAGGAGCAAGAGGATGGCCTTGAAGAGTCCGTTGAATGCCAACTTCAACGCATATTTGATCGAGGGATCCAGGATGGAACTAGGATCGCAATACTTGTGTTGCTACAATATTGACGATGCCCCTAGTACATATGAAGAGGCTATGTGGTCGTAAGATGCCGCCTTTTAGAAGGAAGCAGTCGATGGGGAAAAGGATTCCATCTTGGGAAAGAATACTTGGATACTAACGGATCCCTCATTGGGATGTAAACCATTAGGAAGTAAGTGGATCTTCAAAAAGAAGATGGAAGTCGATGGTTCTATCGATAAGTTTAAAGCTCGGTTGGTGATTCGGGGTTTTAAGCAACAATATGGGATTGATTACTTTGATACCTATGCTCTGGTGGCTCGGATCTCGACTATTAGATTATTAATATCACCAGCATCTATCCATGATCTAGTAATCCATCAAATGGATGTCAAGACAGTATTCTTCCAGTCCTGGACCCCTTTACCTATATAAAGAAGGTAGTAGTGTGGGAGAATACACATAGAAACGATCTATCCTAGCCTACGATTCTAAGTGACTCTAGTATCTAAAGCCTAAGAACTTGAGTGGAGACTGTCTTATCCTCATAAGGGATTTCATGATACCCAAGGCTTGTAGGGTGGAAATACTCTTTTCAAAAAGTGGTACTCATGATTCCGTCTTAATCCTAGATCTCATCACCTATCAAAGCTCGAAGCAGTACTACTTGGAACCTCCTGATATAACAATTTTGACACAATGCTGAAAGTAGATTTAATTTACCATATTATACCTTTACTGGAGAAATGTTATTGCTTAAACTTGGGGTTTCATCTTCAACAATTGGTTTAGAAGTTTCAATATGAACTACTTCAGTCTGGATCGGTGCAGCTTGAACGCTCTCGATAGAGGACATCGAATCAGCTGGTGCATGTTCTTCCATAGCGGCAACTTGTTTGATTGATGATAAAGATTCGTCTCTGCGGGATAATGAAGGCATCAAGTCATCTGTTTTCAACGGCTCCATTGAGGCTTTTAGTTGGACTGATGCTAAAGAATCATCTTCAGCTGCCATGAGAGGAATCGAGTCGACTACTGCCTTTGATTGTTCCATAGTGGTTATTGCTTCTTTAATTGATGACATGGATTCATTGCCATCAAGAAGAGACTTTGTGGAAATCATATCAACTTCTTTTAGTGACTCTGCCATAGCTTCTCGTCTGACCGAGGACAACGATTCCCCTTCAAGGGTTTGTTGAGAGATTAAGTCACTTGGTTTCACTATTTCAGCTGTGGCATCTTGTCTGATTGACTCAATGACATCCCCCTGAAGGTTATTGGAAGGAACCAAATTACCTGGGTTTGGTAGCTCCATAATGAGTTCTTGTTTCACTGTTGATAATGATTCCATTTTAAGGTCATCTGACCGAACCGACATGTTATGTAAAATTTCTGGTTCTGCAATAGCTTCTTTTGTGATTGACAATGATTTCACTTCTTTTCCTTCATCGACCACATTTTCATTGTTATTGCTTTCTCCTGTTTCCCCTTGTGTAAGTCTTTTGTTTTCCTGTTTAACACATAACCCCCTACTTTGAGAGATGAACAAGAAAAATAAACGAACAAAAGAACAATTATCCACCTACCTTCTCTTCAAGATTAACGTGGTATTGGCTGTCTTCACTCTTGGAGGCACTGGAAGTGGCACCTTCAAAGTGTCCATAGGGATTAGGACTACAAGTAACGTCCTCAAATGATTTGGGCACTTTTTCTTTGACGTGGGTTTCACGCTTCACTACTGGATCACTATTCTGTAGGGTCTCAGTTAAATTTTCCTCTTTCCCCTGAGCATTATGATTTTCACCATTCCAATGTTGAGGAGTAAACTCCATTTCGTTACGATCTTGATCATCGACCCTTGACAAACTCTCACGTGAATTGATCTCACCATTGGAACTTTCTAATGGTTGATGTTGTTCATTATGGTTCATTGGAGTTTGATCTACATGATATGCTGACTCTTCCATGTCGTGCACCTGTTGGTTGCTAGGTGACGGGGATGATTGTGCTTCTTGTTGGTTCACGTCCATTAGAACAGATACATGAGATAGTGTGGAGTTCAAGTCGGTGAGATCTTGGTCAATTGCGACTTCTGGTTGTAAAGATGACAAGGTTTGGGACACATAGCTTGGACTTGTCACTATAACTCTGTCATCCACGACTGAATTTTTCGATTGAGTTTCACTTGGTGTCAAGATTTTTTGAACATTCCCATCCCTCATATTGCCTCCTCTTGAATCTTCAACATCTTCAGCGAACCTTGAAGCTTCATTTGCCGGAGTTGGAACAACCTTATCATCCCTTATGCCAACATCATTATGGTGCAATGGTTCAAGTACTCTACCGACTGAGTCGCTTGTTGAGCTTGAAGCACTATCTATTTGCTCGCTTCTCTTAACTATAAGATTAGCTAACTTCTCTGGACACTGCAACAATTCCCTCTCAAAATGACTACAGGGTTCAGTAACAATTGCCTCGACTGTTTTGGATCGATCATCCCCAATTTCATAGATGGTTTGTCTTTCAATTGATTTCAATTCTTCTGTATTATTGATCTTTTCAATATCTCCGTCCATCATGTCATTATTCTTCTTCATCTCCTCTTCAACATCAACTTGTAGAGGGTCTAATATTTCCTGTTTTGTAAGTTAGTAACAGCCACGTTATAGAGATCATTGTCAAATGTAAAAAGGTAAAAGGAAGTACAGGAAAAAAGATCAATCATTACCTTTGATTCTTGTCGATCAGCTATATAGTGATCTTTGCTATCTTTAGTTATGAATTCTGCTACTTCTTCTTCCTTTTCTAGTGGTTTAATATCATCTATGATCTCTGCATCAAAACCTTGTAAATTGACTGCAAATCTTGTCTCTCTCATACCTTCCTCACTAGCCTCGTTTAGAAACCTTAGAGCCAACTCGTGTTTCCCAATCCTTGGTGCATGTGGAGATAACCCCCATAATTCCTCATTCCCAGAATTAACTTCTTTCTCAATGTCCCCATCATAAGTCAGTGACCCTCCGTCATGATCATCATCAACATCTGAAACAGTAGACATAGGAGATCCGACTTCTGACACCCCCACTTGCAAATCCGATGCAACTGAGTTGGTCGGTGTATGCCACGTCCCTCTATTCTGGTAATGCTCGTCGACTCTCATGTTGTGAATTATCGATAAGCTAGCATCGTTGGACAAATCGCTTGCACTTGCAGCCTTAGGAATTGGTCGTGGGAGAGAAGGCGGTCGTGGATTTGGTGAGATTTCAGATCCTTGATCGTTAGCATCTTTGGGAATATTCTTCTCATCCCTTCTCACACTATGGTCACTTGTGAATTCTATTATTTCACTTGGAGCAGAATCATCTGGCTGTCTTGGTTCAAGAGGATCAGTAACCACCAGATCAGTTATGCTAACTGTGCGAGCAATTGGATCGGACAGTCGTGGTGGTTTTTGTTCATTAATGGTGCCTGCAAAATAAAAGAACAAACTTTCAATGTGGGAGATAAAATTTTTTTGTAATGTTTCCATATTCCTGAATCGATGAGTTTAAATATCATGAAACCCCAAAAATGCAAACATAAACTTACCCGAAAGAATTTTAGCTCTGGTTGTATGCCCGAGGGAGAAGCTTTCATGCCTACACATTTCCTTATGGGGAGTAATGGAGAACTCTTCTTGGAAGCTGTCTGCCATGAGATCAGGCTTCTCTTCGTGTGGATCATAAGGGAGATCAAATGGGTTTTTTCCTGGCAGCAGAATCGATGGTGCAGAGCCAGGAAATTGATCGTCCCCTGAAGAACCGTGGAGTAACAAATGGTCATCAATTCTACTAGTTGAGATCAATACAGGAGAAACAATCTCGGAAGCAGCAACAGAAGGAGATGAACAAGGTCCAACGAGATCAATATCCACAATCATCCCTTTCTCACTGCTCATCTTATAAAACTTCCTCGACCTTCTCCTTGCGATCAAGCTCTCCAGCCGCTTATTCCGCTCCGTCTCTGAAATCCCTAAATCCATCAAATTCTTCTGATCGTCTTCGTTCCACTCCACCACCGCCTTATCATCTTCTGAGCTCCCGAAATCCTCTCCTCCTTCATCGTTCTCTCCTCTTTGATCGTTAACCAGCGGCGGGTCAATTTCAAGTTTGGGATTTGAATCCCTATTCTCGGCGAGGAAGCACGATCCTCCACCTTCTTGATCATGTTTTCCTTTCATTGTCCCTGATTCTTCATCCCTTTTATTCCTCACCTCTCTAAGGAAATCGCTGATGCTAGCTTTGACATCATGCGCAATTATCGGGTCAGCCTCAACGAAGAACTTTTCCTTGTTCCGCCTCTGAGACATTGATCGGGTCGGTTTAGTGACTGTTGGCCGATCATTGGCCACAGACTTGGACTTCCCCAACGTGGATAGCTTCTTGTCAATCTTCTTCTCTTGTTTGATTCCATTTCTTTTGGCGTCCTGAGCTTTTGAGCGGGAACGGTAAAAAAGTGTGGCGGCGACAAGGATGAATATCGGTGAAAGATAGATGAAGAAGATGACAACTGAAGGGATGAAGATGTATAGGAGAACAAGTAGGGATGAAATTGCTGACACAATTGGGTAGTGCTTTACATATTTACACACATTTATAAAGGAGAATTTACAAATCTTGAGGACGATGCTCTTTAGATACAAACTCATTATTTATTTCCCGCTTCAACGTCTTTCTGTTCATGGGATTGACACTTTTTAGACGAGAACTCGCTGGATCAATAACCATGCATGCAGAGAAGGAAATGAAAATCTTCCGGTTTAGGATTTCAAAACGGTAAAAAAAACTCTTTCCTTTTTCTCTTTGAATTTTCAAATCTTAGTAAAATAAATTGTGTCTTTATTTTCTGGTTGAGATGGATTGATGATCCTATTTTCAAGGATTTCTTCCATTTTTTCTGGCTCATGGAAAATAGATATGAGAGAAAACAAGGTATGCGGTCTATTGTATATAATTTTCCAATGTCGTCAATTAAATATTTTTATCCTCCAAAGAAAAAATACATTGATGAATATTCTGACACAATTATGAATTCTAGATGTTTTTAGATTACGGATTAATTAGTTAAATGTATTATAATTATTATATTTGATTTGGCCTTCATAATGTTTTTTCTTAAAAGATTAAACCAATACGATATAAAATTAATTTTGTGTGTGTACGTTAAACAATGAATCTTCCAATTTAACCTTAAAGTTTAAAAACGGTGATAAAGCCCATTAGCCCAACAAATTTCACGTGTACATTCCCGCGCCCCACGATATTCCCTTCTTAGCCTCTGTCCCTGTGGGCGCCCAACCAATCACAGTTAGCGGATAACTAAACTTCCCACAAACGATCCAATTTGTCTAGCCTGCTTCGCATCGCGGAGCACAGAGTTTGACAATCTCAAGAGCTTCCGTCCACCGTCCGTTTCTCCTTTCCTTCCGTTCTTCTTCAATCCGCATTTCTCTTCAGCCTTTTCTTCTTGTTTTCAAATTTCAACTTGCCAATAAACAATTTCGTTCTCTCTTTCTCTGGTTATGTTAGGGTTTGCAGAACAACCATGTCGTCGATGATTGAAACTCTGAGGCCGGTTTCCCGGTTTCACTTAGACTCCAATTCTACTAGATATCGTTATCCTCCTCCTCACTGCCGCGGGTCTTCCCCGTTTCGCGCTCATTCCAGGGTTCCGCACCACCAGGATCCTCTACGGTTTCCTAGCCCGGTCAACCTTTCTAATGATTCCTCACCGTTTGCAGCTCTACATGATTCTAATCTATGGGGAAGTGGTGGGGTTTGGTGGAGCAGTAGATTGAGAGAGGATAAATTATCGGCTAATTGTCAGGACGGGGATTCCACGGCCAGCTCCAGCGACGAAACAGACGGGCAACAAGCTAGCAGCAGCAGTACGAATACGCCGAGTGCGGGTCCTGAGCAGAGGAAGGAGAAACAAGGGAAAGGTGACTGGTGTTGGTGGTCGAAACAGAAGAATTGGAAATGGCAGCCGCTAATTCAAGCTCAGGAGGTTGGGGTGTTGCTTTTACAATTGGGAATTGTTATGTTCGTCATGCGGCTGCTGCGGCCTGGGATTCCGTTACCGGGGTCGGAACCAAGGCCGCCGACAACTTTCGTTAGTGTACCGTACAGCGACTTCTTGAGCAAGATTAATAGCAACAAGGTGCAGAAGGTTGAGGTTGATGGCGTGCACATAATGTTTAAGCTGAAGAACGAAAGGACCGGAAATCAGGAGAGTGCGGATGTGGTCGACGGTAGGTGGCAGGAGTCCGAGGGCTTGTTAAGGAGCATTGCGCCCACCACTAGGAGGATTGTGTTCACAACTACTAGACCCACCGATATCAAGACTCCCTACGAGAAGATGCTTGAGAATCAAGTGGTTTTTGGATCGCCTGATAGGAGGTCTGGTGGTTTTTTCAACTCAGCTTTGGTGAGTAAGTGTTTGGTTGTGGTGACGTAACTAGCTTTCATGCTTTGCAAGGCAAGTAATTGCATTACGCTGTTGTTCATTATGAATAGTTTTTCAGTTTGATCGACCAAGAAAGATTGTCATCGTAAATGCACATTAATTTTGACCATGACGTTAGGACGCCAGCCATTCCTATAAAATAACGTTACAGTCTTACAGATCATCCGCCGCATGTAATCATGTGGCGCATTTAGTAGTTCCTAAATAGGCAATGACATTCTCTGATACGCTTTCTAGTACTCCCAAAATATGCAATTAGATTAACTAGGGGAATGTAGTTTTTTATTGCGTGAGCCTGTGCTTCTTTCTCCATTTCAGGGTCAAATTAGAGTGTTACTTGCATCAATGTTTAATGGTTTCCCCTCGTGGAGAGATTTACGAGTTCTTTCACTGTCATGGCAGATAGCTATGTTCTATGTGGCCGTGCTTGCTGGACTTCTCCATAGGTTCCCTGTTAGTTTTTCTCAGGTTAGGACTATCAGTCTATCACAATACTCTTTCACTTACTTGAAATTTAAACGAACTGTAATTTGGTACTGACCAAGGGGATGCATTTATGTTATATATAGCATACACCTGGTCAGATGAGAAATCGCAAGTCTGGTGGTTCTGGAGGTACAAAAGTTTCTGAGCAAGGGGATACGATTACTTTTGCTGATGTTGCTGGCGTCGATGAGGCTAAGGAAGAATTAGAAGAAATTGTGGTATCAAACATACTGATTGACATATTATCTGTATTTATAGTTTTCCTTTGTAATGCCTTCATTAATTATTTTTGCTGCCTCTGGCAATGGTCTTATAAACTTATTTCTACTGCCAGGAATTTCTCAAGAATCCAGACAGGTACATAAAACTTGGGGCTCGTCCTCCTCGGGGTGTTCTGCTGGTGAGTATTTATTGTTATATTTGTTTTGGTGGAATAGCTTCTCCATAAGGGGTTAGGAAACTTGTAGGCCTATGTATGGCAGTCTTTTCGGTGTGTTTTTATGTATCTCTTACCAATGTTTTGAATCTCATGACCAGGAACAGATGCTCCATTCTTCACTTTCTTTTCTAAGCCATTTTTATTTCAATTTTCATTTAGAGTTCACATAGAAAGATCTTCTTTGTTTGAATTCATGTCTCAGAGTTCTGTCTGTGGCTGGTTGACAGTATTCATTTGTCTTCTAGGTTGGTCTTCCTGGTACAGGCAAGACTCTTCTAGCTAAGGCTGTTGCCGGAGAAGCTGAAGTCCCTTTCATTAGTTGTTCTGCTAGTGAGTTTGTAGAGTTGTACGTTGGAATGGGTGCCTCCCGTGTAAGAGATCTGTTTGCACGAGCAAAGAAGGAGGCACCTTCAATAATATTCATTGATGAGGTAAGATTTACTTGTCTTTCACTGTAGGGTATTTAAGCTGATGCTGAGAGCTTTAACACCAGTCCTATAATCCCCTTGGATACAGATAGATGCTGTGGCAAAAAGTCGTGATGGGAAGTTCCGCATAGTCAGTAATGATGAGCGTGAGCAAACTTTGAACCAGTTGCTCACTGTATGTTCCTCATCCAGTTGGTTTTCTTCGAAAATGATTCCTGGAAATCCTTAGGTTATTACTCTGTTCGAGTTGTAAGGGAATTTTATATGTTGTAGGAGATGGATGGATTTGATAGCAACTCTGCTGTGATTGTTCTTGGAGCAACAAATCGTTCAGATGTATTGGATCCTGCACTTCGGAGACCTGGAAGATTTGACCGAGTAGTAACGGTTTGTAACTTCGTTCTCATCTCTTTACTTTTTGTTTCATTTCAGTCCGTTTCACTAACTTTATTTTGTTGTATGTCAGGTGGAAGCACCTGATAGGAATGGGAGAGAGGCCATTTTGAAAGTGCATGCTTTCAAGAAGGAGCTACCTTTAGGCAAAGATGTCGACCTTTGTGGCATTGCTTCTATGACCACTGGATTCACTGGGTAAAGCACCAATTCTCTAGTAGATTTTTCTGTCTTCTCGTAGGCAAGATGTAGAATTAAGCTTCTAGTTCACATATCATGCAGGGCTGATCTTGCAAATATAGTAAATGAAGCTGCTCTGTTGGCTGGAAGGAAAAGAAAAACAGTTGTAGAGAGAATAGACTTCATTCAGGCCGTGGAGAGGTCTATAGCTGTAAGCTATCTCTCGCCCTCCCACTTTTAAGCAAAAGCAAATCCTGGTCTCTTTTTTCCGAGGTCTCTAATTGCTATGATCTGTCGCTTCTAAAAGCCAAAATTTCCCATACTCTGCTTTTAGATGCCCTAGGTTGTTTGTTTCTAGACACGAGAAAGTTATTCTCTTTATTTTTGTTACTTAAATATCAATGTAATTCCCTGTTATTATAATACAGGGCATAGAGAAAAAGACAGCCAAGCTGCAAGGGAGTGAGAGGGCGGTTGTTGCACGTCATGAAGCTGGGCATGCAGTAGTAGGCACTGCTGTTGCTAGTCTCATTCCGGGACAGCCACGTGTGGAGGTAAATATTAAAAATTTCTTATCTCACCCTTACCGACCTTTCCGTTCTCTCTCATTCTTGTGTATTTCTTGGCCACTTGCCCACTAAATGAACTGCATATGCTAGCAAATTTTTTTTTTCTGGCATGCTCGGGGTGTTCCTCATTTAATTTAGTGCACATTAGGTTCCGCAGCGTAATAGTCGATGATAAACTCTTTACTACAAAGTGCGTGGTCACGCTGTAACAAATTTTTACCCCCATTATCCTACATGCATGCCGTCTAAGTAAAAAAGTTACCAGATTGAGTGGTTTTTTATTTAGTCTACGGAAATCTGGGTGTAACAATTATCTTGCACGTGTATATTGGCAGAAATTGAGCATTCTACCAAGGACGGGAGGTGCTTTGGGCTTTACTTATACTCCTCCAACAAATGAGGACAGGTATTTGCTTTTCATCGATGAGTTACGTGGCCGCTTGGTCACCCTTCTGGGAGGACGTGCAGCAGAAGAAGTAGTATACGCAGGTCGTGTATCTACCGGCGCACTAGATGATATTCGACGAGCTACAGACATGGCATACAAGGCCATAGCTGAATATGGTCTCAATCAAACTATCGGTCCTGTATCTGTCGGAACCCTTACTGGAGGGGGAATGGATGAATCTGGAGCTGGTCCCTGGGGAAGGGAGCAGGTGAACTTAGTTTGTTTTTCATTTCGATTTAATATGTCACTCTGCGAGCGCTTCAACTGACACTATTGTATACACCACAGGGTCATCTTGTTGATCTCGTTCAAAAGGAGGTAAAGCAATTGCTACAATCTGCACTAGACGTGGCACTCTGCGTTCTGCGTGCTAATCCTACTCTCTTGGAAGGGCTTGGTGCTCATCTGGAAGGTAAATCTTGCAAAATCAAAGTCTTTATAAATCAAGCCCATCTCTTAGCACTAATGATGTACCCACTGTAAATCTGCAGAGAATGAGAAAGTAGAGGGGGAAGAGCTACAAGAGTGGCTGAAATTGGTAGTTGCTCCAGAAGAGCTAACTTCATTCTTAAAAGGTAAGCAAGTATCCCTCCTCCCTCTCCCTGCACAGCCCGCATCAGCTTCATGATAGTTTGCGCACCCTTAAATTTGTATATTGTCCACTGAGGGGGGGGCGGGGATCTTGGCGCTTCATATGGCCAAAGAAATTTTCTAATTACACACGTTCCACCAGAAACTTTCGGGGAAATTAAGGGTAGCAAGTTAGTAGGGGAGTTATGTGATGTTGGGAAATTGGAAGCTGGTGTATTTTATCTATTTATACGCGATCATTTACGGTATATTAGATGTATATTTTCTCAGCTTTTTGGTTTGTATATATGAGAGAGTAGCACAAATTTTACTTAATACTATTGCTTGTTCCTCCATTGTGTCTCAACTCTTAACACACAAGAGTGTATTTGGTCTTTCTCCATTGTTGGAAGCAAGGTAGCTTAAGTAATAGCAAAATTGGAAAAAAAACGTAGGAAAACCTTTAATATGCGCCGATACGTTTCGGATTTGCGGTCCCAAAACCGAAACGTTTCTGTTTCTCAAACCAAAATCGAAACTCGAGAAATTGACGAGAACGAGATTTGGATGATATGAATTGTATGGCGATATACCGCGATATTAACACGATATGTTGACTTTTTTGGTGATATGTTGACCAGTCCTTATAATTTTAATCGGGGTACCATTCATCTGGCGGTGCGGGCTTGGCCCAATATTTCTCAGCCGAATCGAGATGTTTTCGGCCTGTTTTCTTCAATTTAACCCGATCAGCTAGTAGCTACCGGTATAGCTCATATCTGCAAATCTTTCTCCTACTCCTGATCTACCTGATCTTCACGTCACAAGCTTTACATTCCAACATTCCACCGCAAATCAGCCGCCGCTGCAAAACGCCCCGGTTATCTATGTCGTCCTACAAATCTCTCAATCTTGAGATCACCATAGTTTCAGCTAAGCATCTCAAGAACGTCAACTGGAAAAACGGCGATCTGAAACCATATGCGACCATCTACCTTGACAACTCCGACCACAGACTCGCCACACACGCCGACGACTCGGGATCCACTCGGCCCGTCTGGAACGAGCGATTCACGCTCCCAATCACCCGTCCGATCACCGATTCCATCCTCACTTTGGAGATCTTGCACTCCAGGCCATCAGAGACCCCCAAACCTTTCGTGGGCGCCGTCAAGATCCCTCTGTCCCAGATTCTCGACTCCGACGAGTCTCCATCCAAAATCCGAAGCCTAGAGCTCCTCCGTCCTTCGGGTCGTCCTCACGGTAAGGTCCGCGTGAAGCTCGCCTTGAAAGAACGACCCTTGCTGCCTCCTCCTCCGATGGCTGCTCCTCCTCCTACTCCTCCGCAAATTCACGATTACCATAATGCGCCTAATTACTCCCACTATTACGCTGTCGCAGGCCCTCCGCCTCCTGCCACGCCGAGGGATTACAGGGAGTTGTCCTCTCAGCCGTACAATTATCCTGATCAGTATGGTTACTACTCTGGCTATTACCCTCCGCAGCCACCTCTGCCGTCTCGGCCTTTGTACAATCGGGCGACAAGCTACAGCCTTCATCAGAGTGGGCCTTCTGCTCCGGTTGACAGTTCCATGCCTCCTTACGATCACAAGGCAGAGCCACCGTCGGCATCATTGCCAAAGACATCCTCTGATTATGGCGGACCGTCTGCTCCAGTGGACTACTCATCACCATATGGGAACGTGAAGGGTAGCACTGCGGAGCTCAGCAGTTCTATGGGAGGGTTGAACCTCGAACAAACAGGGAGCAACTACTAGAAGGAGAAAGCTCCGGAGAGGGAGAGTTTCTGTTATAAAGACTACCGTCATCATGAGTATTGAATGGGAGGTAAAAAATTAAGTAGTTTGATTGCTGATGAAAAGGATTCCAAGGATGTAGCTTGGTTTGTTCTTTATAATGTATCTGTGTGTATATAGTTGTTACTTATAATGGTGGGTACCTTTGCCTTTTCTCATGTCCTGTTATTGCCATTAATGTTTAACTCTGATGATATCTGGATTAGCAGCCTTTTCTTTTTTTGTTCTGTGATACTGCTGGTGGTTTTCAGAACCTGGTTGTAATATATATGCAAGTATTCCATTGAAGCCCTCGAATGCACAATGCCCCATATGTGTATCGAAATTCCTGAAGAGACTCTTGCTAGTTTTTTGCTGTTCCCTTGATATGAGTCAATAGAAATATGTAGAGGGGATCCTAGTTACTTATTCATACATTTGGTATTGTATCCTTAGAGAAGAGAACAAGGATGTAGGTCCCGATCTATCATCCTCCTTTGCATTCCCTTGCCCTTGCACTAGCACTTGGATTCCCCTGGTTTGGACCTTGAGAAATATTATTTAGTAGAAGCATTTGCATGTACTAGCATTGGACGGCTGGTAGTTTATGTAGGTTCACCCTCCCTGTTGCTGCTAAATAAGGGGTTACAGTGAGGATGTTGTTAGTTTCATTCTGAGATGTCTAGCTAGTTGTGAGTGGAAGCACTGCTTGCATTGTAACTAGTAAATGCTTAGCTACTATCTCCCCAATTTCTGAAGGGATCTATCTGATAAAATCCTTCATCACGCTGCATGCTATGATTCTGAAATGTAACTTCATCTAGGCTGCTGCTGAGCTGTCGGTATGAAATGGAGTGGTTGGCCTGCTACTTTATAGAGAAACCAACCTCAACTAATCTATTACCCGGCTATTCGGGATAATCTCGTTTTTTAGTTGTTAACTTTGAGCTCAAGACTCAAGTACAAGGCTCAAATCAAATTGGACATTTGCTCAAAAACACAAGTATAGTAATGAGTAATGATTATTTAATTTCCATATTCTCTTACTCTTTCCTCTCTAACCTTCTTCCTGGAAAATCTGAATTACCAACAAAACTTATGCTTCATTCTCCACAAATCCTAAAGCTGTTCAGCCTTGTTGGCTCAATCTCCCTTGCTTTGAAGAAAATGAAATTTGATTTTTTTAATCATTTTTAACATACGTATAAAATTTTATTTAATTTAAAATTTTGAATTTTAATTTGTAAAAATAATTAAATTCTATAGGTTAACCCCTTTGAAAATTGATGATTTTGATATGAAAATTGAAATTTTTTAAATTGACTAATATTTAACAAACATGTTGGAAATGACTAAAAATTGAGATTTCATTATATTAACCCCTTCAAATAATAGTCAAATGAAGTTAACAATATTTTTTCAACATCCCAAAGTAACACGGAGTACAATTGATTTTTAACTACGTTTAATCATTATTTATAGAGATTACCATTTCCAACATGCATGTCAAATATTAGTCGATTTGAAATATTTGGATTTTTCTTGTGAAAATGGTTAGTTTCCACAGGTTAACTCATTTGGAAATTGACAATTTTGATATGAAAGTTGAAATTTTTTAAATTGGCTAATATTTGACATGTATGTTGAGAATTTTTAAAAATTGAGGTTTCACCATGTTAAACTCTCCAAATAATAGCCAAATGAAGTTAAAAAATATTTTTTCAATATGCTAAAATAACATTTGAGTAAAATTGATTCTTAAGTACGTTTAATCATTATTTATATGAGTTAACATAGTGAAATTTGATTTTTTAACCATTTCCAACATGTATGTTTGATCATTATTTATAAAGGTTAGTATAGTGAAACTTGATTTTTAGTCATTTCTAACATGCATGTTAAATATTAATCGATTTAAAAATTTAAAAATTTTCTTATGAAAATGATCAATTTTCATAGGTTAAACCCTTGGACAATTAATAATTTTGATCTGAAAATTAAAAAAAAAATTGATTAATATTTAATATGTTTGTCGGAAATGGTTAAAAATTAATAAATATTCTCCTCATATACAACTCTCGATCTTTTCACCTCGTCTTTCATGATGGCATGACTTGGCTCAACTTGGACCACATGTGGTTTGTCTCCTGGTGATTGCTTTTTCTGGATTAAGTATTGGGAAACTCCGTTCCGGAGACGAGGATTGTTAAGCATTGAGCATTGTTATCTGAGTTTGTAAGGCAACATCAAAGATTATGGTACTCTGAAAGTAAATACCATCTTACGATTGATTAGTCGCTCAATAAAGTAAATTGTTGATTGATTGAGTTATCACCTACCCAAACTTGAGTGGCTGTTTCCTCTACTAGCACTGTAAGCTACACCAGACTTTGTTGATTCAATTGTGAGTTTTGACTTTAGATGTTTATAATTGTCTTTTGGTGGGTTGTCGATCGTAAGCAGGTTTTGGATTTGCCTTTTTATGATTCCTATACTTTTGACAACTTTCGAGGGGATTTATATCAAGTGTTCATCAACTGGGTTTTGAGTTGCACATTGTCTAACATCTGCAATGATTCAACCCACCCTGCTTCTTTCTTTTTGAATTTAAGAAACTTCCCCGCCCCCTCCACTAGCCACTGTGTTTACACTAACTTGGGTTTCTTGCTACGTATCTCAAAGCTAACGTCTTTATATATATACCACAGAAGCTGGCACTTGTATAACGAAACTCAAATCTTTCCACTTAATTCACTTCCGTTGAAACAAAAACGAAAATGCTGACGAAAAACTACAGCCAAGGAAATCAGAAGCTGATCCATTGCCGCAGTTTTATAGACAGAGGAAGCTGTTCAAGTTTCAGTATATGCAGGTTGCCAAGCAGATCCGAAATTTTCCCAGGAAGGAGATTCTTCAAGGGTTTGAGTGATAAGCTAAGTAAAGCACTCTGTTTGAAGTGCAGTAGAACCACTACTCCTACTACTACTACTACTAGTACAGCAGCAGGACCACCCATTATTGATGATGTTCATAGAGAAGAGGCAATAGATGACTGCATTCAGTTCATCAACCACTCTTCTTCTTCTTCTTCCTCTTCCTTGCCTCGATCCAATTCTGTTTCTGTGTGTAACTCTTCTACCAGCTGCTAACCAAATAATGCTGATAAATTGGATATAAAATTATGTGGCAAGTGGCAACAATTTCAGTCAAGGATAGCCAAACATATACAACAGTAACATAGAAAACAGAGAGGGAAGAGGAGGGAAGCAAAAGCTTTTATGGCATATGCTTCATGTTTACACATTTTTATTACAAATAAATACAAACTCATTTCTTGGCGAATAGGCCGCCGAAGCCAGTAGTACCATTCTTCTTAGTCTGTGGGATAACCACTGTGTTCTTCCGACCGGACGTTGTACCTGTGCCGGCGCCGCCATTCGTGTCCTCAACTTTCTTAAGAATGGGGTCGGTCTCGTAGAACTGATCCTGCTTAGTCAAGCCTCCCAAAATGAAGTCAAGAAGACCTTTCTCTTCATTGCTCTTCCCAGCTGCGGCGGATCCCTTGGTTGCGTACACTCTCACCGTCGGCGGCCTAAAGGAGATGGGCAATAAGGAAGCCATTGCTATTATTGCTCTGTAGTTTGCTCTGCTCAATCGTCTTAAGATAAAATGCCAATGAAGGAGAATTGCGGAGAGGGATAATATTATGGCTCATATATAGATTCTCATGTAATATGAACCATTGGATTAGATGTGGGAGACAAGCTTCAATGAATGCTTACACCAAGTGGCGTGAGACCTCCACAAGTGCCTTATCTTCTTCTTTTGCTCCTTTTTCCGTCTGCTTCTTAACTCGGGTCGGGTCGGGTGATCCATGAAACCCACAGACAGGCCTGTATGTTTTAGCTAGCTGCAACTCCTACTTCCCCTCCCAATGAATCAACTACTGAAATGCCATGAGGAGGAACACGAATGAGAGTATAAGAACACACAGGAGCGAGCAACAAACCTCCTCTACTGTTGAGAAGAGGATCCAACGGGACAGTGATTGTTTCCCTCCTTGAAACATTCTTCTCTTCTACTTTCAGTGGACTTGCTCTCTGTAGAGCTGGGATCCACGTCACCTGCGATTCCCATGAATGAGGTCGTGGGTCCTTTTAATTTCCAGAGGAGATAGGAACTTCAAGAGAAGCTTGTCAGCTTGGATCTCTACGGCTCTACCACAGCAACCCCTTCTTCCCTCTCCCATCTCTCCAACCTCGACTTCCTTCCCTTCTTGTCAGCTTAAATCAAAATCATTCACATTAGAAACTTACAGCTACTTTTTACACAATTGTTATTGCAGTGATGATGAATGGAGTAGGCGCTTCAATTCCACGGCGGCGCTGTCATCCGCCGGCCGAAAACGAGCGACCACACGCCGATTTTACCCAGGAGCGCGTGATAATAATTCTCGCGTGAATCCCACTCTCATATTAAACACACGCGCGCGCGTAACAAAACTAGCGCGTGTACTCACGCGTGAAACTACTCGGGTCGCGCCTTTTTTCCCGGGTCGGGTCAACAGGTTTTGAAGGGTATGGTCATTTGACCGTGGGGTGGACGACCTGAGCTTACGGAAGTTGGGCCATTCTCCTTTCGGGTCAGCCATTAATCCAGAAGCCCACAAAAAGGATCTGAGCTCCAGAACTTTTAAACAGCAACAAAAATGGACCTGACAGTATTTAAAGGCTTTTGCCAATTAACCGTGAAGTTGCTGGGCTCAGCCCAAAGTATTTGGGCCAATTAACTCTTAAGTCTGCCTAAAACCCGGACCTCTTAGAAATCGGGTCCACTCCCAGCTCCAGTTCTCCCCCGCCAACTCTTACAAAATCCGGCAACACCGATTAGGACGACTCCCCGACGCTGATGAACTTAAAATTTCGATTATATTTTGTACGAATAAAACAAGGCATTCTGCATTTCTGATTCCCCCTTCCAATCAATACTCTCACTAAAATTAAATACTTTAAAACTCGTCAGCTCAGACGGTGACTGCAGATTCTTCCTTAAAAGCTCTCGACGCCGATCATGGATCTGAAAGGTAACCCATTTGACTTTGCAGCCCCTACTGCCACCTCGGGAACTGCACCATCAATTCAGAGCTTTTCCCTTTTTCAAATATTCACATTCAAATCTCTCATGGTCGGTCTCCATTCCTTTGCCGCACACTTCTTCTATTTCCCCCTTTGCGTGTTCTTCAAAAAGATACCGTCTTTGTGGCCAACATTCTGAGTATATTTAGCTTCTCTGCCGTCAAAAGAATTGGCCATCTGATTTTGTATGATCAAGTGGAGGGTTTCTAATGGGCATGTCTCATTTGAAGTTGCAAGTTCTGGTCCCTAAAGATCACGATGAAGAAGCAGGCACCATTACCACTTCTCTCAATGGAGATCAGTTGACTCCTTCAAGTGTTCATAGTTCAATTGGGAGTTTCGCGGAACGAAGAGCTGTTGGTGACAGGTGCTATGAAAGGCTTCACCTTTTATATATAATTTACCAGGGATATATATACAATGTCTAACTAAATCTTGAATCTGTTTATTTTCCTTCTGCAATCTGCAGGTTTCGCCATACGTCATATGCTGACAATGTTGGGGGCGAAAAACAAGCAGGGAAGAAGTCGGGGCCTCTATTGGCTGGAGCAGCTTACTGCGTTTCTTCTTGCAGCATGATCTTATTGAATAAGGTTGTTCTATCAACCTACAACTTCAATGCAGGCACATCTCTAATGCTCTATCAGGTTATAACATTGTGAACACTACTACTAGATTTTCCCAGATTTCATCTGTACTTGAACGTGATGTGGCTTTTAACTTGGTACAGAATCTCATCTGTTGTCTGGTTGTTGCTCTCTTGGGTCTGTTTGGAGTAGTTACGGTTGAAAAGCTCAACTGGAAGCTAGTGAAGCTATGGATTCCAGTCAACTTAATCTTTGTTGGAATGCTTGTTTCAGGCATGTACAGGTATGCATGTTTCCATGAGCTGGATTGAGAAATACTGTAGAATGTTTGATCTAATTAGGCCAGGTTCTCTTCTTTTTTTCAGTCTGAAATACATAAATGTTGCAATGGTGACAATTTTGAAGAATATGACAAATATCATCACGGCAATTGGAGAACTATACATCTTCCGCAAACATCAGAATCAGAAAGTATGGACCGCCATGTTCTTGATGGTAAGCCTGATTTCCTTAGTCATTGTTCATGGGAACTCATAACGCTTACATCTTTCCTTGTTTCTTGAATTTTCTTAATGATGTAAATATTCTTGTTCTGCATTAAATTATCTGCTGCGTGGTAGTTTGTGAGTTTTTTATGTGTTGTCCTGCTTCCTAGCCTCATCCTTCTCTTCTCGTACTATTGTTGCTTCTATTTTCCAAGCTAAGCTGTTTTCAGGTTTTTAAATCTGGATATTGTTTAATTGCAGATCATTTCAGCTGTTAGTGGTGGCATTACGGATCTCTCCTTTGATGCCACTGGCTATGCATGGCAAACTGCAAACTGCATCTTAACTGCTAGCTACTCGGTAAGGAAAACCGAGATACAAAGCTGTCTAGCTTTCTTGTCACATAATGCTGAACATTGAATACATGTATGATCTGATCTCACACAGCTGACACTGCGACGAGTGATGGACAAGGCAAAGCAGACAACAAAAACAGGGACCCTAAATGAAATTTCAATGGTGTTACTTAACAATCTGTTATCTCTGCCTTTTGCTGTCTTGTTGATTTTGCTTGGTGGGGAATGGAGATATGTAATTACCACGTAAGGAGCCGGAGTCACTAATCACTGCTCTCAAGTTCCTCACTTTTGCTACCAAGCAAACATTGTTAAATATTCATTAATTTTTGGCAGGGATGTGATAGAGTTACCAATGTTCTGGGTGGTGGCCACCGTCAGTGGGTTACTTGGTCTTGCAATTAGCTTCACCTCCATGTGGTTCTTACATCAAACAAGCCCTACCACTTACAGGTATCCATTATACCCTTTTTCGTTGTAGAAATAACTAGTTTCTGAGGTCTGACGAAATGACATTGTTGAAATTTGCCTTTGGTTCCTTAACAGCCTGGTTGGTTCGTTGAACAAGATACCTATATCTCTGGCGGGTCTGATGCTGTTCAACGTACCTCTGAGTATGCCGAATTTGTTCAGCATTCTATTTGGGCTATTTGCTGGGATATTCTTTGCCAGGGCCAAAATGTCATGATGAATACTAGAGCTAAGGTTGAACTGACGTACGTCGCTGGTACTGTAATCAACTTGAAAGAGGAACAACAACGTAAAGGGGATTTCTTGTTAAACACGCTTCCTTGTTATAAGCGTAGCGTAGGCAAGTAGAGAAGGGAAGTGAAGTGAAGCTGCGTGCGATTCAAGTTCAAGCAAGCGGCAAAGCACCGATTTGAGGGGATTTAGTAACACGAAAGAGGCAACTCAAGAACAAATTCTTTACGTTTCAAATCACATGACACCACAATTATTTTGTTCCAGGCTGAAAATTCTCTACTTTACCTTCCTTTCTATGTAACCATAGCCATTAATGTAGTCATGGACACACCTGAAATTAGTGATTCAAATATGGTCCCTGGTGCAATGACCAGGGCTCTTCGGTTCCAATACTATGTTATCATGTGTTAGATTTAGGTGTTTCGGATATGATTGGAGGATCTTTGAATTTTGATCAGGGTATTTTTGAGTTTGTACAAACAGGGTTCATAAAAAATAAAATTTGATCACTAAATCTAACACAGTTTTATTCCATGGCAAAGGAGTCTAAAACTGTCTTATCCAATCCAACTCAAATCACCAAACCACCGTTTTGATGACTAGAAATTTGTTCGATAGCTTCGATCTTCGTTTACGAAATCTTTTATCACCCAAGTAATATGTCTTTTGTATCCTTATGAGTTGGTCAACTATCAGTCACGTTTCATCCTCAATACCAGAGGTGTATATACATGGAAAAAAAAAAAGGTTAGATGCCATTTGGATGGTTAAGAAGCCATTCAGCCAAAAAGAAAGAAAGCAGTCAAAATTAAAAAGGAGAAGTTTGTTACAAAGGCTGAGTAGTAGTAATTACTAAAGGACGAAATCTACTTAATTGTAAAGGCTGTGGAGGAGGAGACTGATTGCTTCACCACACCGACCAAAACACAACCCCCTTCACCATTTCCTCATGTTAGTTTGTTACAAACCACGCTGCTCATTTCACGCCACCTCTGTCGGCAGTTAAATTCCCAGCTACTACTCATATATGCATGGCAGTCAATTCAGGCTCCCCGTGCCACGTGTTCAAAAAGTGAACAAAACAGTTTACCTCGGAACTCGGTGGCTACACTCGAAATCTCGCACTATCCTGGTTCCGCTCCAATCAGAGTTGGAATAAGATAGCTAAAAATGGTTCGTGAATGATAATAAATTCGGAGTTGGATCCAAACTCAGATCACAATAATCATAGATTAATATCGACTAAAAAATCTTTATATTGTTTAAATAAAACACCAATGCATGCTAGATAAACTTATGAAAGCTAGCTAGCAAACCAACCAGCCCCTAGCATGCAATGCATCATTAATCATGTTCAAAAACAGTACTTCTAATCCCAAACAACAACAACGAAAAATCCACATCATCCATCCCAGGCTGCTGAGTCAGCATCATGATCTTCATCTCCTAGAAGCAAGCATCTCAATCAAGTCCATCTCCTTCTTCCCACCATATTGATCATCAACATCCCTCTGCATCTCCGGGCCCTGATCTCCTCCGCCACCTAAGCAGCCAGCCGCGGCATAGTCAGCAAACGAGCTGCCCCCTCCATGCATCAAGTACGACGCGTACAAGTCAGACTGGAGATACTGCTTACCTGTACATATCAGAGTACACGAGCTTGGTTATTTCAGACCAAATTAAGAAAAGATAAAAAAAAATAAACAGGACATCATGCAGTTTGCTTACCTGATGAGGCAATACAAGCCACGTGGCTGGTGGTGGCTGCTGACATGGACGGCGGCAGCGTCTGATTGTTGGGGAAGTATGTTTGCATGAAGCGGAGATCCTCCTCGTTGGAGGTGTCGGTGAAGATAGCAGGAGGAGGAGGGGAGTCGTGGGCTGCTGACTCGGACAGAGAGGGAAGCTGGGGAGATGCTGCTGAGCTGGAAGAGCCTGGAGTACCGGTGGCTGGTGAGGTGGCGGGAGGGGTGGTGAGCTGGAGGGTTCTGTTACGGATGTACTCTTGGAGGACTGTGGAGGTGGAGGATGATGATGATGACTCGGTCAACGGAGCTTCACCTGGCTTGACGGCGGTTTGCTTACGGCGGGAGCTCTGACGGCGTATGGTGGCGTTCCAGTGGTTCTTAATAGCGTTCTCAGTCCTGCCTGGAATCCTCTTGGCGATTTCTGCCCACTTGTTCCCGATATTTGCATGGGCGTTCACTAGTATTATCTCCTCTTCTTCACTCCACGCATCTCTCTGCAATTTTACACAATCATCATACATATAAGGAAAAATCTAGTAAAATGAATGATCTACTAGCTAGGCTCACTCATATTAAAAAGACAAAGGAACAGATGGAAATTAAACTGAAACACAGAAAAGCTCTGTTTCAGGTCACTGATAAGTAGAAAAAATTTCAACTAAATTATAAACGACATGTGAATGTTTAACTAGATTGATTCATGAGATGGACAAAAGAAACCCTCGCTAGCTAGCAATAGATTCTAGGAGATCATATATACGTTGGAAAGGAAAAGACTGAGCTAAAGAAGATATATAAGAAAACCCCAATCTCATCAAAGGGAAGGATACCTAGGTTTTAACGAGCAACAAATAGTACCAAACCCTAGATGCAAAACACACACACACAACACACAAAACCAGCAAATTAGGGAGGTAGAGAGATATGTGTTGCAGACCCTGATGTTAGGCCGCAGATGGTTGTGCCACCTCTCCCGGCACTGCTTGCCGGCTCTCCCAGTCAGCTTCTCCGCTATATGCGCCCATTTCTTTGTCCCCAAACAACCCACCAGCCTCACCAGCTTCCTATTTTCCATTTCCAAAAACATACAATTCATCAACAGTACTTAAACCCCATATCAGCTAAGTCCATAACTATTTCTCTTCATTTGGAGGTTGCAACAACATTAAACAGGACGACATGCGATGTGTTCGCATGGGCGAGAATAGCAGTGCATACCTATCTTTCTCATTCGGGCTGCAAGAAATTAAACATATGAATACGCGACATGCGCATACATGCCCTGTTAGCATGGACCAGAATTGAACCCTCTGTTCTTCACTGATCTGATTGATTTGTGAGAGATTGAGCGGTTTAAAGCACTAATCATAACTAATTTTCTCATTTGGGGTGTGTGAATATTAAGCAATTGATGAATACACGCCATGCGCGTACATGCGAGGGTCGAGAATTGAACCTTTCGCCTTTTACAGATCTGTGAGAAATTGAGTAATTTAAGAGCATTGGTCATAACTAAATTTTCTCAATTTGGAGTTCGAGAATATTAAGCAATTGATAAAATACACGCCATGCGCATACATGCGGGGTCGAGAATTGAATCTCTGGCCTTTCACGGATCTTATTGATTTGTGAAAAATTAAGCAGTTTAAAGCACATATTATTACTAACTCTCTCAATTTGGGATGCGTGAATATTAAGCAATTGATGAATACACGCCATGCGCGTACATGCACTGTTAACATAGACGAAAATCCCGATGCAGTTCACCCGCAAGAGATTGAGTAATTTTCTCATTTGGGGGCGGAGCGACATTAAACAAATTGACAAAATACGCGACATGCGTGCATAGAAACACGATTAACCCGAACGAGAATTGAACCTCGGATCCCCACCGTGACCGGGAGAAAAAAAACCACTCATACCTCGCAGTCAAAACCATGTAAGTTTTAGAGTATTGAAATCAAGAGAGAACAAAGATATATTATTTATACCTGTCTTCCTCCTCAGTCCACTGCCCTTTGATGAGAGAGGTGGCGCCGGAGGAAGTCGATTTCCTCCTACTCCCACCCATGGCGGTTTTCTTATCACCTTCTTGTAGTACAATCCTCATGAGGTCTTGATAGCTTGTTGTACTTGGCCAACCACCAGCACCACCACCGGACATATTAAGCTGTCCGGCCTCAGAAAAACCCGACGGAGGTGGGTTGTTTACCGCCGGTGCCATGATAACATGTGACAAATGGTCGATGTGGTGGCTAGGTGTTGTTGCTGGTGCTCTCCATAAGAGCCCGTCGATGGCCGTCAACTGCTGCGGAATTGGCCGGATTACATTTCTTCTGTAACCCAATAGATCGCCGCCCTCCATGGTGATGGTTGAGTATGATCAGAGAGTCTCTGTCTTTTGTTTTGAGAGAGAGCACCTGAAAACAAAACTGACGAGACAGCTACAAAATGAAAAGTGAGAGTGAGTGTGTAACTGTGTGTGCTGTTATTGGTATTTATAGGGGCGAATAGGCCGCAAATTATCGACATTGCCAGCCGTCTGCCGTCGATTAAATCTGACGGCTGAAGTTTAAAGAAGGGAACCCCCTTACCTTCTTCCCTTACGTAAAAAGTAAAATGGGGGAAATCGGAAATTTATTAATTAAGGGGGGAAGGGATAATTGGGAACTTAATTAATGTGAACCTTTCAGCTGTGAATTTTTTTCTCAATTTTTGGTTCAAATCAATGTACTTGACTAATAATTAATTACACCAAAATTTACTTGAGGGATTTATGGAAGTATTTAAATATGGTAAATATCCGTTATATCTTGAATATAATCACTCCTTGTCACGAGTGAGGTACAATTTTAATATAATTATAATCCAACTATAATTTATAATATTTAACGGATCAGCTACGCTTTTGTGTATATTCACCTTTCTAACCTTATTAGAGTGGATTCATAATAGTCCACTCATGCGAATTGTATTGAATTGAATTTAAAAAATATTAGATAAAAATATACTAACAAACATATCAAAAAATATTTATATAGCATTAAAGCTCTAAACTTGAAGGAGAACTGGGTCATGCTCTGAGGTTGAAAAAGACTCATGTATGTGTACTCACTCTTAATTTTTATATAGATAAGCTTATCACAAAATCATTTCCATATTTGATATTTATTCTATTTTTATTACTTTGACTAAAAAATTCAATCACAAAATCAAACGAGCAATAATATTATTTGACCAATAATTCATTCTATTAAATAGAATAAGACCAATTTTATAATTTAAACTGATAATTAAATTTATTGTATTTATACCATCTTGAATTCTTCTATCGGAAACTATCTATAAAGAAAAAAAAAATTTGTGGTCTACCTAAAAACATCTAACATGGTAATTTCATAATGAAAACATTAATTAAGGCCAAAGTCCTACCAAAAAAAGTCTCATCTTTTTTAACTTTTCTTCTAGAATAAATGGAGGATAGGATAAAAGCTCATTAAATTGTAAGTTGCAACTCTTGGAGCAATTAATTTATTACCTTCTTTGCTTAATTTTTTTTCATTACCATTTTTTTTCCTTACCCACCAAGATATCAAACCAATAAATTGAAGTGTTTCACGTCGAAAAAAAAAAGTTGAAGCGTTTCTGTGGCTGAGTGACTCATGCTTGGCAGCAGACCCGTGGGTTTTGGGTATCTGCTGGAGCCCGCCCGAATAGAGTTGATTTGTGCCTATCAACTGTGGGTTTTTGTCGGTTTTGGGCACACCCGCGACCCGCCAAATTCGGGCGACGGGCGGTCATGGTTAATGGGATATCCGACCTATCACCGACCCGATAACAAAACGACGTCGTTTTGTCTATGATATATAAACAATTTTAGGGTTTCAGATTTCAGTTTATGCTTTTCTTTCCGAGTTCATTTCCCAGAGTTCTGGAATCTGAGTAAATGTTCTTAACTCTGAATTCATATTTGTTGAATACTTTTTACATTTTAGTTTCCAAATTCCGAGTAATGAAATTTCACAGTTTTTACTTCAGATTGGGTATACCCGACAACCATGGGTTTACCCGAAAACCGTACCAATATGGGCTTGGTAATAATTTTTTACCCATCAAGCTTAATGGGTCGGTGACGGATAAAACCCGTGGGCATTATTCACGGGCAATGGATAGGGGGTATCCTCCCCGTATCCGATCCATTGCCAAGCCTATCAGTGCTATATTAATCTAATGGTGGACCCCCGAAGTAGAAAGGCACAGCCCAAGGCAATGGGCCGCTAAAGTGGAGATGCAACAAATTCTAGAGAAGTTGTTTGTTTGGGCCATCGCAGAAAGGCAAGGCCTACTCGTTAGCCATGTGAGGTGCATAAAATATAGGAGTATTATTTATCGCTCTATAATTTTTTTTTAAAACATTTTAATTATTATAAATGGTGTAATTGTCTTTTTATCGAACATACAAATCCTAAATCCTATTGTCTTAACACATCACACACGATCATCCACCGATCATTCGTCGATCATCACTGTTATTCGAGTTCCCAACGATCATCGTGGATCCCAAAAAGATCGAACATCTGTTTATTAAAAAAACATAAAAACGACCACCTAATTGCCGCCGGCAAACAGGCTGCGGTCTCGTTGCCGGCAAGACTCATACAGGTTGCCGATTCATCGAAGCTTAACAGAGGTGATCGAGGATGATCTTTACACCTTCGACCATCGGGAAGAGATTGAATCGGTTTTTCCAATTTCGGTATTTTTCGTTTCGGATTTATGTGATCAAAAAGGTAGTAGTATAATTTCACAGGTTCTAGAGCGTAACTTAGGGCGATGAATATCAATTCAATAAAATATTAACCAGGGCGACACACAGAAGTATATACATAACTTTTAATCTGAGAGACTTCTTAACCAGAAATTTAACTCTTCATTTATCCCTTCTTTAAAAAGAACATGAGATTCAAACTTAAAACCTTATGTTATCCCATATTCATAATTGTACTAATCTACAGTCTTAACCAGCCGGGCCAGGAGTATTTGAATGTCACTCTTATTAGCAAAGTTTCACCGCCATCTCATGAGACCTTATTACAACCGAGATCTAAGATTAGTATTTAGTAGGTTTTGAAGTCCACTATCGATTAATTCGAGTGCTACAAGGTGACATGCATAGAGTTGCATCGCCACGACCCTTTTAAGAGTCAAGAGTAGGGATGAACATGGGTGGGCAATGTCAGGTCTTATGGAGAAGAGTTTTCTGTTGCACCAACAGTTACGTAATACGTATGAGCTGTGTGGATTGAAAGCCAATTGTACGAAAGGTTCATTATCGTCCATTTCTCAGATTGGGATAAGCAACTAAGCAAGTCTCATCGTCTGTTGATAGTAATCAGCAGTTTTTTTGTGTGAATCAATCAGCAATTTTGGTTAACCGGAAAAGAAAAAGGATTGTAATTACAGTGTCAGTAACCATGTCTGTGTACAGAATTCAAAAAGAATAAGAAAAGAAGAAGAAGAAAAAAAAAACAGAGTCATCGTGGATTTGACTCTAGGGCCAAGATCTCCAGCCAGACGAGCATTTTCTGCCCACGCAGTAATGGATCTTCGATTGTCGAATGCCCTTAACCGAACATCATTGATCGACTCCTGACGTTGTCCCTGTACCACCGCCGTCCAATGTTTTGACTCTCTCTTCCACCATTTATTCGTACCTATCGTCTAACTACGCCTCCCACCTTTACACATGAACGGGTTGAGTCGGGTCCTCAAAAGTCTGTATCCGTAAGCCTATGATGATAAATAATTACACTTGCTGAGTAGTATCCAAGGAACCCAGAGGGAAACAAGTATCCTCTCCACCGGTTGTCCATAAGAAGGCCGCATAAGTAGCAGGGAAGTAAGCACTGTCCGGGTTCACCGCCATCGCTTCCAAGAAAGTCTCCTCCGCCGCCTCCTCGTCGTTTCTCACTTTCCATAGGAAAGTTGCGTACTTGCTTAAAGCCTCTGCATCAGCCGGCTCCGTCCCCACTGCCCTCTTGAAGTACTCTTCCGCCCTATTCAACATAAAACAACACGAATATGAGATACGACGACTCACATTTTCAAACAAACAATGTTTTCAAAATTGATCAGTTCAAATCACCTGTCGTAATCATGCGAGATAAGGTAGAGGAACTGAGCGTAATTGGCGAGGAGTAAAGGGTTGTGAGGCTCTTCCCCCACTGCTTTTAGGTACAGCAGTTCTGTCTGCAGATAATCATCGCCGTAATTATCCTCCGATTCGATTCTCGCTTCAATTGGAGATACCAATCTCTTGATCACCTCCTCATCAATCTTTACATTACCCTGGATATTTGATGCTTCCTCCACCATCTTATTCCAAAGCTTTGAAGCATCTTCTTCGTTCACTTGCTCTGCCTCCTGCCCTGTCCCTAATGCCGATAACTCTAAAGCATCATCCGGAACTATCGTTCTCAAGTCGTCCGAGTCATGAATCGAACCGTCCTCTTCTGTCCCGCTCCCTACCGGTCGAATGTTCCCACCACCCCCGCCGTTGATCTCCCCTACGGGTTTCGGAGATGACATCAAAGGAAATGTCTTCACCACCGATGAATGGAACTTCTTGGTATTCTTGTGCTTTGTAGTGTCGAGAATCGACACTCTCTCCGTTGTTGTGGGAACTGCGGCTATCGCGTACTGTGTGCCCATGGAGTAGACGGTGAAATTTGCTAGGAGAATCATGACGGAGACCATGAGAGTCGGCGTGTGGGAAAACACCTGCTGAAACAACCAAACAAAGGAATCGTGCATCTCCTTTTGAACCCGGGCTATAACTCCTTGTAAATCTTCCGTGAAGATTAGCTCCCTCATTTGTAATGTGTAGCTTTGGAGCTCTCGGATTATAAACACCATAGACGAGAAAGCCTTCTTCACTGAACAGCATGCGAATTCCCCTGCCTCCTTGAACCCCACTTGCCATTGTATCTTTCTTTTTATGATTCGGAGTGATAATGGGATATCCACGCTGTTTACATTCCGCTCAATGCTCGCAGGAATAGTATCGTGTGCCTCAGGCCAATCTTCCGGCCATGGAGGCTGCACCGATGCAAGAAGGAATCGCCTCTGATGAAGGTCAAGAGTTGCGGAGTATTCTTCCATGGTTGAATCACAGCTATTAATTCCAGCTTCTGATTGGAAACCAGCTGCGTATTCCAAATCTTCTGAATCATCGCTTTCTTTATCTTCATAATCATCATCATCGATTGAGTTTTGAAATCTGAGAGCCAACTCCTGGATTTCCTTGGAAAATTCCTCATCGGAGAAGGCGTTGGAGCCTGCACTGCAGGCTCTTTTCAACGCCCGTGCTCTTCTGGGCTTGGCATAGATGGATGAACCTGCGCTGTAAGCCATTGACGATGAAGCTCCAAACAGAGCCAAACTGTCTAGTCTATGCACGTAATGGCAGAACGATGAAGGCGCCGAGATTGCAGAGGTTAGGGTTCGATGGGACGATGGAAAATGAGGGACGATTGGCTTCGACCACTGAAAACAAGTCGTAGCTGCTTCCATTTCCGTTTACTTCCGGGTAATCGATAGGATACCCCAGAAACGAATTCAACGAAGAGCCAGATAGAAAGTCATCTCCGGAAAAGCTGCAGATCTGGTAAAGTTTTGGCCTTTTTTATTCTCCCTTTTCACCTCCCTGCCTACTTTTCCCCTCCGTTGCCTTCTCTTTTTTTCGCAAAGCCTGTAACGAGAAACAATTCGCCAAAAATCAACAGCCAAACAAATTTAGTTTGAAATGGAACCAAGAATTCGCCAAAAAAAAATTTAGAAAATTGAAATTTCATTCAATCACTCCCACGTCGCACCACCTCGATTCAGGAAAACGCGGTGAGACGCAGGAAATGAGCTGAGAGAAGGGCTCAAAGAGAAACTCTAATACAGTCGGAGTCTTGGAAACCAATCGATACTTCTCTTCCCCGGTAATCGGATCAATAGAGAAAGTAAAGATAGAAAACCCAGTACCAGAAACGCACACTAACACAGATATAGTAAAGTGGAAACAAATTAGATCTAAGAAACGAACGATGACATGAAGAGATAGTAGTATAGAAACAGACCTCAATATGAAAGAGAGCTGCTTTCCTTCTCCGGTGCGGATTGTTGATAAAACAACCAAGGATTCCGGCGAAGTCTGAAGCGGCACTGCACTCTGTCAGGAAGAAAGAAAAAACACTCCCCGGATTTAAACCACCAGCTCTCATAGTGGAAGCCTAACAATAAGGACAAGAAAAGCTGTACCTTTCGTCCTTTGGTAAAATGGAAAGGTTTTATTTAATTTCCTGAAATATTTTACGTGTGGGAGAATTACAGGAAGCGCAGGTAACCGGCCTCTGGCAGGGATCAGCTGATATTTGAGTGCTACGCGGCTAATTTCACGAACGATCCAGATTTCCCGTTGAGTGACAGACATGTGTGAAACTTATCAATTCAACAGTCGAGTACCGTGTTGAAAATCATAGATATATGAAGCCATCAACAACACTAGAAGCTTGAAGTAGTACTTGTTCTAAAAAAATCACTACAGTAACTCCATAAATATGCAAATGAAGGACGGCTTAAGGAGACGTAGACGCCAAAAGCCATGCAATCATGCCACGTTGATCTCCCTTATCTTCTCATCATCTCCTCTTTGTTTTCTTCTTCTTATGATATTTGTTCATTTGCATTCCCTTTCGCTTCCTTTATTGTCACTTGTACATATATGCAGTCGGTTTTCGGCCTATAAACAGCAACTGCAAGGCATTCTCTATTTTCATAGATCCTTCCATATAAGGAAAACAACTGATAAATAGAGAAATACGGGATGATGATAGCATGAGTCTCTTAAACGTATAATGTGAGACATAATGTGGGATATATGGCATAAAATTTAATGTTTCAAAGACGCTGTTACTCTTGTTATATACGACATATTAACGTACGACATCTGATTGGCGGGTCATATACATATAGTTTTTCATCATTATGAAAATGCATCTCATGCAAACATTGTGTGTTTTGAACTTTATTTTCTGAGACTTTTCAAAGTTCGACGATAAGATCTTCTTAGAAACTGAATGACGAGTATGAAAAGGATTTTTATGCTATTATCTCTAATAAAAATTGGGGTCCCTAGGAGATATATCTCTTCGTAGAACAACATGCACCCTATGTTTTTTTTTTGGTAATGTACTTGAAAAATATCTAGATGGTCCCTGGGTGAGTGGGTTCTTTGGAGGGGCCCTTTTCGACTGCCACTAACTAATTAGCCAATGAACAAGCAGCTTAATATATAATAGGTTGGCCATATTAATCGGTACATGTTAGGTGAACTATTTTGTATATAGAAATACAAATCAGGTATATATGAGATACTTATAAATATATTATAGTATCAAGTGCATAGAAGTACACAACTTGGACAAAAGACCAATTACATTAATATATGTCTCACTAATTCGAGTTTTTGGGAGAGGCTACTTAAAATAATTTTTAACTTTATTTAGTCATCATTTATAAGGGTTATAATAACAAAACTTGATTTTTTAGTAATTTTCAATATGCATATCAAATATTATCCAATTTTGAAATTTTCTTATGAAAATGATCAAATGTCCTTAGTATAACACACAAATTTTGACATGAAAATTGAATATTTTCAAATTGGCTAATATTTGACATGCATGTTGTGAATGGCTAAAAATTAAAGTTTCATCATATTAACCCCTCCAAATAATAGCCAAATGAAGGTAAAAAACATTCTTTTGGAGACTGTACGGTAATGAGCGTTACTCCGAGTCACAACTTAGTCCACTTCCAAGTCTAGAACTTCGATAAGAATTTATCTAAACATCAATAAAGCTCCATCCGTTGTTAGAGGTGGGAGTCGGTCGGTTGGTTAATTTGAATTTGATCATGAAAATGAAAATTGGGATGTAATGGGTTATTCGTTATCTTAAAATGACTAAAATATCCAACAAATATGATCCATTAGATCTAAAGATCCAATCCAATGGGTTGGATTTTCTTTTACATTCTCTAATAACCCTGAAGTCACTAACAAGAATCAAGCTTTGTTTATTATCCAGGAGGGCCTAGGAAGATGAGACGTGGAAGCACGAAGAACTTACCCCCTTACCTGTACCTCCATCAGCAGTTTCAATTGATCGGACTTCTCCTACCTCAAACCACCGACTCTGCAACTCTCTACGACTGAAATTGCAAACAAATTAGTAAGCTTTCCTCCCTTTCTCCTTCATTTCTATCGTTTGATCGTCTTTAATTAATCACTACCACCGACTGTTTAGTGCCTAGGGAAGAAATAGAAGTAGTACTCTGTTTTCTCCAATGGGGAATGTTGATTATTTTGGTATAGCATCATCATCAAGTTCATATGTATTTTCTGCAGATCAACTAGATCTTTATATATCGATCGATCTGCGTGTCTTATCTTATCCATGGCGACTGCCGAGCCGGTTAAGGTGTATATTATGTAAGCAGAAACCAACAAGTCAAAGTTCTTTAATTTTTTCAGATGGTTTTTGGGTCGTCTTTGATTTTGCAAAACTTTGAACCCAACAGATTTTATTCTCTGTACGGACACGTTGAGGCGATGGCTCGGCAAATCCAGCGAGGAGCCAACTCCGTCCATGGCGTTGAAGCGACTCTCTGGCAGATACCGGAGACGCTCAACACAACCATACTGCAGAAGATGAAGGCACCCCCAAAACCAGACGACATCCCATTTATCCGAACCGACCAGCTGGTCGAAGCCGATGGGTTCCTTTTCGGTTTCCCATCACGGTTCGGAGTCATGGCTGCTCAATGCAAGGCCTTTTTTGACGCGACAGAGGACCTCTGGAATGCCCAATCGCTCGCCGGGAAACCCGCCGGGATCTTCTGGAGCACCGGCTTCCACGGCGGAGGCCAGGAACTCACTGCGTAATTTTGAAATTTCAATTCTTAATTATAAGCTGATTGAATGATTCTGAATTTTTGAATTAGATTGATTTTGGGTGGGCAGATGGACGGCGATCACGCAGTTAGCTCACCACGGGATGCTGTTTGTACCAGTTGGGTACACGTTCGGAGAGGGGATGTTTGAGATGGATGAGGTGAAAGGTGGGTCTTCTTACGGTGCCGGAACTTTCGCTGCCGATGGGAGCCGGCAGCCAACGGAGCTTGAACTGCGGCAGGCTTTTCACCATGGGAAGTATGTTGCTCAGATTACCAAAAAGCTCAAGAGCTAATTTCATTGGCAGAAAAATGAAATGTTTCAAGTTATGTGTCCATGTTGAACCTATTGATGTGTTCTAGTGTCCATGGAAACTGTTAGATCTCATAGCCATCCATTTCTGCGATGAAGGTTAAAGCTACTATATTTGAAGATAGAACCATATTGCAGAGAGCAAATCACATCCAAGAGGCCATGAGAGAAGGCATCAGGCTTCACAATGAGTTCCCGACATCATTGTGAAGTTCCGATGCCATAGAATGCACTTATGCTTGCTTTCATGATTGGCTAATGAACAGTTTACCAGTACTGATGATCAAACAAGCTTGAAAAAACAGGAAAATCATCCGAGTAGGGTCGCACCATAAACAGATTTGGTCGCCTATTGATTTGGCTTGCCATTAATCTTCCTGGCCTGATCAGCATCAATCAAACTTCTTTTAACGTAACGTAACCTAACTTCATGATGCAAGTCCCCTGGCTATCCGGGCTGGGGCGGACAGAAAACTCGAAAAGACACTGAATCGAATTTTTTTTCCAATGAATATTGGTTATTTTATTCATCAAAAGTATGACTGAATCGAATTTGAACAAGCTACAAATCAATAATGAGCTATGAATACTCAGGTTATACACTACTTATACATATGTATTTTTGGGTTTTTTTAAAATGGGTACTTATGAGCCATATTGAGCGTCGATTTATTCCAGATTCCAAAAAACTGCCAGAAACCGAGCCGATCAACACGGTTGAACCCTAAATGGCGGGAGGCAGAAAATGAAAACCGGTTGGGAAATTTTAATTTTATATTAGCATAAGAGAGGCAAAAACCCTGTAGGCCCCACTCACCGGCCAATGATCAGCGACCTTCAAAGTTCAAAAACCTCCTTCTAATTAGGTGGCACGTGGGTCCCGCCACCCACTCTGTAAGCACATTCCTTTGTTTCTTCTGCTAATCCCTACTTAACCAACTTCCCCTAGCTTGATTAATTCTTAGACTTCAATTAACTAGAATATACACACCAAAGTTGAGAGCTCAACTCAAACAACTTCCATCTACAGTGTAGATCGAGGAGGATACAGTCCGTATTCCTTTCCATCTGGTGATTTGAACTTCACGAGAAGGCGTCGGAGCAAAAGAAGCTTCAGCAGCAACTTTACCTTTGCTGTTCGGAGTGTTTTGACCGGCGGTTGCTTTTGGTTTCTTACCTCGCCGGGAAGCTCGAGTTAATGAATGAGAGTTAATGGCGCTTTATGCTAAGGGCATTGACTCCGTATTCCAGAGTGCAGGCACCAAACCGTACGGGTCTCCTCTCTACTGCGTTTGAATTTTTTTTGTCTTCTCTGCATATTATTTTGTTTGTTTAGTTCATTGATTTAGTCGTTTCGTCCTTTTTTTCTTAGTGGCATTGAAATCTGGTGTGTTGAGGAGCTACAGTTGGTTAGCTTGCCGAAATCATTGCTTGGGAAATTCTACTCCGGAAATGCGTATGTAGTTTTGAATGTGAGTGTTCTTTCTTCTCGTTTTCCTTCCTAAATTATTTGAATTCGGAATATCGAAGATCTCATTTGTTATCCACCATATGGCAGACATTTGTGAACAAAAGTGGAATTTCTCTGCACGACATACATTACTGGATCGGGAAGGATGCTACCGAGGTTCTCTTATCTACCACCTTTCTATCATATTAGTGAATGCAGTGCTTGGGTCGAACTCGAAATTGGCTGCAGATTGTTGTCATTGGATTGAATATGAAATATACGATATGATATGATACTGTAACTGAATTTGCAGGATGAATCGACCTTAGCATCAGACAAGGCCCTTGAACTTGATCAAGCTCTAGGCTCATGTACTGTTCAATATAGGGAAGTTCAAGGCCAAGAAACAGAGAAGTTTTTGGCATACTTCAAGCCTTGTATGATCCCAATTGAAGGAGTATTCTCTTCACAGCCTGGGCGTTGTGGCGGTGAAGGGTATAAAGTAACATTGCTGTCGTGCAAGGGGGAACACGTTGTCTCTGTGAAAGAAGTAAGAAATTTCCTTTTGAATTGGTTCTAGATACCGCATTCTTAGAAAAGAAAACTCTCTAGTTTTTTATAATGTTTTGGTCCACCGTTCACATACTTGAAGTACACCCATTGATCCAATAAACCTTGTGTATTTGTCTACTCACATTAGTACATATCTACGTAAATTCTCATTCTATTGTAATGCTTTGGTTACTTGTATAACTTGATTTTTTTTCCTACTGTTTTGCTGCTCAGGTGCCCTTCACTCGATCATCCTTAAATCACAACGATGTCTTCATACTTGACACTGCATCCAAGATATTTCTCTTCAGTGGTTGTAACTCCAGCATACAAGAAAGAGCTAAAGCATTGGAAGTTGTTCATTATGTTAATGAAAATAAGCATGGGGGAAACTGTGAGGTGGCAACCATAGGTTGGGAAACTTTCATTCTTTGTTGCCTTTTAGCTCATGCTTTAAAAGAAGTCATTTAATAATTGATGGTTACTTCAGAGGATGGTAAACTCGTTGGTGATCCTGATGTTGGTGAGTTCTGGAGCTTATTTGGAGGTTATGCTCCCATGCCGAAGGATTCAGCTTCTGAAGTTCAACAGCAGTGCGATACTACCTCTCCCCAACTGTTCTGGTGAGTCTACATGATGAAATAAGTTATGTTAATGCGGTTTTTTTAAGGCATATTTATTTTTTCGCAGAAGTTGTGTGACAACATCTATTTTTCACTCGGTTCTCAAGAATGCTCTTGGTTTTGCTGTCTACAGGATAACAACACAGGGAAAATTACGTCCAATTGAGAGCAATTCCTTGAACAAACAGTTGCTGGAGTCAAACAAATGTTACATGGTAGATTGTGGTGCTGAGATTTTTGTGTGGATGGGGAAAACTACCTTAATGACAGAACGGAAGACTTCAATTTCAGCTATCGAAGTGAGAAAACGTTTCTTCTATTTCTGTTGCCTTTTTAATTTCCGTCTCCTTTCCTGGGAAATCATTCTCCACAACTTCAGATGTACATGGAGAACAGCTAATATGAACTGATAACAGCTGCTAGAGATATGCACTGATTTTCCCAATTTTCTATGTTCAATTCATTGATGAAAAATGCATGCATTTGCTGATTGCTTATTATTTTCTATCCTGATTGTTGTCGCTGTTTCTAAATTGTATAGGAATTTGTAAGAAATCAGGGAAGATCAACCACAACACATTTGAGTTTCTTAACTGAAGGATCAGAATCTTCCATCTTTAGATCATATTTTGCAGATTGGCCTCAAGTAGTAGAGCCAAAGTTGTATGAAGAAGGCCGGGAAAAAGTAGCAGGTTCGTTGCCTAATGCCCCTTATCGTATGAAAGAAAGAAAAACAAAAATTTTAAGCTGCCTACAAGCATCTTTTTGTGTTACTAGTGATTTGGTGTTATATTTTATCCTTAATCAGCTATGTTTAAGCAAAATGGTTACGAGGTGAAGGAACTTCCTGTTGAAGAAGACCACATACCGCATATAAGCTGCCAGGGAAAACTGAAAGTTGGTCTCTAATGCCATACATTTGTTTTCTGTTAAGTTACGTTTAAGAACTACCTAATCACGAATTTTCTGTTTCCCAGGTTTGGCGGGTAAATGGTAAGGAGTTGATACTGCTTACAGCTCCAGAACAGAAGAGGCTTTTCAATGGGGATTGCTATATTATTCAGTATACCTATGAGAACAATCAAAAGGATGAAAATATACTGTATGTATGGTTTGGACGTGAGAGTCAACCAGTAAGCATGCCAGCTTCCACCTGTGGTGAATCATACATTTGCCTTGCTTCCATTCTTTCCATCATTCATAGTTCTAGATAGTGGATGCATTCTGCATTTAGTGCGTTGTCCTCTTTCTAGATAGTCAATCCGTACCTTAATATGTTGTAATTCATTGTACTTAGAGGTTTCATATGCAAATAATTCGGTTCCTATATCAATTAAAATTTTGGTATAATCTGTGTTGTCTCAAGTGTTGGAGAAGTCCAAAGGTATTATCCTTCTCTAATTGTTCGGATCTTGATTGCAGGAAGATAGAGTTGATGCGGTGTCTTCTGCGGAGGCTATTGTAGACTCGGCCAAGGGTGCTCCTGTGGTGGTTAGTTGCATTTTAGTCCCCTTGTAGTGCTCCAACATGCAGATGTTGCGTTAAATTATGGAAACAGAAAGAAGAAGTCCATGCTGTTGTTTTACTAATTAATATAAAATGATTTCAGTAGGTTGAACTCTTTATATTTGAATTCAGGCTCAAATCATCCAGGATAAGGAGCCAGATTTGTTCTTCTTGATTTTCCAGACAGTTGTTGTTTTCAAGGTGCGCAAAATGACCTCCAAATCCTTCCTTTTTTTGCCTCCCTTAAGTCATAACAACTTTCATTTTCCTACCTCTTTATTATGTACGATCGATACTTTCTCTTGTAGGGGGGTGTGAGTAAAAGATATAAGAGCTTCTTGGCAGACCTGGGTGTTTCTGATGAGACATATGATGGAAGCAAGACATCTCTATTTCGAGTTCAGGGGTCAAGTACACGGAACATGCAAGCTGTCCAGGTTGATCTTGTAAGTAATTGTAGGCTCCGATCTTTGATCATAGATCTCTCTCTTGGCGGCTCTTCTTTATAGGATAAATACTCTTTTACAATAGAGAAATGAATGAATATATTTGGATAATTTCGCACACTTCAGCCTGCAGTTTACTTCTCTAATACGATACTATATTTCTTGGATGAAGACTTCCATAGATCGCTGGTTATAAGCTTCCAATTTAGATAATTTTGTACACTTTCCTCGTCCAGATTGCAAACTGGTAATGCCATTGTTCCATGATTAATAGCATGCTCTGAAACTTGTATAGGTGTCAGCATCGCTTAATTCATCATATTGCTACATTCTACAAGCTGGAACATCTATCTTCACCTGGATTGGAAATCTGGCTTCTTCCACAGACCATGACCTTGTCGACAAAATGCTTGAACTAATCAATGTATGCAAGGTTACTGTTGAATGAAAGCTTAGATGATGTACTAGGAATTTTAGATGTTACGCCAGTTAAACAAACGTGGTTTACTTGATGTTAAATACAGCCAACATGGCAGCCTATATCAGTGCGAGAAGGCAGCGAACCCGATGATTTCTGGAATGCATTAGGTGGAAAAGCTGACTATCCCAAGGGAAAAACCATAAGCAGACACACAGAAGATCCGCATTTGTTTAAAGTTATTAACAACGGTATGCCAAAGACATTTCTTTTCTCATTTCTTTCTCAAAAGATGATGTGCTCGCTCTTGGTTCCAAATTATATCAGGATTTTAATGGTTGTCAATGCATATGTGACGGTAAATCTTGGTTGATGGTTCTGTTGCTGCCTGGTTGGATTCCATTTTAGGTCATTTCAAGGTACCGTAAGTTTAACCTCAGCTCAACATGAGTTCTAGTTCATAAGCTTCTGGACCAACATTTACGTACCAACTCTGATGACTCATCTCATGTTCCATGGCTTAGGTGAAAGAAGTGTACAACTTCACACAGGATGATTTAACTACAGAAGATGTATTTGTCCTCAACTGCCACGAAGAAATATTCGTCTGGATTGGGCGCCATTCAAATGTTAAATCCAAACAACAAGGGCTTAATTTTGGCTTGGTAACAACCTGTGTGGCTCTCTAGAAATTGTTTCATTTCCAGTATATGCAAGTTTACATTTAATGTGATAACTCCGAACTTGCAGAATTTCCTCCAGAGCGATCCTCTTGTTGAAGGGTTGTCCTCGGAGACTCCTATCTATGTTGTTGCAGAAGGGCATGAGCCTCCACTGTTCACTCGTTTCTTTGAGTGGGATGCAGCAAAGGCTAATGTAAGGAGGCTCCAAATTCATAACAATGACAGTTGCTTCAGTACACTCACACATTATGGCTCCAAATTCCTAACTTTTGTGTTTTGCAGATGCATGGCAACTCCTTCGAACGGAAACTAGCTCTTCTGAAAGGGAAAAGGCAGAATCTGGAAGTAAGTGACCCTTCACACACGTCTCTTTTCCCTGAATGACGTTAGTTTATATATCATTTCTGAATATTGTGATCTCAATTGGTTGCGCAGGCGCCTCCTAGAAACTCGCTGGTTTCATCATCGAGGGAAGCTACACCGGATCGGAGGAAGTCTGTCAGTTCAAACGGGAAAGGAAATGGGCTGCCGACTGGAGCATATAATGGTTCAGGCTCACGTATTAGCTCTCCCAACAACCTTAAGTTCTCCAGCTCCCCTCCTGTCACTCGGAAACTCTTTCCCGAGTCTCCTAACGGTGAGGGATCCTCATTTCCTTTGTTTTCTTGTTCATTCGTTTTACCTTTCGTTAATGAACATTTTATATAATATAACTATTATTGCAACTCTCCTAATGTTTGTCCACGTGTTTGTACGGAAATTGGCTACTGTGTTGGTCCGTGTTGCAGGTTCTGCCATTGCAGCGGGAAGCTCTCCCTCCACGAGGAAAGTAGTTGATCATCCGCAAGCTAACGGCAGCAACGTCAATCCAACCTCACCAATCTACCCATACGAGAGGCTGAAAGTTGACTCAAGTGATCTTGCGCCAGGCATTGATGTCGCCAGAAGAGAGGTCTGCTTCCCCTTCCGCATATTCTTTTACTATATTCTAGGGCTCTTCATGAGCCGATCCTAGCTCGGCTCGATTATTCTTTTGGTAGGCTGAAGCTTAGCTTCTTAGGCTCGTTTCGGACTCGACTCAACAATCATAATGAGCTTCAGCTAGCTCGATAACTATAACGAGCTCGGCTCGACGACCATAGTAACCGAGCTGAGTTCAAGCTCAAAATAAGAAGCAAGCCACCTTTTAAGAGCAAAACTGAGTTTGAGTTCGTGGACTAATTTAGTCTTCAAACTCATGATCGTGCCGGCTTACAAGCTATAAAAGAGCCGAGTCTCAAATGAGCTTTGCAATAATTTTTCCAGCCGAACACCCAGCGGTTTGACTTGCCAATAACTCTAATTCAATTCACAGTCAGATATTTTCCTTCTAGTTTTTCTTCTTCTTATGGTTAGTTGTCCTTCGTTTCCGCAGACATACCTATCAGAGGAAGAGTTCCTGGAGAAGCTAGGAATGGGAAGGAAATCGTTCTACGGACTCGCGAAATGGAAGCAGAACAAGCTCAAGATGTCAGTTCAGCTCTTTTAAGATGAGTGTTCATTTCTTCTTCAGTGTGTGTTTCTTCTATTACCACTGTTGTTGTTGTTGTTGTTGTTGTTGTTGTTGTGTTGTGCTGTGTTGTATACTATTACTATGTATGAATCGCACATCTTAAAACTGCACTGATGCTTGTCAATAGTAGAGTGTGTTTGCCTTACTGTGGTTCGTGGTCACTCAAAACACTTCATTTTTCCATTTGAAAGTGAGAGCTTTTGGTACGACACGCAAATTGACAAAATCATATGGCATTACAGAATCCACGCTCTTTGCTGCATTATCACTTATTAGGTCCAGCTATATTTCTTGTAAAAATCTTCATTAACTATGGTATATCTAATTAATATTAATGAAGTTTAAGGCACACTAATATCCGGATATTTTTTTAAAAAAATCTCCCTTCTTTGAATTCTGATTTGTTGACTGTTAAATTCCCCGTTGTTCCTCCACAGTTAAAACACCATTGGAGTAAAAACAATCAACTTCTCCAAGCTTTTTTTTTATTAATCTTCCACAGAGCATATACCCTATTGGCCTATTGCTTCCGCCGGCCGTCTTCTTTATATATAATCAACCCAAGAATCCACCTTTTTCATTTCTGTAACCTTTGCCGGAGAAAATGGATTCCCGGCGGAAGCTACCACTCACAGCAATCTTCCTGCTCTGTCTGGCCGTCTCTTGCCACTCCCGAGACTACCAAAAGCTCTTCAACCTCAACAAGCACAAAATCAACGGACCCATCAAAACAATCGTCGTTCTAGTCATGGAGAATCGCTCATTTGACCACATGCTCGGCTGGCTCAAGTCAACCCGCCCTGACATCGATGGACTCACCGGAACCGAGTCCAACAAGATATCCGTCACCGATCCAGACTCCCCTGAAGTCTTCGTCTCCAACAAGGCCATTTTCGTTGACTCCGACCCGGGCCACTCATTCCAGGCTATCCGGGAACAGATCTTCGGGTCGAATAACACCCGCCGGAATCCAGCTCCGATGAACGGATTCGTCCAGCAAGCGTCCAACATGAGTGAGTCAATGGCCGAGACGGTGATGAGCGGGTTCCACCCCAGTCGGATCCCGGTTTTCACCAAGTTAGCCAATGAGTTCGCCGTCTTCGACCGGTGGTTCGCTTCGGTTCCCGCGTCGACTCAACCGAACCGGTTCTACGTCCACTCAGCTACTTCTCACGGCGCCACCAGCAATGTCCGGAAGGACTTGATCGCCGGGTTCCCTCAGAAAACAATCTTCGATTCTCTCGATGAGAGTGGGCTCAGCTTTGGGATTTATTACCAGAGTATCCCCGCCACTCTCTTCTTCAGCTCGCTGAGGAAGCTGAAGAACGTCTTTAAATTCCATAGCTACGAGCTCAGCTTCAAGTCCCACGCGATGAAAGGCAAGCTACCGAATTATGTCGTCATCGAGCAGCGTTGGTACGACGTGCCGTTTGGGCTTGCCAACGATGACCATCCTTCCCACGATGTCTCGGAAGGGCAGAAGTTCGTCAAGGAAGTTTACGAGATTTTGAGAGCAAGCCCGCAGTGGAAAGAGATGGCGTTATTGATCACCTATGACGAACATGGCGGATTCTACGACCATGTTCCGACCCCGGTCTCCGGAGTTCCCAGTCCGGATGGGATCGTCGGTCCTGACCCATTCTACTTCGAATTCGACCGATTGGGAGTCCGTGTCCCCACTTTCTTGATCTCTCCCTGGATTGAAAAGGGTACAGGTAAAATCCTGACAGTCAAAATCCTTTGTTGCTTATTGCATTTTGTCACTTTCTTCACATAATTGTTTCATTAATGGCTGTAGTGATCCATGAGCCTAATGGTCCAACACCGACTTCTCAGTTTGAGCATTCTTCAGTGCCTGCCACTGTAAAGAAGCTATTCAACTTGAAATCAAACTTCTTGACAAAGAGGGATGCTTGGGCTGGCACCTTCGACACTTACTTCAAACTTCGCAAAACTCCCCGCAACGACTGCCCAGGTTCGCAACTATTCCCACCCACCTTATGCATTTGTGAACGATACAGCTTGTGATATGTGACTTAATCTCTATTAATGGCACTCTTTCGAATTACAGAGACGCTGCCCGAAGTGACGCAGTCATTGAGGCCAGTGGGAGCTAAACCAGACGCGAAACTTTCTGAGTTCCAAATGGAACTAGTACAGCTTGCATCCCAGCTCAATGGCGACCATGTACTCAACACTTATCCAGACATCGGCAAGACCATGACGGTTGCCAAAGCAAAAAAGTACACCGAAGACGCAGTGAGGAGGTTCCTCGAAGCTGGGATAGCTGCACTCAGAGCCGGAGCTAACGAATCCTCCATCGTCACAATGAGACCTTCTCTCACCAGCCGGATTCCGGCAGGAAACTATGTAGAAGCCTATTAAAGTACCGTTACTGTTAAGCTTTCTATGTATATATATATAGCTAGAAGTTCATGCGAACAAGAAAAAAAGAACCATATATTTACATTGTTATACAAGGCAAATGGAAAATCTATACAAAAATTTCTAGCCATTGTTGTAATCACGTGGAATAAAGATGATCTGGAACAATGAGTGGCAGCTTATCAATGTACATGAACAGCCTCTTGCAATTCTCCCTGGAAATAAAAGGCAAGTCAACTATTTCAGAACTTTCTGTGTATATCCAAAGATCCCCGGAATTGGTCCTCTTCAGGCTGTCTCGACAAAACGGACACGACTCCGACCTCCCACGCCTGCAATCATCGATTATCAATCGCGTTTTCACAAATAATTCATCATCGGATTCTCGAAAATGCAGGATCATATAATATTACGTACCAGTCGCGGAAACACTTGAGACACATTGAGTGATTGCAATCAGGCAGCACGAATTTCTGGTTCATCTCCATACAAATCCCGCATTCCTCTTCTCGTTCGGCATCGATTCGAGACATTTCCCCTTCTCTAGTGTATTTGCTGCTGCATACTTCAATCTGTTTCCTGTCTTCCAACTCTGTTATCCCCCTCTGAAGTTGCAACAAGGAAGGAAATATCACACCTGGATCATCATTTTCATCATCATCAGCAGCAAAACAAATATCCTTAAAACCAGTAACAGTTCCAGACAAAGCCACTCACCATAGAATTCTTTGAGGCTGGCTCGTCTTTCGTACACAGACATAGTAGTCTTTCCATCATCATAGGTCTGCATTCATACCAAAGATAAAAAAAAATCATTCATATGTCTAATAGAAAAACGTAAAGAGAGAAAATTCAAATTCCTCACCATGTAAATAAGAATCCGGAGCAAGCCAAAGGCTCCAGCTAGATGACAATCAGTCCACTGAACAAGGAACATGAAAAACTGGGCAGCTGGGCTGTAAGATAATCTCATCTGCATACGTGCTCCATCGTTCTCCCTCGGATAATCCAAAGCCCTAAACCCCCAACACAAAACATCATCGATCAAATCCCCACTTAGACATCAAGTAATCATATAAAAGATTCTGACTTTTCTCGCAAAGGTGAAGAAAGAGGAAGGAATTTTACAGAGTGTTGGCGTGTTGGATGTCAGCTTCAAGAGCTTTGAGCGAATCTTTAAACGAAGACTTAACCATGGCACTGCTTACTTCTTCTGAATTTCCCAGAAAGAAAATCCCATCAAACAATCAGAGTTTCCCCTATGAGACCCTGAAAACAGAAGAATCCTAAATCCGAAAACTCTCTGATAGGAGGACAAAAACTGAAAACCCTATCCAGAAAACCCTGTAGGAGCAGACAAAGGAGGAGCCTTTCTATCTAGGGAAGTGTCAGCAGTTGAAAACAGCGATCTCTCTGTATTATCAATTATGTCTATATCCGCCGTGTCTCTTTTTATCGTTGTTTATCGGGGCGGTTTGACGATAGTGCCCTTTGTTCGTCACAACCTGACAATCCCCGACCGGGAAAACGGATAACATTTTTCTTCGTGCTTCGTGAAAGAACTCAACCATATCGCCTGGTAGTGGTGGGGACCACCCACTCCTACCGAAAGTTGACGGAATAAATTCTTTCTTGCAGATTAGTACCTTATTTCCAGATTTCTTATCATTTTGGTCCTTGATGTCCATTTCTCTTAACTCTTCATCATTTAATCGGTTAACTTATTAACCAACTTACATATCATAACTACTTTTAATCATTAACTATAACCGAATGTCTATTTCTCTTAAATTGTACTATTTTTAATGAACAGGGTAATATCTGTATTGATTAGGAATGGGAGTCGGTCATATCACTTAATAACCAATCATAATTACTGTTAACTTGTATTGCAACGAAAAATATATTAATGATTATGAGAGTCGATATTAATGGATGAACTGTTAATTAACTAGCAAATTTCATCAGTTACCTTCAATTTCAATCAAAATAAGTATAAAGTGATGTTCAAATACTATTTTGGTTAATAAAATCTCATATCCGTAACCATTTAACCGACCAAATAAATTTTATCTCAACCATACATTTGATTAAAATTTTTGATTAATCAATTCTAACCATTATATCGAAAACCGAAAGTCCACATCATTTAAACCATTCCATGTTGATTGTATAAGGGTAGTACTACCTATTGGTAGTCTAGTCTGGTTTTGGTAACTCACTCCCGTTGCTGACTCTTCAAATCAAACCAGTTGAACCAAAACGGTGGAATTCTGCGGTTTTGGGCTTTGGCGGCGGCGGCGGCCGCCGGTAGATTAGCTTGTTAAGGCTGTTATATACTTGTATTTGAATAATACATGTGTTGAAATCAAACAGTTGAACATCTAGGTTGTGATTGGAAATTCTAAGTATTTGTTGCAAAAGATCTATGTTTCATCTACGTTAATCAATAATCCTGAATTTGGGAATCCACAAAATTTGTTCATCGGGACCAGAGAATCTCTGCAGAGGGGAAAAGGCAGACAATCTCTTCTTGCAGATATCCTCCAGGAAGGAAACCCAGTACTCTCGACGATCATCTCGATGAATGATCGTCAGAAAATTGATTTCGAAATTTGAAGCTTGTGATAGAATAACCATAATACCGTGCACAGAGTGCTGCTTGCTTTTTTGAGTATTTGACAAAGGTGATAAAGTTGTCCTCTTTTCTACATGGATTGCCTGAAATCTAAAACTCACGGCGGCAGCCATAGCCGTTGACTACAGAGGATTCGGGTTCTTGGATCACCCCAGCCCAACCCGAAGACACCCATATACGAAACAGTAAACTTTATTCAAGAATCAAGACGGATAAACAAAATCGAAATTCAAGACCAAATTATGGTTTCGAGGAAATCTAGTACAAGCTCATTCACTTGTTCAGGGAATTGTTCCTGTACAAAATGGCTTCCTTCACTCAAATGTATGATCTTCAGGTCCTGGACGAAATGCTTCACTCCATTGTTGGCATAGTCCTCGAACCCTGGAGATTTGTTCACGTAATCTTTATCGCCGAGAATCAGCATTGCCGGAACTTTGACCGTCGGATCTGCTATTTCCGCCGCTTCATCCATTGATCTATTAGGAAGAAAACACGGATAATTAGATTGTAATGAATAGCTTTATTCAAGTGACAAAGTTGGAATTTTTTTATCGAAGAACATAGGAATATAGCAATGGTTGCTAGCTATTCGTCCATTTCATATTCGTCCATTTCGTATTCTACTCCTTTCGTATTCCGACGTGACATAATCTGACCACTTCCACTTTATATTTTGATCTCTCGATAAATAATACATCTATCGTATTTTTCGCTAGATCACTTCAAAAATTGATGTCAACCGAATTTTAATACCACTTTTGGGCATTATTGGACCTTGATTAATCTATAATCTACAATAAATATTATATATTTTCAGATTTCAGATTTTGCCACCGCAGCATAATTGTCATCAATTCATATTTTTAGGATTCCAGCTAATCAAATTTCATTTTAATTTACTTAATTTATACATAATTAATATAGATTTTTCTCTATTTTTATTTAATTAATATCTTTTACATAAGAACTTGAATTTGAATAATTTTTGCGCAAAAATTTAGTTTTTCAAAGACAATTAAAACAAACACAATCATGATATAGTTTCGATATAGTTTCGACGAACTTTTGTTTTGATGTCAAACACGTGAGTTGTCAAACATGTGAGACGATTAAAAAGTATAGATTGACATAAGAATAATATAGTTATGAGGATTTACTATCAACTATGTCCAATCATCTTTATTTTATATATATATATATATATATATATATATTTATCAGTATCAGGTCTAAGTGTTATATATATGTGTTTATCGGGTCTAAGTGTTACATATATATGCTTATCGGGTCTAAGTGCTACATAATTGAACACTTAATATTATGATACTAGATATATATCAACTAAACGTTCAGTATTTTCATAAACTTACTATTTCTATTTTTAATGATAGCAATGTCCTATCGAAAATTATAGCCTATCGAGATCCATTTACGAACAATAAAGATACATCATGTTAGCAATAACAAGCGCATGAAAAATCAAAAGTGACGCACCAACTTTTATTATAATTTAGTGTTACCCCACTAAAATTAAGTAAATCAAAATACATCATTGTATATATTGTAACATTAAATTAGATGATTGATTATAAACATTTATATTCTCTTAGTTTATTAAAATTAAATTTAATAATTATATTTTAAAAAGATAAAACTTATATGTTTCCGGTCAAGCAACCGAGTAAAATGTTAGTAATAATTATACCTGTAAGGAACCTTCAATGCAGTATGGAAACCAGAGTTGTGGTATAGAGCTCCATAAGTGGAAAGATCGTCCTCCGTGAACCAACTAGGAAGAGGATCCGATGGGTCCACCAAATCAAAAATTTCTTGCTTTTCAGCCGCCGTTGGCAATTCCTCTCCGGCGAAGAGGATATAAATTTTCCTCACCACCGTCTTCGCATCAAATCGGCCGAAATCAGCTTCGGCTCTACCATGCTCCTGAAAAAACACATAATTTTGAATCACTAATTATAGAATTTTACAACCAAATGTCCTGACAAAACGACACCGTACCATCCACCGGCGAGCATAAAACCCTTCGGGGAACAGAGCCATGATGGCCGAGGCGCCGGGACCCGGCGGGGTGTACGGTATCCCTATAGTGACGAGTCCCAGCATCCTTTCGGAGTAGACGACGGAGAATCGAGACGCCACATAAGCACCAAAGTCCTTGGCGACCACGACAACCTTCAGAATTCCGAGGGAATCGAGGACGGCGGCCATATCGGCGGCGAAATCGGCAAAGGTGGCTTCTTCAGGCTTCGGAGGCGGGTCGGACAACCCGTAACCTCTGTATTCCGGAGCGATGGCCCGGTAACCGGCGTTGGATAGGGCGATCATCTGGTGCCGCCAGGAGTACCATATCTCGGGGAATCCGTGGAGCAGGAGGATTACTCTGTCCCCTGTTCCGACGTCGGCGACATGGAGCTTTAATCCTGGTCCGACGTCGACGAACTTGTGGGTGATTTGCTCCATGTCTTGTGAAGGAATTTTGGTGGGTGGTGGGGAGATGTAATGAGATTTGTTTGGATTTATAGTAAGGGGAGCTTTAAGTCTTCAAATCTGGCTGCTATGACTCTACTTGTATATTCATTCAAATCCAACATTCAATATTTGTCTATTCAAGTAACAAGATTATTAGGGGACAGGTTCTGTTTTTGAATTCTAACATTATCACTAGTGAACTAAACGTCTATCTTAATAGAAAAAATTTGATATGTCTATCTTCATACAATCTGGTCTAACAAATTGTATATATTCTCAGCTTTTTGGTTTGTATATATGAGAGAGAAGCACAACTTTACTTAATATAATTACTTGTTCCTCCATCGTGTCTCAACTCTTAACACACAAGAGTATATGATGAATTGTATTTTCGACACATCTTTTTTCGTTATAAACTATATTTTTATTTGTCGAAATGTATTCAAATTCGGGTTTTTGAGTACATGTTTGGTTCTCTTGCCCCTTGGGGGCCGTTTTATGGTGTTTGGTATGTTTTTGGTACATTTCAGTTGTCATATGACGTTTAGAGATGAACCAAAACATGACGGGGAGGCCGGAACAACTCAAACCATTCGACTTTGAAAGAAAGCGTCACTGTTTAGTATTTTGAGCATAACTCATCCCTTGAAAGTCCAATTGATGCAAGGTCAGCGACGTTGAAAAGATAATTAGATTTTCTATAACTTTTATGTTAACACTATGGTCAAATTCCTCCATTCAAATTGTCCGAGAAAGTTATAGGGGCGGAACACGGCCGGGAACACGGCGTGTCCCACCCCGAGACAGGTTTTCAAGTCCTTTTCCTTCTCCAACTTGGTCTAGTAGCCTCTAAATACCCCCGAGACCCCTTATGGCGAGACATACTAAATATACACATATATTTTGAGCTCTTGGAGAGAGATAGGGTTCCAGAGAGACGATTGAAGCGAGAGGATCAACCATAATTGGCGAAGGGCGAATCATCAAGTCGAAGATTGAGATTTCCACAAAGAACATGTCGTCTTTTCCGGTTTTTCTTCTCTTCTCTTGTGATTTATTTTCCGAAACCATGAGCGGCTAAATCTTTTGTGTTGTTCGGACGAGATGAAGCTTTAGCCAAGTTTTTGTGTGGATGATGAGGTTTTAACCCTTGATTTGTTATCGAGGTTTATTCAAACTTATAATACGTTCTTCCTAAAACCTAATTTCAGATTCATTCTTGTCTGATCATCTTAATTGAGTCATCGACATTGATTTGTGTGTCCGAGAGGAACGTAGATTGATAGATCGCTTAGGAAGAACCCTAGATTATTCTTTAGCTCGAGAGAGGAGCGAATCGTTTAGGCTTTGTGCACGTTTATCGTTGTGGCATTTCATCAAACACTATTAATGCATTTTGTTTAGGTGTAGATTAGCTCGAAAGAGGAGTCTACGGCTAGACGAAATAGATCCTTAGAGGCGCAAGAATGATCTAAGACTACATTAGGAAATTATCAAGCCATTATAACCTGAATAATCGAGATAACTTGTCATTCATCCATGCATTGCTAGCTATTGTGGATTTGAGTCTGAACAACTTTCGTCTTATCTTTGAAATTCGATTTCTTGCATTTTGATTTGTTTTATTTCAGTTATTAGTTTATAATTGGATACATAAACAATCAAACAACCAATCATTCACTTTTACTTGGTTTAGTTAGATAATCAATTTGAGTAATATAAGTAGAAAGACCCTAGAGAAATAAACAATTCCATTAAAACAATCTAATGATATTTGATAACGAATAAAAATCCGCCCATCCATATATTTGATCTTTCTCCATTGTTGAAAGCAAGGTAGCTTAAGTAATAGCAAAATTGGAAAAAAAACGTAGGAAAACCTTTAATATGCGCCGATTTGGATTTGCGGTCTCAAAACCGAAACGCCACGGCCGACCGCCCACACAAGTGGGTAAAAAGGAAACCCGATACGTTTCGGTTTCTCAAACCAAAATCGAAATGCGAGAACTTGACGAGAAAGATATTTGACGATATGACTCGTATGGCCATATACCGCGATATTAACCCGATATGTTGACTTTATCGGCGAGAGTTTGACGAGTCCTTATAATATTTATTGGGGTTACCATAAGGTGCGGGCTTGGCCCAATATTTCTCGGCCGAATGGAGCTATTTTGGGCCTGCTTTCTCCTGCAATGTTTTGATGAATCGAAAGCTCGGAACCAATCATAGAAACCCTTGATGAATCATTCATAAATCTTAAAAAAGGAATTGGACATTATTACTATTAGAATTATGAAGAAGAAGAAGAAGAAGAAGAACAAGTGGGATTCTGTCTGCAGAATTCGACCATAACCTATAACGATGAATGCTTACATAGTTCGTATACAGTAACAATGGATCAATCAGGCACGCTACATAATTCGATATCTGTACAAAAACGAAAACACAAGTTACAAAGTTTCATGGCACCTTACACGACTCGATCACTTCTTTCACCGCTTTGTGAGTCTCCGGCGAGATCATGTTCAACGACAAATGAAACGCCTGCAGACAACGACAACCGCGATTGAATTATCAAAAGATTCATTCTACTCGGTTTTTTTTTCCAGAAATCATGCAACCTTCTCAAATGAACTTTACCACAAATCTCTCCAGTACAGGAACGAGAACACTGAGGTTCTGGTCTGGGAGGCACTCCGAGATGGAGTCACGTGTACTCTTGCTGCAAGTTCAGATTCGGGGAAAAGCATGATCAACTGAAAATGGAGATTGGAAGTAGATTGAAATAGAAATGGAAGCAAAAAGGAAAAACCTTTCGGTTGAAAGAAACGCGAGAAGCAGAGCTGCATAAGCCTCTACGATCATTTTCTCTGCTTCTTTCTCTCCTTCCATCATGGCTTCCTCATCACCCTATACAAAGAAGGGTCAGGTTCCAGATCATCAAATCTTCTCGGGCTATGGATAAGTAAGATTCAGCCATGTCTGAAGAATAAGTATGGTGTTAATTAGGAGAAAAGGGGTCTCTCACCCATTCTATGCCATTTCCTTGTTCAGATTGATCACCATTGCCACGGTGGGCTTTAAAGATCGAACAGAGCAGTGGAATCACATCCCCGTGACTATCGTTGTCTCGTCCTTGTGAGTTGGCTAACGAGACACTAGCCGACGCAAGCTTTGACCTGCGAAACAACTTCATCCTGAAGTGTTCTTTGTTTCTTTGCGAAAAAGGGAAATGCACATCCAACACAACCGAAATTCATTTAGAGAATCAGAATTTTACCTGTTTTGGCCGTCTTTCTCCACCAGGTTAACAAGGAGGCCCAATATTGCGACAAGAAAATCCAAATCTTGATCAGTCAGACGACCTTCGTCTGGATGCTCAAGTGCAGAACTTGAAGGGTCTACTGGAGAGGAAGGTAAATTGAATGAAGGGAAGTGATCAGCTATCAATGAAGACATAGTTTCCAGCCCTCTGCAAGCAGCAACTTGGCGGCAGCCAACTGGGTTTTCATTCGTTAAATTCATCAGAACCTGCCGAAACACACAAAAGAGAGCTTTGAAATCCATGATTTGTGGACGAAACTTTGAAAAGTATGAATAGCAAGTGAGTGTAATTGCCTTCACAGAAGTAAGGAGGCACTCAGATAGAAGTGTTGAGCATTCTTCATCTGGAACGGTCGAATTGGAGTCATTTCCTGAAGACTGAAGGTATTCTCCTCCGTTGAGTTGTTCATGTTCAGACCCTGCTGTATTACTAGATTCTTTTGCAGGTTTGATCACTGCCGAGGTTCGAGATACTTTTCTTCTTTTACCAGATAAGACATCCCACTTTGACGGCCCTAAGTCATCATCACCATCAAATGCAAAGGGATCTTCACTATCAGAAAGTTTATTGTCTATATCAACAAGATCATAATTCGTCCTTGACCCTTTACTAGCTGCAGAAACTGTGCCATTAGAACTCCTTGATGTCTGACTGCTTGAACTGAATAGCGAGGAGCGAACTCTCATCTTTAGCAGATTATTGTCTTCCATGGTTGTAGTGGTAGCTTCTCTGGAAACAGAAAGAGCCTGTTGTGCAGCTGATTTACCAGAGCTTCTTTTAGATTCGATCACTTCTGTGATATAGCACTCCGATTCTGAAGAACTTATGCATATTACTCCATTGCTGTCTACTGTAAATGACGACAAAAATTTACAACATTGTACACACAGAAAAAAGAGAGGGAGAAAAAAGTGAATGGGAGAAAACCTTTGTACTCGCCATTGGAGAGGCTACAAGACTTTCCATCAGCAGATGCAGAGGTTCGGCGAAGATAGAGACCTAAAGATCAATCGAAATCGGGCCTTTGTCAAAACTCAACAGGTCTCTAACCAACAGTTAAGAAACATGAAAAAATCAGGAAAAATAGATGATTACCTGATAAAATCTTGATGACACTTATGATAAGTTTGGTAAAAGATATTCGGCAACCATGAGAGTCAGAGTTTCTTTTCATCATAAGTAAATGGTCCTATATTGCAGGAGAGTAAATTCAGAATCAAAGTCCGATATGTAGACCCATGGCTATGGGCAAGTATAAGTTATAAAACTCATAGTACAAATACAAAATGAGTTACCTGGTTCTCTTTGCTCAAGAATGTAGCATTCTCCATGATCTTCAAACATTTCAAAAGCATCACGAGGCTCGGCAGGACCAAGACATCTTGTGCACTCTGAGATGAGGATGAATGTTGACTCTCCAAATTCTGGATAAACATTTATGATGACCCAGTCAACCAACCACAAGAAACAAGGCTATGAATGTGTCATACATATGGTGTGTTATATACAGCATTGAAGAAACACTCAAGCACCAAAATTTCTGCACGCATAAACCAGAGCCTTCCACAACTTGACATATTGATTGAAGCAAGATACATAAAAGGCGCATAAAGAGAAGGGCCAATTCAAGCTCCTACCTCGATAACAGAGTAGCAGCTCATAGCAACTTCAAAGACAGCATCAAGTCCTCCAAGCTCTCGCAGTTTCTCCTTAAAGTTTCCATCCATCTTCCTTACCATGCCTGAAGTATCTAATGAACGCAGTTTATAGAAAAAATGTTATGAAGTCCCATGGCGATATAAAGACCATGCAAAGCATTATCCAGAACTCAGACCCACATAACTGGTACCTTCAAGAGCGATCTTAGATAAGCAAGCTTTCTCCATAGTCAAGAGAGCTATGTATTTTGACGTTAATTCTGGTCTCTCAGTTCCCTTATTGTGCCCACAGTTAGACTGAATGACCTTAAAACTCACTAGTATTTCATCAACTTTGGCTAGAATGGCACAAGAACCTGAATCCACCACTTTGCTTGTATCATGTAAGATGTTAGAATCTCGTCGTATAGCCATTAGTTTGCTGCCTAAACTTCGAGTTTTTTCCTCAGTGGCCACAGATGGTACCGGCTTTAACAATTTAAGCAAAAACCGAATGCAACTGGGTGATTCTAACATTTGATCATCTTGACCCTGAAAGAATGAAAGTGACATTAGCTGGTTCTCCCTTCAGACTACACATCTTGGATCCGAAAACTAGTGTGCAACGTAAATCATCCAATACTGAGAAAAACCGTAGAAAACTCACATCGCTGCTTAAAACATAGAAAAGAGTCGCAGCTGCCAGATTGCTGGGAGTATCATCAAAGGTAAGTCCCAAGACTGCATCCATTATTGTTTTCACCGTCCTGACAGAAAAAATAACTACAAAATTTCAGCAGGATAGCCAATTGATGCAAAACAATTATGAAAGTACAACATGTAGTAATAAGTTTGCGAATGCAATGCAATAGTAAGCATTAGCAAACTTATCACTGCATTCAACTGAATGTCGAGCTCCTAGCCTAATGACTATGCAAACGAAGAAGTTTTGGGGAAAAGAAAGGTAGATATAATCTCAGTTCTCGTAGCCTCTATGATTACTTATTCCACAGTTCATCAAGCTAACAAGCTAGCCTCTATGATTTGTATACCCGTTTGGACAATTCAAGCATTACCACAACGATAACATCAGCAATTCACAACTATCGATTGCACAGACCTAGGCATTAGTTCACCAATTCGACAAGTTCAACCCTACCAATGATGACAACTCATCTTATAGTTCATCAGGCAAACAACCTGTAACAGTAAGGTTTCACAGGTATAACCACCACTGGACTGCATTTTAGTACAAATTCGACCACAGCAAAGTGGGGGTGGCGCAAACCTAATCATCTAATTCACTGATTCAAGAACTCTTACCCTAGAAACACCAATCAAAAAACTCAAACTGCAAATATCTCAAACACTGAAAACCCGCCAAAGTAAAGATAACCCAACACTTTGAATAATTCGAAGCATTCCCCAATCTAGAAATGAGAAAATGGCGACGTACGTACCCTTGAGCCCTCAGAAGCCGCCGCTTCTGACCCGTGCCACAAATTGTCATAAGCGACAGCAAGCTCGCCCTCCTGATCCTAACATGCTGCCCTTTCCTCAGCCCATCCAGCGCGAAATTAACCTCATCGACGTGCTCCATCATCTCCCCATATTCCTGCGCCTCCATCAACGTCGTAGAAGTCAAAGGAACCCAAGCCCGCCGTTCCTGCTTCTCCAGCTTCCCATTTCTCGGTTTCTTAGACTTCCTTGGCCGAGGTGGCAAATCGTCCTGGGAAGAACTAGGCCAGAAAGATGAGGATTCCTGTGAGGAGAAAGGGAAATCGTAGAAGCTCTGAGACGGGGTTTCTTGCGAGAGGGAGAAAGAATCTCCTCCTCCTCCTCCGAGTAACGAATTGTCGCCATCTCCATCGTCGTCGAGGGAATCGGAAAATGAGCTTCTGCTGCTCCGGCGGCCGTACGTCCTGACAATCATCGCCCCTTTCGAAAATTTGAATTCGTTTCAGAGGGCCCGTTTTTTATCTTCCTTCTCGAGCTGCGAGAACTCGAGCTAGCTGGGGAGGACTGACGAGGGTGTTTTCGCAATTCATAAGAAACTGAAGGGTTTACTTGCAAAATAAAAAGAGTAACAAACTGAAGGGTTTAATTGCAAAATAAAAAGAATAAGAAACTGAAGAGTGTTTTAGCAATTCATATCCCTGTTTGACCTCAAATTTCGGTTGGTTCAATCGCAATTTAAATCTAAAACAACTATGGTGACTTGCCTCGAACATGATTTTAAATACACTATGGTTTGAGCTAGTATGGCTCGAGTCCTTGAGCATGAAATGTTGCTCTATTCGTCAATCTATACAAGATACAATGACCACTATGAACACGATACATCTCATCCTTTGATGTTGATGCTCTGAGGGAAAGCAAGCTGTAATCTGGATTCAATGTTATCATCTAGGAGTGATTTCTGTAACTGTAACAGGAACAGAACTATGGCGGCAAGACGATTGAGCATAATTCTTCTTATTATTTACAGACCCAGGTTCACTGAACCGGTCCGATTCCAGGAAGAAACCAGGTGGACTGAGTAGCTGATCTCTGAGTGGTATGTTCTTAGACAGCATTTCCACGACATGGCTCATCGATGGTCTTCTGTTCGCCATAGATTGAGTACAGAAGAAGGCTACTTTCATATATCGTACGACAGCTTCTTCCTCTACCGATTCTCCCATCTCCGAATCGACCAGCTCGAGAAGCCTTCCTTCTACGTTCAGCTCCCATGCCTATTAACCCAACAACAGAAACATTTGTTTCGTTTGCACACATGTAATAACAGAATAGTTTGAGCTGTGTCTAGACAAATTGGTATACCTGTTCTAGCAGAAGCTTTTGCGTGCCACCCAATGAACTCTTTGAACTACTTCTACCGCTAAGGATCTCCAGGACTAGGATCCCAAAGCTATACACGTCGGCTTTCTTGGTTAATTGGCCACCCAGTGCATATTCTGGTGCCAAATAACCACTGCAACAACCAAGACCAAACATCAAGTTACGAATCGGTTTCGGCAACATAGGAGCACATTAAGAAATGAGAACAACTGGGAAATGATGCTCAAGTGAAGATTAAGTTAAGGAGCACAAACATACGTGGTTCCTGCAATTCTCGTGCTGATATGAGTGATATCATCCGGGAAGAGCTTGGCCAGCCCAAAGTCTCCGATTTTCGGGGTGAAGTCTTTGTCAAGGAGTATATTGCTAGCCTTGATGTCTCTATGAACGATATGCGGCGCCAGCTCATCGTGGAGATAAGCAAGACCACGAGCTACCCCCAAGCAAATCGCAGCTCGTTTCCCCCAGTCTAGCTTTACGTTTCGATTTCTTGAACCTGTCGTAAACGAAGATGCAACATTTCAGCATATATACCATTAAACGAAGGGAATCTGGCGGGACCAATAGAGTAACAAAATTTCACCTAACAAACAACTGTAGAGACTGTTGTTCTCGACAAATTCGTAGACTAGTATCCGATTAGCTCCATGAATACAGCATCCTATCAACTCCACGAGATTTGGATGCTTCGCTTTCGACATGGCCCTGATCTCGTTCAAGAACTCCTTCACCCCTTGCTTTGAATGGACAGAGAGAGTTTTCACAGCTATCTTTCTTCCATTCTTTGGCAGGGTTCCCTAATCCACATTTCAAAAACAAAAAGATCGTAATAAGACCATGCAAGCTTATTTTTCAGTTCAACAACTACTAACTAGATCAAAATCGAGTAATGCTTAATATCACCAGTTGTGCTTAAGAAAAGCCATGATTAAAATGGCCAAGGTAATGAAATTTGACCTTGTAAACTGTTCCAAAGCCACCTCTCCCGATCCTCCTTCTGATATCGAAATCGTCTGTAGCGGATCGAAGTGTACTGTATGCAATGTGGTTGACATCCCGGAGCAGATCATCTATCAGTTTAACCAAATTCAGCTCCTTAAATCTTTCACACCTTTTTGAAAATTCAAAAAACTGAAATGAACAGAAAGATTCTCTCACCGTCAACGCCGTGGTGAGCCCAGATGCCTCCGGCAGCGGCGCCTTTCCTAGCAGCACCAAAGCAGCTGCTGCACTTCATGTCTCTCTGTCACTCTCCTCCTCACCAAACCCTACATAGCTGTTTGGCTTAAAAAAAACGAGCTGAAATTTTTCGAATTGGAGAGATGAATTACTACAGGGGATTCTAAAACGATCGAAACCGAACTAACAGCTGAAAAAAGTAGTAGCTGAAGAAGAAAAGAAGAAAGTTGCTACCTTTCTTCTTTGCTTTGCTTCTGTGCATTTGAGGGCAAAGTTCATTCATACTCCATAGCAGAAGTCTTCGATTAACAACTTTGTTGGATCTGTTTGGTTCCACCATTGCAGTCGTTTTCATTTCCGAAATATTTGAAAATGAGTTATGTTGACTTCCATTTTGTTTCTATTTAGTATCCCTTGCCAAGTACTTTCATTTCGGTTGTGTGATTCAAGAGAATTGGCTATTTCCATAATTGAAATTTGATTTTTAACTATTTTCAACATAAATATTAACCTTTTTAAAAATTAATTATTTTCATATAAAAATTATTATTTTTTAAATTAGTTAATATTTAATATATATATAAAATTAATATTTTATTATGTTATATTTTTCAAATAATAACCAAATAAAATAATAAAATAATAACTAAATAAAATTAAATAATATTTTTTAAAGATTTTGATTATTGTTATTAATAGAGGATTTATGTCAACCACACAATTCTTGAGTCTTTGTTTTTCTTTCCGGTCTCCGTTTCATCATGTCTAAACACTAGTTTTCCATGATGTCGGATTAAGGTTAAATCTAAAAGAAAACAAGAAAGTCAACTACAAGTCTATCAGTGGAGACATATGTGGTCATAGCCACAAACGAGTGGGCATTAAAAATCCAAAGAGGGCATCAATTGTTGCCAAGTCAATGGAGACCAAATGCCATTATAGTTGACTGTCATACACAAAAACAGTGAAATTGCACAAACTTCAGTTTCTTGATGGAAGCCAGAAGGTATTGGCTTTCAGCTGTACCGTTTCTAACCACTAAGAAAGTCTTTCAAGTCCTGATGGATTTCAGCTTTCACTACCAGCCCCATTTTGTCCGAATCATCCCACAGTAAACTGCTCCACACTGTCGTGCCAAGTCGCAAGCAGATTCAAACACATCCTGTTTCGACAGAGAAAGAGAGGAAGAACACATTCATATGGGACTCTCCACGTAACAAGTTATAAAAAATCACAGTCCGAAGTGCTCACCATAGATAGGAAATCCTCGTAGAAGTAAGCCATGGTCGGTTCGACCCGATTGAGATCTGTTTCCCACAGCCTTATCTAATTCCAAACCAGCACAGAAAATGGTCAAACCAGGAGAGTGACTCTCTAACATTGTCTGTATATAATCAGTTTCGATACATACCTGATCGGCGACATTCTCCGGAACTGTTGGTAGTTTCTGCGCCACACGAGGATGAACATTCTGCTGCATGAAGGAAACTATCTGCATGGAGAAAAGCTAGGAATTTTATGCAGCATGATAAAGCTCCAGACTGTAATCTAAAACCACATATCTCCTTTATTTTGCCTTATTTTATAACAACGAGCATGAAAGCAGGTTGCGAGAATTTTCAGAAGACGAGAAGATAGAATGAGAGTCAGAGATGCTTAATATGCCTAATTTGTGTCGAAAGTAAGGAGAAGGAAGAACTACACAGCACACCGATGGTTTGATATAGGAGAACTAGAAAATATACCTGCTCTGCTGTGATTCCGTTTACAAAAGCATTGTACAGGCTTTCCTTCGCGATTGCTGCCACGATAAGGTTAGGAAGTTGATACTCAACCCTGCAACATTTAGCTCATTTAAAAAATCTTATGCAGACATAATATATAACTCGAGGGAAATCGTATTTGATTAGATACCGTGAGAAAAGACGTAGAATTTCACAGTGCAACCTAGATGTTGAGTATGCATACATCTTAAAATTTGTTTCCACTACAAGAAATCCCTAGAAAGAGGATATTCAGTTATGAGAAGTGAGACAAATATGAAGGCCGTGGTTAAAACTTGGAGCTCTACAAAACAGAGATGCCACTGCATAACTGGGCAACAGAAACTATACTAATTATTCAACTTTATTGTAGCAAGATTCAAAGAAGGTCACTTGGGTGATATTTCATTAAAAAAAAAACAAAATATGTACACTTCCACACACCTGTTTTCGTGTTGATGAATCAGCTAAGCTAACCGATAAATTGGTAGCCAATTTAGTAGGTATAAACCAACTTTCATTCCTGCCCTGGAATTAAGCATATAGATTGAATAAGTGGATGTTGGAAGATTGTTGTTTCCAAACATTAGAACTGGCAGGAAAGAACCTTTTGAAGGTTAACCAATCCCAAGTCCGCAAGGTCCTTGATTGCACTCCTCTGAACATCAGTAAACGAATTAAAATTATATGCCTGCAACAGTGAAAATGTAAGGTCCCTTGTAATATTTTACAATCCGAAAGAGATGGCCACATAGAAGTTCATTGCTCATCAGATGGAGGTGAAAAACTGGTATGTCAACATCATGGACCTATTACCTTGCCAGTGATGTGAAAACTGAGTTCTAACAGGAAAGAAATTAGGTCCACTGGATCCACATCTCGTTCCTGAATCAAGAGAAAGATATTACATTGCAGAATGTACACTTGATGCTATGTCATAACTCCCGGCAGCAATAATCACAAGGATTCAGTTTGATTAAAATTAACGAAAAATGGAGGATATGGGATGAAGGGTTTGGTTTACCTGAGAATGGCTTCGCAGATGAATGAGTTCTCGTAGAGAACATCGAGTTTCATGGCGGGTAAAGCTGCCACCATGTCCATGAAGTTCTTCGCAATTATCTTTACTAGAGGCATGTTTATCCCTTCTTTGCTTGCAGGGATTTGGTTGATTGGAACACCTTGGACCGACGAATTCAAAAAACTTGCAAGGAGTTGATTGATTATGCGCAGCTTAATCAGCCGGCGATCAGAGAGTTTTCCAAGGACGACCGAGGGACATGGAGAGTGAACTGTTAGCTTGATGAGTTTTTTAAACCCAGCTCAAATTATCTACTTCATCCTGTTTGGGCTTATTACATATTGTTCTTGAAACTTTGAATGTTACGTATCAGTCTCAAATTTTACAAATAGGATGGATTAGGGTGGTTAATGAAAGTTTCAAAATCAACGCGTAATATTTATTTAATATTTACAAATAAGATGGATTAGTTAGATGGTTGTGGTACAATTACGAGAAAATGAGCTTTATCATTAATAATGAAACTGTTGACGAATCTAGCCGTTTACAATCAGCTTGATATTCGGTTTGAAAAAAACTTTAATCGAAATTTAATTTGATTTTGATAAATTAGCTTGCGAGCCGACTTAATAATAAACGAGTCGAGGTTGATTTGACAATAATGATCTTTTCATCGAAGTTGTGGTACCATTCCTTGTATGAAAAAACTTTAAGATAATTATTTCGATATGGAAAGTAAAATACCATTCTTGCCCTTATTTCCTGCTTGTGATTTACCCAAAACGGGTAGCTAGTTAAATCAACAGAGACAGAGCTAAGCCAAACTGATTAATATCAAGAAACAACATCAAAATGTTATACTAAACCATTACACAAAACAAACTCAATCGAGTTTCTTCCCAAGGATCTTCTGGGTTCGTTCATTTTGATCAATCCCATCGGCATCCATAGCTCGCAAGATCGTTTCGACTTCTGCACCATTCCTTCTGCAAGCCTTCAAAATGGCATGATACATTCCCCTGCTCGATGGAACAATAGTCTTCATCGCCTCAACGAAGGCTTTCGCTTCCTCGACCGTGCCTTCATCGCCAAGCCAATTCAGGATGTCGGTTATCACCCTGGGATTCGGCTTCCATCCTTTGTTTGCAACGCACCGAACAAGGGCAGCCTGCATCAATTCACACCCTTTCCTCATCTCATCACCTCTATCAAGGTATCCCTTTGCAACCGTGGCCAAACTGTTTGGAGTCACAGCCATCCCTTTCTTCATGGACTCTCGAACCAGAGCCTCGGCTTTCTCCAGAATCCCTTGCTGGACATACCCGATCACCACCACATTCGGAACGCTGAAATCGTGACAGTTCCCACTTGATTCCCATTCCTTCAAGACCTTCTCGGCATGGCCCACCTCCTTGAGCTTCATCAGCGATTCCAAGACAACGATGTAATCTTTGTTGATGCACCTTTTACATCGAGCTTTCTCCAGTTTCCACAATCTCAATACTTCATCGACATTCCCCAGAGCTGCATTCAGTGATATCAGATGGTTAAACCCGGTACCGTCTTTCCATTCGAGTACCTCCTCCGCATTCTTCAAAGCTTCCATAGCTTTCTCACGAAGACCGGCTTTGATGTAGAAGTTGGCAACTACGGTGTAAGTATTCCAATCCATCACTATGTCGGATTGCTGTTCCATCTCATGCAGAATCTTGTCCATTTCCTCGATTTCGGATCTTACACCGTAAGATGTGATGCAGATCCTGTAGCTGTAGTTGTCCGGGGAGACATTGCTAGCCTTCATCTCGGCTAACACGGAAGGTACCTTCTCATGCTGGCCGAGATTAGTGTATAGACACATAATGTTGTTGTAAGCGATGGGTGACGAAGCAAACCCAAGTTCCTTCATTTTCTGCATGTGGGAAATCGACTTATCCATCTGCTTCTGACGAACGTAGCAATTGAGCAGAGCTCCATAGGTCTTGTGAGTTTTATCAATGTCCCTAAGACTGTTGAAATAATCCTCCGCAGACTCGAATCCCTTAACCTTCCCTATCAGATCGATCCGGATCGCATGTTCAGCTGGCGAGCATACTACAGTCCCCGATTTACTCATCCATTCAGAAACCTACCAGGAATTTGAAAAAATTGAAAAGAGACTAGTTTTACTTATTTTTCTCCAGAAACCAAATGGAAACTAAATCATTACGAGAAGAAGAAGAAGGCGCGAACCTCTAAAGCCTGAGAGAATCGCCTTCTCTTACGGAGATCTTGAATGATCCGCTGGAGCTCAGTGAACCTGACATTTTGGCCGGACTTGATCCATTCATCGAGCACAGCTGAGACGCTGTTCCCTGGATTCCCGAGGGGGCTAATCTTCCAATAGAGAGTTGTTCTGTCTCCTTTGGCGACGTGATAGGATCGTGAGATGATGGAATTCTGAGCTTGCGTTAGAGCTCTGAAAACTAGCTTGGAGTTCATCGTTTCTTTTCCCTACTTCTACACAGTTTCTGAAATGCAAATGGAATGTGAGCCGAGGAAGAAGACGACGGAGCTCGAGCTAGATATTTTGCAGTAGGGTTTAAGGGTGATTGGATTTAAAATTTGGGCTTATTGGGCAGAATATTTTCGAGCTAAAAAGAGTGGGCTTATAATTCCAGCAGGCTGAAAATCATCCAATAAGGTTCACCAAAACCCACGTATTTTCGCCACGTGTGTTTTGAATTCCGAATGTTATCAAACTTTTGTTGGTTGTCACAACAATATTGGAAGAGGAGTAAGACATTAATTTTGGAATTATCATCAATTGGATTAGTCTATTAAGGGTTGAATTTTAGAATTCACACCAAATTTTGTTGTTGTTGGAGTGGACTCGCATGTTTGTGAAGGAAGGTGAGACTCGTGCTTTCTTGAAAGACATCATGTGGGTATGTAGATGGGGTTTGACAGTGCTATTTTTAAAACTGACAATCAATCAGGTCAGCTCGGCATATAATCTCGAGTGATTTACAAGATGCTACAGAGTTTGTAGCTGTTGCCGATGTATGTTTCATTGATCATCATTAAACGGTTTTTCTATATATAAAAAAACTAATTTAAGTGTCCAAAATTTAAGTCCATCCTTTTTGGTATGGTTAATCACCTTGATGTAAATTTTGGTTCAAGGTGGAAAAGTTGGTAGGGAAGAAAGTAGTTGAAACAAATTCCCAAGTACATTCACATGACACCATTGAAGAGACACCAACATTATTGCTCCCACATATCCCCATTCCTTTTGGGATCAAGAGAAGAAAAGGGTCTTGTTCACTTGTAAAGTTGACACATCAACTCCCTTTTGGATAACTCAAGGATCACCAAGAATGGACAATTCCATAGCACAATATACATAGTAGCCAATAGTGGCACTTGTAATCCACCTAGGAAAAAAATTACATAAGAAAATTGATGGCATCAAACATTTAGGGCCCGTTTGGCACGAGTGCTCCCCTTGAATATTCCAGGCTTGAGTAAAAAAAGTATAGTTGGGGAAAGATAATAAGACCCACAACATTGTATAAGAAAATCAAAGATTTTAATTGGAGAATTGTTTTTCAAAACACACATTCTAAAGGTAATTAAGTACTCCGAGTATGCGAAATATACGAATCTGACTCCATTATACGTATGCTAAACAAATAAGGACAATATCGAAATACAAAACTCATTCTCTCTAACAAACAAGCCTTAGTGTGGGCACTCAAGTGGAGGTGAGGATTGCAAAAAAAAGAAAGAGATTGTTAGGAATAAGTCACTTTCATTCCCTTCCTACAAGTATTGTAGCATTATTATTCATTATTCATATGCCTTTTGGATAGTTTTGGGAATTATTAGTGCTTCCATGACTCAAATGAGAGAAGTTGGGTTTGATTTTAGGCAAAAATCCATAAGATGTCATCAATTATGCTGTAATTTTAAGAACAGATACAACCTATGACCTTTTTTTATATCATCAACTATGAGTTTTTTATATTAAAATAATATGTCATTAAATTAGATCGTTAATTGACCTACGTGGTTTGACGGTGTTAGCTTGGTTATCAAATCTGAAAAGATAGTATGTTCGTTACTAAACCCCAGAACAATTTATAAAAAGATAAATATCTGTAGGACCGGTTCAGTCAGATGGAGATGTAAGCCAGAGTGTCGTAAACTCCTCCGGTGGTGAAAGTAAGGTTGGGGGTTTTGTTAGCGGCAACAACATCGTTGGCCCAGTTGAAGATGACGTCGGAAATGACGCAGAGAGGAGGCCGCCCACCTTCCTCTGCCGTAATTTTGACCCGAAGGTTATTGACAGGGGATTACAATTTTTGTATTTTATTTTATTTTTTTAAAAAAAGAAAGTGAGATGGCCTTTTCATGTGGTATATGATGTGTTATGTGGGTTGATTTGTCAACTCAGATTATCGGAGATAAATGAAAACTATTGGTATGTTATTTTGATCTAAAAAATTTATAGTTGGTAATATATAAAAGGTGGCGCCTATTTTTAGAATTATTGCATAGTTGATGATATTTTAGAGATTTTAGCCTTGATTTTAATTTAATTCAATTTTGGTAAAACAACCGTTTGAAAGGATACTATTGTATCAAATGTCAACTGAATCGGTCGGAAAGAACATATAAGTGAGGATGAAACACCATTTAAAAAGCCTGATAGAACACTGATAAACTGCGTAATGTTATTTACAACAATCAATTGAATCTTAAGTTAATTTCCAATAAGGCGAATTATTGACTCATAATGCCATTTTTTTATGTAAATAAGTTGAGAAACCTCATAATTAAATTACTCAGATCACAAGTTGGTTGGATCTTTTGTATAGTTAAAGTGGGTGCTTTCCGAAAGAGAATAAAACAAACCAAGGTTTATTTAGCACTATGATTAGATATTGTATGAGAAAATGGGTTTTCTTTAACATTAATCAAATTCCAAATCAAAATGAGTAATAACCATTGGCTCCAGAATAAACTTTTTTCACAACAAATTAACTATTCGACACGGGGATGATGATGGTGATTATTTTTCGTTTGATAAAATGGGATTGATAATTATTAAGTATCAGAGTCTTTCAAATACGACTAGATCAAAATATACTAGAAATATTATGCTTTGTGTTTGAACATAAATTATATGATATTATCGTTCTAAATCAATATAATCAAATTAATCAATAAAATTGACCATTTAAATCAAATTAGTCATATTATCCAAATTAAATTAATTAAATGATACCGATTAAAATGGTTTACTTGATAACCTATTCCTAATGGCATGCCTACATACATCCCAACTAACATCAATAATCAAATCCCTTAAAATATTTTTTTTTATAATTTCATTAGGTTGTTATTTGAAAGGTTGAACATAGTCAAACTTTAATTTTTAGTCATTTTTAACATCTATGTCAAATTTTAGTTAATTTTTTTAAAAATAATTTTTATGTGAAAATGATAAATTTTTAAAGGGGTTAACCTATGAAAATGGACCATTTTTATAATAAAATTTTTAAATTTTTAAATCAACTAATATTTGACATGTATGTTGAAAATGGCTAAAAATCAAGTTTCATTATAATAACCCCTGTAAATAATGGTCAAATGAAGTTAAAAATCAATTTTACTTGATGTTATGTTAGTGTTTGAAAATTTTCAAATCGACTTATTTTATGCATGCATGTAGTAACAAATAGCTAAAAACCCAAGATAAAATTCTTATAATCGAGAACACATACATCTAAAGTTGTCAATTCGATTAATTCAGTATAACCAATCCAATTAATCCATAAAATCTATTAAATATAAAAGTAAAATCATTAACCAAATTAAAATTATTCTATAATTATCTTTCAAAACATATTTCTTACAAAAAATATCACCTCATCATATCCTTGAAATTATCGTATATTTATGTGGGATTTGTTGAACGTGTCATGTAAATTTCAAAACTCTATAAAGGGAGGGGGAGAGTTGTGATGCAAGTTGTGGGCGTAGGGCTTTTTTGACTTAGTTTTGGTCGTGCATCCACTTTGGACGTGGGAAATAACAAGGAAATCAGCTTTGGAATCAGGATGCGTTGGCATTGTTCCATTGATTCTCCAATATGTTTATATTATTATCACAACAAGCTTATTATTAATGGAGCATGCACTACATTAGCTAGTGTGAATGCCAACCTAGCTAGCTTTTGGTCCGAGTCCTAATGGGCTAACCGCTACTCAGATGACCCCTTCTCCAACCCATTTCACACTTTAAACATTCAGCCCACCAGTGCATGCCACTTGGAGATCAAACTCTAGCCTCAACACAATCATCTAATTTTTTTATCGTAAATAATTATCAATAAGTGTTGAAATTTTCCAAAACTAAGAATGATAGTTTAAACATTTTTTACAATCAATCAACAAATTTAGATTACTAATTGACCTGTCGGCCGGTTTATGCTAACTTTAATCTTTAATATGTTTAAACTTTACCAAATGAAGTTCAATCTAAAATTTATAATGCTAATGTATTAAAATGATTGGTCGTCAAGATTAAAAGATGTAATACACATTTTTAACGGATAGTTGAACATAATGAAAAATGTAATATTTATTGGCCCGTTAAAAGAATCTTAAAAAGAGATCATGTTATGTGAATTATGCTTAGATGTTATAAATATATCTCATTCAAACCGACTCAACCCGATTAGTAGTCTAAATTAGTCAAGAGATAATAAAACAATGAAAAATAAAATATTGATTGGACGTTAAAATAATCTTGAAAACAGGATTTCATCTAAAATATACTTAAGATTAATGAATGTGGTCTGATTCAAGCGGATTGAAATCGATTAATGTTCTAAATTGGTTAAAAGTTAATGACTTGTAACCTGATTAACTTACGTCTTATAACAATGTACCCTTATGTACCCATAATTTAGGTGACCATTACCATGTTGTTTTCAAAACTCGTGCAAACATGGATTCCTATTAAACAATTGATTGAATGATGTACATTTTAAGATAATATATTATTAAGAAGCAATTACCTATAATTTCATTTTCCTAGTATTTCTCGTTCTTATTTCATATTATTTTTCAATTACCTAACATAAAATGCTAATTGTAATTGATATATTCAAAACTAAATTATAACAATTAATATGTAAAATGTAACCTCAATTGATCCAGTAAAATTATTGAAAGAAGGATCATGTTGAGTTATGCTTAGGTTTGGTTGATAAGTTCCATTCAAACCAACTCAACTCTATTAGTATTCTGAATTATTCTTGTTAAAATAATATTGAAAAAACGATCGTGTTATATGGACTGTGTTTAGGTTTGATAGGTATGTTTAATTCAAACTGACTTAACCCGATTAAGTTTCTGAATTGGTCTAGAACCCTCAAATTAAGAAAACGTAAACCCAGTTGTGGTGTTAAAACAATATTGAGAAAAGATTGATTCTGAGTGATTTTATATAGTTTACAAATGAACAACATATTAGCCTCGTTTAGTGTGACGTCAATGAACAATATGATTGAATATACTTGAAAATGTTGAGTGTGATGAGCATGTTAATTATCTTCCGCATAACGACATAACCTTCAATATTAAATGGATTGTTTTCCTAAAAATTCAGTTAAATATAACAAAATTGATGTCATTGGACTCAAAAAAATGTAGCGAACAACATTTGTGAATGTTACAATTTATTTTGAGTAACATATAAAATGTTATGAAATAAAAACTAATTGAAATGAAATAATAGATGTTTAAAATAATTAATGATTTTTTTTATAATAAAAGTGATTTGTGGGTAAAATTTTTTTTATTTAAACAGAAAAATTTATGTGAAAATTTTTATTTTTTATTTTATTTTATATATAAATTATAGAGATTAGAATAATGTTAATAATTGGGGGCAGTCTCACTGTCAGCAAATTACTTTTGCGTGCGTCTTAGATTTATTTCGATCATTATACTGTTTTCTTTTTCACTTCTATTGGATTATACTGTTGGTATATTCCTGTTCTGGATGAATCAATTAACAAAAAAATAAAGTTCAAATAGTGTCTCTTATAATTTCACATTGGGTTCGTTCAGCCACCACCACCACAGTCTCTGCTAAAGTAAACAGCACTATACAGAAAAGCTCTGCAGAAAGAAGAAGAAGAAGAAGCAAACCACCACCATTATTATTTCTTTCATGCGATGCTCAAGAGCTCTGTCAATGGCCTGATGCGTGGAGTTCAGGGAGGGACTTTGCTGCCTCTCTGAGTTCCTCGGAATTAACTTCCAGAGGGATGTGATTATAATCTTCTGGCGTTGGTTTTTTTCTTCTTCTTTTGGTGGCTGTTGGTAATTGGTACGGCTTCAGGAGGAATTGGAAGCTGCATATTGGTAATGGGTTTGTTCTTCTCCTTGATTCTGTTGAGTTCTGGTGAAAGTTTGATGCTTTGTTCCAAGTTTTATGGATGTTCTAAACTTGAACCTTGATCTTGTTGTTACTATTGGTTTGGAGAATTCTTGGTAAAGAACACAACTTTGGATTGGATGGTTCCATGAACAGTGTAATCATGGTTCAATTTGCTGGTAACTAGGACTAGCTGCTTGTTCTAGAATTCATATTCTTCAGCTGGAAGAGAAACTGTTTTATGTTCCTTATATGCTTGCTTCTTGTATTTTGAGCTCACACATGGCTACCACTTTTGCTCTGCAGGTTGTAAGGAAAAGTTCCAACTAGAACTTGCTACTTCTTCATTTCATCAACAGACCTTATTTTCAAGCAGATCTGGTAGTGTTTGCTTTCTAGATGGTACAAGTCTCCTCTGAAAAAGCTTAGCTTCAAGCAGGAAGAAAGCTTCTTTGGAAACATTACTTCGATTTTTTCTTCAGCTTGAAGTTAAGCTTCTTTGGGTAGATCTTCTTTGGCAAAAGTGTTTAGAAAGGAGACTTGGTACCATCAGATAAACTGCTTCATTTTCCATCAGTTAACCAGGGATTGCAGTCTCGAAAGCTGCTCGGTTCGATTATCTTGATCAAGGAAATCTACTTCTTGTATCTACAACAGTTTGGCATTATCTTTTCTTTCAGAAGCTCCGTGTAACAAACAGAAGCTTTTGAGTCCAATTCATTGGGCAAATCTCCTTTGGCAATCTGGGAGTCCAAGTTGACTCTCAGTTACTCACTACCCCTCTGGGGGAAATCTCCTTTGGCAAATTTCAGGGGTCATTATTGACTCCTTTGTATCCTACTATCCCCTTGTTAGGACAAATCTCCTTTGGCATTCCGGAGTCTCGAGCTTGACTCGGACTCCTTATTCTCCTTTTTACCACGTATCTTTCGTCTCTGTGACTCTATCTACCAGTTATCTTGCTCAACACTGCACCATTGGCATTGAATCCGGAAGTCTTTGGCACATCATTGATCAGATTCTGATACCGGTTCGAAAGCAAGGTGGTGTGACAGGTAACTAAGAGGTATCTTATCTAATATCTTCTCTTAACCATAATATGTAACTAGTTATATATTGCCTGGTAATGTAACAAATTGATTTTAGCTTCTGTCGATATCGTTTCTTTCAAACTGGTGATTCTTGTCGATTCATCACAGGTGATGGATGTGTTTCACAGCGACTCTGATTGGGAGAATTCAAGTGACAGCAGCAGCGAGGACATGGATGAACTCGAGCTCGAATACAGTGGACAAGCACGGAGCATTCTGTCATGCCTTGACGAAAGCATTGGAAAGATTGATGATTTCCTTTCATTTGAAACCGGCTTCGCTCGTGGAGACATTGTTAGCTCCGTAACAGATTCATCGGTACAGACAGGCAAAGTTGTGAGCGTCCACATCTCTGTGGACCTGGAAACTCCGCATGGAAAAATCTTAAAAAGCGTGGACTCCACCAAGATCTCGAGGATTTGCTCGATCACAGTGGGAGACCACGTGGTTCAAGGGCCATGGATTGGACGGGTGGTCAAAGTTGTTGACCGCATCACTGTGTTATTTGACGATGGAACGAGCTGTGAGGTGGATGAAACGGACAAGGAAAAGCGGTTGTTGCCAATCCTTCCGAACTTACTCGAAGATCCATCGTATCCGTTTTATCCGGGACAGAGAGTACAGGTTAGGCTCTCAACTGCTTGTCGATCAGCTCGATGGTTGTGTGGTTCGTGGAAGGATAATCAGGATATAGGAACCATCTCTGCTGTTAAACCAGGCATTGTGTATGTTGACTGGCTTGCAAATGTTCTCGTTGGTTGTGATACTACCCCTCCTGCGCCAACTACGTGTCTTCAGGATGCAAATGATTTGGTCATGTTACCGATGTTTCTACACGAAAGTTGGCAACTTGGAGACTGGTGTACACTTTCTACAGCTAATGCAGAAAACCATCTCCAAGAAATATTCGTCATTGCAAAAACTAAGACTGTAGTTGATGTTGTGTGGCAGGATGGTACCTGTTCCTCTGGCTTACGTTCACAATCACTACTCCCTGTAAATGTTGTTAATGCTCATGAGTTCTGGCCAGGGCAGTTTGTACGTGAAAAAAGTACGACTGATGACGATGATGGGCCACTCGTTTCTGGAAACCAAAAATGGGGGGTTGTGACTGCTGTGGATGCAAAGGAACACACGGTCAAGGTAAAATGGAACTCTATCTTGGAATCAACTGATCTGGAAAGGGTGGAAGAAACAGTGAGTGCATATGAACTAGTTGAGCATCCGGATTATTCCTACTGTTTCAGAGATATTGTCTTCAAAGGTCAGACTGGTGCTCCTAAAGACAAAGATCAGATCAGTTATCGTTCGAAAGATTACATGTCGTGCATTGGATACGTTTCTGGATTCAAAGATGGTACAGTTGAAGTGAACTGGGCTTCCGGGCTTGCTACTAATGTAAGAGAGAGCTCTCTCCACTTTCTTGCTGTGTGTATATAACAAGTTATTCTTATTTCTTTCTGTTTTTAAGATATCTCGTTGGTATTCCGCAGGTTGCTCCCAATGAAATTTTCCGAGTTGAGAAACAAGACGGTTCATCTCCTACTCCCTTGCAAGAAGATGTCGAAGAGGAACTAAGCCAAGTGGCGGTTGACCGTGGCAAAAAATTTGTTACACTGAGTCCAGATCTTTGGGAATGTAGCTCCTCTTTTGATCATCAGTCAACCTTTGGAATCTTGACAAGCATAGCGGCACGGGTACTCGGATCTTTCAGTTACTCATCAGTGTCTAACCTTGACTGTGTTCATGAAGATGAAGGTGAACTTGAACAATCCGAAACTTGTGGTATGTCCACAGAGATGAAACCTCTGGCGGCAGTTGAGATGCAGAGATTTGATGAGGCTAGCTTAGAACAGGAAGTTGATGGACTTGAGGAGAATAATAAAGGACTTAGAAGCTTGTCTGCAGTTACAAAGAGTGGGGAACTGTTTGCGAAATTCGATATGGTCAACGATTGTTCGGACCATCACTTTGTCGATGGAGCAGGCAAAGGATTGGCAATGTCTCAGGTAAGAAATAAAGAAACTATATTAGTCACAGCCATTAAAGCTCCATGTTTACAGTTTCTTTAAACCTTTTCCAGGTCAAAAGAACTTGGTTGAAGAGGTTGCAGCAGGAATGGAGTAGCCTAGCAGAAGATCTACCTGGTTAGCACTTCATTGTCTTAACTCGTCGTAAGATCATAGTTTATCTGTTTTCTGAGTCTGTTTTGATTACTCGTACAGAATCGATCTATGTACGCGTGTATGAGGAGAGAATCGATCTTGTTCGAGCAGCCATCATTGGAGCGCCTGGAACTCCATATCACAATGGCTTATTCTTCTTTGACATTTATCTCCCTCCTCAGTATCCTTATGAACCACCTGTAAGTTTGTTAGCTTTGGCCATTCTCTGATTATTGTTACATGATAACTGAAGGACTCTGTATTCTGTTGCAATTATTGTCATGCAGGTAGTGCATTATCGATCTGGTGGGCTCCGGCTCAACCCGAATTTGTACGAATCAGGGAAGATCTGCCTCAGTCTCTTGAACACATGGACTGGCACCGGCAGCGAAGTATGGAATCCGGAGAGCTCTAGCATTCTTCAAGTCCTTCTCTCCCTCCAGGCTCTTGTCCTCAACGAAAAACCGTATTTCAACGAGGCTGGCTACGACAATCAGGTTGGTAAAGCGGAGGGAGAGAAGAACTCAATAAGCTACAATGAAAACGCCTTCCTCGTTACCTGGAAGTCCATGCTTTACTTGCTCCGCAAGCCACCAAAGGTATAACCAAGTCCTGTATTTTATAATCACTCTCTTTACATGCAATTAAAATAAGATATTGATGTAGCGTCCGGTCCGCCCATAATGCAGCATTTCGAGCCACTTGTCGAGCAGCACATCAAGCTGCGTTCAAACGACATTCTTGCGGCCTGCAAGGCGTACATGGATGGAGCTCCCATCGCAAGAGATGAGGAAGAAACTTCGAAGGGGAGCTCTGATGGGTTCAAGATCATGCTTGCTAAGCTCTTGCCAAAACTTGTCGAAGCCTTTTCGAGCAAAGGGATTGACTGCGGCCACAGGGATGAAGTTCAAGGGTCATGAAGACACCTTGTATTACTTTATGTATGTACATAGGTAATGTAATGTCTTGCTATCAAAATGTGTTTGGTTGTACTTGTGGTTTTGGTGCCTTGTTATGCAAGGCATTTTTGTGTTCAAAGTGTGACAATGGGAAATGAATAATGGAGGGAGGAATGTACTACTTTGCTCTCGGGTTTTTCTGTAATATAGTATGTTGGAGAAATATGTATGATGTGCAAATTTATAAAATAAATAAAAAGAAAAGAAGTGGTTTGGTTTGTTTATTGGAGTATGATATTTGTACGAGTATTTTGGTAAAATATATTTATAAACAGTTGAATGTGCATAAGTGGATTGAGTCACTGAGAGGTAGTTACCCTTAAAGACAAATGGGTTGGTTCGGTTATTGGTCAAAATTTATTAATGTCAAAACGAACTTGTTTGGTTAAGATGTCTTTTGATCGAAATTAAAATTTACCAAACTAGCTTCTCATATAGTCCACATTTATCCTATTTTAACCAAAATTGATTGATCAATTGAGTATATAATCGACCATTTTCATTTCAATCGAAAATTAGACCAACCAACTGACCCAAATTGATTGATTGTAACCGCTACAACTCAACCCATAGTACTCCCATCATTTGAGCACAAATCATTCTATCTCAAATTTGTTTGCCATACCCTCGATTCAGGTTCCCTTAACATACAATCTCAACCAAATAAAAATAAATGATCCTGAACCAATCTTTCAATTCCCTTGAAATTCTACATCCTTGACGCTTAATTACAGCCCTCATATATTAGAATTTCTCCAAAGTGCTTCCAATCTCGTTCCACAGACATACAAAGTAATTTATATTCACAACGACATAAATTATTTCAATAACTGACCCAAAATAAGCGTTCAGAAAGATCAATTGGGTGAATCAAGTGATCGATATGTTATAATTTTCGTTATGATTTTTTATATTTCATAGGCTGATTCTTTATATTGTCGATATAATCGGATAATTTATTAAACCATAATCATGGTTCATACCAAATTGAACGATTAAACCTCCTAGCCAGAAACCTTTTCGGTTCGATTAAGTTATTCCCATATCAATATCTCCTATGGTCCTATCTATCCACATTCCTGATTCCTCCGCCGCTGTTTCTTCCCCGTCGACCATGAAAGCCCTAATTCTCTCTTCTTCTCCTCCACCTCTTCCCCAAATCCACAACCCTAAACCACCGAATTCCCCCAAATCGCCACCAAATCATTTCAATCCTCTCTTCAGAAACTCGTCCCTTTCCATTTCCCTTTCATCCATCCACCTCTCATCTTCAATCCCTCCTTGTTTAGCTTCCGAGTCCCTAATCCCCTCGCCAGCTGAATACTCCGACAAAATCAACTTGGAAGCCATCCTCGTCTCAATCGACGACTTCTTCACCGCCAATCCCTTCTTCGTATCCGGATGCCTCTTCCTCTGGCTGGTCGTCATTCCGTTCGGCCAGCGGTATTTGAGGAGGTACATGTTTATCTCCGCAATCGACTCGTTCCGGAAGCTGAGAGATGATCCCAATGTGCAGCTTCTGGATATCAGAGATGAAGAGAGCGTCGCTGGTCTTTGCTCTCCTAACTTGAAGATGCTGGGTAAGCGGGTCGGGTGCGTTGAGTTTGATAAGGATGATGGAGATCGATTTGTGAAGAATGTGTTGAGTTTGTTTCCTGATCCTCAGAACACTGTCCTCTGCGTCCTGGACAAGTAAGTCTGTTGCAAATATATTCCCAGCTTCGAGCAGCAGTCTTTACTTTAGCAGATTTTGCTGAGTTGTTTTATTGTTTCGGTGATGTCATTTGGGGGTTTGTTTATTATGTTGTGTGCAAGGTAGTGTTGATGATAATTCGTTGCAAGCAGCAGAGTTATTAGTGAAGAATGGATTCAAAAGGGCCTATGCAGTGAAGGGTGGAGTCAGAGGCAAGAAAGGATGGGTGGTATGTTTCTCTTCTTTGCAAGAACGAATATTCTTCCTGTTTGTGGAATTGAAATAGCCTTGATAACTGGTTTTGGAATTGGGATTTGCTTTAACTGTTAATTGCAGTCGATACAGAAAACAATGTTGCCACCTTCGGTCAGTATGCTGCGAAACAGGGCTAAAGTCTCGGAACCGGGAAGCAGAGGAGGAACTAGGGATGAAAACAACAATGAGAAGAGTGTTGATGCAGCAGCTTCTGCTACGTCCACAAGTTAAAAATGGCTTATTATTCATCATCTCTACAAGAATAGACTCCAGATCTCCTTGTCCCAATGTATGATTCAATGTCCTCGGTTATGCTTTCCAGGATTATCTCGGTAGACCATTTTCGATTCTTCATGACTGAGTATGGTCTGAATTTTTTTTACTGCAGTGTCCTCACTTGAAGCCACCATCTTTCTCGGATTGCATTGAGACCGAGAAATGAGGCTGCAACGAGGCCATGCAGTTTGAACAATGACTGGAAGTTTGAAATCGTTAAGAGTTTCTGTTATTTTGGCGGGAGAAGTATAAAACTCAAAGCTCTTTCGGAGCTAGAACTTGAAGCAAATTGTAATTGGCTAGGAAGCCATCGATTAAGAACATACTTCACATGTAAATGTGGTGTTGAGTAAAGCTTGTGTTTGCGATGATAAGATTTTGTATATTGGTAGCGAAGCTTCGCGTTTAATTGTTAGCTGGTTATGGTTTAAGTTAGTGGGTGCATTAACTTATTTCCTGGGTATTAAGGTCGCGACGGTCATCTTTGACATGTAACATACATTTTCACATTCATCATATAATTCAATATCATTCAAAATATCATTTGTAGTCATTATGTCTTCTTTCATATATTTAATAATGTTAGATTTTATGAAATTGTTCTCTACTTATAAATAGTTGGATGGATGGATGATGTCATAGACAGATCTAGAATGGTTTAGTGTATTATGCCGAATTTGAAATGAACTAGGCCGCATATGAAAAATTGAATTTTAATGCTAAAATAACACCAAAAAATTGATTTTTAACTTCATTTTATCATTATTTACAGAGGTTATCGTAATGAAACTTGACCTTTTAATCATTTCCAACATGCACGTCAAATATTAGCCAATTTGAAAATTTTGAAATTTTCATGTCAAAATGGCTCATTTTCATAGGTTGGAAATTGACAAACTTTTAAATGAAAATTGATTGTTTTTTAAATTGGCTAATATTTGACGTGTACGTTGGGAATGACTAAAAATTGAGATTTCACCATGTTAACCCCTTTAAATAATAGCCAAATAAAGTTAAAAAAATATTTCTTAACACGCTAAAACAATATTGAGTACAATTAATTTTTAAATTCATTTGACCATTATTTCCTGGAGTTACTATAATCAAACTTGACTTTTTTGCCATTTCCAACATGCACGTTAAATATTATCCGATTTGAAAATTTTCATGTTAAAATGCTCATTTCCATAGGTTAACTCCCTTTGGAAATCGACAAATTTGAAGGTGAAATCTGAATATTTTAAATGGGGTAATATTTGACGTGTATGTTGGGAATGACCAAAAGTTGAGATTTTACCATGTTAACCCCTTTAAATAAAAGTCAAATGAAGTTAAAACAATATTTCTTAACACGTTAAAAGAAAATCGAGTCAAATTGATTTTTAAATTCATTTGAACATTATTAACAGGAGTTACCATAATGAAACTTGACTTTTTAGCCATTTCCAACATGCATGTAAAATATTAGCCGATTTGAAAATTTTGAAATTATCATATCCAAATGGCTCATTTCCATATGTTAACCCCTTTGGAAATCGAAAAATTTGAAGGTGAAATCTAAATATTTTAAATGGGGTAATATTTGACGTGTATGTTGGGAATGACTAAAAATTGAGGTCTCACCATGTTAAGCCCTTCAAATAATAGCCAAATGAAGTTAAAAAATATTTCTTAACACGCTAAACCAATGTCGAGTAAAATTTATTTTTAAATTCATTTATCCATTATTTGATGGGGTTACCAAAATGAAACATGACTTTTTAGCCATTTCCAACATGCTTAACTAATATTACCCGATTTAAAATTATGAAATTTTCATGTCAAAATGGCTCATTTTCATTGACTAACCCCTGTCAAAAAGAATGATGCTAACTCACTAAACAGTAAACCCGAACCCTTAAACACTACATCATAAACTCAAACTCTAAATCGTATCACAGACTCTAACTTTTGACTATAAATCAAAATTAATCGATCCTAAACCCTAAATACTAAACTGTAACCCCTAATACTATATCATGTACCTTAAATGCAAACCTAAAACCTAAACAATTATAATTTTGGACACAAAATATGGCAAAATTTAATATAGAAAGTACCAATACATGCATGATACGAAAGCATTTTCCATATATATATATATATTTTGACAAGTTCTTCAATCTTGAATTTTCAAATATTTCCATTTAACTATCTCCGAGATGTGATGATCATAAACATGATGGTATTGAACGAATACTATCTTGACATGTAATTTTACAATTCTAAACACATTATTTTGAAATGTAACATGAAACATAAGTTGAATAAACATATAGACTGAAAAAACGCCGCTGTTACTATCTCGAATCGACCCATTATTTCTTAACCCATCTCTGAATTAATTAGTTATTTATTTATTTCTCAATTTCCTATCCTTGGAATAAATGTGTTGTCCATTGCCATATGCCGAATGACAGCCATTGTTTTCTGGTTATTAATTATAAAGATTAGTGACATGGATGCACATGGTAAGTGACTTCTGGTGTGATACATTGATTAATCACATTTATGACAAAATTAAATTCAACCTAGTTAGTGTTCTTGATTTTTCAACTCACATATAAATATTGGTCCAAGCTCACACTAATTCCACCCAAATCCCAGATTTGAATAAAAATATTTACCCCTTCCCAAAAATCAAAAAATAAAAATAAAAAAGCAACCCTAGATTTGTTCATTTCGGGCAATTTTCTTCCATCTTTTGTGAATTTCGGAAAGCTCACAACTTTGCCAATTTCTCATCAACCCTTGTTTTATTTTTTGGTGGATTCCTCTCCCACCATTCAGAGGAATCCAAAGACTCCCGCCAATTTCGAGATGAGGTCATGAGTGGAGTGCTGAGGTCAGTGTTTGTTCGTGGGGTTTAAGGAGGGAGAGAGACAATGAATGGTGGAGGATCATTGGGGATCCGTTCTGGGAGTTATGGCTCATTGGAAAAACCACAGCAGCAACTTCAGCAGCAAAATGACACTAATGGTAGTGGTAATGGTAATCTATTGCCTATTCAATCGGCAATCCGGATTAAGCCTGTTAAAATGTTCAAGGATAAGGAAAGATTGTTCCACTGGATGTTCAAGTTCGCTGGCCGGAAGAAGGTTGGAATGCTCCTGCTCTGCATCATCTCTGCTGCCGTCTTCATCTGGGTTTTGTATGTAGGAAAAGGTATGTTTGGATTTTCCAGTTCGGATTTTCGTAGATTCTCACATGGTTTAAGTAATCATAATGCAATGCATTTGCTGTAGACTGTAGTTTAGCGAGTAAGTAAGAGGAGGGTGCTGAACTAGGCAAGTAACTTAACTAGATTGTGTTCTAGGAGAAGTGATGTTAGCTCGAATCGAATGTTCGAATCCATGACTCTTTGATGGATGTTTTGGTTCCCACATTACCACGCAATGGACTCGGATGAGTATTTGTTGCTCTAGGAGTTGTCTAGTTAGCAATTTTGTGCTGTGTTTACAGGTGAAGATGCACAGGAAAGCAAGCCGGTCCAAACCATAAGCATTAGTACCAACATTACGACCACTGTCTATACGCAGAACAAAGCGAATTCGGTTCTTCCACCACCACCTCCTGCATTTTTCTTAGGTTACTCTCTGCCTCCTGGCCATCCATGCCATGCTTTCACTTTGCCTCCTCCCCCGGCAGACAAGAAAAGGACAGGACCACGACGTAAGTTTCTGTACGAAGCCATTAAGAATTCGACGTGAGTTTATATAATGCTTAGAAGTACTGTTCCTTCTTATTTCAGCATGTCCTGTATGTTACCTGCCTGTGGAGGAAGCCATTGCCTTGATGCCGAAGCTTCCCTCATTTTCCCCTGTCTTAAAGGATTTGAGTTACATAACTGAGAATCCGTTGACTAAATATGGGGAATTCGGAGGCTCAGACTTTGGGGGATATCCTACTGTGGCTCAGCGAACCGATTCTTACGACATTCGAGAGTCGATGAGTGTGCACTGTGGGTTCGTCAAAGGTACAAGAGCTGGCCGGAATACTGGATACGATATCGCAGAGGCTGATCTGGATGCAATGGACCAGTGCAGGGGCGTGGTTGTTTCCTCAGCTATATTCGGTACAGTTCTTACTCGATCGAAATTCCCATCATTTCTCGTTGTTTTTCCTTACTGCTTACGATCATTCTTCTTTATGATATACAGCGGCTTTCGATGATATACAGCAGCCAAGCAACATTAGCGAATTCGCCAAACGAACGGTATGCTTCTTTATGTTTGTGGATGAAGAAACAGAAACCTATCTTCAAACTAGTGGCCAATTGAGTGATAGCAAGAAGGTCGGGGTGTGGAGGATCGTTCGGATCCATAACTCCCCATATACCGACGGGAGACGCACTGGAAAGGTAACTCATATTGATTCTTAGATTCATACGCATATCTTTTTGGTTGATCTGTTCTCTACATAAAATACTGATATGAATATACATAGGATAGACTTTAGTACCAATTATGTTCATGTGGTACGTACCAGATAATCCTGAATCTGTAACATGATTCTATCTCTTCTCTACCAAAATTACAGATTCCTAAGCTGCTACCGCATAGACTGTTTCCAAATTCTCGCTTCTCAATATGGATCGATGGGAAGCTTGAGCTAGTAGTCGATCCGTATCAAATTCTTGAAAGGTAAATTACAGTTCTACTTGCTCATTTCTTCAGTTTCTTATATATTCAGGCTAATGAAACGAACTTCAGGCATCTGTGGAGGAAAAACGCCACCTTTGCGATTTCTCGGCATTACAAACGGTTCGATGTCTTTGCTGAAGCTGAGGCAAACAAAGCTGCAGGGAAGTATGACAATGCTTCCATTGACTTCCAGATTGACTTCTACAGAAAGGAAGGCTTAACCCCTTACACGCCGGATAAGTACCCCATTTTATCCGGTTAGTACAAAGATTGCGATCTTCTGTCTATCGTATATGTTTTGATGTTTCGGTTTGTTTGATTTGGTTTTGTGGCTCTGCAGATGTTCCTGAAGGATGTGTTATCATTAGGGAACATGTTCCGATTAGCAACCTCTTCACTTGTCTTTGGTTCAACGAAGTCGATCGCTTCACTTCAAGAGACCAGATCAGCTTTTCGACGGTGAGGGATAAGATCAGGGCGAGAACAAATTGGACTGTGAACATGTTCTTGGACTGCGAAAGAAGGAACTTTGTGGTTCAGGTATATATTTATCAGTTCTCGAGTTTATTACTCTGTAGGATTTGCAACGATCAATTATGTTCTGGTGCGGTTTCGAGGTAATAAAGAAATGTTTACGACCATGTAATTCGTATCGGTACTTGTATTGCAGAAATACCACAGAGAAGTGCTTCTACGGATGGCTCCACCTCTTCCACCTGCATTACCAGAGCTTCCGGAAAGTCCGGCACAACCTGAAATGGAGAAGCCGGAGAGTCTGCCGGAACCCACAATGCAGCTACCGGAAAGGCTGCCGGAAACTCTGTCGGAACCCACAACGCAGCTACCGGAAAGGCTGCCGGAAACTCTGTCGGAACCCACATTGCAGATGCCCCAACCGAGAATTTCTCAAAGGGTGTTCAGGAGGAGAGGAGTAAGGCGTGTGAGAAGGGCCGGCGGGGCGAGGCGACACCGGAAAGTTGCCGGCGGCGGTGGGCGGCAGACATAAGCAACAATGTGATGGGGGTGATACTCATTTTTTGTGTTGAAAGGAAGAAAAGTATCATTCATTGATCTTTGTTGTTGAGTCTGTTGTAGTTGTTCATTAATTCTTTTGCTTTCCAATTCTGCCATTCAATTTATTTTACTGTATATATGAACAATGAGTTGTTCATGATTATGATGCGATACCAAAGTAAGAAAATGCGTTCAATCTATTGATTATGTCTGTTGTTAACCGTGTAAGTCCCCTTTTACGCGGTCGTATAAATCTTTTTTTATATGTCCGTGCAAGACCCCTCTTATACGGCCGTGTAAATCCCCTCTTACATGATCATGTAAGTTAAAACTTCTACATGTATGATTTTTTTTGGGATCAAATACACATATATAAGTCACATCCGTTTAATATAATTTGACTTCCAAACAATTCGATTCAAATACTCAAATTGCATCCGAATAAATTATTTGAGACAACTACTTCAGTTTGATACTAAGCTCTGCAGTTAACCTCTCTAACATTTGATACACACAACTAGCTCTCGGATGGCTCGAATCAGCAGAAGCAAATATCTCAGGTCTACCATCAACATAAACCCAACTACAACCAGCAAACTTCTTCCCCTCCTTTCCTCTCATAATCTTCCTCACTCTCTGCATCTCACTCCACTTCCCTTCTCCTGCATAAACATTCGCCAATTGCACATACCGTCCTCCTCCAACCTCGATCATTGTCGCCTCCACCTTTCTCGCCAATCCCACATTATTCCTACACGCATTCAGAAACGCTCCGAGAATCACACCACCTTTCCTTTCACCCTCAGGAATCCTCTCCATGAACCTCGCCACATCATCCACTCGATCCGCCCTCCCGTAAAGATCGATCATGCACGCGTAGTGATCCCCTTCCGGTACTAGACCGTACACAACTTCCATCGAATCGAAAAACTGTTCCACTAACTCCACCAGCCCGCGATGTCGACAAGCAGACAGAACCGCCACAAATGTGATTCCGTCAGGTGGTATCCCCTTCTTTGTCATTTCCCGGAACACCCCCGATCACTTCGTTTGCATCCCCTTGGTTAACGTAGCCTGCCAGCATCACATTATACAGGACCAGATACTTATCTAAAACTCTGTTGAATATCTTGCATAGGCTAAACAGCCACATTTGATATACATATCAAGTATTGCACTGATCATTTCAAATCCATTTCGATTCTCATTCGGAGTGTGAATCCATGGACTAGCTTCCCCGACAAGAGAGCAGCTTGCAAAGCACAAGCACCAAGAACACGTACAAGTATCAAGCAATTAGGGTTCTTTCCCTCTCCCTTTTCTCTGAACAGGCTTACCAGATCAAACACAGCTTCACAATTCTGCATCCTGACATAGCCGGAAAACAAAGACGTCCAAGCGATTTCTTTCTTCTCGATCAATGAATCAAACATTTTACTAGCTTCTTCCATTTTCCCCTGCGACGAGTACCCTGCAACCATCGAAGTAATAGAAAACGGACTTGAAACCGTCCCATTAGTATCAAAATGCAGCAACTCTGCATAATTCAACTTCCCACATTTGCAGTAGGCATCAACGATTCCATCGTATATAAACCGATTTGTAACGAATCCGTTCTTCACAGCAAAAGCATGAACTTCCTTTGCGAGATTCGGATTCTTCAACCGAGAGCAAGCAATCAATAGACTAGCGAAAGTATGGACATCATGCTTGACGCCATTCTCGCGCATACTGAGGAACAAATCGAATATCTCATCCACGCAACCGTTATGAACATAACCAGAAATTAAAGTATTCCACGAAATGGTATCGTTCAATTGAGTCGACATGTGGAACACAGTAGCAGCCATATCCATTTCACCTGCCCTGCAACAAGCTGCCAAGGGCTGTTCTTGGTAACAGAATCGACATCCGTTACTTCGCAAGTTTCAAATGCCGAGCAAGCTTCTCGGAAGCATCCACACTTCGAGTACATGCCGATTAAAGAACTGGCGGCAAAGCCACTCAAATCGTTAGCTGTCTTCACCATGTGGCTATGCAACTGCGTCCCAAAGCACAGCATCTCCGACTTGGCACACAAGTTGATCATGATCGTGAGAGTAACCTCATCGATTCTCATCTCATGAGACATATCAACAAACAATTCAAATGCAAGACGCTCAAACACACCACCACCGACCCGAACGTAGCCAGACAGCAAGGAGTAGTAAGTGACGGAATCTCGGAGAGGCGCGGAGTCAAAGAGAGCTCTGGCCTTGACCAAGTCTTGGGACTTGACTTGGGCGGATATGATGGTGTTCCAAGAGAAGAGGTTTCTTTGAGGCATTTCTTCGAATAGCTTCTGGGCGTCGCGGATAAGGGCATGCTCGGAGTAGAGGTGGATGAGCTGATTGGAGATGAGAACAGATAACGGGAAACCAACCTTGATGGAGCGGGAATGGGCAGTGATTCGGTGTTTGAGATTCAACAAGCTGAGTCCTTTTCGTCTCATCCATGGCCAGAAGTCCTCAGAAGGAGAATGATACAGAGAAAACTCTCAATATTCTACAAGACGAAGTCCTCCTCGAATATCCCCTTTCCAACAACCACTTCCAATCAAAGAGCTGAACCGGCGGAGGAGGATGAGGGTTGATGGAGGAGAGGTGAGGCGACCAGAGATCGGAGTAAACCAGCTGGGAACTTTTAGTTTCAGTATAGAGGAAGATGGGAGGAAGAAGGCGGCGAAGAAGAATCAGGCGTATTTGATTGTTGTGGGTCGTATATATGACAGAGGGGCACAAATTCACTCAATACAGTTTCTTGTTCCTCTGTATCAACTGTAAACACACCAGAGGGTATTTGGTCTTTCCGCCATTATTGGAAGCAAGGTAGCTGAAGTAATAGAAAAAATCGAAAATCGTACGAAAAACCTTTGACAGCGACGAAACGTTTCGGATTTGCGGACCCAAAACCGAAACGCACGGCCGACTGCTGACACAAATGGGAAAAAGGAAAACCCGAAACGTTTCGGTTTCTCTCCGAAACGTAATAATATGACTCGTAAGGCGATATACCGCGATACTAACGCGATATATTGACCTTTCTGCGAGAGTTTGACCCGGCTCCCATAATTTTAAATGGTTACCAATTTTCTATGGGCTGTGGCGGTGCAGGCCTGGCCCAAATTTTCTTCGGCCGAATCCGGTTGTGGATACTTACAAATGGGCCCAATCAAAATCGTATCACATTATAAGTTTCGTCGAGACTGATACATGCGATTTGCAAAATCCAAACAACCTCTGAGACAGTAGTGAACTGAACCCAACTTAGAATTTTATCACTCAGATAAACAATGTAATAAATCGAAAAGAGAATTAAATAAGAACAATGTACTACCATGGGTAGCAAGTGAAAAGGGAGAAGAAAACTGGCAAATTCATCCGGCAACAAACAAGCATATTATTTCATGGATCTATGCAGTAGCATAACTGGCAATGGCTGTCCTATCAGCCTTCAAAGTGCAGAAACAACAGATAACAACCTTGAGCAAACATCTCTCGACTCAACCACCACTGCATCAATCACCCGTGAGCTGCAAAACCAACACCAACGTATCAGTTTCAACACGAAAGTATCTATAGACGCAATCATTTTATCGTAATGTACTGCAGAAATACAAAGAAAGGCTTTCACTATCCGTTAAACATATCATTGTTCTGTTCTTGCGTTCCTTTTCTTGACAAAATTTGAAACAAAGGGGACAAAACTATATGTTACTCTCGAAATGCTCTACTGTAATTCACAGTATAGGCAACAGACTTCTCCCCAATGGATGCACACGACGAACAAAAATTCAAAATTGACGTTAGTCTCTACACTTAAAAACTAAGGGCAGTAAAGAACCAGTTTTGGTCAACTATCAAGCAAACTAGACCCATGGCATGTCACAACCACTCAATCAGAGGAACCCGAACTTCTAGTTTCAAGAGATAGCTTCATCATCACAATGGAGGGAATTACCACACATAATACAACCGCAACAACCAAATTCCTAGTTATCAGAGAAGCAAGCCTTTGAATAAAAGAATAGAAGTTATGGTGGAAAATGGGAAAATATAAGCTCTCCAAATGCTATCCGAGTAAAGATCGCCTCCTCCATTCAAGCGTTATTAACTAGCTCCTAAGGTCCATGGTTAATCACTACAGACATGAAAGGACCAACTTTTCCAGTCAGCCATAACGAGAAACTAAAGCAATGAAGTGTCTGATCTCACAACCATTTAAATTCGAAACTTCCAAATCACAAAGTTTCAACAGACAGCTTAGTCATGGATGAAAAAAATGATATTGGCGCACACAAAACAGAGAAGACCACTTTCGAATCAGTAGACCAAACAGCAGATATCCATCAGCGTCATAAAAGTACATGATGACCAGCTTCTTTGTTTCACCATGAAAGCAAGCAAATTTCTAGACCAATAACAAGCAATTACAGAGAGAAAAAGTGATTCCCAAATAAATGCCTATCAGTTGTCTGGCTTATCAAATGAATCCCAGACACCAATTGAACAATCCAACTAACATCAATTCACAAAAGTACCACACTTCGAATAGAGATCCGTACCTGAATCGACAACAAAGCGGGACGAAGAGATCAGTGGCCGCCGTGCTCTTTGGCGTGCTGCTGGTGCTCCAGATGGCGACGCTCCTCGGGAAGGGCAACGAGATAGGAGAATGCCATCCCGCCAAAACAGACATGGAGGAGCGGGTCGACGGAGCTGGTCAGGATGTACTTGGCGTGGTAATTATCCAATCCTTTCTGCACAGATTTCTTCACGAAGTCGAGCGACAGCATCGGCTTCACGTGGTTTGGGAGCTCCTTCACCTTCAACCCCTTGATCTCGCTGTAGAACCTCCTCATCGCCATTTCTTCTACGAAGCTCCGGATTACGGATCGCTGTGTTTAGCGGACGATTATGAGGAGCCCTAGCACCGGAATGAATATTTCAGCTGATTTGGGGGGAAATTCGGGAGCCCCCAATCGCGAGGGACGGGCGCGAGTTTGTAGCGGGAGGGCTTGTAGATATTGGGCCCTTCGGGATCAGCCCAGTTACTTTTCAAAATCCGATTCTACAAATTTTGAAATCTCTAACTCAGTTTAAGTTGAGTTGATATGTCGGTAAAATTATGTGTTTGGAACGTATGTTGAAAACGGCTAAAAAATCAAGTTTTAACATGTCAGATTCTCTGATTTTAGCCAAATGAAATCAAAAAGTTATTTTTCGGACGTGTTTTATGAATTTTTCAAATATATATATTAGACATTAGCTATATTGAATTTAACTAATATGTACTATTATTAATATGGTTGATGTTGATTATTTTAAACATAGGGATGTGATGCTTCTGTGCTCCTTGCACCCCCCACCAACAATGCGGAGAAGGATCACCCGGACGACATATCGCTAGCCGGCGACGGATTTGACACTGTCATCAAGGCCAAGGTGGCCATTGACCGTGTCCCTCGCTGTCGCAACAAGGTCTCTTGCACTGATATCCTTGCTCTCGCCACCTGCGAAGTTGTCTCCCTGGTACTCCTCTACCCCGAAACACCTTGTAGTTATGGTTGCATACCACCCAAATAGGTCGGTTTTGGTTAAAATAAGTGTAACAATGAATAGAGTTGGTTGGTTTATCGGATTTGACCAACTGTACGGAACAAGCACACATTGATCTGTTCGCAAGCGACTTATCTCGAAACTAAAAACTGATGCTTTATACTTTACAGACAGGGGGGGCCGTTCTACAGAGTGGAGCTAGGTAGAAGAGACGGACGAGTATCAACAAAAGCAAGCGTCGAACGCCAACTCCCACACGCAAACTTCAACTTGAATCAGCTCAACCAAATGTTCGCCGCACGTTCACTCTCCCAAACAGACATGATCGCACTCTCCGGAGCACACACTTTAGGCTTCTCCCACTGCAACCAATTCTCAAACCGGATATATGGATTCAGCTCGAGAAACCGAATTGACCCGACCCTCAACTTCCAGTATGCACTGCAGCTCAGGCAGATGTGCCCCATCCGGGTCGACCCGAGGATCGCGATCAACATGGACCCCACGTCTCCTCAGCGGTTTCGACAATGCATACTACGGGAACTTGCAACAGGGGAAGGGTTTGTTCACTTCTGACCAAGTGCTTCTTACTGACCCCAGGTCGAGACCGACTGTGAACCGGTTTGCGGCCAGCAATGCTGCTTTCAGGCAGGCGTTTGCTGCCGCTGTCACGAAGTTAGGGCGCGTTGGTGTGCTCACCGGATCTCGTGGCGAGATCCGGTGAGACTGCACTCGAGTTAATTAACGAAAAGGGAAAAAAATGTCAATGAAGTGTGTAACTAGTTATATTGATTGATTGTAACTCCCACTTGTCATTCAATTTTTCTTGGCCACAGCAGAAGGACTGCTCAATAAACTCGGTACCATGCCAAACCGATTCAATCTTGCTCGAAAATGAACAGAGCAATCAGTTCAAAGAGTACTCGAGTTAATTAACGAAAAGGGAAAAAAATGTCAATGAAGTGTGTAACTAGTTATATTGATTGATTGTAACTCCCACTTGTCATTCAATTTTTCTTGGCCACAGCAGAAGGACTGCTCAATAAACTCGGTACCATGCCAAACCGATTCAATCTTGCTCGAAAATGAACAGAGCAATCAGTTCAAAGAGTACAGAACACAAACTTGCAGCAAAAGAAAGTGAACTTGGTAAACAGCATGAAACAAGTTTCTCAGAAGTTAGGTAGGCTTGTAGTATTTGGTAGGTACAAAAGGCATCTTAGTAACAACACCATCATAAGCTTTCCCCCTTACCACCAACTTCACAGTGGTTCCGGCCTTGTGCAGCCCAGATTTCACGTACCCCATGGAAATGTTCTTCTTGAGGCACGGACTGAACCCTCCGCTAGTCACCTCCCCAATGTTCGCCCCGTTTGTGTCCTGGATCTCGCTGTGGGACCTCGGGGGCGGACCTGAAGATGTGAACCCAACACGCCTGATCTTCGGACCTTCCTCGAGCTGCTTCAGAATCACTTCCGCGCCAAGGAATCCACCTTCAGCTCTTCTCCTCTTCCCTATGGCCCAAGTCAATCCTGCCTCCACTGGAGTAATGTGCTGTTCCATGTCATTACCGTACAGACACAGCCCAGCTTCCAGACGAAGACTGTCACGAGCACCTAGCCCTGTCAGCCTTATCTTGCCCTCAGACTTTTCAAGGAGTGCTTTGGCTAAGTCCACTGCGTTCTCTGAAGGGACCGAGATCTCGAAACCGTCTTCGCCAGTGTACCTGGAAAATTTTCCGAGTATATCAGTAGTAGACTCACAGCATGCATTACATCATTATGCGGTAAAGTTGCTGATTGCAATAAGCTGAAGTATATATACCCTGTCCGAGTGAGGTAGCAGGAAGAGCCATTGATGTCCAAGATACGGAACTCACCAAAGTACATTTTGCTCAAATCATCCTTAGTCAAGTGTTGAAGAACTGGTGCTGCTAGAGGACCCTGCACAGTATAAACAAGAAATTCCGTCAACTAACAATAAGTTTGTAGCCAGCTACTTCTCCATGACTCAGAAAACCGTGGAGCTGCATCGTAGAATTTCTAGTCTGTGCAGAACTGTTTAAACCCAATAATTCGTTTTGTTTGGAGAGATTCAATAATTGGTGTATATAGCATTTCCTTAATACGAAAGCTCATGGAAGTGATTGAACCGCATAAGTTCACCAAGCTATTCCCATGCTAGGCGTCTCCGTCAAAGGATATATATAGTCCGATACCAGCAGGAGAACCGTTGCATACTGAAAGGCGAAAACTCTGGTTTCCAATAAGAATTTCATGGTTCAGCAATCAGAATTTAAATGATCCAACTTGTTGGGAAGACAAAAACAAAGAGAATGAAACCAAAACGATAAAAATTCAATTTTTTTTGTTAATATGAAATCAACATTGGCCTGATTAAAGAAGACAAATTAATATAATCAGATGATGATTACCATGATGATGATGTAAAATGCTGATATAGACACAACGAAAATAGGGTGAAAAGAAGAAGAAACCTGGAGGGCAAGAAGGGATCGCTCATCATGAATATGCCAAGCAACATCACCACCTTTAGCCTTAAAAGCCTTCATATGCTCCTCAATGTGAGCCAGATCCTTGTCCCTACACCCAGCATTAACCACCAAGTAAAGGTGGTCATCGGTCACTTTAGTAATGACAGAGTCATCAATGGCTCCACCTTTCTCATTAGTGAAAACAGTCAAAGAGCCAGTGCCAGGAGCAAGCGAGGCAACATCAGCAATCACAAGCTTCTCAAGGAAAGAAATGGCGTCTTTCCCCTTGAGACTCAGCCCACACATGTGAGACACGTCGAACAAGCTCCCATTCTCCCTGCAGTTGGTGGTCGAGTCCATGATTGAATCCTTGTACTGAATCGGCATGCTCCACCCTGCGAAAGGGACCATCTTCCCGCCGTGGGACACGTGGAAATCGTACAGGACTGTCTTCTTCAGATCGGCAGCATCGGACGCTAGGTATCTCCGGCCGCCGGTGGCGACGGCGGAGGCGGCGGATTTTTTGTTGTCCGGGCGGCGAGAGAGGTGTCGCGCCATTGATTGCCATAGACCTCCCCCTCTCATCATGATGAAATCCGGATTTTACCTGTAAACAAGAACAAGAAGCATTGGAATGAAATGCGATTGGAGAAGGATACAAATGGAGGATCTGATATCAGAGAAGAGCGGTGGGAATTGAGACTTACAGTATGGATGATGGATACAGATAGATTGGGAGATTTTGGAAGTATATAGGGAAGTGGGTGGGTGGAGGAGGGAGCTCATTTGCCCAATCGGCACTGAGTGGCTTCTATTCTATTTACTTCAGATGAAGGTTTTTGTTCCTTTTATTTTTTATTTTAGTTTATTGGCACTGACCAGTGACCACCAACCCCGACCCCAGCAACCACCGGAGTCCGGACCTGACATCTCTAATATAATAATATTTTTTTATTGCGAATCCCAATCAGCTAAGGATTCTTTTTTTCTTAGTGGAGTTAGCTATAAACTCTAGTGGTGGATTTGTGTAGGGTGATGCACAAGCCCAAGGATTGGTTGATGGGTGTCCAGTCGTAGATATCAAGTTGGGTCAAGGTGGAGGCCCGTGTAGTCGGGGCCTAATTGGATCGGGGGCCCGTGTGACTGACAGGGTAACCCGCTAGAAGAAAAACTCCATCACGTAAGAGAAATTACCAATAGTACTAAACCGAGTTGGGTAATGTTAAACCAAACAGCTCGGGTTAAATATCGATTAAACCGAAAAACAAGCTCCTCCATATTTTGCATAGCGCCGATAGGGAACTATTAACCAACCAATAAAATATTGCAAACAGAAATCTGACTAGACATTCCAAACAAAATGCGTAACCAATGAGAGCCATCTGCACCTTAAGATGATGTTGATGCTGATGCAGCTGCTGCAAACAAAAACCACACTCTCAGGAACTTTGATGAAGGGACAATCTTAAAGGCAGTGCAAACAACAAAATGTTACCTTTAGTGGGAGGTTCATCTTGTGGCTTCATAGCAGGGAAGAGAAGTACTTCCTGTAACAAGATTGATATTAGCAAACAAACGAAAGTTGCATCCGCAGAGAAAGCACAAGAGAGAGCGAGAGAGATGAACCTTGATGTTGGGTGAATCGGTTAAAAGCATAGTAAGCCGGTCGATACCCAAGCCCCATCCGGCGGTTGGAGGAAGACCATGCTCGAGACTTGTGCAGAAAGTTTCGTCTAGAGCCATTGCTTCATCATCACCTGACTGTCGATCCTGATAGTTTATGATAGACTTTGTTAGGCAAATGCTTTTTCAAGAAGAACCAAATCGGTGGTCTATATAAAAGCTGTCGATGTAATACCTTGAGTTGATCAGCAAATCGTTGTCGCTGCACCACTGGATCGTTCAGTTCCGTGTAAGCATTGCAAAGCTGCAAAAATATTAGCATGAAGAGCCATCAGAAATTACTCAACATCAATTGAAAAGAGAGAGGGAAAAGAAGGAATGGGACAATCAACGTACTTCATGTTTGTTGATAAACAATTCAAAACGCTCAGTCAAGCCTGGTTTCGATCGATGCCACTTTGCCAGAGGACTCATTATTTCAGGATGATCGATAATGAAGGTAGGGTTTGTGCAGGTTTCTTCAAGGAAGTGTCCCACGAGCTGTATGAAAATAGCAGGGATTCGTTACAAGATAGATCGTCCATGAAACATAACATAGCAAAATAATTCTAAACTATAGTGACAACTTAATAACCTGCTAAATAAGTAGGTCTACTCTACGAGATTTACTTCGTTATACTCACACTAGCCAGAGAAGTTCTTCAAACTCCTTAGTCAATAGCTCTGTTAATTGCCTATTTGATTGATACTACTATTCATAAGCAAACTTCTTGTCATAGCTTTGTTCACTATAAGAGTAAAAACAAGCGATGAAAGAGGAATTACTTTGTCCAGCAGACGAGCTGTAGTTAGGGGAGGGGGACACTTGACTTCAAATCTCTCGCATGCAGCTACCAGATACTTGTTAGCTTCCTCGCTAGCAATATCCTTTGGAATTTTAAGGTTAGCCATTTCCTCCAACCCTGCTATCATCTCAATCCTCCTGAAGTATGCAAATCATCAGGGGAGAAGTGCAAAATGGTAAACTAAGAAGACAACGAGACGATCAAATATAACGGAGTGTTACAGCACCTGAAAGGAGGCGTGAAGTCAATTTCTATTGGCTCTTTATCATACCCATTAGCATGATACTTAATTTTGTAGCTGCCACCGGTAAGCTCCTTGACCATTCCTGGAATATCAAGAGTGACAATGGTTCACAAAATCAAACTATACTATTCATGACGTTTGAAAGTTGCATTTATTCTTACCACTCATCATCTGCTCAGTAAGCACCATGAGATCATGATAATCAGCGTAAGCCATGTAAAATTCACAGGTCGTGAATTCAGGGTTGTGTGTTAAGTCAATGCCCTCATTTCTGAACTGTTTACCAATCTCGTAAACTCGGTCATATCCACCAACAACAAGCTCTTTAAGATATAGCTCGGGGGCTATTCTCATAAAAAGCCTCATGTTCAAATCATTATGATGAGTCACAAAAGGGCGTGCAGCTGCACCACCAGCAATCATATTCATCATAGGTGTTTCAACCTGAAGACAAAGTTGAGGAAACCAGTATGAATAAACAAACTGCAACGAACAAAACACAACTAAGCATGCTGCACCACAATAAAATATCAAAAGTACAACCAACCTCCAGAAAATCGCGGTCATCAAGGAAGCTTTTGACATATTTAATGATCTTTGATCTAGTCCTGAATATTTGTCGCACCTCGGGATTCAGCATGAGATCCAGATATCGCTGTCGATACCTTGTTTCCTAGAGAAACACAAGGAAAGCAAAAACCAAAGTCAGCAGTTCATAATCACAGAGCTTAGAACAATTCCTCCCTTCTCTTCAATTACCTGATCCTTCAAAATATATGTTTCCGGATTCCTAGTTAATCCAGTTTTCCATGGTTCAACTTTCTACATGGCAAAGAAAGAAAGAAAACATGAGGTCTCTGAGCAATTAATACTACATCTGATGGCCAACTTCATTTACCTGCGCAGCAGCAATGTCAGAAGCTTTCTGACGGGCCAACATGTGAAGACAATGAGATAAGACCTCAAATCTTGTAGGGAAAATGCTTAACTCCCCTCTTTTTGTCTTCCCTGAAGAGATGAAACGTAAAAATCAAACCTTCAAGCACTAACAGACATAAAAGAATAGGGTCAAAAATCAAAATTGTGTTCTGACGTAACAAACCTGGAAATCCAGTCACTCCAACGATATCACCACGCTTCACAGTAGAATGGTGCCTTACGAAGTCTTCCTTCAAGTCAGACTTGCTGAATTCCATTTTCAAATAAAAGGTTCAATACACTGGAAACAGAATGCCAAAAACGGGCAAAACATGCAGAAAAGTTTGAAGGGGCAGTACCTAGCATCAGCCATAACTTGAACTTTTGAGTCGCCACCATGCAGATCATAGAAGAAGAGCTTCGAAGAAGATGAGCGCTTACTCATTATCCGTCCTGTAAAAATAGAGGATTAACAACAAATAGAAAGGAAAACTAGGAATCATCTTAACGTACTCTAGCCAGCTGATATAATAAAACAAACCAGCCAAAGATACAGTAACATCTTCAACATGCTCTCCATTGCTTAAGCCTCCGAACTTTTTAGCATAATCAGCAATCGTCATGGTGACAACGAACTTGTGAGGGTAAGGATTCTTCCCTTCACCCTTCAGTCCGTCGAGATACTTGACTCGATTCTCAAAGTATTGCTGTAACCAGAAATAAGATAAAATTCAAATTCAAAAAACTCGATCAAATGCCACAGACGCAGAGGAAGGTGAAATGGAACCGTAGGATCCATGTCGTCATCATCTGCAGCAGGCTTTTGAGCTTGAGAAGTAGCAGCCTTTGCAGCAGCATGCTTAGCTCGCTCTTCCTCCTTGCGCTTCCTCTCTTCCTCTCGCTGCTTGTTCTTCAGCTCCTTCTTGCGCGCACTGCGAACAAATACACGAAATCGGAAGCGAACATTAAAATTTTACGCGAATCGACAGTAAGGAGGAGGCGGGAAGAAGTTTTGGAGAGTACTTTTTGCTGGTGGTTTCTTCAGGATTGACTTGAAGATCGGAGACGGCCTGAGCTGCTTCATCGACCGTGCTCTCCATCGGAAGAAAAGTTAGCCCCTAGCTCCGGCTGCTTCTCAGATTGCGTGACTGTGGATTAGCGGTAGGATTGAGCTAGCGAGGTTGGCCGACGGCGGAATTGGAATTGCGAGTAGGGAGTAGGGCTACTGACCTTGAACCCTTATATATTAGGGGTTTACGGATCTGCCCTCCGCTGCAATCCGCCATGTCATCATTTTTAGTGCCATGTCTTCATTTTTAGAGTGCCATGTCATCATTTAATTTGTTAAATTTCATTCTCTCTGCTTAAATCAGTTTATAATTTTGTAAAAATAAATATCAGTTTATAATTATTATTTATATTTAACCATGTTTCGGCAGGCTTTATTCAAAATCAAATATTAGAAACTATTTGAAATAATTCCGCTCTTCCAAAAATCAATTATTATAAAAATATAAATTACTATTATATAAATAGTATTTAGTTTTATAAGGACTTTATTTTGAGTTTATTAAGATTTTATTTTGAGTTTATAAAAGTTTTATTTTGAGCTTATATATTATCATTTATGAGTCTTGTGATATTTGCCATTCTTCAATTAACATGATTTAAATTGTTTCACAATTTCATTTTGCTAATATGTTTTCTATAACAAAAGTTAAATTCGTCTATCTTCACTTATTTTTTACAATTTTTCGCAACATGATTAAAACTATATATAGTGCCAACCGGTTCAACTGTAATTCTGAACCGGCCGCACTGTTCAGTCAGACCTACCGCACTGTTCATTAAGGGAGTCCTATCCCCCGTCGACATGTGGCGTCAATTTTCGCTGCCTTCATCGTTCTAAAGAAGACTCACCCACCATTGTTGTCATCATTGTAAGTAAGACTCAAACGGCACTATAGTGATTTTTCATGTCTTTTCAGTACTACAGTTTCCATTGCTCTTATCCCTTCTATTACTCTTACCTCTTCCCTCCTGTTTTACCTTTTTCTCCCATACTAAGCTTTCCCTTCCTTCCTTTCTTACCGTTATTTTCCCCAGAAAAGCTAGAAACCCAGCGTGTTAATTTTGCTGTCACCGAAGAACCCACCCCTTCAGCCTCACCTCCGGTGCAACATGTATAGAAGCTCACTAACCCATTCAAACTAGATCAGTGAAGAATCACTTATGGTGAGATCCTCGTCATCTCTTGCTCTGTTATTCTCTTTTTGGTCTTTTTCATCTTTCTTCCGAATTTAGTTACTTCTGTTGGGTGCTCTGGTTGCTGCGTTTCTAGATTTTTTAGGGAAAATAGTTTTGGATGGGACGCCAAACCATGTTGAACGTGATTCAGGAGGGATGACAAGATCAGTTCTGGCAGCTTCCTTAGTCGCTTGATGAATCTTTTCCCGTCCATTCCTAACTATCTCTCTTTCTCTTCGTCCACTTCTCATCAGCCTCTCCTTTGAGCACTCGTCCTTCCTGGGCATGAGATTCAGATAGAACATTGAGGAGAGTGCAATTATCTGGGTGGGTTATATGGCTACGGAGGAGCTGGCTTTCAATAAGGAATGTTATGTACAATTGATATACTATTAATACAAAATATTGACATATATAGTTGGAACTTTAAACTTGAAATTTGGTCGATAAGTGTCTACCGACCATCCTACTTTCACCATGTGTGTACTCGTCCATAAAAAACCAACATGTAGACAACAAATTAAACGACTATAGATGAGTATAACTACACGCACCCGTGTAAATAAAGTGTATGGCGTCGAAAAAAAGTGTGTGTAGTTTACTATAACGATAAAGTGTCCATCTTATCCTTTTGGTGCTTTGTTCGTGAGCATGAAGTATATTTTATGGCTAGTCGGTTCGGTGGTACTTAATTTATTGATGTGATTATATATCTAACCATCTTTGGTCCTAACAAGGTGAAATTTATGATTAGGTTTAAGAGTGTGCGTGATTTAAAATATATAGTTGAATGAAACATGTATCTGGTCAAAATACTCATAATATTACTTCGATGAAAACCCCCAATGGCGAAGTAAGTGAATCAATAGCTGAGAGTGAGCACAATCAAGACTAGAAATGAAAATTAGAACTATCTGTTAACCAGTCACATGAGTAAAATTAATCGAATTATGATTTATAAATTTATTTATCAAATTACATATTTATTGGATTATAAATTGATTGGGATATTGTAGGCTAACTTGATGAGAACTCATTTACTTTGCAGATTTTACAAAATAAAATAAAATTTGGCAAGTATTGGAAATAATACTTAATTAATTCACATCAATTATTATTTCTTATAAATATTCACATCAATAATGCTAAACATTCTTCCTATAATATGAACAAAAGCTGACGGCAGCCGAACCATTATTACACAAGGCCAAACCATCTTTTCTATACACCAATCAAGATGGTTGGCCGGCCGGCCGGTCACCGGAGAGAAAGACAAACCCACCCGCCGGAAGCTTGCTAATTTGTCGTCCACATATTTCTCCCCGACGACCAATTCAAACCCGAAAAGGATTGGCCAATCACAATCTGAACTACGTCGTTGAAACGTAAGAGATAATTCCTTATTGTACCTTATTCCTGACGACGTACCATAATTCCTGTCCAGTTATTTATTTTCCTTCGTGATGTCGACGTCTGATAATTTTTTTTGTGTGAATGTCGTCTGGTAAATTAAAATCGAAATTAATTAATACGTCCACTCTTGCGGTAGACCCATCTCTTGAAAACGACGTCGGTTAAGATTCTTGGACGGCTTTGTCGACGGCGGCGATGATGATTCAGTACTTCTCTGCTGTAATTGGAAGGCGTACCTCACGTTACCCGTCAGTGCGCCTAGCTGGAAATGCATACTGGAAGCCACCACGGCGGCGGCCGGAGGATTTACCGGCGACGGAAATGGCCCCATTTTGTCGAAGTGTAGTTTCAGAGCCTGAACTACTCTTCCTGGCATCAAAACCGTTGAACATCCTGCATCGTAAAATTCAAGCGATGGTAGAGAGAAAAATGCGTGAGATCGAGGTTATTTATATATTTATAGACAATAAATAGGTAATAATTATGCAGTTGGGAGGTAATGGTATGGTAGTTATAACAAAAGTTAGTTATAACAACTGGAGTTACTACCATATCCGGGTTATCGATATGCGATGCTTAGTTAGTATTGGGTATGAGAAGTAGTTACGATATAAATTGTAACGGTGAGCATGAACGATGTATAAGCATATTGGACAAGACAGAATTTCAAGTTCGGATCTCACTCGATTATATCAAACATTTGAGGGTCAAGAACCGTTATATCTTAATAACTTGAGTTATTGGGATGCAACAGTTCCCAACATGGTATCAGAGCTTTACACGATCTAGAGGTTTCTGTTTCGAATTTCGGTAGCCTCCATTCCCTACACATGAGTCATGACTATCGGAACTGTGCAAACCTCCGCTCTTTATGAGAACTTCCGTTTGAGGGGGCGTGTTATTGAATAATATAAATATCAATCAAAATCATCATCCAACAACTCGAATTATAATTGGGATGTAACGAATTTTTAACATTGTATACGAATTCTGTGAAGTTTGGCCTGGGCGTTGTGGAATTTGTCTTGGGTGCTATTGCATGTAGAATGTAAAATGATGATTTATTTTTCTTTTATCTTGATCGTGTTTTGTTCATAACACAGATAAAGAACGAATTTATGATTGAAAGTAGTTCGTGATTAAATATGAAATATTACTAGACCAAAATAAATAAAAATTAATTTATAATAATTTTGTCATTCTCACTTTTTCATGTGCCTAAGATAGTTACCCTCTAAACCCGTCTCAGAAATAAAAATATAAAATATAAACAAAACACATATATTTATTCGTTATCGTTAAAAAGATCGTCAAAAAGATCGTCAGCTCTAAACCTAAACTATCGGGTTATGGACCACTAAAAGGTTCAAAGACTTTTATACGATCATTACCAACCACATGATCAACTAATCGACAAAACCACAGCACATATGATGATAAGACATCACTACTAGTGATTAATTAAAAAGAAAATTCAGAGGAATCTTGTTGAATCTTGGCTGCTTCAACAACATTCCAACGGCCACCACCTTAAAACATTAAGAATCTCCTCTGTTTCTTGTAAAATTTACCTGATTTGCTGCGTGATTCAGGGGAGGAAGTAGCATTAGTAATACTACTAGTACTTCTGTTGTCCACTCCTCCCGTCGTCGCCGGCAAGAAGACGCCGGTGCCTGAAGCAGCTCTACCAGCTGGAACTCCTAGAAACACCGCACTCATCACCTTCGGCGGAGCCTTCTGTCCCTTCTTCTTGCCTCGTTTTTTCCTCCCTTGCTGCGCCGGCAACGGTTTGATTCCTTCTTCTTCCTCCTTCACCGTGCCTTCTCGTTTCTCCCTCTGCGCCTATAATACGAACACAAAATACCGAGATTTAGTAACATAATTTTCCTGCAAGTAAGACCATGTTTGGAGACACTGCCAACTAAAAAATATCAACTACTATATTGCGACAATAGTTGACAGAGTTCAGTACCAATGACTCCAACATGAGTCATAATCAAGTTATTAAATTAATGCTAATCCTCAATTAAAACAGACAACCTCATAAGATCAGTAAAAAATACGTGAATCGGGTTCAATTATCCATCAGTGTTCAGTCCATCGTATTCAATAACACAAGTTTTGAGTTGAGCCTATTATTTCCAAATAAGTCATTTTAAAAAAAAAAATTCCGATTCTCATCTAAATTCCATCCAACTATTCAAAACCAAAACTTAATTAAGGGGGTAAACTAACCTGAACAAAGCGGATTTGCTCATCAATTAAAGCTTGCTTCTTGTGAAGCTCTGAAACAGGACTGTCAACGAATCCAACATCATCATTATCATCATCAAAATCCTGGAGCATGGAGTGAGCCATCTGGCGAGTCAACTCGGCGATGTACTCATCGGATTCCTCCTCCTCGGTCGTCGACGACTCTGTTGAGTCGAGAACAGAACAGAGGGAAGTCGAGGAGGAGGAAGAGTAAGGGGAAAGTGAGCAGTTGGGTTGTTGGTCATCGTCAATAAACCAGTGAATATTCTGCTGGGTACTGAATAATGAATCTGGAGTGGAAGAGGAAGAGTTTTGGAATTGGAGGTCAGTCGCCATCTCCAAGTAGGAACAGAGGATTGGCAGAGGAAAGTGGGGAGCTTTTTAAAATGAGTTTAGAGGTTGCTGCAGATCCGGACAGAAGAAAGAAACCCACTGAAACCTCATCTTGTTTAAAAAAAGACTTTAACTTGGAACCTCTGTTTTGTATAGACAAATCGCAGCACGACAAATCAAAGGGCAGATGGATATAGTCAAGTGGGGGAAGTATCAAGCTTTTGATTATGATTTAGGGGAATAAGAAAATTGGGATTCTGATTGATTCGCTTTAGTTTCGACGAGATTAAGTACTGAACTGAGTCTGAAACTGGATTAAACTGGATTCAACAAAAAACCACAAATATATATATATATATATATATATACGATTTTAATTCTCAAAGTAGAAAGTGAGATGAGAAGGTGCTCACCTCGGCTCTCCCTCCGTCCCTACATTCATGTGGCTGGGGTTTTGTGCATAATTCGTGAACCTTTTCTTAGTCGGAGATAGATGGGGCGAATATGCCTTTATAAGAAAGAATGAAGTTATAAATACTATATAAGTGTCTATTTCGTGAGATGTGTTGGATTCGAATCCAAAACCTTTGAATAACCACACACAACTTTACCATCGGAAAGAACTTTAGTTGAACTAAAGAGTTGATGAGTTTGGCTGGTATCTTTGTAGCCGCGTCATTGTGTTGTTGGAATCAGGAGTGTTTCTGGCCACTTCTTTGGTGGTGAAGCAAAATAAGATATTTAGATTAGGTACGATCATTACCTATGCTTTTGTTAATCGACCAATGGCATTTAATAACCTAATAAAAAATGTTGAAAGACCTTAGGCGAAATTTTAAGTCTGAGGCGAGTTGAAAAATCGAGCAAAAACTTCAGTTTCAGCAAGTTCAATGATATAAGATAAGTGATTTCTTCGAAATTGCCAATAAAATTAGAACAAGAAGCCAATGTTGACAACGTCTGAAGCACAAAATTACCAGGAAGAAATCACCCAACTACTAACAGGAGCTGCTGCAACTAGGCCAGCATGACTCAAAACAATTTGCGACCGAGCCACGTACAAAACCCATAGTTTACTCCTCATCTGAGTAATTGAACTTGACTGAGTGGGTGTGCAGATCAATTTGGCCTCCTCTGTAGCTTCCTCGCTTCTTCTTCGTCTTTTCGTGCCTGAATCCCCTGCAGAAGACAGCAATACTAGATTAGAGGCACTGAATGATCATCTTGTTACGGCTTACTGATCTTGCAGTCTAATGAATATATATTGAAATGAAAAATAGCTCTATATATCTACTTACTTTCCTTTCACTTGGCCAAGAACTTCTTGTGCTTTGGCACCATATCCACTTTCAGCACCATCCTTCAATCAAGAGACAGTATATGAAATTACATAGATCAATCTAAGTACAGGCGAGTAAAGTTGAAATAAAGGAAGATGAAATATTTACCTTTGCCCAGTATGAATTATCTTTAAGCCTTTCATCAGAGAACACCACCTCGTCAGCTTTTACTCTCTGGAAACGCTGCGCTGTTGTTGGCTGCAAGGAACACAAGATTATGAATGGAACATGGCACAGGTAGAAGAACATAAAGCGTATAAATAGATTAGGGTACTCGGTGGCAAACCTCAGATGAACTGTTTTGCTGCTTTTTGGTGGATTTCTTGGCTTTCTGTTCCTTTTTCTCACTGGCTAGCACATCATCTTCAATAACTTGGCCATTGCTTTCTTGTGTTTGGGTCTCAGCAGCTTCTGTCTTCTGACGTTTGGATTTTTCAATTGGTTTCTCGTCTTCAGTAGGCTCAGTGGCAATTTCTTGAGGAGACGACCTTTTACGTTTCTTAGACTCCTTGTCTTGTGTTTCAGTATCATCAACTGTTGTCTCTGAAACCTTCAAAGCATCCTCCTCAGCAGTTGTACTGATCAAGTTTTGAGATTTCTTCTTTTGTTTCTTAACTTTCTTCTCCGCAACGTCGTTGTCCACATCCATCTTCTTCTTGTCTTCAGATACAGACTCAGCATTATCCAAAGCAAGTTTCTTTGACTTTTTCTTCTTTGACTTCTTATCCTTTTCAGGCTCAGCTGTAGCAACAAACTCAAAACTAGCGCCAGATTCCTTACCCTTGATCTCTGTACCATTTTCTGCAGGCTTCTCTGCTTCAGCTGAAACTGCTAGTATCAGAAAGCACAAGTCACAAATTCCATCCGCATCAGAACAATGATCAAAGCCGTAAAAGCTAAATAAAATCAACATTCGCCTAATTGCTTATAAGATTCAGTAATATCCATATTCGAGTATGTGTCTGCATTACCAGATTCCAAACTCACTAATTTGGAACAATGGAATATGCACACATTAACTTGATAGGACAACTGAAGTAACTTAGGCCTGCCTTAAATCAGCTACAAACTACAAAGTGTAAGGCTTTGATCAGAACTGTACACACCTTTCTCCTTGGAAATGATGGTCTCAGGTTTCTTGCTGCCCTGATCACTGCTGGATAAATGGAATAACTTTAATATCAGAATCAAATTATAAACCAAAAGCTGTCTCCTTTTTATCAAATGGAGGTACATAAAGCAATTAGAGAACTTCCATGAAGTAAGTGTACACCAAAATCCTAGCTAATTTCACAACAGAGCTCAGAAACGCCACAGCCATACCGTGTCTCTAAGAATTTGGAAAATATGTCTTCCAGGTCAAATCCAGAACCCTTCTTGTCATCAAGCTGCAAGAAGAGAATACTGAACTTAGCAACAACATCATCATCCTAGAAAGATGGAGGATGAAAGGGAAGAGTACCTGGAGATCGGATTCCGATCGGAGCTTCTTGAACGTTTTGGAGTAGCCGGAGCGTTGAAGGTAGAGAGCAATGGAGTGGAGGAGAAGTGTTTTCGGGTCGGGTTTCGGAGCCGACGGGGTCTTGACGGCGGCGGATGGCATTTTGGTGTTGTTGTTGTTGATGAGCAAGGAAACTTGGCGGGGCCTTAGTGCTAGAAGTCTAGGGTTTATGTTGAGTGCATCTTCAACCCTAGCCGTCGTTTGGGTTTGGGGCATACAGAAGATTTTAGGGCTGGCGGCGGCGGCTACTCCGTTAAGAGAACGGACAATTTATTCAAAGCTGAAGAGCTAATTTGCTATTTTTAGCGGGTCATGTAGCTTTTTGATGTTTGCAACCAAATCACTTAACTTTATTTAGTAGGAGTTTAAATCTTGTGACGGAACAATATTTGTGCAACGTCACGATTGTTTAATTCTTGATATCGACTTTTGTTGCAAGATACCATTTCTTTGATATAGTAATTCGTTTCATAGTAAGGTTCTTTTTCCCAAATTCGGTTTGAGAATCTTTTATTTTGATCTTTTTATTGTTGGTTTTGTTGGCTTTTGTACGTTTAGAGTTTCATTTGTCTTTTGTCAATTTTTTTGACGTGCTTTATGCCAATTTCGGTTTGAAAACCAATAAGAAGGAGCATTGAAGTTCAGAAAATCTGGCAACGAGCAATGTCGTGCTTGCATGCACGCCATTTCTCTTGTGCTGAATGAAAATTCAGCTAATTTCTCACATATTTAAATCAATTATGATCGTGGCTTGTGCCAAAATTTCCATTTCCTCACGTTGGAAAATGGTTGGTGTACAAGTTTGTGCCCCCTTGGTATCAAAAACTTTTGAAGCGTAAATAAAAGTCAATTTTCGAACTCAACGATATCATATATTTTCCTTCCTCATTCTGACGGTATGTTTTAGATTGAATAATTGACGAGTAGACTTATATATGTCGGACTAGTGAGTCGATATATTTGGTTTAACGAACCAGCACTCGAATCGAGAATGAGTATGTGTATGTAGGTACCGTAAACATCTCCAAACTAGATAGTTGAAGAGTATACCTAATAACAGTGGAAAAACAGAGTAAGAGATGTCCACTATTGATATCCAATGCCTTACAAAACTAGGAATTCGATACAAACGATGTAAAAAAATGGCGGCCTGCATGCCCTGAATCCAGACATCTAGCTTAGATTGGATATTAAAAATGGGAAAATAAAATGAATGAAGCTTGTGATGTACATGCAATGAATACATACGTGTAGCTAATATATAAGCCAACCGGACACGTATCGTGAAGACGAGGAGCCAGTAAGCAATTCCCAACAGTATATATACATATATATATATATATAATAACACCAGATCACCACCACCCCCAGTCAGTAATCATCAGATATTGCATACTATGGACCAGGAAGCACAGAGAGAGAAGAAGAGAGATGACGAAGAAGAAGAACAGGGACGAGGAGGAGAGAGGAGGGAAGAAGACAGCAACCTCCAACAGAAGAAGAAGAAGAGTGGAGAAGAAGAGCAGGATGATGAAGGAACGAGGGCGTCGAGGAGGATGATAAGGGAAAATATAATAAGCATTAGCGAGGCTGAGAAACCAGAGGATGTTCTGGTCTTCAACAGATCGCTTCATAACATCGACTCTTCCCTCCAATGATAATAATCGGGATCCAGTGGTGGGATTACTACCTTCTGGTTTAAGTGGTTTAACTTTGTAATAATGTCGTTTTGCTTTTTCTCTCATACTCTTTAAGAGGAGGAACAGACTTGCAAATGTATGAACTGTTATTTCTCAAATTCTACAGGCAACATGCCAGCACACGAACCTTTGATTTATTCACTGGGCTGCACTGAAAGAATAAGTAGTGTAGTTACATTATATATATTTACATCGTCTTATCTCAATTACAAACAATGCTCTCACCTCACATCTCCGACAGAGAAGTGCTAAGCCTCCTCAGCTCCTTCAGAGCCGCCACTGCTCTCGATTGATCTGACGAATTCGAATTCTCCACCGACTCGGCATCAGGCTGCAACACTGCTTCAATTACCTGCAGCAGACTCCTGTAAGTATATACAGCAATCTGAGCAGTAGGAGAAAAAAAAGTATGTATCTTACCTGAATGTGTCCGAGCATAGTCTGGCCGAGATTGTGGAGACTACCCGTCGCGATTGGCTCGTATGGCTCAGCGATTGGCTCGTTTACGAAAGAGGTATCGCCTTTTGCGCTAGCATAAGAGTGGAAAGATACATCAGCAGAAGAAGCACCTAGCACATCCTCCTCCTCGATATCCGGTTTCGTAGCCTCGACCCCCCGGTCATTTCTCCTCTCTACTGCCTCTTGTTCATCGCCTGAGCTCCTTCCAAACTTCCAAATCCACTGAAGTTTACTCGAAAGGAGTTTCTTCGTGCCGGACAATGGTGGTTTTTCTGCCCGCTCGTTTCTACTTCCGCAATCCACCGGGATGACTAAATCGTTATGCTGCTCGATCGATGAATTCGAGCCGACACTACTTTTCTCGGACCCGTTCTCGTGATTGTTAGCACCACTATGAGGACTAGACGGCTCCGAGAATGCCGGCGAGTTCTCTTCACTACCACCATTGCCACGTAAGCAGCTCTCCTCAGTCGAGCAATTGAAATTTCCATTAACACTACTACTATTATCTTCATCCTTGATATCATCTTCATCCAAACCGAGTTCGCGGGACAAATCCTTAAGCAGATTCCTTCGTACGGAAGGCTTATTATTCCCCTTAATAGCTGGAGAAGGATCAGATTCAGTCCTGGAAAGAGTGATCCTCAGCTTTTCCGACCATCTCTTTTTCTGAGTACTTGGGATTTTATTTCTCTTTTCCAGACTCTGATGCTTCACTTCGTTTGCCTTCTGCATAACTCTCCATTTCTCTTCCCAATAGCTATCCGGCACCTTGGTTAGAGGAGTTATCGAGGATACCGATTCTGACGAAAGAGTATGACTTCTCGCGATTTTCGTCGGTTTACTGTGATTATATTCCCCAACGAACGATGGAGTGGGACAAATAAGATGAAATTTCATAGCAAGTGCCTGTACAGACTTCGCCTTTTCGATCAATTTTCCCAGGTCGACACTCTGGGGGAAATTCAGCAGTCTTTGGAGACAAGTAGTAGCGTTCTCCGTGGCGAGTAAGGAAGATCTCAGATGTAGTATCATAGCAACTGCCATACCTGATATCAATGCTCCTCTGGATGAAGTAAAGATATTATAGCACAAAGTTTCTTGATCTTCACCATTGACACCACCGGAGAGCTTTTTATTATCTGCTGCAAATATTTCATCCCATATCAACAGAAGATCTTCGAGGGTGAATTCTCTTCCAAATAAAACTCTTAACCAACGGAGCGAAAAGTACTGCGGCTCAACACCAAGCTCAACAAGATGACTGTGGAGAGACAAATCAACTACAGAGAGCAGATGATAAAGTGCTGTGGAAGCTTCAATCACGGGTGGTAACCCAGAAACCGATCCAGTCACAGGGGAAGGGGAGAAGAATGCCGTTATTGCAACTGAACCTTGAGCGCCATTCATTAAAGCATCAAACATGCAGTAGGCATCGTGTTCCATGAACTTCTCGGACAATACGATTCCTAATTCACCTTCGGCGCCATAAGCATCGCTCAGATGTATAATTGTCTGGATCTCAGTATCGAGATCATCAAGACTTGCGACTTTAGCAGTGTTCCCCTGGATGCCGTTCTCTTCTTCCATGCTGTCCATTAGTTTTTTGAAATCAAAATTGTACGAGAGATTGTTTCCGTGAAATGATAAGCCGTCGAACTTGTCTGTAAAGTAGTCTTCATACTCTGTTCGCACTTCAGAAAGACGCTTTATGTCTACGTGAAGAACGTATAATAGAGGAGCCAAAAGCTCATGCATTCCTGTTCAGACAAAAAAAGTGCATTAAGAAGCCATAACCAGCACAGAAAATCAATCTCTTTCTATCAATAACTTCCACAAGGACGAGATACCTTGTCGGTAACCATACTCTGGATGCCGGAGACACCATAGCAATAGAATCCGCCTCAACATTCCTTGACATCCAGTAGTCTGAAAATAACTCCCATGTTCTGGATATAAACGTGATAAATCCTGATCAACAGTCTTCTCCAGTTCAGCATTTCGGAAAAAACGTCCCCAGGTGCTATCTGCATGATCCATTCATAAGCCTAATTAATAACAGTTAAAAAAACAAATCTTGAATGAAGTCTGGACAAAAAATCAACATTTTGGCTTACAAAAATCACTGGATATTAGTAATCAATTTCTGGAGTTTGGAACATTTAAGCTGTAAATTAACTACACCAATGAAAGAAGCGAGCGTTACCAGGGTTCTGCGATAGTGGATTGTCAATAACAACGTCAGGTGAGTTACTTCCATCCTTAGGTAGATGTGGATCAACTAAGAGATGCCTTCGCAAACTTGCATATCTGACAGAAACAGAGTTTGTGTTAATATTAAACAAGTGTATTTAACACACTGCAGCTCCTCGCGTTTGTTCGTCGACGCTCCAACTTATCATCAAATCATTCCAGAAGCAAGAATTCAACGATTGGAAAAGGTAAATGATCCCGCGGGGGGGGGGGGGGGGGGGGGAGAACAGAAGCACGAAATCGAAGCAACGGAACACACGATTCGCAGGGCAAAATAAGGCTTAATTTAAACAAAAAAAGGATAAGAAATAGAAGCTTAGATTAGCTACCTTCTGCGGGAATCGGCAGTGACGCGGCGGAGAAGATCAATTGAGGAGGAAGGAGCAGAAGAAGAAGAAGGTAGAATTCCGAGATCCATACGCCATTGTAGGCCTCTGAGGTTGGCGTAAGGGGAAGAGCTGCTGCGCGGGAAGGAATTGGTAGGAGGAAGGGAGGGAGGAGGTGGTGGCGGCGGCGCGGATTCCGGCATGGACTGGTGGTCCAGTGCGGCGGCAGGGCACATAGACTTTGGGGTTGATCTGGATCAAAGAAGAATTCTAGAGGAGGAAGGGGTTGGATCAGATTAGAACAGGAAGAGCGGGTGGGGAGAGGATTTTGGTTGGAAATTATCGGATTTTAGCGAATATACGAATATAATTTTGTTTTTTTTATTATAATAAATAAAATAACAAATAAAAACAAATATTGGAGGGATGACGACTCATGATTGAGAGAGGAAGATAACGAATTTACAAGTGGAACAATAACAATTTTTATTTATTGTAAGTTAATAACCATCATCCTCGTTACGGTTAGTCTTGATTAACTCCGCTGCGGGCATGATTATGATTTTGAGCAGAAGTCGCATTGGTAGAATTCAAAATTGGTGAGGTTTGATTAATTTCGACCGAATTGCCGGCCCTTGAGGTGAGTAATGCGGATAGGAATCACGCCGTTTAGTATTAGTCACATATCGATGAAGTCATGTGGACAATCGGTAGAGAGGTCGAGCGATCGTCGAAGTGGGACTAAAAGATCGGTTCGGAGGAGGAGTTGATGACGGAATGACTAATAAGTTGCCTGGTTGAGAGTTGAAGAGAGCATATATGATACAACCATGAAAAGTATATAGAGGTCATAACTGCATAATTAACACAAGGGATAAACCTCCCTCCCATCTTCTGCAGAATCGGAGATCTCTTGCGAGTTCGATTCTTTACGAAACAGACCTCGACCAGGCTCTGTGTCTGAGTTTGTCTAACTCTGTGTCTCGCTCAGTATGGTTTTGTTCAATCTATATTATGAAAGCCAGGGAGGAGAGAAGTAATGAAGCCGAACACTATCATCTGAACTTCCTTCACTATCCCCCACAAACGGTTGCCTCCTCTACCGGCACCCTCGATATTCCCGTTCTCAGCTCCCTCGTTTCCGTCTTGTACTCCCCGATTCTCCTCCTCCTCGCCGATGCCACCTCCTTCCCCTTCTGCAACAATCCCACCAGTTAAGTTCAGATGAAAAAAGGGACACATAAACTCGTGTAGTTGATATAAAACGTACCTGCTAAAGGTACATTCTCATTCTGCCCTGCAGCAGCAAGACCATTGGCATCTTCAGCCCTCCCAGCAGCCCGGCGTGGTTGAGGGGGTGCTGCTGCTCTCTGCATATTTTGCGACAGCCATCGCACCAATGGCGTCAAGGCTCCGGTTTGATACCTGCCGTATATACAACGACAATCAACTGTCAATTTTGTTTCAAACTTAAAACGACTTTCCATAAAGGTAAATGAAGACCAGGATGGGATACTCACAAATATACAAGCGAGGCGAAAAGCACGAGGACAATAAGCCTTTGCCTTGATCCATCTTGGTTGAACAAGAATATCACAGCAGCTAGCTTGATGATCAGGAACAAGTCGAGCTGAAACGCAATCTGGAATCTCCTTACTGCAACTTGTCGATTAGGGGCCTGCTGTTGATGCTGAGGTTGTTGCCCAATTTGGCCATGATCACCAGCAGTGCCTGCTTCTGGACTCATTGCACTGTTGAGGTATACCAATTTCAGCATGCAGATCAAAGAGATAATTTAAGTTGAGATAAGTTTCGAGCCAGAAACTTTGAATGCATAAGCAGACATTCGGACAGCTGAATCCTCCAAGGAAAGTCAATTTCTACCCATTCCAGATAACATTTCAACAGAGAAAACAAACAATTCAAAAAAATTCTCAGGTGGAACACATAAAGGTGGTCACTTTAAGGACCTTCGATGCTTCTTTTGATAAATTCATAATCTAGATTGCCTTGCCTCTTCCACCATCACTGAAATCCAAAGATTAATTGAGCATGAATACTGCAGGCCTCACAGGGAGTGGCGAACTTACGTTGGAATAGAAAAGGTAAGAGGAATGAGGGAATCTGCAGGGAGTCCAGCAACTTGTCCCATACATGGCGGAACAGGTACAGCGTAAATGCCAGCCCCGCCATTCATCTGTTGCTGGTTCGAAGAAGAAGTAAATCCAGGAACTAGCGTTGGGTACAAGACCGGGAACATCTGAGGACCAGAATTCGGATACGCGGGAAACCCATTAAACCATGGCACTTGAGATATAAACATTCACATAGATGAGGCGTTTGGATATGGAATCAAAGGACTATGGAGAAATGATGAACAGAAAGCGGCATCAACAAAGGAGATCAAACAGGATTGTTTACCGCGGGTCGCTTGAGGGTTTCATGAACAGAAGAAGTGTGATCGGAGCTGGAAAACGTCTCCGCCCTCTCGGCTGGCTCCTCCATTGAATTTGAAGCTCGATCGGCTGCCGGAAAATTTCCAGAAGAAATCGGATTAGCTACCTTCACTCAGCTCGAACGCTCTGGTTTGACGGAGATCGAGGCAAATCGCAGGTGTCTTCACTTACTTCTTTGTTTTGTTTTTTTGTTTTTAAATAAACTAGTAAAAACTAAGAACACATGGCCAAACCAATGGAGAGAAGCCACGTGGATCTGTGTATATGTGTATATCCTTCAAACTTCCGAAAGGAGGGGCTTTCACCTGGGCCTAATCTTGAAGTAGCCCAACCAATTGTCTCAATTCTGCTTCACCGGCCTTACTCATTGGGCTCTCTTGCCCGTTTGTAACTTTTGTTACCCAAGCTGAAGGATGTTCGGCCCAGTAAGACATAACGAGTGGTTACTGACGAGTTTAATACATTGTTGAGTTGCGGCTCCATAGCGATTTCAAGTCTTCATCAACGATTCTTTATAAGCCGTAAAGAGATTGTTAGTGAGAAGTTATGTGGAAGGAAGGTAAGACATGCATGAAAGAGTGTTGGAGAAGAAGAAGTATCGGAGTGTGCTCGAAGTTATATATAGTGGGCATTTCGAACTCGATAACTTCGGATTACCAACAGACAATTCTACCACCAGAATAAGCCCATGAAGACGATTAGAAGATGACGTCTTGTTGACTAATTGGACTTTGAGAAGTATATTTTTGTGATGATTAGAGCGATAGAAGAAAATGAGTCACATTTTTTACTGCATGCATGTCTCACAGATTATCAGCACAGAGAGGTTTCTACCCAATAAAACTCGTGAGCCTTCTTGTCATGTTCATATTTTTTCTAGCGAAACTAAATGCTCGACATTACAAGACTCGTGACACTAGTAATTCGATCTGAAAAATCCAATTAATTATCGAATTATGTCTTCATGACGCCTTCAAGTTCTCTTCAATGATTCTTTACAAGGCATATTGAGGTTGTTAATGTTACTAAGTAGGTGTATGAAAGGAAAGTAAGGAATGATGAAAAAGTGCGCGGGAGACAAAAGAATTGTCGAAGTGTAATGGTTGACGCATGAACTTATAGAAGATCAGTTTAGCAGGACGTTCAGATCTTAAACTTAGAGAATAAATGAATGATATATTTTTAAAATAAAAATATTTTCTTTATCCGTATCATCTCTAATGGATGGGATCTCCGCTTGTAATTGAACCGGGCCGAACCGAGCTAGCCGAAGATTGGCCCAAGGAAAAGAATCAACGACAAAAAAACCTGCTCTGGCCTGCCATTTTTAATCCTTTCTTGTCCATATATTCTGTTTCACCTGTTCTGGAAACCAATAGAAATTCAGCTAAGGGGTCCGCTACAGTCAGCATCACACTCCCTCCTATGGCGATATCGATGAAACTCAGCTGACAAGAGGAAGTCAATATCACTGACGACTCTGAACAACTAGTAATCGAAAACAGTGGATAGAAGAAAAAAGCTCAGAGCCCAGAGCCAACCGAACCCCCAACCGGTGCTCGCTTTCTCTTCTCCTTTTTTCCACCATTGAAATACTGTAGAGACCTTACCACAGTTTCCTTCGTTGTTCTCGATCTGAGATTCTTTCTCAGTCTCCAGGTATGGTTTGTCAGTCAATTAACTCTTTCCCGCTTCTTTTGCCTTTACCTGAATGAATCCCCGCTTTTTTCTTACCTGGTTGGTTTCTTCATGTGGTTTCAGATCCAGCTAGGGTTTCTGTAATTCACTGTTGAAGAAAAAATTGGACGAAAGTCATGCATACAAGGTATATGGAAAGGACGAACAGTATGGCTAGAGGAAAGAGGAGCTCCGATGGAGGTGACGATGACGAGCAGCAGCCTGAACGCAAACGCCCTGCTTTAGCTAGGTTCATTTTCTCCTCTCTTTGTAGAAAGCTCCCCCCTTGGTAGTTGATCTTGTTTCACTAACATTCAATTGTATCCTTCATGTTTGTCTGTTTGTTCCCATTCAGCGTCATTGTAGAAGCTTTGAAGGTGGATAGTCTGCAGAAGCTGTGCTCATCTTTGGAACCTATTCTTCGTAGGGTGGTAAGGTTTTTTAATAGCCCTTTGGACAGAGATGTTTACCCTCCACAAAGCCCGTCTCTTTGTGGAACTTGGAAAATTAATTGAATATAAAGTATGAACCTGTTTCTAGTCTTTAACAGATATGATCAACCACTTGTATAGCCCAATTGTCTGTTGCTATCACCAAAACATGTTATGTTGTCTCCACATGGTCGCTTAAGTTTCACTTACGGTATCTGGCTAAATGGTTATGTTCTCACTTGATATGATCACTTGTCCATCCACTATGACCAGAATAAATAAGTAGCCTTTGAATGTTCAACTAATCATATATGAACATCATTCCGATAGAACAAGATTAGACATTGCATTGAAGTGTTTGAAGCTCTTTTTGCAATCAATCATTTTTCTTTCCTGCAAAAAGATGCTAATTTGTTCCGATTTTAGCTTCGTGTAGCTTGATCGCGTTTTGTTCCATACAGGTGAGTGAAGAAGTTGAGCGTGCCTTAGCAAAGTTGGGCCCTCCTAGATCAGTCAATGGAAGGTGTGAAATTTCTTCCTTATTTACATGTGTATATATTCTTACGCTCAATAGGATGTGTTATCTGCAAAATTATTATGTGGGTTTATATCCTATTTGCGGCTAGTTTTAGCTCATCTCCAGATCCATGGGGGATGGCCAATGTAAAAGAAGCATTCAGTGTATCCCAAGTTTGATTATTTTCATATTACTTGCAATTTCAGGGCTTCACCAAAACGAATTGAAGGCACAGGTGGAAGAAAGTTACAGTTGCAGTTTAGGTCTAGATTGTCTCTCCCTCTTTTCACTGGAGGAAAGGTGGAGGGGGAACAGGGCGCTGCAGTTCATGTAGTCCTTTTCGATGCTAACACTGGGCATGTTGTAACTTCTGGACCTGAAGCTTCTGCAAAACTTGATGTCATCGTCCTTGAAGGTGATTTCAACAATGAAGATGAGGAAGGCTGGACAGAGGAAGAGTTCGAGAGCCATGTGGTAAAAGAACGTGAAGGGAAAAGACCTTTATTGACTGGAGAGTTGCAAGTAGTGCTCAAAGAAGGAGTTGGAACACTGGGAGAATTCACTTTTACTGACAATTCCAGCTGGATTAGGAGCAGGAAGTTCAGGCTTGGCTTGAAAGTCTCCAGTGGATACTGTGAAGGAATGCGTGTCCGTGAGGCCAAGACTGAAGCTTTCACGGTTAAAGATCACAGGGGAGAATGTAATGTCCTTCACGTTTTGGTTTCTGTTTCTTTTTTGAGGTATATAACTCTAACCATATCTTTCTTTGTTGGGCAGTGTACAAGAAACACTATCCTCCAGCATTGAGTGACGAAGTATGGAGATTGGAGAAAATCGGCAAGGATGGTTCGTTTCACAAAAAGCTGAATCAGCAGGGAATATCCACAGTTGAAGATTTTCTACGCCTTTATGTCAAAGACGCTCAAAAGTTGCGGAGTGTAAGTTTCATATCAGATTTAGAATGCATAGCTTAACATTATGTGTTCTAATTGTGAAGCCATCCATCCTGTTTGTGTAGATACTGGGAAGTGGTATGTCAAATAAGATGTGGGAGGCTCTCTTAGAGCATGCAAAGACTTGTGTCCTGAGTGGCAAACTTTATATCTTTTATCCTGAAGATTCAAGGAATGTAGGTGTTAT